>CM055265.1:84727446-85927446 GCA_029237695.1 Conchocele bisecta | reverse complement strand
TAGCCAATGACGTTGAAATGTATGTGCCATCTTTTGCAATGTCCTAATTTTCCAAACGTTTTCTACGGAATTGTATCTAAGGAGTAAAACCACGGGTTGTTGCGCTCACAGGTGGAAGACTCGGACCTAGGCCAATACTTGGTCGAAAAGGCTGTACGGTATAGTGTATCGAAATGGGTGGGTGGTGTAACGTTTTCCAAAATGAGTCAAGTATTGGATCCTAGGTCCGAGTCTTCCACTTGTGGTAGCGCTTACTGTAGTAAGCAAAACAGGTGGTCTGTTAAAAGTGTGTGGAGTTCAGAAACTCCTTGCAAACTTTAAACAGACCAAACGTTTTACAAATCGCATTAATACAGTAAAATGGAACAGCGACGTTGCCGGTCAATGGCGCGTCGTAAAGATTATACGTCATAGAGTACGAGGGTGATCAATAAGTAGTGACACTTGACCATTATCATTCAAATAACTCGTCCAACTTGAATGAACTTTGATACTTGCATTCATTAAAGGTACATCACCACACAGTAGACATATTTTCTGGCAAAATAAACATTCATTCACCATTAACCCACGTATCGATTGACACTATTATACATTTTATATCACAAATACATTTGCACACTGATATCAGGGGCGATAACCGTGTTTCCTTAAAATGTTAACGGACATTACTATATATTGTTACATGGTTTCCGTTGTTATATGTGCAAATGTTTGCACATATGTGCAAACATATAGCGCGTGCTGTTTGCATATGGCTTTAGGCAATGCTCATTCCGGTGCCGCGCGTAGACCAAGTGCCTTCATGACGTCACTACGCGGAAGTGCCTTCATGACGTCACTACTTCATGACGTTCATGACGTTCATGACGCGGCCCCAGAATATGAATACCGAAAATTATCTACGTGAATGGGACGATTTATAAAAGTACTGAAAATACTGAATATGATGCTCAAATTACATCAGTTTTTTGTTGGAAATGTAACAATAATTGCAGCCTTGGGTTCAAACAGTTCCCGAGGGCCACAGCAAACGTTTGCACACGGCTGGTCATGATCAAACCTTATATTATCTATATTTATTTTTCGTTGTGCAATGATCATACTTTATAATCTGTCCTAAATATTATTTGTTCAGGTGACACATTTAATTAGTATAAATAATTAAAAAATATCATGCCTCATTTGCATATGAAAATAGCGTGATACCACCGCGCGTCACTATCAGTAAAATAAATATTACTAAATGATTATATCTGTATAGCGGGCGCTCGTAAGTTTTAGAATTGGTGGAATAGTGGCACAATTATACACTTATTTAAATCACATAAAGAACATGTTGTGCCTACTAAGTGTGCATGTACCTCGTAGCGTTCATGGCGTCGATACAGTACACGACGGCATTATGACGTCATCATTTATGACGTCATGTCTTGTACAGCGGTCAGAACTAACGAAAAACAAATGGGTATATTTAAATAGAAGGAGTACGAGGGAAAACAACCACAGAAATGCACCATGTGCTGCAGCGCGTTTACAGGAAGCCATTGCTTCTTTACCGGTCAGAAAATGCGTGACTCCTTTCAGTGCCGGAATTTGAGCAATGTGTTTGAAAATGAGAACAATTTCCGCAAGGTGGGGGCCTGACAGTCTTCGTTCAGAGCAAAAATACAGGCCCGTACGCAGAGGGGGTGCGACGGGTGCGTACTCACCCCCCTTAACCCGTTCAACACCACAGGCCCGTATAGTGGTATTGGAATAGTGATATGTTCAAATCGCCAAGAAATCGCCCGAACAACATCGTAATGAAGAAGAAACCTTCATGTTTTTCATCGAGGTCAATAAAGAAGTAGTAGTTAAACGGAATTAACAAGCCAACTAATAAATGCGACGATTTGAAGCCTCATTAACAAGAAACATTCTAGCAGAAACAGGGAAAATATACACTTCTGCGCGTGCGGGATTATGACTTCACAAACATTGTTATATTCCTTTATTTGAAAACTACACTACAATGTATCCGTTACAGTAACTTAGATAACAGTCAGTCACACGTGACCGCAAGTGTCGAATGTATTAACGCCGGATGCTTAGCAACGAATATTGCGGCTCGGCGACAACGGGAATATTCTTGTCATATACCATACGAGAGACTACTCTGACGGAATATAGAACGATGATTGTAGTCATAGACATAATTTTAAAGTTATGTATCATGTGACACTACTTATTAACCCACCCTCGTATAATGCATTTACGCCGTACATGTGATTCGGATTGAACGTTAACAAGCAAGTATAGTGACATCTCATGTAACGTCACGCGCATCATAATTACGTCACAATATGCACATCTTACCTCATGTTATTCCAAATCGATGTAATAAAGATCGCGAGTTCAAACTTATTTATTTTTGTCATAATAATTAAAAATCACACATAAAATGCCTAAATTCTTGTTAAATGCTTAAACAAGATAATGTATGCATATAATTTGCATATTAGTGCTTATAAACACTAAAACCACATCCATATGTAATTGTAAGAAATATGCCGAGTTTCCTATAAATACTCATATTTATACTTGTATTAATCAGCATATGTGAATATCCGGGCGTTTGAGAAAACACGATTTTCATGTCACGTGACTTAACAGCGCCACGGGTCCAGGTGCCCGTTTCACTAAACTTCGTACTACAAAAATGTTCGTCAGTGCAAAACTATGATAGTCTGTACAGTGCACATTGACACTGTTTTCTTGTAAACAATTATTGGATTTACATTTATTGAACATATGCTGCATATGCAGCCTATGCGCAATACATGTAAATCCATCAATTTAAATTTCCAGACATTTTTAAATTTGCTCTTACGAACATTTTAGTCGTACGAAGTTTAGTGAAACGGGCCCCAGTCCCTCCGCTAGGACGCGACGACAGGCAGATCCCAAAACCTATGTGAATAATCTTTTGATTGATATCAGTTATGAGTTGTCACCGGAAAGGGACAACGTGACGAAAACATCGACCTGGTGGTACTATTAATGACGTCAAACACAATTGAATCAATCAGCAACGTCTCGTGACGTCACGGGGGCTAATAATTCATGTATCGGCGCACTTGACGGAATAGGGACATAACATGCAAAGAGCAGTGGCAATGTACGTATACAACTAATCAAGCCACAGTATATGTCTCGTAAACCATTGGCGCATCATCCATGTCACATCATTTATAGCCTTTATTAATTTCGTCAACTATCAAAAAGTCAAAAAAAGAAAGAAAACAAAAGTTCATGAAAAATCATATTACTTCACCTGTTTTTGTACATGTTAGCTTTGACCAGCGCTCCAGATAAGCTGCGTATTTGCGGAAATACCCAATTAAAATTGCCAAAAACCCAATTGAAATCAGAAGTAGCGAGTATCAAAAAGCAATAACACATTTGTGGTACCTTTATCATGCTACAGAAATTAATAACCAGACCACAGGCATAGCATATTTTTCTTATTTTCCATGAAAACACATCTTGGTATTTCATTGACAATTATAATGAAATGCCAAGACATGTTTTCATTTCGAAGCAAACTATTCGATAATTGCTGTCTGTTGATGTGTAAACAGTATTGTGATTTTATTTTACCCAATTAAAATATTGAAATACCCAATTGCTTCAGATATGATGGAGTGAAAATACTCAATTACTAATTCCTTATCTGGAACACTATTTGACTTTCATTATTCTTGATTCGTCATGAAGAAAGCCACGGATATAGGTTATGCACGGATATAGGTTATGGCGTTGTATGCAAGTTGATTACGTGAGCGCATGATTGACATGTCATCACGTTGTTTACCGAGAGCAACCAAATGAAACGTCACTCAAACATTGCTTACTCCACAATCAAATATGCGGGACGCTTATCATGCGTCGGCAGTGGCGGGTTAATATAAACAAGAACTTCCATCGTTAAAGGTACATGCCCACTCAGTAGACACAGCAAATATAGACAAATACTACAAATAGCTTTAAAATGCAAAACAAATAACCCCAGCCTTATCCTCAAAATCGGAGAAACGACATGTATGACAACCGCACATATTCATACGCAGTGATTAGGTCGTATTGACAGGATATCAAAAATGTTTCACAGCACTGTGTTTCACGGCACATACGCACTGTGTTGACGGGATACATTATTTTACGGGACGACATTTGCATACCCGTCGACACTTTACGACCCCATTAACCCATTCCTTTTGCGATACACAAGTTTACGGGTATGGAATTTATTAAAAAAATATTTTTATTTTTGTTATTTCTCAACGAAAGTAAATGTTGTGACCACTCATTTGAACCGTCTCGACGAGACGGTTTAAATGGTGGTCGCAACATATACTTCTGGTCGCATAAAAGGAAAATATTGAAGATTTTCCGCAAACATAATGGCGTATCCTCAGCATGAAAAGGGTTAATCATAGAACATAGAAGCAAAATGCAACTACCAATGCTTATTTATCCCGTCAACACAGTTCGTATGTGTCGTGAAACACGGTGACGTGAAACATGTTTGATATCCTGTCAATACGATCTAATCGCTACGTATGAATATGTGCGGTGGTCATACTAGTCGATTCCCCGCTTTTGATGCGGCTGTGGTTATTTATTTGCCATATAAGGCTAGTTGTAGGTGTTGACGGGATAAATAGAATAGTAGGTTGGTGCCGGGAAGGGGAAACATATGTGGCGCGGCACGGAAACGGGATAGGCTCGACATAGCCTCGCTTTTCCCATTTCCTAAGCCTTGCCAGATATGTTTTCCCATTCACGGCACTAACCTACTATTCTCTATATGTATCCTACCATGTATGTATAAATCAAGTATGTGGGGGACTGGTATTCTTATCTTGTTAACATTTGTCTCTCTTATTACAAGAAGCACAAATGCGTGTTTGTGTTTAATATGGCTTCATGAATACATACAAGCAATGTATGTACCGCCATGAGACAAGGTTTATTGAGTGTGGGAACAGTGTAGACCCGGATCAGGATCTACACCATTCGCTATGTAGTAAGGGGACATTAATTGAGACACGTCATGTGAATTTGTACCTTCGGACATCTGCGTAATTTCATTAAATACGTTTACGAAATTTGCAAAATTTTTAATAAATAAAGTCAAAAGTTGACAAAATTTTCAGAATACATGCGGAATATTGTAAACGGTTTTCATGAAAGTATGCTGATGTCCGAAGGTACAAAATCACTTGACGTGTCTGAATTGCTGTACGGAAGCTATATTTAATTAGTTATTTATAATTATTATACTTTAATAGTAGTATTATATAGTATTGTAATTTACGACACTGGCGGCTAACTGGTCACTGCTACCTAATGCTATTGTATTGCAATTCCACGGATATTATCTGAACATGTATTTGCTCCCATCCATAGGTTGAAGTAGCGGACCCAGGTCTATACATACATTAAACATACCTAAAATTATCAATAAGTGAAACAAAAATAAGTTAAAAAAAATAAATTCTGTACTCCCTCCTATAACACATACAGGAGGGAGTAATATTTTCTTTGCTTATATTTTTCACTTATTGATGCTTTTATTTATATTTAATGTATTTATTGACCTGTGTCCGTTACTTAAACCTGTGCTCCTACCATCCCACCTCCAAAAAGAAAATCAGAACTTTAAATGCTGTATTGTGTATATATTATGTACAGAATGGAAACTAGATTTAGTGGGGGCGGTCGCTCGGTGGGATCCACGTCAGATTGGCTCGCTGATTGCTGCACGTTTTCCGTCGCTTTATACAATGATGGTGCACTCGTACTGATAGAAACAAAATTGCTACCCCGCTCCTTGTCGGAGACACGGAAATCGATTCTTCGCAAAAACGACAGTAGTTTGGGCGAAAATACAGAGACTACCAAATGCAGCTTAACAAGACGCGTTTGCTGCGCCATACTTCATCAAAATCCGTTACGTAATAAGGACACTATAAAAGAATACGTACTTGGAATCGGTACTTGTTGTTGTTGTTAGTACCACGTGATCATACACCTTGACTTCAGGAAGTAGTTATTATCTTGCTGTTAGCCAGCTGTTAATTGGTGCATAAACACGATGTTTACATGTAACTATTTATCCTACGGCAGCCTAAACGGGACATCCGTAATTATTTTTCTGTTTCGTTCCCACGAGCTATGATCTTGTTACCACGAGTTAGCTACCTTGTTGCCACGACATAGCATATCGCAGGGGCCGCGGAAGTTCCTCCCACCCCCATCAATACTTTTGTTGAGGAGGCCTGGCCCCCTCAATCGTTCTGTAATAAAGTACATATTCTCATCCTCAAACTTTTTGAGAATGCAGGAAATGGCGTTTCACGCCTCTTATATTTCATAATTTTCCGGGGAAGCATGCCCCCGGACCCCCTAGCAACATCGGGGCCTTTGGGCCCTGAAGACTGGGCCCTGAAAATGCAGGAATGCAGCAAATCAGGTGGCGCGTGCCCTCGAAACCCTCTAGTAACATCGGGCCCTTTGAACCCTCAAGACTGGGCCACCCTATCATTTTCCGGTTTCGCCGCCTATGTCTCGTTCCCACGAAATATGATCTCGTTACCACGCGTTAGCTATCTCGTTCCCACGACATAGTCACCCAATCAAAAGGTAGCATCATTGTCATTCGAGTTGTTAGAGTAATATAAGGTTCGACCATGTCCAGCCGCGGGTAAACGTTTGCCGTGGCACGAGGGAACTGTTTGAACCCAAAGATCATAGGCCGCGGGTTCAAACAGTTCCCGAGTGCCACGGCAAAAGTTTACACACGGCTGGACATGGTCGAACGTTATTGTTGCATTTCCGTCGGAAAGATCGTGTAATTTGAGTATATATGCAGTACTTTCGGTACTTTAATACTCTGCTCCATTCAAACAGCTGATTTACACACATATTCCGGGGCCGAAGTACAAGTCGAATGATGCAGCCGCATCAATTTCAAAATTTCGGTGTGACCGTTGTGAACTGGTCAGTTGACGTAACAGCGCGTTCTAGTAACGTCATGAGACAAATGCATTATGTAGGTATTGGCTTGGTCCTGAAGTGAGCATTGTCTACGGCCATTGTCAAACAGCACGCGCTGTACGTTTGAACACGGATGTGAGCGGTGTCAAACATCGGCAGTCATGTAACAATATTTGTTACTAGTATTTTATAGGCTGATCAAGTCGTTCGAAGGAGATTCTATGTCGTGAGAACACGAGATGTTAACACGACATCCTCGTGGGAAGCGAGAAAGCTAACTCGTGGTGACGAGATTCTATCTCTTGGGAACATAATTCCACGTGTCTCTTTTAAGCTGCCGTACTATCATGATGTTTCGCCGTAACTGCCGCCACGTACATTTAACATTTATGTTTGTTGTTTTTCCGCCAAGTCTGTGAAAACCGGAAGTGAAGCTAGGGGCAGTAATCCATACTCTATAATTATGAAGACGAAGCCGCCATTAACGGTCCGAGATACATTGGCTCCCACGTGGTTAATGTACGAATTTAATATATGGCGTCAACAGTGCCACATGTACTCTGTTTGTTTTGTGTTTTTTTTCTTCAACTTTTGAGTTTATTTATGAAAAATATTGTAATATTGTAAACGTATTTAGTGAAATAACGCATACGTACAAAGGTACAAAATCACATGACGTGTCTCATATGGCTGTAACTGGGACTTGTGGCCTTTCTGACTTGTGTAGCTCCTGGTCAAATTGCACACTCCTGGAGCCTAATAACGACATACGTATACTTTTGTTAGTAGCTTGTTAGAAGCACGGTGGGTGTTTCATCGTGGAACGACGAACAGTGCACATCCTGATCAGACTGTGCGAATGCACAGGCTGATCTGGAGCTGCACTGGTAACTAAACCCATAAGCCCCATTTCTTCAGTCACGGACACATATCTGGATGTTGATGACCTCCACGTTGACGCCATTTTCCCAACATGCTACATAAACGTTACCTGACAAATAGAGTACCATGGTTACGATACGATTTTATGAGGCTCGGTTCGGTAACGGAAGGAATTCTTCGGCAAGCCTCGCAATTCCGACGCGTTTCCTAGCCTTGCTTGATTTTAAAGACATGAACCTGTTATTCTCGCTATATCAACAATTATACTAACGTTTAAAACGACTACACTATCGAATACAATGGGCTGTTTGCGCCCTGTTGGCGACGTATATGCATATGAGTGCATTTCAGGCATGTGTCAATATACTATGTCAGTGTATTATTGAATATTGCCCTGACCACCAGACACTGACCAGATGTTTTCTAAGGCAACAACGTGTGCCTGATTATCTCGAGTGGGCGTCAATGAGTGGGTACGTTTGGTGCTATTGTGTCAACCTGATTACATCTTTCCGATTGCTTTAACCATTTCCAACACCACAGGCCTGTCTAGTGGTATTGGCAAAAAGTAAGTTTCATATTTTTGAGAACGAAAACACCCCCATTTCATAAATGGACTAGTCTGAAAATCATTTTGTGACGGTTGGATTGGTTTCAAAATTAATGTATCAAAATGCATTCCAGTTACTTACGGGTGTAAGGGTTAAAGTAACTGTAAACAGAACTTGACTTATCCTGCACAAAACATGGTTTGTCTGAATTGTTATTAGCCGATCTATTTATAGATCGGCTAATATATTGGTTATCCATCGAATTCTGAAAAAGTTTGTAGCAACCCTTTTCTCCGCTATTCGGTAATCTACGAACGCGAATTTTTCTGTATCACTTCCAAATTGCATCAACCGATAAAGTTTGCATTTTTGGCAATTATCTCCGTTTAAAACTTTACTTATAGCCAAATAACACAATTTTGAATACGTAATGAGCTGAACGCCGGAAGAGATTTAACCCGGAAGTTATTGTTGTTGAAGTCCATAGTTGGCTCTAATGGCCATATACGCCAACATACGCCGATTATTGGGCTAATTTAAAGATTTTATTTATTAAACAGAACAAGTTTCAGCCACGTATAATCGCGTAAAATGTGTTTATTCGGCTAATTTATAATCGACCTCTGCTCAAAATCTCCTTACTAGCAACCCCAGCATTTTCGGGTTTATCCCAGCATCTCGGGTTTATCTCATTGGATCGCGTATGCGCGTCATTTGACGCTAGTTAATATTCACAAAATTTTCCACCAATCAAAACGAAGAATTGCCCGTCATAGCCAACTTTGATTTGTTTACGTATCATGCAGGGATGGCAGGGATGCATCCAGCACGCGCGATTGCGGCAATCCCCCTTAATTATTGTCAATGCCGCAAATTATTGATTGTCTTGCGCCCGACATCGCGCAAAAAAAATCACGGATGGGCACATTAGGCCAATCTGGGCATGTGCCTGAATACGCAGGAGCTTGCGTCTATTTTTAGATGACACTGTAACCGCTAGATATATATAGCCCTGGTAGCTCCGCCCACTCGCGTGCTGCCACAGAATTCGGACAATCACACAGTGACTACAACTTTGTGTATTGCGGAGTGTAATTTGTAGATAAATAGAGTATACAGTACAGGTGTTACACTGGAATATTTCGCAACATAATGGTGACAACAAAACATTGCTGCTATGGCATTGCTGCTATTGGATGGATTTGGAAACGGGTTTCCAAAACCTGCACAAAATCGAGAAAAATGTCAACGCTGGGTACAGAACTGTGGTCGAAAATAGTTTACCATTGACAATGTTAACAGAGACACCTACATATGTTCGATGCACTTTACCCTGATTTGATCGGCTAATAACATCATGCTCTGCATGACTTTTCATTTACTATTTAACCATTTGAACCTTACATGCCAGAAAACTAATATGTGCAAACAGCCAAGACCATGCAGTTGTTTTTCTCTGTTAAGCTTTCACCTGAATAGCCAAAACCTACGTAAACAAACAAGGCTTTGTAAATTTATGTTAAAAACTTCCTCAACTCTTTGCAGTGTGCAAAGGGTTGATGAAGTGTTTAACATAAATTTAAATTGCAGCTAAATAATAATGAAACACTCTTATTAAACTTATTAAGTGTAAATTCATGAACGAACCAGTCCGAAATCAATTTTCATATTACTTTACCAGTAAATAGTGTAAACTAGCATACACAGTTTGTTTGTTTTTTCATAGAACCACTCTGAAAACCTACCCGCACGCGGACACTTAAGAGGAAGAACTTGCTATGGCCCAAATACTATAGATACAAGTGAGCCGGATCCGAACGAGCCGTCTCATCAGCAGCATTAAGTTTGTCTATCATTCACCTCTTAAAATAACCACGTTCTGCCATATATTGATGGAATAGTCCACAAATAAGTATGAAATGGCCAATGAAGGATTGAACTGGTTAAAAGCTAGCTTTAGTAGATTAAAACCCCACAAAAACATGACATTTCAATATGTAAGCTTTTATTACCATTTGAAAAAGGCTAACTATTTGTTGTGTATGCCACTCAAAAAATAACAGCATGTTTGCCTTCTAATCTATTATTGGACAACTTCAACGGTATGCGATATTGATTGGTTGGTTTGAAAATCAACATTGAACGTAGCAATTAATGTACAATACAAGCATTCATCATTTTATTAGCTACAAAGTCGTCTCGATCCGAAATCGTGTTTACTACTTCGAAGATTATCTAAACACGAAGGTATTTGATTGATTTATGGGGAAACATAATGGCGGACCATATACAAGGTGCATGATCACGTGGTTACTACAACAACAACAATGGCTGAAAGTGTTGAAAGCTCGCCCACCCCAAAGAAAGTATTGTTTAATATTTTCCTTAATATGCAACATATGACATATGGCGCAAACGCGTCTTCATGAGCTGCATTTGATGGTCCAGGGGGTTCGGCACATACTTATGTCATTTTTGCGAAGAATCGATTTCCATGTCGGTAGACACGGAAATCGATTCTTCGCAAAATCGACAGAAGTTTGGGCCAAAGTACAGAAACCACCAAATGCAGCTTAACAAGACGCGTTTGATGCGCCACATTTCATCAAAATCCGTTACATAATAAGGACACAATAAAAGAATACGTACTTTGAGTCTGAGGACTTTTGGAAGTTTCAGTACTTCTTGTTGTTGTAACCACGTGATCATACACCTTGATATAAGCAGACTTCTGTAGCCGATTTCACCAAAATTGCTAAGCATACTTATCTTGGTATACGTTGAGGGAGTAATCATTTATTTTTCCCGAAATGCATTATTTCATATAGAACTAACGACTGCATAATTATATTGGATGATTTGATGAAAAGTATGCAGAATTATTATACTGAATTTATTACATTATCAAATTCACTATAATAACAATTAATATATTTATCATTAAATTGAAAATTTCTCCCTCAAAGTAAACTTAGCAAGATATGTATATTTTGCAATTTTGGTGAAATAGGCTACTGTATATAACCACTTTAAATAAGACCACAACAGCATTATACAACCTGATTCTTGCACTGTTGACATAGTAAGGCACCTGGGGCCCGTTTCACTAAACTTCCTACGACTAAAATGTTCGTAAGTGCAAAATTATGATAGTCTGTAAATTTCACATTAACAATGTTTTCTTGTAAATAATTGTTGGATTTACATTTATTGAGCATAGGCTGCATATGCAGCCTATGCTCAATAAATGTAAATCCATCAATTGAAATCTGCAGACGATTCTAAATTTGCGCTTACGAACATTTTAGTCGTAAGAAGTTTAGTGAAACGGCTCCCTGGAGACTGTTCGTAAGAGCAAATTTAATATCGTCTGGAAATTTCAATTGACGGATTTACATTTATTGAGTATATATGCAGCCTATGCTCAATACATGTAAATCCAATAATTGTATACAAGACAATATTTACAGACTATCATAATGTTGCACTTACGAACATTTTAGACATACGAAGTTTAGTGGAACGGCCCCCTGATCTGAAAAGGGGACATACATTTCCAGGCCGTTGGACCTGGGTTTGGTGACACTTATAACTATTATGGTATCAATTGCAAGGTGCATGCTAACGTGGTTACAACAACAACAACAATGGCTGAAAGAGTTGAAAGTGTTGAAAGCGCGCCCACTCAAAAGTAAGTATTATTTGATATTTTCCTTAATATGCAGCGGATTTTGATGAAATATGGCGCAGCAAACGCGTCTTCATGAGCTGCATTTGGTAGTCCCGGGAGTTCGGCACATACGTATGTATGTCGTTTTTGCGAAGAATCAATTTCCGTGTCAGTAGACACGGAAATCGATTCTTCGCAAAAACGACAGAAGTTTGGCCAAGGTACCAAGACCACCAACTGCAACTTAACAAGACGCCTTTGATGTGCCATATTTCATCAAAATCTGTTACATAATAACATAATTATAAAAGAATATGTACTTTGAATCGGAGGGCTTCTGGAAGTTTCAGTACTTGTTGTTGTTGTAACCACGTGATCATACACCTTGAATTGAAACCGTTTTAAAGGCACTGGGTCTCAGAAAGCCTAGACCGTGATGAAAGAGATTAGGAACAATAGTTTAGTTATAGATTTGTATCGTGTTTTTGAATCCAATTGTACCTAGAAGTCGGCTGGGAATAAATCGCGAATCGGTAAAATTAATATATTATAATGCAGAAAGTAATTACTTTTTCAGTATAATAACATGTTTTTCAACCAATGGCTACTAATTTACTTTATTTAACCCTTTGAACCCGAAAGCCCGCTATATCGGTTCATGCAAACAGTGCAGATCCAGATGAGCCGGCTCGTAACGAGCCGTCTCATCAGGATCTGCACTGTTTGAAAGTAATTTTCATATTTTTGAGAACAACACATACCACTTTTTTATAAATGGAATAGTCTGAAAACCATTTTGTGACGGTTGGATTGGTTGCAAAATTAACATATCAATATCCATTCAGTTACTTAGGGGTGAAAGGGTTAAATTAACTACGGCGAAACTACATTGATTATATGAGTGAATGGTGCAAAAACTGTGTCTTTCGCTGTCGCCCACACCCAGCATACATCCATCGTGTTAATTGTTAAACAAAATAATATATCACATGTATTAAATTCTTGCACGATTGTATATAAAAATCATATCTGTGTTGTGCACCTTTTATGTATACGCTGGATACTTTAATACCATCCGTAGACTCGTCCTACCTTTTTAGTTTTATAGATAACCAACCAAAATTGTATTATATTTTCGCCCAATATGCACTTAGCCGGTAGTCGATTCACTGGCGCCGACAGTAAGACGATAACTCAGTAAATCTTCCCCACATTGTTGCGCCAGACACATAAATGGCGACATCTCAAACATACGGAGCGCCGTAGGGGACGTAGAATCTCCCCACGGGAACGAATTGTTATATCGTGGGAACGAATTGTTATATCGTGGGAACGAATTGTTATATCGTGGGAGCGAATTGTTATATCGTGGGAGCGAATTGTTATATCGTGGGAACGAATTGTTATATCGTGGAAGCGAATTGTTATATCGTGGGAACGAATTGTTATATCGTGGAAGCGAATTGTTATATCGTGGGAACGAATTGTTATATCGTGGAAGCGAATTGTTAATTCGAGGGAACGAATTGTTATATCGTGGGAGCGAATTGTTATATCGTGGGAGCGAATTGTTAATTCGAGGGAACACATTGTTATATCGTTGGAGCGAATTGTTATATCGTGGGAGCGAATTGTTATATCGTGGGAGCGAATTGTTATATCGTGGAAGCGAATTGTTAATTCGAGGGAACGAATTGTTATATCGTGGGAGCGAATTGTTAAATCGTGGGAGCGAATTGTTAATTCGAGGGAACGAATTGTTATATCGTGGGAGCGAATTGTTAATTCGACGGAACGAATTGTTATATCGTGGGAGCGAATTGTTAATTCGACGGAACGAATTGTTATATCGTGAGAACGAATTGTTAATTCGAGGGAATTAATTAATAAAAAAAAATCCATGTCCCGTACGGGGCTCCGTACTTAGCCGGTAGACGATTCATCTCAAACATAACTGGGTAAAGGTAATCAGAAACATGGCCGGCAGAGAAAACCCGACTGGTATATTGTTATATCAAGTTTATCACGCAAGGCTAGGAAACGCGTAGGAATTCCGAGTTGCCTCGGAATTCCTACCGTTTCCGAGCCGAGCCTGGTAACCTTGATGTCGGAAGACACTAGATGGTATTATATTTATTAAGGTACGATTTATGATGTCGGAAGACACTAGATGGTATTATATTAAGTAACGTATTATGTTAAGATAACACCAAGTTCGTAGAAGGTATTTATGTTTTTGCAACGAATATGACATATATGTTCATCGAGTTTTGTGACATAATTATGGACATTTAACTCCAAAATAAATGGAAACAAAATGTCTACCCCGATCCATACCTTTCATAGATAACATATCGGAGGCGATTATTGTAGCTACAAAATACATACTTTCTGATACAGTAGACCCTCTCTAAACCGGACACCCTGGCGACCCCATTGTGCTTAATTTAGATGGGTTTCACTGTAATTTATGTCATTGTCGTGTCTGTTCATGCTTGAAAATGACAACACCGATTAATGGAGTGCTTAATGACACCGGAGCCTCTCCAAACCGGACACCATGGGGACCCCCAGGGTGTCTGGTTTAGAGAGGTTCCACTGTTGTTATAAAACGCTCACCAGACAAGAACATCGAACACATACGTGTTGTATGTATTATAAACGGAACTGACGATTGATGACGTCATGAAAAGCGGTTGTTAATTCAAACATGGCTCACATGAACATTGGGTAATTGGGCAGATATTCAGTGAAGGTCTCACGTATTCCGTTAATAACGTTAATTTGTCTTTGGTTTCACGGTATATTGATATTCCGCCCGAAGTGGAACAAAATCACGCGGCGCTGGCATAATAGCCAGCTGAATTAAATGCAATACAATAACCGGATGCGGAAACATACACATATTATAGCTGTGATTTACTTCCGTAAAGAGGATTTTCTTCCGCATCCACTGCAACCAGAATTGTCTGGTTGTCACGAAAGGCGACTTAACAGGCAGACACATCTGGTTATATCCGCTGGTGCTCCACTCCGCGCTGGCGTAAACAGTTTCACGTCGAAAAGTGCACCGCTAACGCATAGACGCAGAAATTTGCGCCAGCTACTAGGCAGTTGTGTACAAGACTCATGCTTGCCTGTGTCGCTAGTTTTATGGTCATGTGATGTGCAATTGGTGACCGAGCGTTGTGCAATTAATGGAACGATTTTAGGGATCTAAGCTCACACACAATTTGCATGCATATTGCGGCATTAAGATGATTGCAGAATACTGTAACGCATTACAGGCCGGTAACCGTTAAGCGGCCCTCACATATCAGCCGGCGTCCGCGCGATTTTTCTATTCGCATGAGTCGCCGGGGGATTTAGAGCCCGTGGATGAATCGGGCGAATGTCATGTCTGCGGCGGTGCCCTTTGAACATTGGTTCGCAGAAGAGAATGTGCGCCAGCCAGGCGTGGCCGGACGCCTCTAGATAATCTGGCGGGCGCCGGCTGATCAAAAAAGCAGATCGGTAGGCGTCCTGGCGGAGTAAGAGTAAGGCCGGGCGCCGCCAGGACGCCGGCCGGGCGACTGGCGATTGATGTCGGGCTCCTCCTCCCCCCACCCCCACCCCCGGCGTCCGCGCCTCGAGTATATATAGATGCGTTGTATAAATTTTCAGGCGGCCGCCAGATCACCTGTCCGGGAGGCCGCCGGGCGGGGCCCTAGCGACGTGTCTACGGGCTTGCCACGACCTAAAATCGCGCTTGGAAAATCGTAGATTTGGTAGTCAGGTTTCGGGACGGTTCGAGACGGTTCAAATGAGCGGTAACAACATATATTATTATGAAGAAATCAACAAAATTAGATTTTCTTTCAATAACAATCGATGTAGAGACGAACCGGAAGAACCGTAAGGTTCGTTCGTTCAGTGCAACGCCGTATAGAGACGAAACATTCAGAACTTTAAAGTTCGTTTCTTCGGTGCAGCACTGTGTAGAGACGAATATTAAACAGCATGTACATTTCGTTCCATCGCTTCTACGCTGAAGAGAGACAAAACGTCAGATTCATATGTGTAATTTTAGTGGAACATACATACATTGTATTCACACAATCCGGAACTCTGCAATCCTCTTGAGAATGACATCATCGCTACGTCAATAACTAAGTAGCGAACAATGTTGGCCCCGATCAGACTGATCTGGGCCCTACGCTGGCCGCAAACGTTGTAAGGTCCACTTTATCAACCGGCGGCGTAACACATTGATTTGTGGATAATGAGTATTATGCAGGAGCTGAATCATCATTATGAAATGCTATATTAAGATGCAACGGAATGGCGGTTTAGAAATGGTGCACGGGTGGACGTACAATCACACATAGCACAGTTGGAAAACTCGGATCTAGGACCCAATAGTTGGCTGATTTTGGAAAACGTTACCCCACCCACACATTTCCATACACTATACCTTACAGCCTTTTCCCGAAAAGGCTGTAAGGTATAGTGTATGGAAATGGGTGGGTGGGGTAACGTTTTCCAAATGATGTAATTTTCCAAATGAGCCAAGTATTGGGGCCTAGCTCCGAGTCTTTCACCTGTGCCACATACCAGTTTAGACCAACCTGGTCCATTGTTCCGTTACACTGTTATATGAGGGGGTGGGGAGGGATCCACATACGACCGCCCAAGGTCAAGCTAACTTGGGACTTATGTTCACCTTGTTTGTAAGGCAAATGCGTTAAAGTCTTTTTCGTTTATTCAATAACTTGTTTTATTGTCGAGGCTGCTAGCGAGGGGATTAGCTTAGTGATAACGATGCCATTGTTTTAATATTATCACTCGATATTTCCATTCATTGTTCACACTCGCAGCTCCTTAAATAAGGTAAACTTAGACATACAAACATTAAAGGTACATGCCCACTCAGTAGGCACAACATTGATATCAGAGACATCATTTGAGACATATTCTGGCAAAATAAACATTCATTCACCATTACCACACGTATTGATTGGCATTATTATACATTTTATATCAGACAATAACCTTCTACACTGATATCAGGGGCGATAACCGTGTTTCTTTAAAATGTTAACGGACATTACTATTTATACTCTGTATTTATTTTTTGATGTGCAATTATCATAGTTTATAATCTGGCGAAAATATTATTTTTTCATGTGACGCATTTAATTAGTATAAATAATTAAAAAAATACCATGCCTCATTTGCATATGAAAATAGCCTGATACCAACGCGCGTCACTATCAGTAAAATAAATATTACTAAATGATTATATCTGTATAGCGGCCACTCGTAATGTTTAGAACTGGTGAAATAGTGACACAATTATACACTTATTTAATTCCTATAAAGAACAGTTTGTGCCTATTGAGTGGTCATGTACATTTACTGTCTCACTATACTGTATTGAAAAACATTTGTATGTGACAAAACATGTAAGTTACGTTATACGAAGCCAAAATATATTGACCATTAAAGTGCCAAAACCATTGGCTAAAATGTCCGGTATTTTCGCAGATAACGTATTTTTATTTGGACTAAATGCTTATCGTATAATAATGTTGTTGCGGAAAATGAGTTACGAGGTTTTCCAAGAACAGCGAGGATTTGTATGTGACAAAACATGTAAGTTACGTTATACGCAGCCAAAATAAATTGTAAATTTTATTGCATTACATTCAATTTTTTATTGTACTGTATTGTAATTCGCAAGTGGATCCGTATCTACAACACATGCCGTAATGCCCCTTTTCTCTGTCAGGCGGTGTAAATGTGCTAAAATTACTGACTTCCAATGCTGGAAATTTAATGATCTATTTAGGCCGTCGATTACAGAAAGCTACCTCAATACGTTTGCGACCAGTGTAGGCCAAGATCAGACTGCGCATCTGCGCAGTCTGATCTGGGCCTACTCTGGCCGCCATTTAACCACGGAAATAGGCGAACTCCCACAACAAAAACGCATAAATTCTAGCGTGGATGCGCAAAACAATCATAATTCTTGCAAATGCCATCAGGTACGTTTTGTTAACCCGGGCCCATTTGTACTGTCACGCTGAATGGGCTCTTTCTGAATTCCTATTGATTACTACTATTCGCCTCTTTCCGTTAGAGAGCAGTTTCCGGTAACTGGCAGAATGTTCCGATCTGCATGTGATTTGGGACAATGCTGGATAAAAGAAACCTTAGAAATTACGTAACTATCGGGCATCGTAATTTGGTATCTAAGACGTTCGCTGTGAGAAATGGTAGTTCTTTAAAGGTACATGCCCACTCAATAGGCACAACATGTTCCTTATAGGAATTAAATAAGTGTATAATTGTGTCGCTATTCCACCAGTTCTAAAAATTACGAGTGCCCGCTATACAGATATACTCATTTAGTAATATGTATTTTAGTGATAGTGACGCGCGATGGTATCAGGCTATTTTCATATGCAAAAGAGGCATGATCTTTTTTAATTATTTATACTAATTAAATGCGTCACCTGAAAAAACAATAATATTTTCGACAAATTATAAATTATGATCATTGCACATCACAAAATAAATACAGAGTATAAATAGTAATGTCCGTTAATAGTTTAAGGACACACGGTTATCGTCCCTGATATCAGTGTGGAAATGTACGTCTGATATAAAATGTATAATAATGCCACTCAATACGTGGGATAATGGTGAATGAATGTTTATTTTTCCAGAAAAGGTCTCAGATGATGTATCTAATATAAAGAACACGTGCCTACTGAGTGGGCATGTACCTTCAAGTCCTTTCCTATGTCACTAAACCAATGTTGGGAATCGGCAACATTTAACTAATCTGTATTTCTTTTATCCTTCAAAATTTGCAGTAAACCTATTCAGATATTGCTTACATTCAGCCAAATATACAGGTAACCTCATCCCAGTACGTTCAGCACTTTGATTGCATTGAAGTTTCCCATTTAGCTGTTGCCATTGTATTATCCGGTAGTTGTACATAACATGTATCAGACGAGATTGCCAATAAATCGCCGTGCATATAAACGGAATCTTTACAATATCCAGTTTTGATCATAGACATTCCTACAATCCAGCGGCTGTTGACAGTGATTGGTAAATTATGCCCTGTATGCTGGCAACAACGGTCGGTCTAGTTTGGGACAAACCATGTGATTTTGTACCTTTTATATGGACCAAGGGGTCATTTCATCTGGAAATTTTAATTTATAGATTTACATTTATTGAACATAGGCTGCATATGCAGCCTATGCTCAATGAATGCAAATCCAAGAATTGTTTACAAGAAAACGTTGTTAATGTGAAATTTACAGACTATCACAATTTTGCACTTACGAACATTTTAGTCGTACAAAGTTTAGTGAAACGGCCCCAGGGGTCGTTTACTAAACTCCATACGACTTAAATGTTCGTAAGTGAAAACTTATGATAATCTGTGAATTTCATATTGACAATGCTTTCTTATAAACAGTTATTGGATTGACATTATTGATCTGCCTATGCTCAATAAATGTAAATCCATCAATTGAAATTTCCAGACGATCCTAAAGTTTCACTTACGAACATTTTAGTCGTACGAAGTTTAGTGAAACGCCCCCAAAGACGTATTATGTAACCCTAAATCCTTGTATGGACGAGGTCAAATCACCAAACAAGACAAGTTATGCGATTTTGTATCCTAGAGATGTGCGATATCTCATGAAATATATTTACAAAATTTACGATATTTTCCGGAAAAAGGGCGTCGAAAGTTGACGAAAATTTCATGGCAAATGCGGAATTTAATTCCGCATTTGCTATGAACATTTCGTCAACTTTCAATGTCATTTACGGAAAAAAACACAGTCTCTGAGACAAAATAATCCATAGATCTAAAACGCGTTGACATAACGCACCGGAGAATGCATCATTGCGGATGGCTAACATTTGCCTAACTCCTGTTATAGGCGAACTTGATATAAATCGGTTAATTGTTTCGTGAGAGTCCGTTGTCTCGGGGCTGTCCGAGTACGGCCCACAAAAAACATAAGAACCTTGGTAATGTGTTATAACAGGCAGTAAAATATATTTTTTTGAACTTACTTATTTTTCACTTATTGATACTTGTAGGTATATTTAATGTATTTATAGGTATTGGTACGTTACTTCAACCTGTGCTTCAGCGTGGCTACAAAGATGGAAGTGGCTTCTGTGATGTAGTAGTTCACCCTCTACGGAGGAATATCTAGGCTGTGTCCCATATTGTGCGCCATATTTAGAAAACTGTAAAATTTCAGGACGTTCAGTCCTTTGATTATGCGCAGTGCTGCCCCCTTCTACCATAAATTAGCGCCATGCCCTCCAATACCTACCGCCAGGTGTCCACTTGATCACGCGGCCTGTACCCAGGGGCCCGTTTCACTAAACTTCGTACGGCTAAAATGTTCGTAAGTGCAAATTTAGGATCGTCTGGAAATTTCAATTTGTGGATTTATATTTATTGAGCATAGGCTGCATATGCTCAATACATGTAAATCCAATAATTGTTTACAAGGAAACATTGCTAATGTGAAATTTACAGACTATCATAATTTTGCACTTACGAACATCTTAGTCGTAGGAAGTTTAGTGAAACTGGCCCCTGTATCTGAGCACAGCTCCCAACTATGCAAACTGTATGTCAAATACTCAACATTTCTCTTCATATTCCCAGTCTTCAAACTACAATGTACTTGAAACGTGTTCAACTTTAGATTAATTATTAGTCTATTTGTCATCTACAAACACATACTTCAACGAATGTCAGGACGTTCAGTCCTTTGATATTCGTTAAAACATATGAATATCATCCATTTATTAGTCTACTTGTCATCCACAAAGACATACTGCGAAGAATTTCACGACGTTCAGTCCTTTGATATTCGTTTATTCGCTGACCGAATAGAGAACGACACAGACTTCTATATCTATTGGGTCATCACGAATAGCGACATATTCCATCGATTTGTCATTGACGTAAATGGTCAATGTATGTTTGCCGCGAATTGACTTTATCAGATAACGAGATCTGTATTGGCCGAATACGTACTGACTGATAACATATTGATGTATCAGGCATTGACCTGATACGAATATCCGGGTTACAAAAAAGAAAACTAACGTTTCATTGGTCGAACGGCGTCGCATGACGTTACGGAATGACGTCACGGAAACATCCGCGTTATTTTCAACGAAAACCACGTTACAATTACTCATTCTGTAGACTAAAACGTTACCTGATAAATATAATACCAAGCTAGTGTATTTTGATATAAAGTTTATCAGGCTCGGCTCGGAAACGGTAGGAGTTCCTCGGCGAGCCTCGGAATTCCTACGCGTTTCCTGGCCTTGCATGATAAACTTAATATCAAAATCCTCTATGTATTTCCTGTTACTTATTAGAACCAGACTATGCAATGATAAAATGGTTGAATACATTATTTTTTGCACAGTTGTCCGACTGGATGATCCATGATCCGCTATAGTTGCGAACGGTACCTCTTGCAATCTACTCCCGTACCGTCCGTGGCTACGGACGGTACGTGAGTAAATTGCAAGAGTTACCGTTCACAACTAGATCCGCTAGTGGTTGGCTTATGTCTTCGTACAGACGGACGAACCGTGCTATGGATATTGATTGATTGGTTGATGGTTGTTTTTTTATCAAGTAACTAGCGTTGTATTGGCCGAATACATAACCCGAATTTTCTGTTAGTAACGCAGGGCGACTTCGCCCTGCGTAACAGACAGAATATTCTGATGAGCCGGATCCGTCTGACTGATTAAATGATGTCGTATCAGGCATTGACTACATACGAATATCCGGGTTATAACGAATTGAAAAACTGACGTTTCATTGGTCAAACAGCGTCACATGACCTTAACGAATGACGCCAGTGTAATGGCGCAACGAAAACAAGTCCGTGTTCTTTTCATCGGCGAGCATACAATGCTACCTGATAAATAGAATACCAGCCTAGTGTATTTTGATATCAAGTTTATCAAGAGCAGCTTTCATGTGTTTAGAAGGTGGGTGGTGGTCGGGCGAATGAGGCGTAAATTAACCGTATGGGTTCCTCCTTATAGGAATCACGATTTGCCTGGTTTGGCTCTCAGGTACGTTTTTTATCATTCGCTCTTTAGTTACCTGTGAGTTGAATTGGGTTATTGCCCATTATAAAAGTAGCAAGATTATTACTGATCCTACTGCTTTTGGGAGGGGCCAAGTGATTCTGGTGTGGCGAGGACCTGGCATCAGATCAGGATTATTCTGATTTCATGGCTGAATATATTGTTTTGTTATTGTAAATATTCAGTTCTGATTTTGGGATTTTCAACCCATTTGTACATTTACTTGAACATGTACATGTACTTGTACAGGTGATATATACCCATTGACCCGGCACTAAATGACCTTAGCTGTTGATAGGCCGTTAAACCCCAACAAACAAACAAACAAACATGTGTTTAGAAAGCTGCCATGATCTATACTATACGTTCAACACACATTCATTTAAATCTTAGTACCGCTTTGCAAAGCGCTGATAACTGTGAACATTTCTGTTTGTGAGACGGACGCATGGCTTAAGGACTGACTTTATAGACTATGACCTTTTGTTTCAAATGTAGTAGAATCATACATGTGACTGAATATCTATATAAAGTATATCTTACCCTGTTTGTCTTAGAGTATATTATACAGAGCGATCATTGACTTGCCATCTCCGCCATTTTAGTTTGTACATGCTATCGGACAGTTTCACCACTTGGAGCGTTTGCCATGTACATTAAATAATATGGCAGAAAATATAATTCGGTCAATACGTCCGAGATATATAGGACAACGTCACATAAATATTATTTCACCAGCCTACACAAAAGCAAGATATCTGAGCTTTTCTACCATCACTCACACAATATAGAATGGACACTTTTTCAATGTGTAAAATGTCAAACTGATGCACTGTCTATTATTAGAAATACATCTGACACAGGTAAAAGCCGTATTTACTCGCATAGCAGGCACGTAGCCAGTAGTGACAATACACTCAGATGACTACTTACAAGTCACTGGAATCGATGCAGTATGTACGGTAATACAGGTATATATATACAGCACTGTGTATTGTTCTTACTGTTACAAGGTATTTACTGAATTCTCAAACATTTTAACAAAGGGTCAACAAACCTTTCAGATATCAGATTTGTATATACATTAGATGAAAACAAAGCATAACACGGTGTAGTCTGATGTCTCCCCATCATGTTGCACCGAATTTTATTCATGGCTGTGTATGTCATATTATTAGTGGTATATGTCAAACGCAATAAGAGGTCAAACTGGGCGATGGCTTGAACACAAGATGGCAACTCCATGCACTGTGTAGGATATAGTAAGAAGAGAATGTTCACATGTATGTTATGCTTATATCCCATCACATTTACGAAGCAATTATGCATGAATCATTGGATGATCAGGGGCCCCACGGGTCCGTAATAATCACAAGGAATGGATGGCATTATGTCATATGTAGTACATGGGCGTCACCAGCATTTTTGAAAAGGGGATTCGAATTTCATCCGTGAAGTAACCGAAATATGCAACTAGCTCCTGCGCAACGAGTTTTGGGTCAATTTAAGAAGTGGTTTTCTGAAAATTCTATATTCCAATATGCTTGGCGTCGCTGGTCTGTGTTCTGTTAGTACGAGTTGGCTCAAAAAGGGGGCCTGATGGCGCCCATTGTAGCATGTTTGCCCCAGACGAACTTTACACGACTAACCACCATGTATATAACACACGTATGCTTGCATGCAATTTTCTGTATATAATTATCACCGTTGTGTCTTTGTGTCTGTGACTGGAGAAACCGGGCTTATGGTATTTGTGACAAGTGTAACTCCTGAACAAATAGCACTCTCCTGTAGCTTGAACGACCTATGCTTCTTGTTACAAACATGACGGGTGTTTCGTTGATGGAATGGCGACGAGTGCATATCTTGATCCGATTGTGCGAATGCACAGGCTGATCTGGATCTACACTGGCCGCAAAACCCATAAGCCCCGTTTATCCAGTCACAGCCACATTTCACTTATTGTATACGCATATATCATTCAAATCTCTAGCCAGAGGAAATAAAGATATTTAATTTAATTGAATTGATATCAAAATACACTACTGTCTGTTTCACGAAAGCTGCCCAAGTTTTACGGCTATATAAACAATTCCAAAACAATATTTTTTTCACTCACTGAGATGTCTATGTGGATTTAACATGGGGAAATTGTTTTTTCGCAATAAAATCAATATTTGACCAAATTTCACGAAATAAAAACAAGGCTCATTCTTAAATTTTCCTTTAATTTAATATTATCGGAAAAAAAATTGTTTTTGCATTGTTTATATGGCCGCAAAATTTGGGCAGCTTTCGCGAATCAGACTATAGCCTGGTATTCTCTATATATTGACTAGGATTGGCCACATGTTGCACCATCTTGTTCCAGCGACGGCTGAAGTGTCCTACAAGTGGTCTGATTAACTCCACAATATTTAACAGCTAGTCAGTGCGGGAATGAAGAGGAAAGCTGTTCAGATCAATCGATACCAATTCAGAGAACATTTGCCGCTGGGGTCTCTCGCTGCACGTCAGTGACATTGGCAAGATATAAATTAATCTCCGTAACGTTCCATACAAACAAATTTCTGCAATATCCATGTTCGTACAACGTTGCAACGCTACGGAAATGACGATTGCAAATAAAACGTATTTTGTACCCATGGTTAAATGTTACGATAGTGACGTTGACAAAAAGTATTGATTTCCGTAACGTTATTTATCACAAGCAAAAACTATTTTTCTCTGTGGATATTTTCAACTTGATGCGCAAATTGTGAATGGCTCTTTTCACTGAAGAATATCGGACATCTCCAAGTGTTCTCCTATTTGGAGTGTAAAATTATGTGATAAACAGAATCTTAAACTCGTTTCCATTTGAAACGTTTCATAAATCTCATATCACATGGAAACTCGTTTGAGATCCTCTATTTACAAATTAATTCATTTTCGTACAACGTAAGCGTAACGGAAATGAATATGGCGATTTGTTCCGACTGTTAACGTTACGATAGTGACAGTGGCAACATATATGTATAACATCGCCCGACCGTTGGTACAATTTACTTGTGCAATACTCATTTGTGGCTGTGAGTGGAGAAATGAGGCTTATGACATGTGTGACCAGTGTAGCTCCTGATCTAACAACACACTCATATAGCCTGATAACAAATATTGCTTGTTAGAAATATGACGGGTGTTTCATTGATGGAATGGCAAACAGTGCCGATCCTGATCAGGCTGGTCAGGATATACACTGTTGCAAAACCCATAAGGCCCATTTCTCCACTCACAGTAATATTATAACGTTACGAAATGTTGTTTACGGAGTTTGTTTTCAGACTTAACCTTCAAGTTATAAACTGTAGCAGCTGATGCAAAATACATGCATATGATTGCTCAAAGGTCGAACTGTCAACCTACATGTACTCTGGCAAAATTCACTGCCGCAGCTTTATAACGTTATGGAACAACATTATTTTGTACCGACGCTAAGCATTACTCTGCATACAGATTGGACCGACAATACACGTATTCTGAATGTCTGTGAAATACACAGCTCTACATGCAGATTGGACCGAAATACATGACATTGTTTGAATGTCGACTGGAGAGCTACGCATTCGAAACACCCAGCTCTACATGCAGATTGGACCGAAACACATGACATTGTTTGAATGTCGATTGGAGAGCTGCGCATTCGAAACACCCAGCTCTACATGCAGATTGTACCGTAAACACACGTTTGAATGTCGATTGGAGAGCTGCGCATTCGAAACACCCAGCTCTACATGCAGATTGGACCGAAAATACACATTGAAATGTCAATTGGAGAGTTGCGCATTCGAATTATCAAGCTCTGCATGAAGATTGGACCGAAAACACACGTTTGAATGTCGATCGCAGAGCGGTGCATTCGAAATACCCGTTTTATATTACAATCAGTTTATGGGGAAAATATGTATACTGCCATAATACAACGATCTATTCTAATGTGAATATGCTTTCGTACCAGGGCCAGTGCTTCGTAAACGTCCTTATGAAACGTTCTTCAAATACGTTTATACATCAGCAGTTTGGATGGCCGAGACTGAGCTCAGCCTCGACCAATCAAACTACGCAATTGAAATCACGAGAAACGGAGTCCAGGAATACTTGTCCAGGATCTACAATTGTTACTGGTCACTATCAGAAAATATCACAGATTTTCTGTTAGTTTGTTTTATTAAAAATCGCAAATAGTCTTAGGTAAAACAATCCCATGGTTTATATTTTATATTAGCTGGTGACCCAGCTACATACATACCTTTGAAAAATATACCAGCTGGCAAAGCATGATAAAGTTTAACCCTTACACCGCAATCTTATTTTTTGTCGTCTGCTGTTTGTTTTCTATTTTACATTTTTACATAATAATTTACAACATGCTTTGACAGCACTTCATAATCATTTCCATAGGAAATGATTCTGAAATGCTGTCAAAACATGTTTGTATTGAGAAATAAGACAAGATATAAAAGCAACAGCAGACGACAATTGTTGTGTGTAGCGGTCTATTTTATATTTTCCATTTTTATCATCAAAAACATGCTTCGACAGCACTTTACAATAATTTACAACATGGTTTGACATCACTTCAGAATCATTTCCATTGGAAGCAACAGCAGACGACAATTGTTGTGTGTTACGGTCTAAGGGTTAAGAAAAACATCCAACTATAGCAGCTATGGAGGGTCATAAAATCAGCCGCAATTCTGGTTTATGCTTCATTTATATCAGAGTATTGACGCCTGAAGGACAATATCAATTACTCACAGCATCTTAAAGGTACATGCCCACTCAGTAGGTACACACTGTTCTTTATATCAGAGACATCATCTGAGACATTTTATGGCAAAATAAACATTCATTCACCATTAATCCACGTATTGATTGGCATTTATATACATTTTATATCAGAAGTAAATTTCCACACTGATATCAGGGGCGATAATCGTGTTTCTTTAAAATGTTAAAGGACATTGCTATTTATTCTCTGTAATTATTCTTTGATTTGCAATGATCATACTTTATACTCTGTCGAAAATATTTTTTTTCTTCAGGTGACGCATTAGTTTAACTAATTAACAAATATCGTGCCTCATTTGCATATGAAAATAGCCTAATACCGCCGCGAGTCACTAACAGTAAAATGAAAAGGCATGCAGAGCATGATGTTATTAGCCGATCAAATCAGGGTTCAATATATGTCCACATTTTAATAGTTACGGAATCTCAGGGAAAAGTGAGAGAAGTGTTGATTTCCTCCCCAACCAAATTCTCCCAGTTATATTTAGCTATCATTAATATCTGATCATAGCAATATTTATGGTAGTCAAATGTAAACAATACTATCCCAGTTGAAAGAATTAACCTTTGAATATAGGTGAAGGCTCTTACCATTACACAAATATGTAGCAAGTCAATCGAAATCTCATAAATACCCGGTTTTTTGCGGCCATCTTGAAAATATGATAATTATATACTGAATATTAGTGTAGTTTACGTAAATTCTTTAATATATCCATCAGAAATGTTTTTTAACAACTTACACCAATTTCCAAGTTAAGGACCATGACCTATTGGCTCATATATTGGCAATTTTCGACTTCCGTCAAGCATAAAGTTCAATGACCTTGAAATGACCTTCAACTTGGTTTAAAAAATGGTACCCGGATTTTTTGGAAACCTTATACATTCAAGTTTATAAAAACACCGGGTGCCATAAATTAACATGAGGTGCCGGAATCTTATATATATACCTACAATTGCCCCTGGACTAGAAGGCAAACCGCCTAACTTTAGTTTACCGCCTAACTTTAGTTTACCGAACTCGTGTAGTGGAAACATTTATTTATAGCCAAATTGTGTTATTTCGCTATATTTAAAGTTTTCAAGAGAGATAATGGCCAAAAATGAAAAATTATTCGGTTGATGTAATTTGGAAGTGATACAACAAATTTCGCGTTTTATATATTACCGAATATAGGAGAAAATGGTGGTTACAAACTTTTTCACAAACCAATGGATAACCAATATATAGCCGATCTATAAATAGATCGGCTAATAATAAATATTACTAAATGCTTATATATGTATAGCGGGCACTCGTAATTTTTAACGGCGTGTAAGTCCATAGAGACAGTGCGGCCGTTAAACGTAAGCAAGCAAGCGTAATTTTTAGAACTGGTGGAATAGTGACACAAGTATATACACTTGTTTAATTCATATAAAGAACAGTTTGTGCCTACTGAGTGTGCATTTACCTTTAAGCAGTGGACGATGTTTTAGACGCTACATGCAACCGTTTGATAACGCCAGTAAGTAGTCAGTTGACCGGGGTTTATGGGTTCTGGATGCCCAGTGTCATTGTGCTTGCTTGTTTGTTTGTTACTCAATTTAATGGTCCCAAATGGCTCTTAGGCATTGAATACACGCGGATCACGCCGCTACATGGCACACCTGGGTAGAACCAGCTGGTAGAGCAGGAAATACAATTGCATTTCACAAACTCCAGTGCCGGGATCAAGGATCGAACCTGGCCGCCGACGGTAGTACCAACATACAATGTAACTGCATTGCCACTCCCGGTACACTACACAATGTGTGGCATATGAATTTCATATGTTGAATTTCATATGAAATGTTTTCATATGAAATTCATATGCAAATTATTCATATGAAATGCATATGAAAAGTCTTCATATGAAATTCATATGAACATCATACGAATTTAATATTGGCTCTTTTCATATGAATTCCATATGCAATTCATGTTTTTCATATGTTTTACATATGAACATCATATTTCAGTTTTCATATGAAGTGCATATGCGGCACATTTTGCTGTGTATGAGCCCGTGTTTTCCGGTACCGCGTCATAAGTCATTCATATTCCACATGTCTTGCCAATTGTGTCGACAGTGCCCATATACTGTACACATATATAAGATATGAAGGCACAGAGTTTTAGATTTACACTGAAAGTGGTGAAAGTATTATAATCAATTACTTTTCAAGTTGTAGTGGGTATTTTTCTGAAAACATATTCTTCACCAGCGACTAACTGTAACACAATGTAACTGTTGATTTGTTAATGCTGAAAAATAACTAAAGTTTCAGGGGCCCGTTTCACTAAACTTCGTACGAGTAAGATGTTCGTACATGCAAAAGTATGATAGTCTGTAAATTTCACATTAACAGTGTTTTCTTGTAAACAGTTATTGGATTTACATTTGCAGCCTCTGTTCAATAAATTTAAATCCATCAATTTAAATTTGCAGACGGTCCTAAATTTGCACTTACGAACATTTCAGTCGTACGAAGTTTAGTGAAACGGGTCCCAGAACTCTAGTTTTTTATGAATATTCTAGTATAATTATTGTGTCATCTGCGGATACAGTGGAACTTCTCCAAACCGGACAGACTGGGAGGTCCCCAGTGTGTCCGGTTTAAAGGTGTTACACTGTAAATCAGACATGTGACTTTGCCAAGGTATACGGCTGTGCTGTGCGAACTTTAAAGGTACATGCCCACTTTGTGGGTTGTGGGCACAAACTGTTCTTTATATCAGAGAAATCATCTAAGACATTTTCTGGCAAAATAAACATCCATTCACCATTACCCCACGTATTGATTGGCATTATTATACATGTTATATCAGACGTAAACTTTCCATATTGATATCAGGGGCTATAACCGTGTTGCCTTAAAACGTTAACGGACATTACTATTTATTCTCTGTATTTATTTTTTGATGTGCAATGATCATACTTTATAATCTTTCGAAAATATTATTTTTTCAGGTGACGTATTTAATTGGTATAACTAATTAAAAAATATGCCTCATTTGCATATGAAAATAGCCTGATACCACCGCGAGTCACTATCAGTAACATAAATATTACTTTAAATGATTATATCTGTATAGCGGGCACTCGTAATTTTTATAACTGGTGGAATAGTGACACAATTATACACTTATTTAATTCCTATAATGAATATGTTGTGCCTACTGAGTGGGCACGTACCTTTAACAGACAATATCATCATAAATGTACACCAATGGTATCCATAAAATTAAAGATACACAGACTGTCTGCGTGTCCGGTTTAGAGACGTTCTACTGTACGAGTTCAACTTTAGTCAAATTAGTTAAACTAGTGCCAACAACGGAAGCCCCCATCTCAGAGTAATAGTATGACCACAAGAAATAACTTGAAAAAGTAGTGGAATTTGATCAAATAAAGGAATGTTTCATTGTGGTAGATACTAGTCATTGCAGTCCCTAACGAAACAGCAGTTATCAACACCATTGGTACATTTTCGAGGTCTGTTTCTGAAAACACACAACACATGAGCAATGTATGGGCATGAAATAGAGGATATTCCATCGTACATTTCGAATAGCGGGAAATAATACACTTGTATGCGTAGGTTTCCGCGTAAGCAACGAGTGAGCGTAGCGAACGAGTTGCTTGCATGGACGCCGACGGACACGAGTGTATTATTTCCGCTATTCAAACATGTACGATGGAATATCCTATTTATTACACTTCCACGGCGGATACATATGCACTAAGTCTATTTTTGAGATTATAGTCAATGAATTGTGATGCGCGCATGAATTGCTATACAATGACGTGTTTTCCCACGTTATGACGTTACGTTGTGTGACGTCAAATGTGATGTCATGTAAACTTTTTGAAATCCAAATTACGCAGCTGTTTCTATGAACCAGATATAATTGAGTGCATGTTTGGAACGTGTTCAATCACATTAACATTCTACATTAGTCGAAACACTTTCCAAGTTTTCACATAATTTTATTTTGACTCTAAACAAAAGTGAACATTTTGCATGGTACTGGTAGCTCGTGGTTTCCAAGAAAACAGGCGCAATTACGGGTGTTCTCTTCACGGTGTATTATTTGTAAGAGTTGATTACGGGTTTTATCTCACAGCGAAACCCATGTAAATAACTACCAAGACTGTAATAAAATGTGATAACAGTCTAAATAGTTTAAGTTAATAAAAACATTCTATTCTAAACAGTCGTCCGTATGTAGGTCGATAATCACTCACAAAAGCTCGCGGATTATCGAATCGTACATGCGGACAAACCGTGATCTACTGTCTGTTTCACGAAACCTGCCAAAATGTTACGGCTATATAAACAATGCAAAAACAATATTTGATATCTATGGGGATTTAACATTTGGAAATGTTTCGAATTTCAGAAATACTGGACCGATTTTCAACATTTAACTTTTGTTTTCTTAGTTAAATCATTTCCAAGTTATCTAGCTAGGTTTTGGAGTCAATTTTTTTCATTGTTGGACTCCCACCTCATTTTTCCCCATGTTAAATTTCCATAGACAAATACATATTTCGTAATAAAATCAATATTTGACCAAATTTCGCGAAATAAAAAGAAGGCTCATTTTTAAATTTTGATAAAATTTAATATTATCGACAAAATTGTTTTAGCATGTTTATATGGCCGTACAACTTGGGCAGGTTTCGTAAAACAAACAGTAACTGTGATGAAAGCACCAACAGTAATGAAGATTCCAGATCCAGTGTCAAAAAATATTGAAGCAAAATGTCGTCTGCGCAGAGATAAGGACCAATTAAAGACATGCCTGAAACATTTTAACTCCCAAGTACAGCTTCGTCTTAATCAAAGAATTTCATTTTTCTCAAGCTCTCCCACCGCTCGAGTTTAATTTAGAAAAAAAGACGGTCTTAGGCTCTTAGCTGACGCGGTGTATTCTGTTAACCGCTATGAAACAATAGTCGAAAGGTCGTAATTTAATCGAAATAACATACTTACACACGTACTCCTTTTTCGATTTGCATCTCGACTCATCTGGAAACTGTTGTCGTTGTCGTCTGGCGCTGTGCCCGCTCTATTGGTTTTGTCCGAAAAGCCGTCATACCAATACTTGTATTTGCAATTTTAGGTGGCACCCAGTTTGCATTTGGCTAACCTTCTACGGTGCATACACATGTTAATTCTATCTACAGAGATTATCGTTTCGTCTATGTAAAATTTTATTTTAGTGAATATGTCCGTTGTGCTTTCGTAATATTCATATTTGAAAGTTGTATTATATAATTGCCCATCTTGATTCTGGCTTTTCATGGGTCAATAAATAGTTCCATTATGATTTTGCTTTCATCACAATTTGTGCTTTCCAGTCATTGTGACAAGTTTAAAAAAAAGTATTCTTTTCGTTCACTTATTCCACTGACCCCTTCAATTTTCTGATGATCCTGATCAGTGAACGAAAAGAATACCTTTATATACACAAGCACATATACACAAACTTTACGGGGCTATCTAGTGGGATAATAATTATTTCACTGGCCCTTTCAAATATGCGATGCACAGGGCTCATTCTTATACCCAATGTATTAAAGGTAGATGCCCACTCAGTAGGCACAAAATGGTCTTTATAGTATAATTGTGTCACTCTTCCACCAGTTCTAAAAAATACAAGTGCCCGCTATACATATATTATCACTTAGTAATATTTATTTTACTGATAGTGACTCGCGGCGGTATCAAGCCATTTTCATATGCAAATGAGGCATGATATTATTTATTTATTTATACTAATTAAATGCTTCACCTGAAAACATATTTTCGAAATATTATAAAGTATGATCATTGCACATCAACAATTAATTCAGATAATACATAGTAATGTCAGCTAACATTTTAAGGAAACACGGTTATCGACCCTGATATGAGTGTGGAAATTTACGTCTAATATAAAATGTATAATAATGCCAATCAATACGTGGGGTAATGGTGAATGAATGTTTGTGTTGCAAGAAAATGTAATATCTACAGAATATACAAAACTATCTACATGTATCTGCCTATATTATAACCTACTGAGTGCCGTGAGTGGGCTCCCTATAGTATAACCTACTGAGTGCTGTAAGTGGGCTCCCTATAGTATAACCTACTGAGTGCCGTGAGTGGGCTCCTTATATTATAACCTACTGAGTGCCGTGAGTGGGCTCCTTATATTATAACCTACTGAGTGCCGTGAGTGGGCTCCCTATAGTATAACCTACTGAGTGCCGTGAGTGGGCTCCCTATAGTATAACCTACTGAGTGCCGTGAGTGGGCTCCCTATAGTATAACCTACTGAGTGCCGTGAGTGGGCTCCCTATAGTATAACCTACTGAGTGCCGTGAGTGGGCTCCCTATAGTAACCTACTGAGTGCCTTGAGCGGGTCCTTCTATTATAACCTACTGAGTGCCGTGAGTGGGCTCCCTATAGTATAACCTACTGAGTGCCGTGAGTGGGCTCCCTATAGTATAACCTACTGAGTGCCGTGAGTGGGCTCCCTATATTATAACCTACTGAGTGCCTTGAGCGGGCTCCTTATATTAGAACCTACTGAGTGCCGTGAGTGGGCTCCCTATATTATAACCTACTGAGTGCCGTGAGTGGGCTCCCTATAGTATAACCTACTGAGTGCCGTGAGTGGGCTCCCTATATTATAACCTACTGAGTGCCGTGAGTGGGCTCCCTATAGTATAACCTACTGAGTGCCGTGAGTGGGCTCCCTATAGTATAACCTACTGAGTGCCGTGAATGGGCTCCCTATATTATAACCTACTGAGTGCCTTGAGCGGGCTCCTTATATTAGAACCTACTGAGTGCCGTGAGTGGGCTCCCTATATTATAACCTACTGAGTGCCGTGAGTGGGCTCCCTATATTATAACCTACTGAGTGCCTTGAGCGGGCTCCTTATATTAGAACCTACTGAGTGCCGTGAGTGGGCTCCCTATATTATAACCTACTGAGTGCCGTGGGTGGGCTCCCTATAGTATAACCTACTGAGTGCCGTGAGTGGGCTCCCTATAGTATAACCTACTGAGTGCCGTGAGTGGGCTCCCTATATTATAACCTACTGAGTGCCTTGAGCGGGCTCCTTATATTAGAACCTACTGAGTGCCGTGAGTGGGCTCCTTATATTATGACCTACTGAGTGCCGTGAGTGGGCTCCCTATATTATAACCTACTGAGTGCCGTGAGTGGGCTCCTTATATTATAACCTACTGAGTGCCGTGAGTGGGCTCCCCTATAGTATAACCTACTGAGTGCCGTGAGTGGGCTCCTTATATTATAACCTACTGAGTACCGTGAGTGGGCATGTACCGTTAATGTCGATATTTTGAAAGCCGTGTAGTGTCTTTTACCATATGGGCGTCGGAAATGGCATATCCGGCGACAGCCGGTCAATAGTTTTGACCAAAATATGATTATTTTATTGAAATGTTTAGAATTCATATACAGTGGAACCTCTCTAAACCGAACACCAAGAACACATCTGAGATCCTATTATTGATGGGTTTCTTGATGTTTATCTCAGATGTTAATGTATGTTCATGATTGCAAAGGACCCACACACGTATCAGAATGGTCATATGCCTGATTTTTTCTCAGTTCTCTTCAAATGTTTATATTGTTACCACTCACTTTCTCGGCTGTGTGGTAATAACATACGCTTTGGGTGGGGGCACCCCTACATCGCCGGATCAATCGTATGATGCTTCCGACGCCTATGCATCAAACGCGTCTTGTTAAGCTGCATTTGGTTGTCTCTGTATTTTCGCCCAAACATCTGTCGTTTTTGCGAAGAATCGATTTCCGTGTCGGAGACACGGAAATCGATTCTTCGCAAAAACGACATAAGTCTGTGCCAAACTCCATAAACCACCAAATGCAGATCATGAAGACGCGTTTGCTGCGCCATATTTCATCAAAATCCGTTGCATATTAAGGAAAATATAAAATAATACTTACTTTAGAGTGGGCGACGTTGTTGTTGTTGTAACCACGTGATCATGCACCTTGGCATCGAGTGCACGGACATGGTAAATTTCACTTATCTATAATTGCCACTCCGCCGGACTAAACGCTCTTGGAATAAAAAATGTCACTCATTATTCTCGAAGGTCACACAGACCATAAATGTAGAAAGCCATACAAGTCAAAAAGCGAGAAATAATTCTGCTAATCGCATTGGATTTCATTTACAGAAGTTATAAATGAAATGAACTTGGTGCTTTTCAGATCCTGGCCTTAAATTGCGATCCGCCACGAAATAAATGGGTGTATCACGTTAAACAACATACTATATAGAGGATATTCATATTTTTGCAACGAATATGACATATATGTTCATCTATAACTCGATGAACATATATGTCATATTCGTTGCAAAAATATGAATATTCTATTTATTATTTACCGCTCCATGGAAATTAGCAGTTTTTTTAGACTGTATACGGTCATGAATGTGCATTTGCAGCATAGTTGCGCTGTTTTCTTTCTAAATACAGAATATGAATATAGATAGCGGACGTAGTCGTATTTTCACCGGAAGTTGTTTATTTCATCGATGAGAACATATGACTTTTATTTACATCGTATAACTATGTATTTCATGGCTAGGTATATAATATATCTGTGTAAACAGGGTCAATATGTAGTAGCGAAGTTGCACTAGACCGACTGTTCCAACGTGGGAAAGGCTGTGGCTCGGGGGTAGAAGACAGGTGTTTCTAGCGTGTCTTGGGTTGTCAATTAGTGTTTGTATATACATGAAACACATTTCTAAACAATGTACAAAACAATTCAAATGCGCCCGGGTCTGAAGATTATATAATATAAGATGTATATAGGTTATACACAAGGCGCATTTTAATTTTTTTGCATATTGTTTAGAAAAGTGTTTCATGTATGTACAAACAATATTTAACCATCCAAGACACGCTAGAAACACATGTGGGGTAGAATACAGGACTTCCATCCCACTTCTGTCGGAAGTGGAACTGTGATCCCGTCTCTATAATGACATTAGCTGGAACGTTAAATCCATTCACTTCCTTTCGTTCCGCGTGGGCCGAAATTGTAATTTTGTTACGTTCGTTACCTTGCCTGTTCGGCCCAACCCGAATGATTCGGCCCAGCACAACCTCGCAGCCATAACAAAAGTGGGCTCACGGCGTTGTTGATAGTTGACAAGTGTAGCACCTGATCAAACTCACACAAACTGACACGGATTTGAAAATTCGTTAGGGACACGATGAAGTGGGCGGGGCGTATGGTATCGAACATTCCTGACCATAACCCGATGGTTCTGTTTGTAACGCATGGCGACTTGTAAGTCGCCATGCGTTACAAACAGAACATTCGCGTTATCCTGACCACAGACAAGTGCTGCTTTGTTGAATCTTATATGTCACAGAAACGAATATATCACACGGGTGAAGAATACGTACGAATACATCACACAAATGTGTGACGTTTACGTTTGGCATCACTACCCCTTGCAACAAAAACGAATGTGTCACATGTTACAAAAACTCGAACAAAAATAAATAAAATATTGTCCAGACGAATATGTCACATGCATAACAGTGCGATAAAATAAAACAGAATAGAGCAGGCATATTCGCCGGGTTATTTGAAAGTCATGCCACGCATGCAGGCAAGGTAAATGTAAACGCTTTAATATAACGACGGCACTGGCTCGATGACCGTGCATGTCGATACCGACTATTATAGTCCCCGTCCGATAGGACTAGGCTATCAGGAATGTGTCTTGTATTGCCCAATGACACACCATATCGACCAGTGGCGGGATTCTAACTCGGGGTCTCCCGATCCGGAGTCCGATGCTCTACTCACTGAGCTATTCCAGCTGATTTCAGACAGCACTAGTGGCGTATCATGTTATGGCGCTTATCGTCTGTCCGTCTGTTAGCGATTTGGTTTGCGCTCAAAATAATCTTGACATAGGATCCTCAAACTTGGTATACAGGTCCGTAACGACCAGTGTATGACTAATTTGACTTGACTACAGTGTGTCAAAGGTCAAAATCGCGGTGACTTTAGACAATAAAACAGTTGCCGCTCTATAACTCGAGAACGCCATGACCTAGGATGCCCAGTATTGGTTTTCAAGTTAGTCATGACCAGCAGATGACTCATATTGATTTGAGGTCAGTATGTCAAAGGTCAAGGTCGCAGGGTGACCTTCGACAATAAAACGAGTTCGGCTCAATAACTCAAGAACAGTTAGGATGCACACACGTTTGCTTTTGAGGTCACTATGCACATTGTGGCACCACTGCGTGTCTTTTTGAGAAGGGGAGGGGGGGCGGGGGGGGGGGGTGGGCTTATATGTATGTTTGACAAACAACTCTTGTTAAACGAATATGTTAAATGTCAATGTGTCATTCAAAGCTACCATCGGGCGTATATTGCTTTGCTTAGTTTAGTAGTTGCCTCCTGCACTTGTATTCATTATAACCCTTTCAACACCAAGTAACTGAGATGGAATCTTCCATTTCAGACTATTCCATTAACCATGAGATGTTCATTATAAATTTAAAACATTTTACATTTTGTTGTCAGATATTGGCGGTAAAACAAGACATTTTGTCACAAACAGTGCAGATCCTGTTACGAGCCGGCCCATCTTGATCTACACTGTTTGCAAGCTCCAATATATAGGTATGTGGTGTTTAATGGGTTAAAGGAATATTATTACATTTTACATAAACATGTGTTGACCGTACGTCCGTCCGTGTACATTTGCGTCGAAAACTTTGTCCCAGTCTCTCCATCATGTCATATCTTCAATATTACTTGAAGGATTCCTTCAATACTTGGACACTTGCTTTACCTGGACATATGTGACACACTCGCGCCACCAATAACACGACCTTCACCGTTGTGACCTTTGAAATGCAGATGAAATACTTAGCCATTTTTTTACGTCGAAAAAGTTTCCCCCAGTTTCTCCATCATGTCATATCTTCAATTATACTTGAAGGATTGCTTTAATATTTGGACAATTCCTTCTCCTGAACATGTGTGACACACTCACACCAACAATGACAGAAATATACTGTCCAAAATAATATAGTCTCGTAATAATTTTGTCGTCACCATTAATTCGAAGTGTGCGATTGTTTGTCGCGCTGGCTTGCCGACAGCGCCATATAGTCGTAATGCCAATGAATACGTGGGGTAATGGTGAATGGATGTTTATTTTGCCAGAAAATGTCTTAGATGATTTCTCTGATATAAAGAACAGTTTGTGCCTACAAAGTGGGCATGTACCTTTAAAGTTCGCACAGCACAGCCGTATACCTTGGCAAAGTCACATGTCTGATTTAGAGTGTAACACCTTTAAACCGGACACACTGGGGACCTCCCAGTCTGTCCGGTTTGGAGAGGTTCCACTGTATCCGCAGATGACACAATAATTATAATAGAATATTCATAAAAAAACTGGAGTTCTGGGGCCCGTTTCACTAAACTTCGTACGACTAAAATGTTCGTAAATGCAAATTTAGGACCGTCTGCAAATTTAAATTGATGGATTTAAATTTATTGAACAGAGGCTGCAAATGTAAATCCAATAACTGTTTACAAGAAAACACTGTTAATGTGAAATTTACAGACTATCATACTTTTGCATGTACGAACATCTTACTCGTACGAAGTTTAGTGAAACGGGCCCCTGAAACTTTAGTTATTTTTCAGCATTAACAAATCAACAGTTACATTGTGTTACAGTTAGTCGCTGGTGAAGAATATGTGTTCAGAAAAAGCCCACTACAACTTGAAAAGTAATTGATTATAATACTTTCACCACTTTCAGTGTAAATCTAAAACTCTGTGCCTTCATATCTTATATATATGTACAGTATATGGGCACTGTCGACACAATTGGCAAGACATGTGGAATATGAATGACTTATGACGCGGTACCGGAAAACACGGGCTCATACACAGCAAAATGTGCCGCATATGCACTTCATATGAAAACTGAAATATGATGTTCATATGTAAAACATATGAAAAACATGAAGAGCCGATATGAAAAAAATTCATATGAAATTCAACATATGAAATTCATATGCCACACATTGTGTAGTGTACCGGGAGTGGCAATGCAGTTACATTGTATGTTGGTACTACCGTCGGCGGCCCGGGTTCGATCCTTGATCCCGGCACTGGAGTTTGTGAAATGCAATTGTATTTCCTGCTCTACCAGCTGGTTCTACCCAGGTGTGCCATATAGCGGCGTGATCTGCGTGTATTCAATGCCTAAGAGCCATTTGGGACCATTACATTGAGTAACAAACAAACAAGCAAGCACAATGACACTGGGCATCCAGAACCCATAAACCCCGGTCAACTGACTACTTACTGGCGTTATCAAACGGTTGCATGTAGCGTCTAAAACATCGTCCACTGCTTAAAGGTACATGCACACTCAGTAGGCACAAACTGTTCTTTATATGAATTAAACAAGTGTATATACTTGTGTCACTATTCCACCAGTTCTAAAAATTACGCTTGCTTGCTTACGTTTAACGGCCGCACTGTCTCTATGGACTTGCACGCCGTTAAAAATTACGAGTGCCCGCTATACATATATAAGCATTTAGTAATATTTATTATTAGCCGATCTATTTATAGATCGGCTATATATTGGTTATCCATTGGTTTGTGAAAAAGTTTGTAACCACCATTTTCTCCTATATTCGGTAATCTATAAAACGCGAAATTTGTTGTATCACTTCCAAATTACATCAACCGGATAATTTTTCATTTTTGGCCATTATCTCTGTTGAAAACTTTAAATATAGCGAAATAACACAATTTGGCTATAAATAAATGTTTTCACTACAAGAGTTCGGTAAACTAAAGTTAGGCGGTAAACTAATGTTAGGCGGTTTGCCTTCTAGTCCAGGGGCAATTGTAGGTTTATATATATAAGATTTCGGCACCTCGTGTTAATTTATGGCACCCGGTGTTTTTATAAACTTGAATGTATAAGGTTTCCAAAAAATCCGGGTACCATTTTTTAAACCAAGTTGAAGGTAATTTCAAGGTCATTGAACTTTATGCTTGACGGAAATCGAACATTGCCAATATATGAGCCAATAGGTCATGGTCCTTAACTTGGAAATTGGTGTAAGTTGTTAAAAAACATTTCTGATGGATATATTAAAGAATTTACGTAAACTACACTAATATTCAGTATATAATTATCATATTTTCAAGATGGCCGCCAAAAATCGGGTATTTATGAGATTTCGGTTGACTTGCTACATATTTGTGTAATGCTAAGAGCCTTCACCTATATTCAAAGGTTAATTCTTTCAACTGGGATAATATTGTTTACATTTGACTACCATAAGTATTGCTATGATCAGATATTAATGATAGCTAAATATAACTGGGAGAATTTGGTTGGGGAGGAAATCAACACTTCTCTCACTTTTCCCTGAGACATCCCTAAAATGTGGACATATATTGAACCCTGATTGATCGGCTAATAACATCATGCTCTGCATGCCTTTTCATTTTACTGTTAGTGACTCCCGGAGGTATTAGGCTATTTTCGTATGCAAATGAGGCATGATAATGCTACCCCACATGTGTTTCTAGCGTGTCTTGGATGGTTAAATATTGTTTGTACATACATGAAACACTTTTCTAAACAATATGCAAAAAAATTAAAATGCGCCTTGTGTATAACCTATATACATCTTATATTATATAATCTTCAGACCCGGGCGCATTTGAATTGTTTTGTACATTGTTTAGAAATGTGTTTCATGTATATACAAACACTAATTGACAACCCAAGACACGCTAAAAACACCTGTCTTCTACCCCCGAGCCACAGCCTTTCCCACGTTGGAACAGTCGGTCTAGTGCAACTTCGCTACTACATATTGACCCTGTTTACACAGATATATTATATACCTAGCCATGAAATACATAGTTATACGATGTAAATAAAAGTCATATGTTCTCATCGATGAAATAAACAACTTCCGGTGAAAATACGACTACGTCCGCTATCTATATTCATATTCTGTATTTAGAAAGAAAACAGCGCAACTATGCTGCAAATGCACATTCATGACCGTATACAGTCTACACAAACTGCTAATTTCCATGGAGCGGTAAATAATAAATAGAATATTCATATTTTTGCAACGAATATGACATATATGTTCATCGAGTTATAGATGAACATATATGTCATATTCGTTGCAAAAATATGAATATCCTCTATATAGTATGTTGTTTAACGTGATACACCCATTTATTTCGTGGCGGATCGCAATTTAAGGCCAGGATCTGAAAAACACCAAGTTCATTTCATTTATAACTTCTGTAAATGAAATCCAATGCGATTAGCAGAATTATTTCTCGCTTTTTGACTTGTATGGCTTTCTACAGTTCTGGTCTGTGTGACTTTCGAGAATAATGAGTGACATTGTTTATTCCAAGAGCGTTTAGTTCGGCGGAGTGGCAATTATAGATAAGTGAAATTTACCATGTCCGTGCACTCGATACCAAGGTGCATGATCACGTGGTTACAACAACAACAATGTCGCCCACTCCAAAGTAAGTATTATTTGATATTTTCCTTAAAAACTATTGACCGGCTGTCGCCGGATATGCCATTTCCGACGCCCATATGGTAAAAGACACTACACGGCTTTCAAAATATCGACATTAACGGTACATGCCCACTCACGGCACTCAGTAGGTTATAATATAGGGAGCCCACTCACGGCACTCAGTAGGTTATAATATAGGGAGCCCACTCACGGCACTCAGTAGGTTATAATATAGGGAGCCCACTCACGGCACTCAGTAGGTTATAATATAGGCAGACACATGTAGATGGTTTTGTATATTCTGTAGATATTACATTTTCTTGCAACACAAACATTCATTCACCATTACCCCACGTATTGATTGGTATTATTATACATTTTATATTAGACGTAAATTTCCACACTCATATCAGGGTCGATAACCGTGTTTCCTTAAAATGTTAACTGACATTACTATGTATTATCTGAATTAATTGTTGATGTGCAATGATCATACTTTATAATATTTCGAAAATATGTTTTCAGGTGAAGCATTTAATTAGTATAAATCGTTTGTTTTCACGTGTTCTACAGATTCTTTCCGGAGGGAACATTCGGCGTCTCTGTGAATTGCATGCAATTGCAGTTGGTGGCGAATGGCTGAAAATTGGCAATTTCCGTCTGGTTTAGGGTCAAACAATATCGATGCACATGTTTGAAACATTGAATGAGTTACCATCTAGTTAACTATCGATCCATCCTACCAAGTGTCATCGAAATCCGTCTGGCGGTTCGTGAAGATTTTGTTAAGAATTTGACATCATTTTTGACGGCGGCCATTTTGGATAATGCGATGATCTCCATTTTAACAAATATGAAAAGTCTTCACCCACGGACCATAACTGTGAAGTTTGTCCAATATCAGCCCGGCGGTTCATGAAAATAAGACGTTTGAAATCTCTAATAAAATAATGACCTTCTGACATTTCGGCGGTCATCTTGGATTACGTAATGATCAGATTTCGACAATAAATGTTCGAAGGTGATCGTCTTGTCGATACATTCGATTTGATTGATAATGATATGACCATATTCGGTCAAGTTTGAAATTTGCGATTGTGTAACATATTCGTTTATATCAAAAAGTGAAAAATATTCGGGTGAGATTTTCGGTTTGTGATGTATTCGGCCGAATTCGGCCAGTATTCATCGAAATGTGTGACGCATTCGCACGAATACTTCACACGTGTGACATATTCGTTTCTGTGACATATAAGGTTCAACACTGCTTTGTCTAAGGGTCCCAATTAGCTTTAATGATCTTGAATACCAGCGGACCAAGCCGCACTATATGCCATACATGGGTAAAATCAGCTGGTATAGATGGAAATATAATTGTATTGCACAAACACCAGTGCCGGCATCCGGGATCGAACCTGGGCGCCGAAGTGACAGTCGGAGGTCGTAACCTCTCAGATATAGTTTCATTCTTTCCACAGATCAGTGGGAGATATCAAAACGTGCTTATATCTGACAATAATCGGCAGAGAAACCTTTCTGACTATAAGTCTGAAATAGGCCTACAGTCGAACCTCCCCGAACGGCCACCTCTCTACAACAGCCACCTCTCTGTAACAGCCGCTATTTTATATCCCAAATGGATGATGTCATCTATATCTAACCCTTACACGGCTGAGCATGAACATTGTCGTTTGATGTTGATTTTGCCTTCTTTCTCAATTTTTATTGAGAATTATTGAAGAAAATAAATAAACATCAGACGATAAAATTGTATTCAGCATTAACCTCCCTACAACAGCCACCTCTCTATAACAGCCAATTTTGCCCCTTCCCATGGGTGGCTGTTGTAGAGAGGTTGCACTGTAGTACCACTTGGCATGTTTTCACATGCACTGTGTCAGTATGTCCTGTACACCTTAAGATGCATGGAACGAGACGTTTTCTAGACGTTTGCTAAACTAATAAGACTTCAATCTATTTACGTAAATGGTGAAATCTATCGTTACTATATTGCTATTCCTGTAGCCTATTTCATCAACATTGCAAAGTATACTTTAGTAGCAAAGTATACTTTGAGGGAGAAATTTTCATTTTTATTTTAAATTTATTAATTTTTATTATACTGAATTTATTACATTATCACAGCCATTTAATGGCTGTGATAATGTAATAAATTCAGTATAATAATTCTGCATACTTTTAATCATGAAATATATGCATTTGTTAGTTCTATATGAAATAATGCATTCCAGGAAAAATAAATGATTACTCCCTCAAAGTATACTTTGCTAGTAAAGTATACTTTGCAATGTTGATGAAATAGGCTACTGGTGTGCAATATTGGCGGAGGAAATTGAATAAAGTGTCATTATACATCTGAACATATCTACATATTTGGCGCAGCAGCGGAAAACGGGTGTCGTCTGGGACACTCGTATGATATGAACCCGGACGTGATATTCCCACTCTTATCTTATCTTTAACACAATATCACATGTGTGGATGTGACTGGGAAATGGGGCTTATGGATTTTGCAACTAGTGTAGTTCCTGATAAACGAGCACATTATTGTAGTCTGTATATTGCTTGTTAGAAGTATGAGTTGCATTTATGGAACAGCGAACAGTGCAGATCCTGATCAGACTGTACGGAATCACAGCCTGATCTGGATCTACACCCATTTCTCCAGTCACAGCCACATTTCAGCGATGTTTGTCACGATAATAGGGCAAAAATTACCAGTGTCTACTAGATATACATTTCTTCGAGGAGTAAAATTTACATTTACAACAATCTAGTCTACACAATGACCATTTATTCGGCTTCTAAGTATTAGATTGTTAGAGGGAACGCGAGCCGACAGACTATATAATATGTATTGATTGCTATATGTTGTTTAATATGATATGTTGTTATGGATCAAATCATTCTAAACAACTCCAGCCGACATTGTTTCCCACGGAGCCCCGCAGGCGACGTATAATTCTTATTCCCACGAAATAACAATTCGTTCCCTCAATTCAAGAATTCGTTCCCACGAATTAACAATTCTTTCCATCAATTTAACAATTCGTTCCCACGAAAATACAAAAACTTTGCATTCTTATATGTGGCTGTGAGTAATGGGGCTTATATGATTTGTGACTAGTGTAGCTCGTGGTCAAATAGTACACTACTGTAGCCTGATAACGATACATATTATAGGAATGAATGGCATTTTTGTGGAATTTATCGGGATATAAACTTGGAAAAGTCGCGGGAATACTGGACGAAGGCCGGAAGGCCTCGTCCAGTATTCCCGCGACTTTTCCAAGTTTATATCCCCGATAAATTCCACAAAAAGGCCATTTATTCCTTATAATTCCAGCATTTGAAATAAATTCATCAAGAAAATGTGTTTATTTTCCGTTTTCTTAAGAATTATTTTAACTGCGCCTCACGGTTACGGAAAGTAGTTCGGTATGGGAGTTTACTGGGATATAAATTTTGGACAGAGATTTGCTACGGGCCAATCAAATGTTAGAGAATTGTGTAAATATTTTTGTGCTGGAATTATTGCTTTTTAGAAGCATGACGGGTGTTTCATTGATGGAATTGCGGACAGTGCCGGGGACCGTTTCACTAAACTTCGTACGACTAAAATGTTCGTAAGTGCAAAATTATGATAGTCTGTAGATTGCACATTAACACTGTTTTCTTTTAAACAATTATTGGATTTACATTTATTGAGCACAGGCTGCATATGCAGCCTTTGCTCAATAAATGTAAATCCATCAATTGTAATTTCCAAACCATCCTAAATTTGCACTTACGAACATTTTAGTCGTACGAAGTTTAGTGAAACGGGCCCCTGATCCTGATCAGCGGATGCACAGGCTGATCTGGATCTACACTGAACGCAAAGCTCATAAGTCCCATTTCTCCAGTTACAGCCATTCATCAATACACTGAGTAATCACCCTAGTAAAAATATCGCGTCATCTTAACTCATCCGCGTTTGTTGTGGCCGTTGTACTCTGTCTCTTTAACGCTTGCAATCCTAAATACAGGGGCGCGTTTCACTAAACTTCGTACGATTAAGAAGTTCGTAAGGGCAACTCTAAAATATACAATAAATGTACACATCAGCAGCCGATATTGGGAAATATTCTGTAAAGTTGTTCAGACCCCTACATGTAGGCTGATGGTGGTAGCGTTAGTTAACCACTTTAATGTGTGAAGTGAATTTATAAAAAAAAATCTTTGTACGAACATTTTCTTGGTTTGCTTTTTGCAATATGAACATTACGAGCCGGCTCATCTGAATATACACTGTTTGCAAACACTGCTAAAGAGATATGGGGCCCGTTTCCCTAAACTTCGCACGACTAAGCTGTTCGTACGAAGATTTCTATACATTTATTTCACACAGTAAGGGTAATTGTATCTGAAAGATTCCACTAAAAATTTCTCATCGGCTGGTAATGCAACCTTTGTTATATAGTTTCGTTTTTCACTTCCGAACTTCTTAGTGAAACGGGTCCCAGTATTGTTGAAAGGGTTGACAAAGCCAGCAAGCTGCTAGTCAATAGAACAAACAACAGGGGACCGTTTCACTTAACTTCGTACGACTAAAATGTTCGTAAGTGCAAACTTTCACATTAACAGTGTTTTCTTGTAAACACGTAATGGATTAAATCCATCAATTGGAATTTCCAGACCATCCTAAATTTGCACTTACGAACATTTTAGTCGTACGAAGTTTAGTGAAACTGCCCCTCTCTGACTGTTGAAAATGGGCCCAAGAACAGAATACGAGCAGTTACAATGGATTCACATGATGTGTGTCAGACAATTACATTCATATGACGGCTCACGCAATCTCCTTCCCCATTAGGGAGGATATGTTTATGTGACGGAACCGCGTGGCAATCTACGCGGATTACGATGCGTTTTGGATAAGGCTAATGCGCTGATTTAGCATTAGACAACCATCAAATTATATGAGATGAGATGACAATAATCCCCAGAGATGGGGTTGCTTGCGGTCTCGTGATGCTCAGTGGCGTAAGTACAGATACATTAACGCACATAACGCTGTGTATTTTGTGACGTCAATGTTTTGTTTTTGTTATTACTTTCTTAACGTGACATGGAGAAATGTGGATTATGGAGTCTGTGCACCCACCGTACTTCTAACAAGCAATATAAATCGTTGCCCAGCTAAAACAGCCACAATGAAATCAGGTACATGTGTTGCATTGTTTGGAATTCAAGGTGATGTGCTATATGTGATACATGTAGCTTCACGGTTAAGCTCTCACCAATTGTTGACATTTCGTCTGAGAACGATATGTTTCTCCAATCGTACATGCACATTCGTGCCATATTTACTTACCGGAAGTGAATATCTGTGCCATTTTCACCTTAGCCGCTGGAGAGCTCGTCACGTTCAATACTAAATCTAAGGGAAGTAATAGCGTATGGTTATACGGGAGTGTGCTCTATACATTGTTATGGTGGCATATATCTGGTATCCACGTGATAACGTGATAGATAAGTCGTCTGAATACACCTTATAAGTCTTCCTAACCGCACCATTATCACACCAAGACGACTGAATAACTGTTCAGGACGAGATGAAATTTGATAAAACGATGTCACTACCGTCTGTTTCACGAAACCTGCCCAAATTTTACGGCCATATAAACAATTGCAAAAACATTATTTATTTCGATAATATTAAATTTTATAAAAATTTAAGAATTAGCCTTCTTTTTATTTCGTTAAATTAGTCCAATATTGATTTTATTGCGAGAAAACAATTTCCACATGCTAAATACCCATAGACATCTTCACAGAGTGAAAATGTCTATGGGGATTTAACATGGGGCAATTTTTCTAATTTGAGAAATAGTGGACCTATTTTCAAAATGTAACTTTTGTTTTCTTAGTTAGATCATATTCAAGCTATCTAGCTAGGTTTCAGAGACAATTTCCTCCTATATATAGTGAGCAATGTCACGTTTTTGGCGAGATTTTATGGAACGCCTTTACTGCCTCGTCATACTTCCAGCGGTGATGTCCTGCATTGTCAGCGTTATATTTTATACAAACATCTTTATATCATTTGCCGACTTTGTGCTATTATTTGCTAACGTCTTTATATTGTGTACGAACGTCTTTGTATTATATATTGTTACATGGTTTCCGTTGTTTGCACAACATATGTGCAAACAAATAGCGCGTGCTGTTTGCACATGGCTTTAGGCAATGCTTATTCCGGGGCCGCGCGTAATGGAATTGCCTTCATGACGTCACTACGGGGAAGTGCTTTCATGACGTCACTACTTCATGACGTTCATGACGTTCATGACGTTCATGACGCGGCCCCGGAATATGCATACCGAAAATTATCTACGTGAATGGGACGATTTTATAAAAGTACTGAAAATACTGAATATAATGCTCAAATTACATTAGTTTTTTGTTGGAAATGTAACAATAACGTTTGATCATGTCCAGCCGTGTGCAAACGTTTGCTGTGGCCCTCGGGAACTGTTTGAACCCGCGGCCTGCGGCCTTGGGGTTCAAACAGTTCCCTCGGGCCACAGCAAACGTTTGCACACGGCTAGACATGATCAAACCTTATACACACACCTTTATATTATTTTCCAACTTTGTCTTATTATTTGCTAACGTCTTTATATTGTGTACGAATGTCTTTGTATTGTTTACGAACGTCTTTATATTATATACACACCTTTATATTATTTGCTCACATTGTGTTATTATTTGCTAACGTCTTTATATTGTGTACGAACGTATTTGTATTGTTTACGAACGTCTTTATATTATATACACACACCTTTATATTATTTCCTCATAATGTGTTATTATTTGCTAACGTCTTTATATTGTGTACGAACTTAGTTTAATTGTTTACGAACGTCTTTATATTATATGCACACACCTTTATGTTATATGCCGACTTTGTTGTATTATTTGCTAACGCTATATTGTTTACACACGTCTTTATGTTGTTTCGTTTCGTCGTTATGTCAGTCATCGTTATTATGGGTTATATTCAGCGGGGAGAATTTGTCTGTACAGCAGCTACTTCAGGTGGGCCACCACCATTGCTTTTTCCTGTAGGTTAGACAATACTAAATGGTGCGAAGTCGGCAAGGGGTTATGCAAAAGTAGCCCGGTATAAAATAAACATAGTGCGGGTGTTTTGAGGTCAAATACACAGTTGGTCACGTGATGTAAACATAGTTTCCGTGGCCAAAAAATGTAAACAATATTGGGGGACATGGCGAGGTTGGATTGTTCTTTCTAGGAGTAAGTGAACCTATTGTTTAATTCATGCTGAACCAGTACAGACTGGCTGCAGGTCATTAACAAGTAGGTCCCATAGCATCCATACGAATAGTGAAAGTTGGATGGGATTCTGTTAGATTATATAGTACCAGATGGCCGTGGCCTGCATGTCGAGCCCGCCTAGGTATCTGGTGATATCAGAGTAAGATATATATAATGTAGCAACAGGTACATTGAAAAACAAGAACTGGCATCGTTAAACGAAGCTAATCCCCTCGCTGACAAGCCTTGATACAAAATTAAAAAGAATGCGCAAGTCACTCCCTTTGACGTCGGCGGTCGGACGTGAGTCGTATTCAAACAAAGCACCATCCATAAGACGCACATTGTGGCCAAATATTAATCACAATCGTGAACGGTGATGAGTTATTGAAAAAAGAAAAACAAAACTTTAAAAATGTTTGCCCTAGTAACACAAACAAGGTGAAACTTCTAACTCAGTTGACAGTGACATTGGTGCACAGTGGCTGCATGCATGGACAGAGAATGAATATATTTGATGATGACTAATAAGCATGCATATACAGTTTCAAGCCAACCCGACTTACTGATTACAGAGAAAGTAGGTAACCCAGAAAAACTTTAATTCAAATTTTGAACGAAAACTAATGCAAAATATTGACAAAAACTTTAATGCAAACGTCTAATATTTTAACCCTTGACCTTGGGGCACAGGCCGCATGATGACCAATAAGCATACGAAGTCTCCAATCAAATCTGACTTAACGTTACAGAGCTAGTAAGGTACCTAACACTTTAAATTTATGCAAATATTGAACAAAAACATAATGCAAATTTTGAACAAAAACTTAATGAGCAAACTTCTAAGATTCTATTACCCTTGACATGGCACAGGGGCCGCATGGTGACCAATAAGCATACGATGTCTCAAACAAATCTGACTGACGGTTACAGAGATAGTAGGTATGTGAAAAGTTTAACGCAAATTTGGACAAAGACTTTAAAGCAAACTTCTAAGTCATTTGACATTGGCCTTGGGGCACAGGGGCCGCATGAGTGGAACACAGAAATATATGGATGGATGATGACCAATAATCATACGAAGTTTCAAGAAAATCTGACTTACGGTTACAGAGATATAAGGTATTTAAAAACTTTAACGCAGCTTTCAGACAGACGCACGCACGCACATACGGACGGACGAACGCACGGAAACCCGGACGTCATTGTGATTACTATGCCTCGATTTCCGCAAGCGGGCTCCACAAACACTATTTGGTGTGTTCTAACCTATACCCCTGGACGATTTCGCACCATTTAGTGTTTGCTTACCTTGACGTAGCCGGTGTACAGACAAATTATCCCCGCTGAATATGACCCATAATAACGATGATTGACATAACGACGAAACGAAACAACATAAAGACGTGTGTACACAATATAAAGATCCAAAGTCGGCATATAATACAAAGGTGTGTGTATATAATAAAAAGACGTTCGTACACAATACAAAGACGGTCATACACAACATAAAGACGTTAGCAACTAATAACACAATGTGAGCAAATAATATAAACGTGTGTGTATATAACATAAAGACGTTCATACATAATACAATGGCGTTCGTACACAATATAAAGAAGTTAGCAAATAATAACACAAAGTCGGCAAATAATATAAAGGTGTGTGTATATAATATAAAGACGTTTGTAAACAATACAAAGACGTTCGTACACAATATAAAGACGTTAGCAAATGCTAACACAAAGTCGGCAAATAATATATAGATGTTTGTATAAAATATCACGCTGATAATACAGGACATCACAGCTGGAAGTATGACGAGGCAGTAAAGGCATTCCATAAGATTTCATGTTACCTATCTCGTCCTATTGATGTCGTATGTTAAAATGCAAGTTCATACAAATTTCAAACAATTGGCCAATCTGTTTTCATTCTTAACATCACTCCTCACATATAGCAAAACACCTCTTTGCTGTGTGCCAGGGGACCGTTTCACTAAACTTCGTACAACTAAAATGTTCGTAATTGCAACATTATGATAGTCTGTAAATTTCACATTAACGACGTTTTCTTGTAAACAATTATTGGATTCACATTTATTGAGCATATGCTGCATATGCAGCCTGTGCTCAATAAATGTAAATCCATCAATTGGAATTTCCAGACGATCCTAAATTTGCACTTACGAACATTTTCGTCGTACGAAGTTTAATGAAACGGGCCCCAGGCTTGCAACATTGGCGCTGTATGGAAGCAATACAATGCGTTACCCATATATCAGCCTCAACATGTTCCTGTGTGATATCATGAACACTCCAATGCTGATAAAGCAGTAAATGTATCACTGTGAAATATTGCTAAACATAATTGAGTATTCCGTCATTAGAATTGGCGGCCCTTTCATGAGAGGAACCATGTATCCGTAGCATGCACGATTTTGATTTTTCAGGAAGAAAAGTAACGGATTTTAATTCGATTCATGCTCTATACACATATATATGCATATAACAAATGTTACCAGATGCGACATTTTAGTTATATACTCAATACACGTGTTGTGTTGTCAAGTCGAGCATAGAACTGACCACTTCAGCTCGGCACGGGCGAACTGCCCGTGTCATACAATCAGTCATGTGACCATCTCACTGGCCGTTATGCATAAATAACGGGCACAATGCGCTCTGTCATGTTAAGACAGACGTTCTTAGCTATGCTACGTAACACGTAGAACTTCCAATTCTTGACGATTCGACATTGTTCCGTAATATATATCAGGTAACGAACTTTGTACTGGCCGAATACGTACTGACTGATAACGAATTGTAATCTGATCATTGGTCAAACGGCGACACATGAACACACATGTCAAATTATTATTTCCTACTTAAACTCGTCTAGCAGTTACTTGTATGTTACTGTGAGAGAAACCGCGTAATCACGAACTACAGTGGAATCTCACTAAACCGGACACCCTGGGACCACATTGTGCTTAATTTAGATGTGTTTCAATGTACTTTATGTCATTGTCCTGTCTGTTCATGACTGAAAATGACAAAACATGGGGACCTCCCAGGGTGTCCGGTTATGAGAGGTTCCACTGTATTTACAAATAATAATTGTTCCGGTGCCTTGTCTCCGTACGTGCTTTGTATCTCCTCCATGTTTCTGAAACCACAAGCTGCCACAATACATAAAGTTCAGTATTTATTTCGGAAAAAGGCTGATGTACCGAAATATTGTTTTATGTGTCTCCCTGATTGTGCCTTCTGCGATGGATACCCCATTTGATCAACGCTTACGTTTCACAACAGACACATAAATATCCCCTCCGTGCATGTGCGTTTGACTGGAGAAATGAGGCTTATGACATGTGTGACCAATGTAGCTCCTCATCAAATAACACACTCGTGTAGCCTGATAACCATCTATATTGCTTATTAGATGCATGACCGGTGTTTCATTGGTGTAATGGCGAACAGTGCAGATCCTGATCAGCCTGTGCGGATGCACAGGCTGATCTGGATCTACACTGGTCGCAAAACCCATAAGCCCCATTTCTCCAGTCACAGCAACATGTAGATATATCATACTGGCAGTCTGGCCTTTTAGACAGCCAAGACTGACCCACGTGATACGTGTGGATCACAGTTGAAGTCTGTGTGGTAGACTTGTCAAAAATATGTCGTTTCCAAAGACGAGTATTAATATTATACAGTCGTGCAAATTAATAGTGGCACGAACATCGCAACGATTTTGATAGCAAATATTCTACCTCATTGTCCCATAGGTCTAGTTTTTCGAATGCATCAACACTTCTTTTGTCTTGGAAGGTCACAGGGTATGGGATCACGTGATCTATTATTTACCTTGCATTAATGACGGCGCCCATGAGGTCTCAGGTAAATCTTATTTTTCATCCACACGACTGCGGTTTGTTTCTTTTAATGATATCCATGTTCCAGCCGTTAACACTACGAGTCCGCCAATACCAAATTACTTCTGTAGTTAGTCTGAACGTTCTGCAGAGACATTTGATTCGGTTTCAAATTTCCGTTTCAAGTTTCTCTGCAGAATGTTCAGACTAACTACATAAGCAATGCTGCTAAATTTGGTATTGGCGGACTCGTAGTAGTATTAAAGGTACATGCCCACTCAGTAGACACAAAATGTTCTTTATATCAAAGACATCATATGAGACATTTTCTGACTAAATAAACATTCATTCACCATTACCCCACGTATTGATTGCCATTAGTATACATTTTTCACACTGACATCAGAGGTGATAACTGTGTTTCCTTAAAATGTTAACGGACATTACTATGTATTCTCTGTATTTATTGTTTGATGTGCAATGATCATACTTTCTAATATGTCGAAAACATTATTTTTTTCCGGTGAAGCATTTAATTAGTATAACTAATTAAAAAATATCACGCCTCATTTGCATATGAAAATAGCCTGATACCACCGCGCGTCACTATCAGTCATATAAACATTACTAAATGATTATATCTGTATAGCGGGCACTGGTGGAAAAGTGACACAATTATACACTTATTTAATTCCTATAAAGAACATTTTGTGCCTACTGAGTGGGCATGTACATTTAACGGCTGGAACATGGTCATCATTAAAAAGAAGAACCTGCAGTGTAGACAATAGACCACGCGATCCCATACCCTGAGGTCAGTTATTGCGCATCAATTATGTCGCGAATGTAACACGATAATCTAATGACCATTTCCTGACGTATTGTCCGCAAGTTCCTTGCTCCCTGATCTAACTTGAACCTATTCCATTTGCATAAACATGTGCCGACAATGTTAGTCTGCTTTTGTGCGATTGCTGGGAGAAAAGTACGGAGAGTCCGATTTGAGTACGTAGCGTCCTTGCAAAGAGATGTCCCTGTACCCAATCGGACTCAAAAGTAGTACGGTAAAGGCAATGATACAGATGTGTAATGCCATATACACTGTTTGCTTGCCGAAAATGTTCGTAAGTGCCTATTTAGAATCGTCTGGAAATTTCAATTGATGGATTTACATTTATTGAGCATAGGCTGCATTTGCAGCCTATGCTCAATAAATGTAAATCCAATAATTGTTTACAAGAAATGTAAATGTGAAATTTACAGACAATCATAATTTTGCACTTACGAACATTTTAGTCGTACGAAGTTTAGTGAAACGTGCCCCTGGTCAATTGATGTACTAATCTACGTCAAAGGCGTGTTACTGTATTTTTACACTATTTTCAAGCATATGTTTTGTGTTTATTTTCACATAGGGTACCTATGTATTGGAATCGTCTCGGACAGTTAGCCACGCCCCAGACCCCCCTCGATGCGATGGTCCGTAGTGCTATCTTGGAGTAACCATAACAACAAAATGCATTGTGTTACTCAACGTTTAACTGTCATACGCAACCGCTAATTGAAAATAATATTATGAAAAACTACTTGCACTGCACAATATCAACAATGGATGTTCTACGTACACAAATACATCGGATTATTTTGTTGCGCGTGATTTGCCCCCATTTGCGTAACGAATCGTGTGGTCATCGCTAAATTTAGTAACAGGCTATATTTTTCGGCAGAGTTAACTCCCCTCCGAATACTCTCCACCGGATAAACAAGTCTTGTTCTGACTTAGGGGAGATAACTCTTGTTTACTAATGGATTTATTATACTGGAACATTTATTTTTGAAAATAACTTTATAATAAACGGATAAAGAAGGACAAATACTATATAATCTTAATAGTATGTACATTAGTACTCGTCTAAAGCTGTATCAATATAATTGTTAACACATTTAAATGTTTGCCAACTGATTTAGTAAACAAAACTAACATATACTGCCTAATAGATACATCTCAAGTCTTGAGATTTACATCTTAATCGCAATGTGAACACAACAAAAACTTGTTTTGTGTACCACTCAGTGCAAAATGTCAATATTGACAATTTCATTTCCGTAACCCAACGGCTTCGGCTCGGGAGCGAGTCGATAAACTCCGGCTATCGGAATTCATCGGCCGCGAATCGGGGAGTTCAGGAGTTGACCCGAGCGTCTATCGGAAAATCGATCGGGCTTTGAAACACGCACCTGCTGTTTGTTTATCAACAAATATTGATATTTTCATCGACTACAAACTCATTTTTGTACCAAAATGAATGCAAACAGTTTCAAAGTGTGTGTAAATAGAAACCTTTTGGATTTATGTGTGGGAAAACCCAAATAGGAGGCCAAATTCGGCAACTTGAGCCGTATAGGGGCTTTAATACTCTTTTTAGGCACCATCTCGTTATTACATTCATACACATGACTCCATTTTTTGTCCAATCTGAAAACGCCAGTAGCAATATAATTCGAACCAATTGGTTTCCCAGTGAAGGAAACTTTTGTACTTTCAGTGTCGAATATGCAAGGAGCCCCCTCCCACCCCACACATTTTTTTGCTGTTGAACATACATGTAACACCAAGCCAATCCATCAGTCATTATTATGTTCTCATGCTTCAGATTTTGAACAATTATAATACCAATCTAAGGGACTGGACATTATTTATCACCAAGGGGGTTGGGGTGGGAATTGGGCTGGATACATTTTGTTAACTCACCTTAGACAAGTATAAGCCCCCACCCCTTCCCACAGCTTTTTGTCATTAAATTGTCAAGGCCTCCCCCCATTGAACAATTAATAATGTTCAAGCCCAAAACGAGACGGTTCAAGCGAGTGGTAACAACATAATTATTTTATCATAGTTTTTTAATAAACATATATTGCATCTACTGATTGCACTGCCTGGGTTAATTATGCCCGTATGCGATAGCCAGGGGGACATATTGCCTTGCTCTTGAGGTTCCGTATGTCTGTCCGTCTGTGTACATTTACATCAACAAGTTTGTAAGAGTTTCTCCAGTTAGAGTCCAGTATTCCAGTGGTGCATATCCATGTTTGACAAACATAATGTCTAGTGTTAATGTTGGTACAGAAGCTAATTTATTAAAGGTATTAATAGTTACATTTTCCTAAAATGTTGGGCAAGTTGCTTTTTTGTCTGGGCAAGTAGATTATAATTGTACTTGCCCGGCCGGGCAAGTATGAAAAGTGAATATTGTTAAGCCCTGTCACCTGTGCGAAAATGAGTCACACGTTTGACAGCTACAAACTACCTGACCTTCAGAAGTACCTGAGAAACAGAAGCGTGACCGTGACGGGCTACACCTATTTCATTCTCAAAACAGAAGTAAACATGGCGATGTCAAAGTAATGCAGAAACTTTAACAAAAATCCTGCTACACCATTGTTTTGTACCGACAAGGCATTTTCAGGCGCGACACGGCTTCCGTGGCGGAATTCTTGTAGTACCCTATGTTCAGTACTTTCAATACTTTGATTTAATTTGGCACATGTTCGTCAGTTAACATCCCATCCGTCTGGTTCCTAAACTGATTCGCCCTGGACACGCCGGATTAAGCGGGGATTGTTTGACATTCGTAGTTGATGCTGGAGAAATGTGGCGTCTTTCGCCAAAGTGCGCATACACTCTCAGCTATTCAGACAGACAGTAAAACACTGAAGTTATACGTCTATTAAAGACACAGAGTGGATTATATATATTAACAGTATACGAATCTTAATTGTACTTTCGTATCATATTTCTGAACACAATAGACTGGGCAGAATAAAAGACAAACTGCGCTGAATTTAATCAAATGAAATTTTGCCTTTAACATATGTAGAAACAAATAAGTACAATAGCCTTTGGTTATATATAATGTAATATATATATATATAATAATGTAATAATAATAGTATATATATCAATTACATTACATTACTATTATTATTGCATTATTATATATATATGTACATGTATGCCATATCGATGGTCTAGTAACATAAGGTCGTAAGTGCTATGCTTTAGCATAGCACTTACGACCTTATGTTACTAGACCATCGATATACTAACAATACTTATATCAACATTTTAACCTTAACGCTTTGACACCTTATGGTGAAGATCAGAGGTACATCCAACAACGTTACTCTAGGTAACGTCACGGTATATAATATATATACGCATATATCAGTTTCATCCCATAAAACGACAAAGCAAATGTGAAAATATAAAACATCTTCTGTGACACAGTAGCTCACTCTATCAGGCTGCATGAGTGTGCTAGCAGATCAGGACCTACAGGAGCTAGAGTAGCCACTGGTCACATATGCCATACGCCCAATTTCACCAGTCACAGTCGCATAGAGCGGCCACTGACAAAACATCAGGCGCTTTGCCAAAACTATCAAAAATATCATTACCTCGTGTCGTCTACGACCAATATCGTATATATGATTATGGACGTGGGAGAAAAGGAACGTATTACATTTGAATGGGCCAGTGGAGAAGGGGGCTAACTTCAGATGGAGTTAGCCCCCTTCTTCCACTGGCCCATTTATTTGTAGCCAATGCAGCCTTGTTGAACCTTATATGTCACAGAAACGAATATATCACACGTGTGATATATTCGTGCGAATGCACCACACATTTTGGTGAATACTGGCCGAATTCGGCCGAATACATCACAAACCGAAAATCTCACCCAAATATTTTTCACTTTTTGGTATAAACGAATATGTTACACAATCGCAAATTTCAAACTTGACCGAATCATTATCAAATCGAATGTATCGACAAGACGATCACTTTGGAGCATTTATTGTCGAAATCTGATCATTATTTAATCCAAGATGACCGCCGAAAGGTCAAAAGGTCGTCATTTTATTAGAGATTTAAAACGTCTTATTTCCATCAACCGCCGGGCTGATATTGGACAAACTTCACAGTTATGGTCCGTGGGTGAATACTTTTCATATTTGTTAAAATGGAGATCATCGCATAATCCAAAATGGCCGCCGTCAATAAGTATGTCAAATTCTTAAAAAAACTTCTTCTCACGAACCGCCAGACGGATTTCGATGACACTTGGTAGGAATGATTGATAGTTAACGCTGTTTCAGATTTGTTCAAATGGTGGCCCCTGGGTCAAGAAAGGGCGGGCCGGAGGGGTCAAGTAGGGGTCAAATTTATGGTCATGTCATATATCAACTCAAAGGTATCGACAAGACGATCACTCCGGAGAATTTTTGGTCGACATCGGATGATTACATAATTTAAGATGACCGCCCGCCGAAAGTTTATTAATGATTTCAAGCGTCTTTTCCTCGTGCATCAGGCTGTCTGTTATATACACCGTTTATCATTTATTCATATTTGTTCTGCATCACATTTGTTAATGCTGTTTTATAAGCATTATACTGTTTACATTGTTCTCAATGTTTATGTTTCAAGCCAACTATTACTATGGTGGACAGAACAATGTTGATGGTATATATACATGTAATAGACAGTCTGGACCATTTCTAACTTACTTTATAATTTGGATAATAATTTCAGGTGAGAGAAGCAGGCCTCTTGTTATATTACTTTTTAATCTCCATGTCTGTGATATAGAGTCTATCGCATGAAATGTAAACTTCTATGATAATAATAACTAAATATAAAACATTATGGTACAAATTGTTAACCGATGGTCAGTTTCGCCTGTTCAGTATTTACATGTCCAATACACTTTACATAAAAGAATGTTCCAATCATTGGATGTTCTATTTAGATGATAAAAATGAGATCAGCTTTAAATTTTAAAAGCATATCTTATCATCAGTCAATGTATATTCCCGCACCACTCCCCTCCAGGGGAGTAGCCGGGCTTAATCTGGGCATACTGGGCATAATGGGCATACACCGGGGCTTTAACAGCCGATGATGTCCCGCACTGCGGTGACATTACAGGTTCTTTAACTGTTGCTCTAAACATGTGCTGCGATGTTCACCAACCAAATGGCCCTGCACTGCGGGGCATTTTACTGGGACATTTACTGGATTTAACAGCATAATTATTTAAAGCCTCTCTATTTATCTGGGGGGGGGGGGGGGGGGGGGGCTATTGTTTCGGGGGGGGGGGGGGGGGGTGTGGAGCGGGTATTCAGAACTATTTACACAGATATTATGGCATCATTTTCAGACATATTTTACCTTAGAATGCATATAGGAAAATGAACTAGCTAGGTTTAATTAACCGCCTCATTGCCTCCTTCATTTATTGCACATATTTCGACTGTATGGCAGATATTAGTAAATTCGGAAACTTCATGTGACATATGACATATTCGTCTGGACAATATTTTATTAATTTCTGTTCGAGTTTTTGTAACATGTGACATTCGTTTTTGTTGCAAGGGGTAGTGATGCCAAACGTAAACGTCACACATTTGTGTGATGTATGCGTACGTATTCTTCACCATGTGTGACGCATTCACACGAATATATCACATGTGTGATATATTCGTTTCTGTGACATATAAGGTTCAACACAGCCTGATAAACGAAAAACATGACGGGTGTGTTTCACTCACCAAATGTCAGAACCAAATCTGGGTGTAGTCAGGTCGCATAGAACATAAGCCACGTTGAATTGTCACAGTCGCAAATTAAGACGTTAGCGGACATTTGGATTACAAAATGGTCCTTCATGTGAATGAAAATATATTTGTATTTTCAACATGGAAATATCTTTCAATTTCACATTATGGAAGAAAATAAGTATAACAACATTTGACTACTTTTCACAAGTATCTACGAAATACAAAAATAAATGTCATTCACTGACTAAGTTATTAAATATGACGATACTATTAACCCTTAGACCGCTACTCACAACAATTGTCGTCTGCTGTTGCTTTTATATCTTGCCTTATTTCTCAATAAAAACATGTTTTGACAGCACTTCAGAATAATTTCCAATGGAAATGATTCTGAAGTGCTGTTAAAGCATGTTTTTGATAATAAAAATGGAAACTAGAAAATAAACAGCAGACGACAAAAACATTATGATAGCGGTGTAAGGGTTAATATCAATATACGATGCAGTCCATTGTCCATCTTCACCTCTCGACAACAACACCCGCTCTATAACAACTGCTAATTTATTTCCCAGTTAGGGAAATCTCAAAATATGCAACCTCCCTAGAACAGCACCTCTATATAGCAGCCATATTTTTGTCTTTCCATGGGCAGATGGTGTAGAGAGGTTGAACGATATCAACTATGGCTGATATTAAAACGTATTATGGACGAAATACGTAGAAAATTTCATTCATTTCCTGGTTCAATTATGGAATAATGCAATAATAATACCATTGACTAAATAAAATATATCTGATTTTCGAAATTACTATCTACGTAATACAGAGAAAATGCCATGATACTTGCTCATTTGTGGCTGTGACTGGAGAAATGTGGCTTATGGGATCTGTGACCAATGTAGCTCTTGATCGAATAGCTATACAACTTGCTATACTTCGGGTGTTTAAATTTATTTATTTTACAACGATTACCAACAAGTGCGAGAGCACTTATACAAATGCTTTCGTTGGCACAGATGAAGGCGTAATGGCGGTCATTAATGTGGGAGAAAACCGGAGTATCCTGAGGAAACCCACTTGCCCTATCTGGCGACCACCATACCACCTCACATACTGCCCCGGCCGAGTATCGCACCCGGGGTCGCATTGGTGAGAAGCGCGCTCGTTACCGAATGCGCTAATCGGACAACAATACGGGTGTTTCATTGATGAAATGACGAACAGTGCATCCGCACAGTCTGATCTGGATCTACACTGGTCGCAAAGCCCATAAGCCCCATTTCTCCCATCGCGGCCACATGTATGAAATATGACCATAATATAACCATCGATTATATAAAATATGGCAATAACCAGAGATGACCGTTTTCATTTCCCGTCGTAAGGCATCATCCATCAATTTGGCGGGAATTAATGTCCACTCGCCGCTGTGGGATGTCCATTTCCAGCGCTGGTCCGGTCAGTTGTCACGTACACGAGCGACAGCCTCTATAACAGGGTCATTGGCCGATGTCCTTGATTCGTCGTTTGGTGAGTACATCCGGACACATATGGTAGGTCAACAGGGTATCTGATTTAAAGAGGTTATCCACTATACGTTTGGTATATGAGCATGTAAATAAACATTGCTGGTGAACGGACGTAACACTTGAATCCATCCATCAATTAATTGATGTTTTTTTTTAGTTTCATTCACCTCATGATCACAGGCTCTTCGTGGTATGAGTAAGAAAAGCCTCTTTAAATCATACCCATTTTACTCCGATATTAAATATCTAGAAGGTAGGACACTCGCCATCTTTCCAACCAACGGAAATCCTTTAATTACCTTGGGCCCGGCTAGCTAGTTCAGTAATTGTAACGCGCACGAAGGACGGGACCCTGCTGGTCCCGGCCTTCGTGCGCGTTAAAATTACTGAATTAGAGAGCCGGGCCCAAGGTACACCAGTACCACTGCCGTTAGTTGAAAAGATGACGAGTGTCTTACCTTCTAGATATGTAATATTGGAGTAAAAGTGGGTATACATGTAGTTTAAAGAGCGTTTTGTCGTTGATACCACAACGTTCCTATCCACATGATTACAAATCCAGCAAACATGTATTGAAATCCTCATATTTCAGAATAATTGAAGAAGAGGTCAGTGAAAGAAGAGTGCTATAAGAGACTTAGCCCCATTTCGGTAAAAAACGTCGAAAGTTCTAAATTTCCCCATCTGCTATGATCATTTCCTTATACTTTCGACGTCATTTGCCGAAAATATCGTAAATTTTGTAAAAAGGAGGTTTTAGGTACAAAATCACATGGCGCGTCGCATATGTTAAATGACGGCGGCATGAATTCATACCTCAGAAAGGGAAACCGTGGCCGAGAGGCCTGACTATCCATACAATGGTCGGGGTTCGAACTCCGATCCCCGCACTGGATGTTGTTAATCCGTTCAACCCGACATGGACTATTTCATGTTAAGTGTGAGACTGTTCCTTTATGCTGATATAGGAATCGGTTTGCAAAATAAATAAACAAATATCCACTTTCGGTGCAGATCTCGATGAGACGGCTCGTTACGAGCCGGCTCATCATGATCTACACTCTTTGAACATACAGTTGAACCCCTCTAAACCGAACACCCTGGGTACCCCATTGTGTCTAATTTAGATGGGTTTCAATGTAATTTGTATCATTATCCTGTCTGTTCATAACAGTAAATGACAAAAAATGGCCATCCAGTGCTTAATTACATTGGAACCTTTCTAAACCGGACACCCTGTGGACCTCCCAGGGCTGGGGACCTCCCAGGGTGTCCGGTTTAGAGAGGTTTCACTGTACATGTATCATGGAAGATGTCACTAGTGTTGAAATGGTAAAGGGATCAGTGGAATAGAGGGACACTTCCCTCGTGGAGTTAATGGCCCCTTCAAGTGTATTTATATGTCTACCATCCGGTTCTACCGGGTTTGTTTGTTTGTTGCTTCATTTAATGGTCTCAAATGGCTCTTAGACATTAAATACCGAAGATCGTTTGTTTACAAGAAAACATTGTTAATGTGAAATTCACAGACTATCATAATTTTGCACTTATGGACATTTTAGTCGTACGAAGTTTGGTGAAACGACCCCCTGGGTTTTAACGAAACATTGAATACGAATAACGAAACATTGAATAAGAATAACGAGAATAACGATACATTGAATAAGAATAACGATACATTGAATAAGAATAACGAACATACAATGACAATAATCGAACATATAAGAATAACGAAGCGAATATCAATAATAAATATTGAATAACAATAACGAAACATCGAATAAGAATATCGAACATACAATGACAATAACGAAGTATAGAATAACAATAACGCAACATTGAATAACAATAACGAAACATTGAATAAGAATATCGAACATACAATGACAATAACGAAGTATAGAATAACAATAACGCAACATTGAATAACAATAACGAAACATTGAATAACAATAATGAAAAGTCATGCAGAGCATGATGTTATTAGCCGATCAAATCAGGGTTCAATATATGTCCACATTTTAGTAGTTACGGAATCTCAGGGAAAAGTGAGAGAAGTGTTGATTTCCTCCCCAACCAAATTCTTAAGAAAAAAAATTGAATTATATTAGAAAAATTGGGGCCCGGAAAAAAATATTAATAGGAAATAAAATTTGATGTAGAAAAAAAATTGAAGAAAAAAAAAAAACATTTGGAAAAAAAAATTGAAAAAATAATAAACATCATCCTATATTTATCGATATTTTTAGTTAACACGGAGCTACGGTCATGATATTAGTTAGGCATGCAGAAACATATTTTTAGCAAAGGGATATCCCATTCACCAGTCCAGTCGAATACAAATCTTACTTAACAAAGTGACCATTAATTAACGTACTCAACAACATGTACCAGTCGAATTGACGTCATGCGTATTCAGGCACATGCCCAGATTGGCCTTGATAACGTTGTCACTTGTTTATCCTTGTTTATCGATTTAAATGGTTTAAATCGACTCGAAGCTTACGTTCAACGGCCGCACAAACTCGATTGAACTGCACGCCTTTCAATGATTTAAATACGCAGCGCGTTTAAATAGTCAATTACGTTTTTTTAATGTGCGCACTGGTCATTTAAAAAGGGGCCCATCCGTGATTTTTTGCGCGATGTCGGGCGCAAGACAATCAATAATTTGCGGCATTGACAATAATTAAGGGGGATTGCCGCAATCGCGCGTGCTGGATGCATCCCTGACATCCCTGCATGCTACGTAAACAAATCAAAGTTCGCTATGAAGGGCAATTCTTCGTTTTGATTGGTGGATTTTTTTTTTGAATATTAACTAGCGTCAAATGACACGCATACGCGATCCAATGGGATAAACCCGAGATGCTGGGGTTGCTAGTCGGAGGAGATTTTGAGCAGAGGTCGATTATAAATTAGCCGAATAAACACATTTTACGCGATTTTACGTGGCTGAAACTTGTTCTGTTTAATAAATAAAAGCTTTAAATTAGCCCAATAATGGCGTTGTTGGCGTATATGGCCATTAGAGCCAACTATTGACTTCAACAACAACAACTTCCGGGTTGAATCTCTTCCGGCGTTCAGCTCATTACGTATTCAAAATTGTGTTATTTGGCTATATTTAAAGCTTAAACGGAGATAATTGCCAAAAATGCAAACTTTATCGGTTGATGCAATTTGGAAGTGATACAGCAAAATTCGCGTTCGTAGATTACCGAATAGCGGAGAAAAGAGTTGCTACAAACTTTTTCAGAATTCGATGGATGACCAATATATTAGCCGATCTATAAATAGATCGGCTAATAACAAACATACAATAAAAATAAAACAGATATGTAATATAGCAACGTTTGACATGCCATAGTCTATGGCTATGCTGGGCGAGTTTGTAAGATTATTATTTTTGATAGACGATGATACACATGCACCGCAGTATTAATACTGTGTATTAATATTGTGTCTGGCAGGTTTGAGTACAAGATCCCATCCATCAACTCGCTAGTATATTTCCCTCCAAAAATCCATTTGAAACACACACCCAAAGCAAATAATGAACAACGGCAACTTGAAGCTTCAAAACTATATTTGGGTGCTTTAGACATGTACGACTCGGTGGTGGTATGTTGGGGTGGGTGTGGGGGTGGGTGGTGCTATGTATGAAATATCCAAGTAGCGTTTGGCATTTTTACTGTTTGTTTGATAATAGAAGTGGCTGATTAGAATGTTTTACAAATCCGTGTTTCATGATGAGCGAGTGGATTTTTGTTTCATCTGAAATGAATAGGCGTGATGAATGCGAACTGAATGTAAATAACAAGTTACATGCATTGCGAATGAATAATTATATTCATAGGCAGTGACTAAATATCCAAATACTACTGTCTGTGTCACGAAGAATGCCTACAGTTTACGTATAAATAAACCTTGCGATTTAACATGTGGATATTTTTCTAATTTCAGAAATAGTGGACCGATTTTCAAAATTTAACTTTCGTTTTCTTAGTTGGATCATTTCGAATATATCTAGCCTGGTTTCGGAGTCAATTACCATTTTTGTTTTCATATAAATTTTCCAGATAAAATCAATATTCACGAAATAAAATCTCAATCTTAAATTTTGATAAAATTGAATATTATCGAAAAAAATATTATTTTTGCGTTGTTTATATAACCATAAAATGTATACAGCTTTAGTGAAACAGACAGTAGACAATAGTCGCGCTACTCTCCTGCGAAGATCATAGATCACTGCCATTAGCCCGTGTAGCGGTATAGGTTGCAAACATAGCAATATAATGAGGGTTCGTAGCTAGTTATTTCCCTTTGCAAATCTATTTATAGAGATCCGGTCCGATGCTGTATTTCAGCGTTTACTTCTTACTGAATAGCATAAAAATGAGTTTTGCAACAGAGTAGACTCAGATCAGACTGCACTTCTGTGCAGTCTGATCTGATTCTACACTGATTGCAATAACATTAATAAGTGTGAAAATATGAATCTGGCAAATAATGCAGTCCCTGATCAGATTGCGCAGATATGTATGATAATCTGGATCACACTGATCTAAATCACTATACTTGCTCATTTTCATAACAAATCATGCTACATTGATCCTGTTTACAAGCAATAATGCCATAAACTACACAATTTGGACCGGATTTCCATAAATAAATTCAACGGGAGATAACTAGCTACGATCCCTAATTATTATCACGTGTCTTATATGTGGCCATTGTTTAACTATTTGAAAGTCCATTTGGGTACGTTTATAATGTATCCATACATGGACACGTGGCAAAGGGTACATCAAAAGTATGCGGTCCTACATAGCATAATTTGGCACTGAAAACAATCGCGTCAATAACCCAGGGCAATGTCGATGCCATCGTCCAATATGAATTTATATGTGATTAAGGGGAACTTGAGCGGTTGCTGACCGCATTTCCAGTCTTTGGGATATCTATAAGGACAGTTACTAACGCATAGTGTTGTAATAGTTACTGCTCTAAGTGAGGTGTTCATGTGTTTAAACAACCTACATGTGCCCATGAAACACCTCGCCGCGAAGCAGCGGTGAGGTGTTTCATGGGCACATGTAGGTTGTTTAAACAATTGAACACCTCAATTAGGGCAGTAACTGACTTACACATCGACTTACCGACTACCGTTGCTAGTATTCAGTGGGAATTTTTGAATTTCCATTTGACATTAAAGGAACTGTCTCTACAGTTATGACAGCCGATTAATAACATCCGTGTACGCATGCTGCAATTTGGAGTATACGTGTCCCATTGACACATTTCTGTCAAATGGAAATTCAAAATTCCCATTGAATACTAGCAACGGTAGTCGGTAAGTCGATGTGTAAGTCAGTTACTGTCCTAATTGAGGTGTTCAATTGTTTAAACAACCTACATGTGCCCATGAAACACCTCACCGCTGCTTTGATAAATTCTACTAAATTCTACACAGAGAATACCAGGCTAGTGTAGTTTGATATCCAGTTTATCAGGCAAGGCTAGGTCGTTTCCGAGCAGAGCCTCATTATCTTGATATCGAAAGGTACTAGACTAATATTTTATTTATCAGGTAACGTTTTATGCTAGTCAATGATCAAATTTAAAACAGTTTTCGTTGAAAAGAACGCGGACTTGTTTATATATCTTCGTTACGTGATTAGTCTGACGTGGTTCGGTAACGTCATGTGACGTCGTTCGTCCAATAGAACGCCACCTTTCAGTTCGTTGTAACCCGGATATTCGTATCAGGTCGATTCCTTATACGGTAGTATTTTAATGATAACAAATAAGTAAACAGTACAGTGAAACCTCTCTAAAACGGTCACCCTGGTAGGTCGGTAGGGTGTCCTGTTTAGATAGATACCGCTGTAACAAGAAATGACAGCGTTAAGCAAAGCTTGTGTCCTGGCTGTCAGCCTTGATACTAATAAAGCAAACACAAGTCCTCGGTGACCTTGACCGTGGGCGGTCGTACTGGCAGCATTGATAATACAAAAGAAAGAAAGAACAACTTTAACAGTTTTGCCTTACAAATTTGCCTGACACACAAGGTGAACACAAGTCCTCTATGGAAGGGGATATCCGCCACTACATTGCATGCTGCTTCATGACAATGCAGTCGACCATTGTTACATGTCATCCTGCACTGCGGCTACTCGTTACTACTTAATGACAACTCCATCGTGCATTATTACATTTCACATTGCATACCTCGATTGGCTATTTGACATTTTTACATGTCATCCTGCATCTTGGCTATACAATACTGCTTAATGACAACTCCATCTTGCATTATTACATTGCATATTGCATACCTCGATTGGCTATTTCACATTGTTACATGCCATATTCTGCCATGAGTCATTCTACTGATACGTATATGACTATATGGATTCCGCCGAATGACGCATGCAAGCACGCAGAATGGCCCATGTCAGAATATGAAATTGCTTCTCACCAATACAAGTTCGATCCTCGACCGGAGCAGTATGTGAGATGATATGGTAGATCGACCAATGGGTTTCCTCCGGGTACTCCATCTTCTTCTCACCATTATGGTCCACCTGTGCCAACGACAGCGTTGGTATAAGTGCCCTCGCGCTTGTTTGTAATCGTTGTAAAATATTTTTAGCGTAATGTATAGTGAAATAAAAGTTGTTGTACAATCCTGTATTTTTTTCATCATAAAACTCTCGCCTTTTAGTCCGGGCTTGAGACCGGCTGGATATCAGGAACAACTGATGCGGTCACCTTGTTCACTGCACGTGCATCGGTTGGTCGATATTCAGGCAGGGTTGTTTCACGGTTTTCGTGCAGCCCGTGGTTATATGTATGATCGTCACATTGATTACAGTACTGCTTGATCTTTGCCCCGTTTTGTCAGAGGTTACGTCATAAAAGTAAACAAAAATAATGTCGTTAAATGACAACTATTAGAAAACCGAAACAAGTTCACACAAATGTGAAGACTACACAAATAAAGGTGGGCTGTGTGGAATATAACCTGTATGTTCTATAAATCACGTTATATAAGTGAAAGTTGACATACATTGGAATGGAAACGTTATCATATATGAACAGCTAATTTGTGTTTCAAGAAAAGATAACGGGTGATAATCAAAGTACTGAAAGTATTGAAATATGTTATCTCCACAAAAAAACTGATCACTTGCGGAACTAGAGACATATAGACACAGACAGAGAAAAGTTGCATATTTTTATAATCATCATCCAGAGACAAATGTACTGTGCTGGTGAAAACCCATCCACACGTTTTCTCTAGAATAAATTACTGTTTGCTACCTAACTGTAAGAACTAAAGATAATAGCTGCTGTATTCGTACCCACGAAATGTCTTGATTCGTATTTTCCAAAAGTTAACTGATAAACTGAGCCCAAAACTGTGAAAACTATAGAGAATAATATATGTAGAGTTTTAGATATCAAGCAAGACAGACCAAAACGCCATAGGATAAGTTGACAGGGCACTATTTTCTTGGTCGTACTCGCCGTTTAGGCGTAGCATGACAATATGGCTGCACCCCCCCCCCCCTCCCATAGAAATTTGCGTGGCATAATATGCTATCTCAAAGGAGATAAGATATTAAAAGGACAACCTATTTTCGAAATCAATCGGTATGTTGTATTTAGGTAAATAAAGGCAGAGAAGTAAATTGATGATATGAAACTAATGTTATATCATGAAAATGAAAATCTTATGAAAAAGAAAAATAGTTTCCAGGGGTTGGGGAAGGGGGGATAACTGGGTGAACAAATGCTGACCAGACTGGACGCCTACCCTCTAAGCTCAATGCCAACCTTCAAGGTCAAGCAGTACAGTGAGTCGTCTGGGAGGCGATGCACAGCAATACACAGGTGCATTTAGTAGGCCGAAAGTTCCGAAAGATAAAAAAAATATATTAGACATTACAAGTTAATAATAGTGTAATGTCTAATATGTTCTTATTAGACATTAAAAAGTGACTACAAGATTACAATAGTCGTTCAAAAGACAATAAAGACGATACAATACATGAAGTAACGCTTAAAACATGTATGATAATAAAGATGTTGATCGTGTCTGATTCAGAAATAGTCAGGACGATCATCAACTTTCCCCACGACATAAACCTAACTTCACACACCATTTACAAAAAAATACCTGACACATACAAAATGTGTAGCTAATGAAACGGGTTTATTCGTGTTTTCAATAGGAACCTGTGTGTGCGTGGCATATCCTGGAGAAATTATGGACAAGAAAGCATTAACTATCATATCAAACCATGCGATCGGTAATGCTTTCCGTCCTGTAATATAGACAAGAGAACATGCACTGTCAGACTGTCCATCATGGAATAGAGAGAAGAAACCATAACCTGTCATATTTTCTATCCTGGAATAGCGACACGAAAACATAAACTGTCATATTTTCTATCCTGGAATAGCGACACGAAAACATAAACTGTCATATTTTCTATCCTGGAATAGTCTATAAACTGTCATACATTCCAATTTGATATATGTACGAGACTATATACTGTCATACTTTGCATCCTGGAATATGGACAAGAAACCGTTAATCGTCGTCAAACTGTCCTATCTGAAAAATAGACAAGAAACCATAAACTGTAATATCTTCCAAACTGGAATATGAGCAAGAAACCATAAGCTGTCATTCTTTACAAGCTGTAATATAAACAAGAAACCATAAGCTGTCAAACGTTCCAATCGTGAATATGTACAAGAAATGGTAAACTGATATAGTATACAGTCTGAAATACAGACAAAAAAAGGTGAACTGTCATAATTTCCAACCTGGTATATGGGCAAGTGGTAAACTGTCGTTCTCTCAAATATGACATTTGAAAAAGAAATGGTAAACTGTCACATGTTTTCCAATCAGGAAGATGGACAAGAAACAGTAGATTCGTTCATCGAATATGGCATATAGACAATACATGGTTAACTGTCGCATTGCCATTCTAGATCATATAGACAAGACATGGTTAACTGTCGTATTGTCATTCTAGATCATAAGGACAAGAAATAGTAGCATGTCGTATTGCCATTCTGGAATACGGCCAAGAAATGTTAAACTTTCACATTTCCATTCTGAAACATGGACAGACAATGGAGTAGAATGCAATACGGGCAAGAAATGTTAATCTGCCGTATTGACATTCGGGAATACGGACAATACATGATAAACTGTATTGTTGCCGTCTTTATATGTATCAGAAATGATAAACTGTTACATTACCATTCTGGAATACCCACAAGAAATGATAAACTGTTGTATCACCATTCTGGAATACCCACAATATATGGAATGAAATGGTAAACTGTTGCATTACCATTCTGGAATACCCACAATAAATGGTAAACTGTTGCATTGCATTTCAGGAACACCCACAAGAAATGGTAAACTGTTACTTCAGTTTTGCAATTCCTGATCATATGGTCAAAGCATGTTATTCCGGAACATGTCTTGTCATGAATATCAGCTTTGGGGGAATGTTTGAGGTGACAAAAGCTTCCACAAATCTGGTGTAGTACCCAAAGTATAGTTTTGTCTTTGTCCTTGTTGCCATATAGGGGTTCATGTATTCTAGAAGTATGTTTTGTTGGTCAGCACTGATCTCTCCATCACCGCTTGTGCCATTGCTAGCACCACTAGCACCATCAAGTGAATATCTACCACTGTTTGTGACATCGCTGCAATTGACATCATCGCTTGCGCCATGGCTGCGATTACCATAACCATTGCGCCACAATTGCTACCGCTCGCATCACCATCACTACCACTACAATTGCTATCATTGTCCACATCATCACTACAATCGCCATCACCACACTCCATATCACTGCACTCCATATCACCACACTCCATATCATCACGCTCACTATCACATTAACACATACATGCCCGTTACCAGCCTCTCCCCGCGACATCTCCGACCCGCGACATAACCGCCCGCGCTAATCCTGGCCGCAACATGCCCGCGACAACACAGTCCGCGACAAACCGTGCCCGTGACACCACTGCCCTTCATCATCATATCATCGTTACTAACCTTTGTATCACGACCCTCGTTATTAGTCCTCGACATCACCCACGATATTATGAAAATGAAAATCACATGGAATACTACAGGTTACCTTAACCTAGCATTGACATTACCATTACTGCATCCTCGTCTTACTGTTCATTACTTACATACCACCACATGGGCTATCATCGCCCCCGTAACCTTCGTCCGCGCCACCATCGCTAACGTCACCATCGCCCACGCCATAATCGACAGTGCCATCATCGCACACATCACCATCGCCAACATTTCTGTTTTATTTTTTTATTTTCAAAAACATTTATACAAGACACTTTTCGTTAAACAGTTATACTGACAATTTCTAAGTTTAGAGCTTATGGTGCTTTTAAAGTAATGCGTATTAACTTTATCCCAATTGATCTGTACTTCGTCGAATTCGTTTTCCTATTTCGTCCTGGCCTTGTATATAACATTATCACGCTGCTTTCAAAATAAGTTGTAAATCATTGTATTACACTGCTTGTTTTTTGTTTGTATTTCTTTTCAGTGAGTTGTAAATTTATGTAATATTAATATTAATATTATAATGTAGATATAATCGTGTAGGTAGTCATTGTTATGTATATCAGATAACTTCTTAAATGTAGAACATTCCATGAATGTTTTTGTTCTGTAGTCGTATACTTGTTCTACTTTTTTTAATCCCACGTTCGCTCCAATCTTTGTAAATTATTAATTATTAATGTATTACTAACTTTTAATTTTAATTATTCCATATTACCTTACGTTACCTTACTCTACGCCATTATTTACCCCATCACTATCTGTACGCCATCATCACCTACGCCATCATCGTCTACGCCACCATCTCCAACGCCACTATCCCCGCGCCATCATTGTCCACGCCATCATCGCCCCGTCACCTTCGTCTGCGCCACGATCGCTAACGTCACCATCGCCCACGCCATAATCGCCAGCGCCATCATCGCCCGCATCACCAGCGCCAACATTTCTGTTTTATTCAAAGCCGACATGATACAAGTTTACAAAATAATAAACAACATCGATCATATAGACAAAGAAAAAAATATTCCAATCATTCATTCAAGAACAAGAGGTCACCAGCAACAAATATTCAAGAGCCAATTCCGTCTAAACATAAGAAAAAGTTCTTTCAGCCAACGAATAGTAAACGACTGGAACAACTTGCCCGAAAATGTAGTTACCGCGGAAACAATAAACCAATTCAAGAATAGACTGAACAAAGCCTGGAAGGATAATGGCATTAAATTTTCTCCAAACTGTTATTAGTAACCTATTGTGTCAACTGTTGGCAGGGCTTGTCCTGTCACACCGACGACACCGACGACATCGACAACACAGTACATATATACACATGTAAATAGTTTTAACCGATACAAAACCGATACAAAACAAATGTACGCAGTCCAGGAAGACATACCAGTGATCAAGAAAAATAATAAAAGATACGTCTAAGAAGTCAAAGGCTTACTACCGACGTTGGATACAGTAATATACAGTAAGATAACATTATCACGCTTGTTTCAAAATAAGTTGTAAATCATTGTATTACACTGCTTGTAGAAAATTCCATGAATGTTTTTGTTCTGTAGTCGTATAATTGTTCTACTTTTTTTAATCCCACGTTCGCTCCAATCTTTGTAAATTATCAATTATTAATGTATCATTAACTTTTAATTTGAATTATTCCATATTACCTTACGTTACTGCCATAATTACCCCATCACTATCTCCCACGCCATCATCGCCAACGCCATCATCGTCTACGCCACCATTTCCAACGCCACTATCCCCGCGCCATCATCGTCCACGCCATCATCGCCCCATCCTTAAAATAGGATTACGAAGATCGTAATACTCACATAAGGGGTTTAACCAGATTTAGCTGTCGCATACAAAAGACGTATGTGAGGGCCAAACCAGGTCTCCAGTCGGAATTTCAGTAAGGATGAACCCCGATCGTTAAATTACCCATCACATGTTCCCACCTACCACCCACCCGGGGTATAACAACTAAACTTACGAACGTTAGTTTATGCGAAATCAATATATATGGCTAGTAAATATTTGCTGTAAGCTGTCTTGCGTTACGTATTCTGATATACAATAATTCCACCACGGAAGTGGTGTCGCTCCTGCCGAGGCTTTTGGTCATAGTATGTGACTGTGAATGGAGAAATGGGACTTAATGAATTTGTGACCAATGCATTTCTTGGACAAATAGCAAAATCCTGTAGCACGATAACACTCTATATTGCTTGTTTGAAGCATGCCGGGTGTTTCAATGATGGAATGTCGATCAGTGTAGATCCTGATCAGGCTGTGCTAATGCACAGGCTGATCTGGATCTACACTGGTTGCAAAGCCCATAAACTCCATTTCTTTACTCACAACCACTCATGACCATTGACATGTGCTAAAAATAACATGACATAAACCATCAGAGACTTGCATGCTTTAAATACGAAGAGAAACTATTATCAGAAAATAAAAAATGTAAAATTTTGCGACTTTGACCTAGTAGGGGCGGTGGGGGTGGTGGTGTAATGAGTTTACCCAATGCTAGGTTTTGTGATTACAGCACAGACGCTTGCTCGAAGACAGTTTGTCACTACATGTAGTTGAGCAAGGTACCAACCATAACAAATGCATCCAAGTATGTGGACTTGAGGGCCAGAGAAGCGTGGCTGTGTCACAGCATGAAAGCAGACCACCAGAGCAATGAGTGTGTGAAATATAAAGCAGATATATGCAAGGAAAGAGACAGACATTATACGACACTTCACAGAATTTCGAACACTGACCTTGACCCTGCGCTTAGCGGAGGCAGGACGATCGTGGGGTTTTCACATGGCGGTAGAGGACAATTACAGTAATGCGTGTGAAATATCAAGAAGATCCAATTAAGAAAACAGACATAAGTCATTTACCCGAGCGTTAATGTTTCGAACGCACCAAGTATGTGACATTGACCTTGGGCTTAGCTGGGGCGGGACGATTGTGGATTGTGGTACAGGACCACGACAGCAATGTGTGTGCGAAATATCGAGCAGATCAGTGTAAGGAAACATAAATTATAAGACATTTACCCGAGCGTTAAGGTTTCGGGACGTACGTACGGAAGTACGGATGCCGGTAACACTATATGCCTTCTCACCATTCGGTGGAGGGGGAATAATAAATCGAATGGTTCATACGGCAAACATGTTATAGGAAATGGAAAGCGTGAATACCAGACGGACAGACGGACGTACGGACGGACGGACAACTTTTGAAAAAAAGTATGCAAGAAAGGACATGGTCATGTTGTGAAAAAACAATCAACACATATTATTACTTTTACATGTAACAAAATTGACTTACCGGTCTTCAGTCTTCACTTCAAATGACTGTGCTGTGATGAATCCTAGGCATGTACTGTGTTGGTCTCGTGGCCAGGTAATCCTCATTCAAATGTCAGGTGAACACATATCACTGGTGTGGTCAGCGACACTCTACTATACAATAGCACCCATGACATTGGTGACTGGTCACATTTTGTGTCTTACTGGGAAAATGGAATGTTACCTTTTGCAGCAACTCTCATTCAATTCATTCACATAGTTTGATCAGGGTTTACACCATTTGCCATTGTATCAACCCAACATACTTCTAACAAACAATGCATCCTTTCCAGGCTGTGTGAGGAGAAGTGTGCTATCAGATCAGGAGCTAGACTGGTCACCAATGGCATATACCCACTTTCTCTAGACAGTCACATTTCACACTGTGTCATAATCCGAAATATATTCCATTGTAATGGAGAAGCCATACAATGCATTGTCATTATGAAATTTAGCATACACAATTTGAGACCAGTGTAGCCCGAGGTGAGATTGTGTATTTGCACTGCCTAATGATCTGGGTCTACACTATTTAGGTAGTAGTTTTTGTCTGGGCTTTTACTTTCACCCCTAAGTAACTAAATGGGTTGCGATATGTTAATTTTGCAACCAATCCAATCATCGCAAAATGATTTTCAGACTATTCCATTTATAAAAAGGGGGTATTTGTTGTTCTCAAAAATATGAAAATTACTTTCAAACAGTGCAGATCCTGATGAGACGGCTCGTTACGAGCCGGCTCATCTGGATCTGCACTGTTTGCATAAACCGATATAGCGGGCTTTCGGGTTCAAAGGGTTAAATTCAATAGCTCACTCGTCCGACGGGCTGGCAAATCAAAATCGTTAAGTTCGAGCGCTAGTTGTTCTAGGCGTTGACTTTTTCACAACCACCAAAGCCCCCATCTTGGTGGAAAAACACATGTAAGTCCACCTGCCCTGTACCTATTTCACCAAAGTATACTTTGAGGGAGAAACTTTCAATTTAAGAATAAATTTATTATTTTGTTATTATACTGAATTTACATTATCACAGCCATTTTGGCTGTGATAATGTAATACATTCAGTGTAATAGTTCCGCATACTTTTAATCATCAAATATATGCAGTTGTTAGTTCTATATGAAATAATGCATTTCAGGAAAAATAAATGATTACTCCCTCAAAGTATACTTTGCTAGATAAGCATACATTGCAATTTTAATGAAATCTGCTACCGGTCAGTTCTTTCGTGGGTGTTTACTTAGTTGTTTTTTTCACTCGACCAATTTTGTAACAAAATATCCAGAAATTGCCGATGGAGGCCCCCGTACTCCCTAGCAGGGGGAGAGACCCCTCCCGCACACTCCCCTTCGGTGACTGAAGGTTGCTGCGTGGATACACTCAGAGATGTGATACCACTTACGATGCTGCGTGGATACACTCAGAGATGTGATAGCACTTACGATTTTGTATCGCTGGACCATCGAATATATACGGAGCCCCGCATGGGACGTAGACTTCTTTTGTTTATTAATTCGTTCCCAGGAAATAACAATTCGTTCCCAGGAAATAACAATTCGTTCCCAGGAAATAACAATTCGTTCCCAGGAAATAACAATTCGTTCCCCCAAGTTAACAATTCGTTCCCACGAATTAACAATTCGTTCGCACGAAATAACAATTCGTTTCCTCAATTTAATAATTTGTTCCCACGAAATAACAATTCCCACTGGAACGAATTGTTAACTCGTGGGAGCGAATTGTTATATCGTGGGAAATAATTGTTAATTCGAGGGAACGAATTGTTAAATTGAGGGAACGAATTGTCGCTTCGTGGGAACGAATTGTCGATTCGAGGGAACGAATTGTTGTATCGTGGGAACGAAATGTTAATTAGAGGGAACGAATTGTTAAATTGAGGGAATGAAATGTTAATTCGAGGGAACCAATTGTTAAATTGAGGGAACGAATTTTTATTTCGTGGGATTTTGTACCACTGGACCATCGAATATATGTCTGTGTGATATAGTGGGGTCAGCGTGTAAGTGCACACAAGAACGAACACGACAGGTTGGAACCAACCTGTCGTGTTCGTTCGTGTGTGCACTTACACGCTGACCCCACTGTACACGCTTGCACAATTCGCATGAACGAGTTTATGTTAGTCTGGAAAATCTGGGGGCCGTTTCACTAAACTTCGTACGACTAAAATGTTCGTAAGTGCAAAATTTCACTTTAACAATGTTTTATTGTAAGCAATTATTGGATTTACATTTATTGAGCATAGGCTGCATATGCTCAATAAATGTAAATATATCAATTAAAATTTCCAGACGATCCTAAATTCGCACTTACGAACATTTTAGTCGTACGAAGTTTAGTGAAACGGGCCCCAGGTCTCTTTATCAACGTGTATCAATGCTATTTTTTTATTTTCTGTAAATGTTTTCGAATAACACAATTGGCAAACTTGTTTTGCTATGTAATATATTTTAATATCAAGCCAAAATAAACAGAAATAATTTACCTTTCCTTTATTAGACCTCTGTTAGAATATGCTGATATCGTATGGGATAATTGTACTCAATATGAGAAAGATGGATTGGAAACAATCCAAATTGAAGCTGCCCGTATAGCTACAGGTGCAACTCAGCTAATTTCAATAGATTCATTATATGCTGAAATCTGCTGGGAAACATTAGAAAATAGACGACATTCACATAAACTGTCGCTTTTTTACAAAATGAAAAACGGCATTTCACCTAATTACCTTGTAGATATCCTTCCGCCTCAAACAGACACTACTCGTTACAATTTAAGAAATGCTGACAACCTACAGACCATACGATCCAGAACAACTCTCTTTTATAACTCATTTCTTCCCTCTTCAGTCCGAGACTGGAACTCTATGTCAGAAAACACACGGAATGCTCCTTCACTTAGTTGTTTTAAAACCAAAATTAAAAAAATCACAGACAAGGTTCCAAGTTATTATTACAGTGGTCAACGGCATATGCAAGTAATACATACACGACTCCGGACAAAATGCAGTGCTCTTAACTATGACCTTCATTGCAAAAATATTGTTGAATCACCAAATTGTATCTGTGGTCAAGTTGAAGATGCCACTCACTACTTTTTCTCCTGTCCAAGATATGCACTACATAGAAACCAACTAATAGATGATATACAAGCTTATTGTCAACCGACCCTCCATACTATACTCTATGGTAATATACAACTGGACGATCCTACTAACGAAACAATATTTACAGCTGTAAGAATGTACATAGAGAATACAAGTCGCTTTCAAATGGTACGGTGGAACCTCTGTCAGCCGGACACCTTGTAAATGGCTGTGTGGTTAACTGGTGGGTTTTATTTTTATTTTTATTTTTATCTATCTCTCATGGTACAGTCTGTTCGTGATTGCAAGGCATGAAAGAGGTGTAGGAGTGATCATATGACTGATTTACAGTGGAACTTCCCTATGCCGGACGCCCTGGGGACATCCCAGGGTGTCCGGTTTGGAGGGGTTCCAATGTGTCTGCTTTTGAACATCATCACGACAACCAAGACTTAATGTGGGCGTGGGTGGCTTGGTGTGCGAACATATTTTGTTTTCTCGAACTGCCGCAGTGGAATTATTTTTTTTTCTCTCTCTATTTTTGTTTTATAATAACGAACTAAAATAGTTGTCTTTTCTTTTTTTGTTAAAATTGTTTAATGCATGTATATTTACATATTGTCATCTATAATACATCTACCGGGTATCGCAGGAAGCAGAAACTATGAGCATAAAGCAAAAATAAAATCTCAATTTTATGCTAATGGCAGTATTAATTATGTTTGTTATGTCCTGGTTCTTGCAGCCTGTGATACCAAGTTACACGTCAGGGAGAGGATTTATATAAGCTTGCTTTCAATCCAATCCCATTTGTATAATTCTGTATTTACTATGATTGATGCATTACTTTGTAAATAATATACAAATAAAATATGTTTAAACTAAAATAAACAGAATCAACGGAAATGCGTAAATAACACAACAAAACAAGTAAAAGCATTACGGCATCGTGACGGAAAACATAGTTAAGCTAATTTGCTTGTTTTAGGGCCAAATGTAATATGGAGTAATGCTGTTGTACCCATAATTAAGTAACTGTCGTGAGAGAAATGTGTCGTTTTGCCTTTGCGTCCAGTTTATATTCAGATCGGGGGCCTTCATACCACTAAAATGTTCGTAAGTGCAAATTTAAGATCGTCTGGATAGTTCGATTGATGGATTTACATTTACTGAGCATAGGCTGCATATGTTTAATAAATGTAAATCCAATAGTTGTTTACAATAAAACGTTGTTAATGTGAACATTACATACTATCATAAGTTTGCACTTACGAACGTTTCAGTCGTACGAAGTTTAGTGACACGGGCCCCAGCATTAGGTTGTGCTTTCGCGCAATTTGATCAGGGTTTGCAATGCTACCCATTCCAGTCAGATAATTGTCCAGCCCGTTTCTGACACATTTGAGACACGCCATGTGATGTTTGACCTTCGGACATCTGCGTAATTTCATGAAATACGTTTGCAAAATTTACAATGTTTTCCGTAAATGACGTCAGAAGTTGACAAAATATTCAGAGTACATGCGGAATTTAATTCCGCATGTACTCTGAAAATTCTGTCAGCTTTTGACTTTATTTATGAAAAATATTGTAAATTGTGTAAACGTATTTCATGCAATTACGGAGATGTCGTGTCTCATATGTGGCTGCGAATGGAGAAATGAGGCGTATGACATTTGTTATCACTGTAGCGCAGTATCGACTTCATTCGAATAGTTATGGACATTACGCTGTTTGTCAGAATGGCCGGGCTTTCCGTGACTGAATGATCTGGATCTAGACTGGCCAAAAATGCCACACTCTTATATGTGTCAAGTCACAGCTAACTCAATCGACAAACATATCAGAACTAGGTCATCCTATGTTTATGCCACATATTAGTGTTCTTGGAAAATATTTACCACAGAAACGTGATGGAAATATACATATTGCGGTTTTCGCCATCAAGTGACATTGAAGTAGCGCTGCTTGTGTGAAAATCACTTCCACTGTCTATATCGTATGCTATGTGTCCATCGGAGCGATGATCAACGTTCAACACAACAAATCTCAAAACTAATATTTGCAAACATTTGAGATCCAGACGAGCTAGCGGCTGGAATTGAAACCGCCTCACATGACACAATAATTCCAAAAGCATATGCTGGTAAATGATATATTAACATGCCTGTGGGGTAGATTAGTACATACAATCACCGGGTTCTGCAAGCAAACAGTGCATATATATGGCAACAACCATCTGAATTAGTTTCTAATGTACTTCTTTTGACTACACCGCGCATGAATAGCTGATGTTTTAGTGTGGTTAAACATATAAGGACAACTTATGTTTATAGATGTGGCTAATAATTTGCCCACTATTCACAGCTATGTCCTATTCCCTGATATAGTTTGAAGTTTGGGGTCAAGGTATCCAGTAGTTTTAGTTAATGACCTTTCAACTCCAGTCGGTGACTTGTCTCAATTCGCGTCAACTCGAACAGATAGACAACTTTGACGTTTTCAAGAGATATTGCAACAAACGTTCCACAGTCTGTTTTGTAATATGACGAATCTGCGGGACCATTTTCCAACAAAAACATATTTTTAGTGGTTATTATCTTGTTAAATTTGTGTATTTGGCGCTATTTCTTATGTAATAAGAGCGTGTTTAACATTTATACAATCACAGACCAAATACACAAATATAGCAACATAATAACTACTAAAAATATGTTTTTGTTGGAAAATGGTCCCGCCTTGGAACGGTCAGTCAGACAAATGGCTTTATTGCTCAGAAAAGATCACAAAGCTGATGTATTCCACTGCTACTGCACGAGTAGCGACCAATGATGTGGAAATAGCTTGAGGTTAGCTATGTTTGAAGACTAGATTGACCAGGTTGTGTCACCAGGACATATTTGATGACTGTAAACGGCTTGTCGATTTTGGCCGAAAATACACAAACAAACAACATTTTTTATATCAAGTAACACTTGTTAAATTTCATTCAAAATCATGTGAATATTAATTACATACGCTACAATGACACTTGGCAGCAAGTATATAAATACTGTATATAAATTAACCAATTACCACACATTTTGCTATTCTCTGCTACTTAGATTGTTCATATGGATGTTGTGGAACCTATCTTGAAAATAACCGGTTTGCACAAGGAAAGAGTGTCTATGGTATAAAACCAGTTGGGGCATTTTGTTCACCGTACTACTTTTGACGACACCTGGCATGCATAGCTGATGATTTAGTGTGGGTACACCTATAACTCGTAGCTTAGTCGTAAGGAATTTACACACACTGTTCATGGCGAGTTATCTGTTCATAACACTACTTAGTATGGGCGCCACAAGGTAGATTTGCTGTCAGCTCGGGCGCACGTAATAACTACATTAAGCCTTTCAATATCACAGGCCTATTTAGTGGGACTGGCAAAAAGTGTAGACGAGCCAAGTTCCGAGCCGTCTCATCAGGATCTGCACATTTTTTGCAAGTAATTTTCATATTTTTGAGAGCAAAAGCACCCTCTTTTCATAAATGGATTAAACAGAAAACCGTGTTGTGACCATTGGATTGGTCGGAAATTAACATATCCAAATCCATTCCAGTTACTTAGGGGTGAAAGGGTTAAGAGACGGCGTAGAGGGTTCGTGAGACGCACCGTATAATGTAAACTCTGCACCGTATCACTATACAATGGATAACTACTATACTATATAGATAGATGGGCAGTTGGTGCTAGGCTTGTCTCAGACGACATAGCTTTTATTTATCAGACAGTAACACACATTTAGCATCGTCATTATGAAAACGAGTATTTCCTACTTTATTAGGAATGAAAACGACGTTTTCAGACATCGCAGACTTCCTGTTTCCGGGATGGTAAGTGCTAATAGGTGTTTCTACTTAAGCTGAGTGACCGCCCAGAAATTCCCATGAATCATCTAATGAAGTTAATTTCAAATTACTTGTAGACTTTCCTGACTCAATGCGTGTTAATCCGACTGTTATAATATAATTGGAACTTTGGTTTATAAATAGACACGGAAGTATACACGATGTAACCAGAGCAACGGAACACAACGCGATGCCGTTGACAACAACGTCATGGCACGTGATTGGTTGTTTTTAATTTGTTCCTCGGCGGAAGAGTTGTTTGTCTGATCGTGTCCTGATACGAAAAGTATAACACGGTGGTTGCTAAGTGTGCCCATCTCCTTTTCGCTTTCAACAAAGTCGAAGTCTCAACGCGAAAACACGAAAAGTTAGTGTTTTCACGTTGAGACTTTCGATCTTGTAACAGGTGAAATGGCGAAAACGTTAATGGGACAATATCTGGCAAGGCTTAGGAAACGGGATGGGCGAGGCTCTGCCGAGGACATCCCGTTTCCGTGCCGCGCCAGATAATTTTCCCATTCACGGCACTAGCCTACTATTCTACTTATCCGTCAACACCTACAAATGGCTTTAAAATGCAAAATAATAACCCCAGTCACCGCACATATTCATAGCAATGATTAGGTCATATTGACAGGATATCAAACATGTTTCACGGCACCGTGTTTCACGGCACATACGCACTGTGTTAACGGGATAAGTATTAATATGTCTCGAAACTAAGCACACTCGACCGCACCGCATAGTGAAGGCAAGTTGAGATTTAACTGTTCGCAGCAACATGCAACAGGAGGCAACATATTTATGGAACGCCCCGCGGAATGAAGAACAAAGTTGAGATTTACTGTTCGCAGATGCAACAGGAGACAACATAGTTTATGGAACGCCCCGCGTAATGAAGGCAAGTTGAGATTTAACTGTTCGCAGCAACATGCAACAGGAGGCAACATATTTATGGAACGCCCCGCGTAATGAAGGCAAGTTGAGATTTAACTGTTCGCAGCAACATGCAACAGGAGGCAACATATTTATGGCTGGAGAACTGTAGTTCGTCTAGTCACTGATTCAGTCACAAAATATACCGACCACACAATGTGCGTTTTAATGCAAAGATATTGAGGATATTCATATTTTTGCAACGAATGTGTCATATATGTTCATCGAGTGGTGTGAAATGTCCATATGTCACGAGTGCCGTTATCAACGAATATGTCATATATGTTCATCGAGTGGTGTGAAATGTCCATATGTCACGAGTGCCGTTAGCAACGAATATGTCATTTATTTGTTCATCGAGTGGTGTTGAAAAATGTCCATATTGTCACGAGTTGCCGTTAGCAACGACTAAATGTTCAATTTATGTTCATCGAGTGGTGGGAAATGAAATTCCATATGTCCGAGTGCCGTTACCAACGAATATGTCATTTATATTCATCGAGTGGTGTGAAATGTCCATATGTCATATTCGTTGCAAAAATATGAATATTTGATTATATACGCTCCATGGAAATGATCAGTTTTTTAGACTGTATACGGTAATGAATGTGTATTTGCAGCCTATTTGCAGTCCGGCACTGCAGATGCACGTTATGAATATAGATAGCGGAAGTAGTCGTATGTTCACCGGAAGTTGTTTATTTCATCGATGATAACATATGACTTTTATATTTACATCGTATATCTATGTATTTCATGGGTAGGTATATAATAAAACATACTATCAATGTATTGCGATCAGGGATGGAGGGTGCACTTGACATAAACTAGTTTATCAAATCTTTGAGTCGCGGGATTAAATCTGTGTTCACGTCCCGGTTGACCAGCATATATATGTGATCAGTAAAGGGATAATGGACCAGGGACCCGTTTCACTAAACTTCATACGATAAAACTGTTCGAATGAAGATGTTTATTAATTTACTTGTCTCAATAACGCAGGGGCGTCCGAACAGGTCCGGCCACTGCCGGATCAATAACTTTGACATATTTGTAATTCATATAAAAAAGAAAGGAATATAAATCTTTTTTCTGCAATTTCGCTCATTTCTCATCAAAAGTGCATGTTGTTACCTCTCATTTGAACCGTCTCGACGAGACGGTTCAACTGAGTGGTAACAACATACACTTTGTGTGGGTTGCGGGCGAACCCAATAGATTCGCCGGACAAATCTTATGATGATTCCGGCGCACCTGTAACGTGGGTAACTAACGTTACCATATGTGCACATACATGCACACATCATTAAATGTGGACATAACCACTAAAGATTTACCAACATCGGCTGTCAGCGTAAATGCTATTCTAAAATTGAATTTTGCACTTACGAACTTCTTAGTCGTACGAAGTTTAGTGAAACGGGCCCCAGTTGGGTGGTCGGGTCTGTAGGAAATAGTTTTAAATATAATTCATTGGTGTGGGTAGGGTGGGGCTGCATTGTTTTCCTACAGAGACGACATGACGGATTGACTTTTGGACGTCTAATATCCGGATCCGATGTTTTTAATTCCTCCCGCCTCTGATTTGTTCACGCTGTATAATTTCAAATATATGCCCGCCGACCCGAATGAGGAAAACATTTGTAGGTGCATGTATTCTATTTTAGCTCGGTGTGTCCTAATTTTCGAATTAGTTCGCGACATTTGTGTACCCGACTGGACTACTTGAGTACGTCTGAAGACAGACTAGCTAACAGCTAATGGACACTTGATTACAAAAATAATTATGTTTCTGTGTGCTAAAATGATGTAATGATTCATCCAACATCGTTTGGTGCCTTGATGACAAAATGCACCTTATGACGATTGCGGGAATCATAATCCAAACCACTGATGTACATACATGTATCTGTCGTTTTTTCCCACTGTTGGAATTGTGATACGGTGTAGATTTTCCGTGATACGGTGCGCTCAGCGCACCGCATCACGGAAAATCTACACCGTATCAAGGTTACTCAATGTTCGACGACCATATCAATGCTGACAGTGTAAGCATCACCGGAGATTCTGACATAGAGTGTGGGAACATTACGGCGTAGTATCAGCTGATCAGTGCATACTCTGTTCGCCATTTCTTCATGGTGTCGTGTTATTGCAATCTGCAAAACTATTTGATCAGAATGCATCAGAGTGAATTTGCAATAGAATCGATGTCTAGACGTGTTTCTAGGTAAGGTGCATTTTGACAGCCGAAAAGTGGTTTAAGATCAGATCTAGACCATGCATATATATAGCTACGAGGTCATTCCACATGGCACGCATAACAAAATGGGACGCGGTGCGGTATGACAGAAAGACAAAATGGCTTCATTTATGCTCCTTATCCTTGGTGATCGTTGTTTTCGACAGCTGTGTACATTAAAGAGACATACCCACTCAGTAGGCACAGAATGTTCTTTATATCAAAGACATCATCTGAGACATTTTCTGGCAAAATAAACATTCATTCTCTATTACTCCACGTACTGATTGGCCTTATTATACATTTTATATCAGACGTAAATTTCCACATTGATAGGGGCGATAACCGTGTATCATTAAAATGTTAACGGACATTACTATTTATTCTCTGTATTTATTTTTTGATGTGCAATAATCATACTTTATTATCTGTCGAAAATGTTGTTTTTTTTCAGGTGACGCATTTAATTAGTATAAATAATTAAAAAATATCATGCCTCATTTGCATATGAAAATAGCCTGATACCACCGCGAGTCACTACCAGTAAAATAAATATTACTAAATGATTATATCTGTATAGTGGGCACTCGTAATTTTTAGAACTGGTGGAATAGTGACACAATTATACACTTACTGTATTTACTTCCTATAACGAACATTTTGTGCCGACTGAGTGCGCATGTGCGTTTAATGTTGCCTGTTTAATGGTATTGACAGTGAATGTCACAGAATGTTGTCTTCGTGTGATGGACTGTGATAAGAATGGACATTGAATGACACAAGTAAACATATTATTTAGAACCGCACTTGCAGTTATACGTTTTTTTGGCTCGTATTCGTATTCAACTATTATCATGGACTAACTTGTCTTGCATTTGCTTCATACGCAAAACTACAGTGGGTTGTCTCAGAAGATCTCCTGCCTAGAGAGACTCCATCCATTGTATTTGAGGCACGTGAGCACTACGTGACGGGTATTTGTACTTTGTAATCATGAACAAACATTATTGCAGTTGTCGTAGTTGTGATAGTCTGTAAATTTCACATTAACAATGTTGTCTTGTAAACAATTATTGGATTTACATTTATTGAGCATATGCTGCATATAAATGCAGCCTATGCTCAATAAATGTAAATACATTAATTGAAATTTCCAGACGATCATAAAGTTGCACTAACGAACATTTTAGTCGTACGAAGTTTAGTGAAACGGGTCCCTGCAGTATTCTGTTACAAGCGGTCGTCAACACTTGCGTTATGTAAACAAATAAATGTCAGGGCGTCCCGACAACCGAGATCGTAATTGGAAGGAAAAAAGCTTGCGATAGATCAGGAACCTGTGCCAGCCATTAGACTAGCGAGTGCGTGTCATCGCTCGATCAGAACTGCCAATTAAAACAACAATCCCACTTGGTTGTGATAAATGCCCAAGGCTGAACAAATAAAACCTGAACGGAACATCTGTAAATTTTACAGTGAAACCTCTCTAAACCGACACATGAGAAGTCCCCAATGTGTAGTGAGGTATCCGGACAAAAACCCATTGGACATAACCCCGTTCGTGTATTAATTACCACATGGACATAACCCCCTTCATACTTTTTACAGGGTGGACAAAACCCCCTTCATCGTTTTTACAAGATGGACATAACCCCCTTGTCAGTTTTTACAGGGTGGACAAAACCCCTACATTTTTTGTTGCACGCTGGATGATTTATACAGGGTGGACATAACCACCTCACCACCCTCATTTTCACGAATCGTGCACAAAATGATGTGTGCTGGTATAGTGTATCATATTGACAATTATTATAACTGAAGAGAGTAGTGCTGGGTGCTGATCTGTGCTGATATTGGTACTTAATAGTTGAAATGTTAATCTGCAATTGGACATTATGTGTGAGTATATGCCCTGTTCTTTTCTGCTCTTTTCTGTACATGTTTGAAAAAAAAGTGCCCAAAGTGTTACTTAAATATTTTCATTTTATATGAATATTTGTTTGTTGTATATTAGGAATAATGCTAAGATTGAATGTTTAGTAACATAATCTTTGTCATTAGTAATATTAAACAGAAACAAATGTTTTACTCATCCCAGAAATTAATGGTTTTAATTATAGAAATCTTGAGCTTTTTTGTCCAACTTGCAAAACTGATGAAGGGGATTATGTCCACCCTGTTAAAACCGAGAAAGGGGGTTTGTACACCCTGTACAAATCATGAAGGGGGTTATGTCCATATGGTCATTTTCACATGAAGGGGGTTATGTCCAAGGGTTTTTTGTCCTACATTCGTGTAGTGATGCTTCGCTGTTAAAAAGTAATTAAGTGGGTCAGTGGACGGAGTTACCCCGCTTCTTCCATAGACTGCTTCAATTCTTTTGCTATGCACATATTGTAATTAGATATGAATAAAACAAAAACTCATCAGTTGATTGATTGGTTGATTGATTGATTGACTAAGTGCATTTAACGGACACTTGGTACGTATGTATATATGCGGCGTTATGCCGCCATTAAGTTGACCGTCACCTATTCGCCCTCAGAGCCGATATTTATTGAACTCTAGTTTATTTATAACATTAATTTCGCGCTCTTTTATGGAATAATATTAACTAAAAGTACTGACAAATCATTTGTTCCCCAGATACTTCGCCGACCTGCGGCTTTACGCTTATGTGGCTCATGATGTGGCTATGCTTCTCACCGGCTAAGAAAAGGTCCTTATGACGTTTGCAACAATTGGAGATGTTGGTCCTCATATGCGACTGTGACTTGAGAAATGGCTTTATGCATTTTGCGACCTGTGTAGATCCCGATCAGCTTGTGCATCCGCACAGTCTGATCAGGATCTACACTGTTCGCCATTCCATCAATCATGGTCACAATTCACACCAGCCCCATTTCTCTAGTCACAGCCACATACACATTCATTCATCCGAATGCTATCGGTTTCGTCTCGTTTGTAACATCGTATTCAGCTGAATGGCGAACAACGTTGCAGTGTGATCAGGGCATACACTGGTAGCAAACGTCGTTATGTCCCTTTTCTTTGCCAGCAGTCCAAATACGGTATGCGGCGTAATTGCGTATTTTCCAGCATTCATTCATTTGTCTGATTTGTAACATTGTGTTCAGATTATGTTTTACGGCTTCTAGGACATAAGCCATTGCCGTATACAGCCAGTGAAAAAAAAACAACTGTTGTGTTTACAGTCAACATGAATCTAAAGTGAATTGTGCATACTTATAATTACATAAACATGTATTGTGGGTTTCATAAGGCGTTCATGTTTGCGAAAACAACTATGCAATGACATTGTTTTGTACGTTGAGCAGGATTTTACATGGATGAATGAAACGAAATTACATTCAATTTCTATTAATGTTCAGTTGTATAATAGTTGTAAGCATCGACCTTATAGCACTCTCGATTGGTTATCTTATACGGTGAGCAATTTATGTCAATGACACCGGCTCTGTAAGGACATATGTATGGAAGCGTCCTGGGTCCCGTTTCACTAAACTTCGTACGACTAAATTGTTAGTAAGTGCAAATTTAGGATCGTCTGGAAATTTCAATTGATGGATTTACATTTATTGAGCAAATGCTGCTTATACAGCCTATGCTCAATACATGTAAATCCAATAAAGGTTTACAAGCAAACATTGTTAATGTGGAGTTTAGTGAAACGGCCCCCAGGTGTCAATGCTAAAATATTTTTTTATCTCCGGTATATCACGTTAATACACCTACGTCAACGTAGATTGCCAACCACCGTCACGGCACGGCACGGCGTCTCGGGGCAGACTATTCGAAATGAGCAAACCATGAGACGTGGACACACGACCCGCTCTTCACTGCATCACCATGGATGCCGCGTCTATTGTGATATCGTCCCCAGATAAAGATGAACTGGTTCGTATTACCACGCCAATAAACGTACGGCGCACATACACCGGTCAAATAATGATGTCACCGCGCAGCCAGACTTTGTGGTCTCGACGTCATTATAATTGGCGGAGGGAAGATTGGAACGAACTTTTGTTTACAGACGAATCGCGATTAACTGTTATCCATGCAGATGGAAAATTATCTTATCTGTGTAAGAACGGAAGATTCGCAGATTGGTGTGTTGTGGAGAGCGAGAGGTTTGAGGGATGTAGTGTTGTGGTTTGGTGTGTGATCATGGGGAATCGCAAGACAGATCTGGTAGTTTTGGAGCGCCGTCTCAGTGCCAAGCGTTATATTGATCTCGTATTAACTCCACATGTTTTGCCATTCCTTGATCGTCATGGACCTAGCGTCACACTGCAGTCATGTAGCCAGGCTGCAGACATAGTCTCTGTCTCCTGCGATAGCCTGCGGTTTTCCCCAATCTCAACCCAATTGAACACATTTGGGATGAGTTAGGTCGTAAAACGAGAGCCAATATCTGACTCGAGCGTTGCATGGAGAATGGCACTAATCATGTGTTACGTTACGTCGATGCGGCTTCAAATTGCAGCCGTGCAACTGGTGGTCACACTCGGTATTAAGGCCATATAAATGCAGATTACTATTTTACCGATACCATACCCGTTTCACTAAACTTCGTACGACTAAAATGTTTGTAAATGCAAATTTAGGATCGTCTGTAAATTTCTATGCTCAATAAATGTAAATCCAATAACTGTTCACCAAAAAAGTATAAATGTGAAATGTACAGACTATAATAAGTAATAATACACTTGTGAACAAGTACATGTTACCATGGTTACTCGATAACAAACTTTGCTTAATTGATATGGATCCATCAATTATATTATTTCATTTGTGCAAAAAATTGTATTATCTTCGCATAAACAGAGAGGAGCGTTTCCTTTTGTTTTGCTCAGTATATATTCCCTCCATTTCTTTCTCGGAATTATTGTATTTGTGATTAAATTTGGTGTCTTTGTTCAGTATGTACGTACAACTATGACGTCATATCTTAACAGTTGTACATGTCATATGTATTCACTGTCTAATGGCTTTTAAACAATTATATCAACTGGACATGTATGTCAGGCGCTGAATTCTGTCGTATGTTTAAAAAATGAAAATGGTACAGTGAAACCTCTCTAAACCGGACACCCTGTGAGGTCCCAGGGTGTCCGGTTTAGAGAGGTTTCACTGTAAATCAGGCATATGATCATTATCAGTCTTAGTTGTGTGATATGCGATCACGAACAGACAGTATTATCTGCGATAAATGACAATGAAACTCATCACATCAACAATAAGATCACAGCTGTGTCTTGGCGTCAGGTTTAGAGAGGTTCCACTGTATAAGAGCTCCAGATAAGCTGCGTATTTGCTTAAATACCCAATTAAAATTTCCAAAAACCCAATTGAAATCAGAAGTAGCGAGTATCAAAAAGCAATTACAATTTTCGTGGTACATTTATCATGCTGCAGAAAAAAATAAACAGACCACAAATATAGCACATTTTTTTTATTTTCCATGAAAACACGTCTTGGTATTTCATTACAATTGTCTCCAAGGAGACAATTATAATGAAATGCCAAGACATGTTTTCATTTAGAAGCAAGCTGTTCAATAATTGCTATATGTTGATGTGTAAACAGTAGTGTGATTTTATTTTACCCAATTGAAATTTTGAAATACCCAATTGTTTCACAAATTATGTAGTGACAATACTCAATTACTAATTCCTTATCTGGAGCCCTGCTGTAACAATACACTTTAATTCGACAAAACACAAACTATTGCTATTGTTTGTCATAGAAACATTACAGAACGAACATGGATGTACATACAGTAACTCATCATACACATACAGTTTGCTTTAAATCATCGCTAATAATCTGAATATCTATTAATTAATTTAATTTTACCAAATAATAAGTGATATTAAAAGATTGTACACCAATCACCATGTGCTTACAGCCGTTTTGTGGAAATTATGTAACTTTCAGAGAATGAAAATACATGTATATGGCACATTCTATGTATATGTTGGCCACGTCGACTACATGTCAATGTGCCAAAACACACACTAGTGTAATTATATCAGTGGGCATCCTGAGTGGTTATGCATGTTATGTTGCAAGCAATAATTATAGCCAGCAACTGTAATAAGAAGGATGAAGTTGTTGTCACCAATTGTAACAGAAATATACAGATGTATCATCCATTGGAACATGTTCAATTGTATTATACAGGCAATGGAGCTGTTACTGGCGCTACACAGGTGAACAGTGTCCTGTGGTGTTGAACAGTTAAACATGTTGAGCGTTTGGAGCCACCGATATGAAAGTTCCGCAATACACCTCCTTGCTAACAACCCCACTATTTCACTATTGAAGCTATAATTACATAATTTGACAGCCGTTTCGAATTCGTGTCAGAGTGTTACTAGCATGAATGTTGATATGGAATGGCGAGACAAGAAGGCTTTACAAAATAATCGGAAAAATATCCAACGTACGATGTGGTATCCGATTGTAATGATATAAACCATTTACTACACACATTGATTACAAGGTATATCAACATAGTTGGCGGTCATCTTGGACTAATGTCATTGAAACAATTATCTAATTGCATACCTAAGGTAATGCAATCAGTGTATACCTAATTACAATATTGGTATACACATTTGCTCTGATAATCCACTGGTCGCAAAACCTATAAGCTCCAGTCACAGCCACATATGAGGACAGCGTCAACAGTAGATACTAGTTTATCCCGTCAACACAGTGCGTATGTGCCGTGAAACACGGTACCGTGAAACATTTTTGATATCCTGTCAATACGACCTAATCACCACGTATGAATATATGCGGTGACTGGGGTTACTTTTTTTGTATTTTAAAGCCATTTGTAGATGTTAACGGGATAAATAGAATAGTAGGTTAGTGCCATGAATGGGAAAAATATCTGGCGCGGCACGGAAACGGGATGTGCTCGGCAGAGCCTCACCCATCCCGTTTCCTAAGCCTTGCCAGATATGTTTTACCATTCACGGCACTAACCTACTATTCTCTATATATGCAATCACATGGGGTAGCTAAGATTTACTGCATCAACACCAAGGATACGAACTTTACAGCATAATCTATGGTGTACGAACGGGGTCAAAACTAAAAGTACAGGTGCACGTAAACAAATTTACAGGTGCACCTGTAAAATATACAGGTGCACCTGTAATTTTACAGGTGCACCTGTGTATTATACAGGTGCACCTATAAATATAGGTGGACTTTAGACCCATGTATCAAGATGTAGGTGCACCTGCATATTTGTAGGCCCACCTGTATATTGTACAGGTGCACCTGCAAAATATACAGGTGGGCCTACAAATATGCAGGGGCACCTATACGGGCACTTTTCGACCCATGTATTAAGATGTAGGCGCACCTACATTTTACAGGTGCACCTGCATATTTATAGGTCCACCTGCATATTTTACAGGTGCACCTGTACAATTTGAAAGGTGCACCTGTAATTTTAGTTTTGACCCCGTTCTTACACCATAATAGTCATCGTTCATTCCAATACTCTATTGCTGTTTATATATCAAGTGCTGATGTAAATTGTCTATTAGTAACATATCTGTCTATCAAAATTACTGCAGGATTTGCTGAAAACTATTTAGGAAAGTGTAGATCCAATCTGACCTAACAAGCAGGTGTCAGTGTTACTAAACTCCGTGCGATAAAATAGTTCGTACGAGATTTTTAAGCATTCGCTTTCCACTTAAACTTATTTACATACACGAAATGTTTCCCAACACCATCGGTCAATGCAAATGTGATAGTATAATAAAGGTTGAGTTTACACTTACGAACTGCTTATTCGTGTGAAGTTTAGTGAGACGAGCACAGACGTACATTAGCCACCGTATATTGGTTCAGGGTTTGTTCATTTTTTCTTTACTCCGCTCGCATCGCCAATTAATTAGACTTGATTAGAAACGGCGTGAACGCACTTGATTAAAAACTTCCGGCGGCATGAGTTACGTTTATGTGTCTGTAAATGTATGCTGTTCTGATTGTGCGGCGTTGCATGTGTGACCTGCTATGAATGTGCGATCAGTGTAGCCCCAGATCAGCCTGCGCATCCGCGCAGTCTGATCAGGGGCTGCACTGTTCGCTATTGAGTTAGTAAAACATTCAAGAAGTATTTAAAGAATACATCAGATCCTGCATTCACAAAACTCGCTAAATGCAATAATCTAACGAAGTGTACTTTGAGGGAGTGATTATGTATTTGTAATGAAATGTATTACTTCGTATAAGGCAAACGCTTGTTTATTCGTGTCGTGTTATTATTCACATAGTGAATTTATTACCCTATCACATCCATTGTTTTAATTCAAAACTTATTTTATCAAATAAAATTATTTATTGATTAATGTATGCACAACTCGAAAATTACTCCCTCAAAGTATACCTAGCTAGATTCGTTCCTTAGAGATTTTGGCTAACTATTATGCTGATCGTTATTTGTTAGCAGTAGACGACTGGCTGATCCGGGTATGCACTTTTTAAAACAAGCACACAATAAGCCCATTTTTCCGTGGCGCATCCCATATTAAGGCATTGATGGTGCATGTTAAATTGTTTGCTCGGCAATAAACCGACAATGAATTTGATTGTACGTCTTCGTTAGCTCCATAGAGAGTCATTCTACACTGCACTATTATGCATAAAGAATGACGATAAGGCTCAACAAGATACTTTCGAAAATTAAATTGATCGCCGGCAGATGAAAACGAATTTATGACGTCGTAGACCCGTAGCCGATTTCACCAACATTGCAACGTACTTATGTTGCTAAGTACACTTTGAGGGAGACATTTTCAATTTAAGGATAAATTTATTAATTTTAATTCCTGAATTCATTACATTATCACAGCTATCTTGGCTGTGATAATGTAATACATTCAGTATACTAATTCTGCATACTTTTAATCATCAAACATATGCAGTCGTTAGTTCTATATGAAATAATGCATTTCGGGGAAAGTAAATCATTACTCAAAGTATTATCAGCTAGATAAATACATGCACGCGAGCGACATATAATGTATAGTCTCCTTTACAACCAACATATATGTATTTGTGGGTTGTTTTACTTTAGTTTTTAATTTGTTTACAGATTTTCAAAATTCACCTTTTTTATTTTCGTTTTCAAGCTATCTATCCAGGTTTTGAAAACATTTTTTCACTGTACAGTCGAACCTCCCCGAACGGCCACCTCTCTACAACAGCCACCTCTCTGTAACAGCCGCTATTTTATATCCCAAATGGATGATTTCATCTATATCTAACCCTTACACGGCTGAGCATGAACATTGTCGTTTGATGTTGATTTTGCCTTCTTTCTCAATAAAAACATGTTTTGACAGCATTTTAGAATCATTTCCATTGGAAATGATTCTAAAATGCTGTCAAAACATGTTTTTATTGAGAATTATTGAAGAAAATAAATAAACATCAGACGATAAAATTGCATTCAGCATTAACCTCCCTACAACAGCCACCTCTCTATAACAGCCAATTTTGCCCCTTCCCATGGGTGGCTGTTGTAGAGAGGTTGCACTGTATTTTAATTTTATTCCACCCTCCAGCACGCTCTGTTCTCCCGTCTTAATTCCCATTGGATACTCTTTTACAATACAATCAATAATTACATTAGTTTCCTCAATAATATGCACATTGTTTTGGAGAGGGTACTTATTTATTATTAAAAGTGCATGTCCACTCAGTAGTAGGCACAAACTGTTTTTTATATCGGAGACATCATCTGATACATCATCATTTTCATTCACCATTATCCCACGTACTTATTGACATTATTATACATTTATATCCGATGTAAATTTCCACACTGATATCAGGGGCGATAACCGTGTTTCCTTAAAATGTAACGGAAATTACTATTTATTCTCTGTATTTATATTTTGATGTGCAATGATCATACTTTATAATCTGTCGAAAATAAAAAAAAATGTTCAGGTGACGCATTTAATTAGTATAAATAATAAAAAAATACCATGCCTCATTTGCATATGAAAATAGCCTAATAACACCGGGAGTCACTATCAGTAAAATACATTTTACTAAATGATTATATATGTATATCGTGCACTCGTAGTATTTAGAACTGGTGGAATAGTGACATAATTATACACTTACTTAATTCCTATAAAGAACATGTTGTGCCTACTGAGTGGGCATGTACCTTTAATGAAAAATGTACTTACATTCAAACCGTGGATCAGAGAGTAGATCATACATAGAGAATAATAGGTTAGTGCCGTGAATGGGAAAAAATATCCGGCAAGGCTCAAGAATTTCTTTATTTCTCATCAGAAGTATATGTTGTGACCACTCATTTGAACCGTCTCGCCAATACGGTTCAAATGAGTGGTAACAACATATACTTTGGTTCAGAAATAAGGAAAATAGATAGAGAATAGTGGGTTAGTGCCGTGAATGGGAAAAAATATCTGGCAAGGCTCAGGAAACGGGATGGGCGAGGCTCTGCCGAGCACATCCCGTTTCCGTGCCGCGCCAGATATGTTTTCCCATTCACGGCACTAACCTACTATTCTATTTATCCCGTCAACACCTACAAATGGCTGTAAAATGCAAAAATTGTATTGACTGGATATCAAAAATGTTTCACGGCACCGTGTTTCACGGCACATACGCACTGTGTTGACGGGATAAATGAATTTACATGGTTATCGGGAACATTGAATGTTGGAGAATGGATGTGGTAAATGATATAATGACCCCATTATCAGCCACCGGCTATGACATAAACACAAAGCTATATCTATGACATATCATATTATATAGCTTACGTCCTCATTAATGGAAACTTGCATTCTGAACAGTCTATGTGACTGAAGAATGGTGACATATCGCATACCAGGCCAATATAGGCCATACTCTGCCAGACACCTGGGACTAAACTATACTGTTTGTTCGCAGCATTACTGGTGTTTCATTGACGTAATGGCGACCAGTGCAGACCCTGATCAGACTGCGCGGTCTGATCAGGGTATACACTGGTCACAAATGTCAAAAGCAACATCTTCGTCCAGTCACAGAAATATTAGAGATAATGATGGTATGTCTGAAGGGGTATATGAGATTCAGAATCTCAACGAAAACGGACTAGTTTAGCCTTTGCACAGCACACATATACAGAATATTAGTATACTTGTAATACTTATAGAGTAAACACCAACACTGATCCGTTATCTACGGTATACATATTATACAGTCTGATCTCACTGCGGAGATCCGTTTTGATCTTGAAAAATGTCAGATGAATATGGCCCCATTATTCCATGGCGAATCAGAAATCATCTTGAGTTCAAAACGTGAGATATTTTAGATAAAATAATTATTAATTGACCATGATTATATGTAATTATATGTAGACCAAATGTCTTTGACGTGGAAATTATGTATACATTACAATGATTACTTCCCTTAAGAATAAAGGGAATAAGGAGAGATAGCCCCCTTATTCCACTGATTTCTTCAAATAGTATGTGACCACTTCGGTAGTGTACTGGTGGTACAACGTTTTTGTTTTGTATTATTTACAGAAAAGACTTGTTCAGTTAGCGGAAATCATTAGCTACACATATTCTGTGTATTTACTTATATCCAAGTCAAATAGAATGCAACATCCTCCAAGTTTGGTTAAGCAAACACAATTCTGTGTCTAAATGTTTACGAAACTTGACGTGCCATGTTGACCCAGTATTTAATTTGCGTACACTTTTACCCGAGATTGATCGGTCTTCGATCAGCTTTTGATGTTCCGTCCGTCCGTACGCCCCCCCCCCCCCCTACGTCCGTTTGTACGCCCGTCCGTCCATCCGTCCGTCCGTCATTTTGCACTAAAAACATTGTAATATATGTCCTTGATTCGAGTCAGCAGTGTGAAGGACACATGCCAATACACTACCACACACTTAGTCAAATTTCTACGTCTCTACAGGGGTCGCCGGAAGCATCATAAGATTGGTCCGGCGAATCTACCGGGTGCCCCCGGTATCCACCCAAAGTGTATGTTGTTACCACTCAGTTGAACCGTCTCGCCGAGACGGTTCATCTGAGTGGTAACAACATACACTTTTGATGAGAAATGAGAAAAATATTTACATTCCGTTTTTTTATACATGAATTACAAATATGTTAAAATTATTGATCCGGCAGTCACCGGGCCTGTCGGACCTGTTCCAACGGCCCTGCTTTAACCGCTACATACGATGTGATAATACAAATTCATGTATAATACAAATTCACAGAACACCTTGAGACGACCCCCAAAATCACTGCGGCCATACTCGTTTCCTGCGGACATATTCGTACCTTAGACCCTCCCGAATATGTCCGCGGATATATTGGTTCGTGCGGACATATTCGTACCTTTCAAGTGTAACACTGTCAGCGGACTGAAACCGTGCAATACTAGTGCACTGCTCTTATACAGGGTGGCCCCAAAACACGGGGAATTAATTAAAATAGACGTAATTTGTGTAATTTAATGAATACATATTCACTAATTTTACTGTGTATGTACCCTTGTAGAAAGTTTCAAATATTCAAAGAATAATACGGATATATTACCAATGTTCAAAGTTATCCAGAGTTACCTCCATTGTTGAATTTTACACATTTTCGCCATTTTGACATTTTATCCACATAAGGTTACTGTCTGTTTCACGAAACCTGCCCAAATGTTACGGCTATATAAACAATTCAAAAACAATAATTATTTCGATACTATTAAATTAAAGGAAAATTTAAGAATGGGCATTATCTTTATTTCGTGAAATTTGGTCAAATATTTATTTTATTGCGAAAAAACAATTTCCCCATGTTAAATCCCCATAGACATCTTGCACTCTATGGGGATTTGACATGGGGACATTTTGTTCATAGTTGGCCAATAGTTGTGCTATGATCTGCGCTGTCCGACCATGATCTACATAGCTCCAAAGTCAGTCCGTGACACGTTCCAGGGGCCCGTTTCACTAAACTTCGTACGACTAAAATGTTCGTAAGTGCAAATGTATGATTGTCTGGAAATGCCAATTGATGGATTTATATTTGTTGAGCATAGGCTGCATACGCAGCCTATGCTCAATACATGTAAATCCACTAATTGTTTACAAGGAAACACTGTTAATGTGAAATTTACAGACTGCACTTACGAACATTGTAGTCGTACGAAGTTTAGTGAAACGGACCCCTCGTACTTTTGATGCGGATATGAACTGTTCGTCATGTTTCGACGCCGGAGATATTCGAAACCATTTTCGGAAAATTCCAATTTACAATTAGGCAGAAAATCCCATACACTGTCCGATGGCATGTATCTTAGTGTGACAGGCACAGTGATAGGATACCAATATATCATAGTCCGGTCGACATATTCCTGATACATTCGTGGTCACCGAACTGCATATTCAATAGAGATAATGAAAACTGCCACCAGCTCGTTATTTATTAACAATTTCCGCTATTTTCTTTCGTTTTCACATGAACGAACTGTACAGCTTAATGTATTGAAGACACCGGTTTATAGTACCGGGCCAAATTTAATGTTGACCTCTGATTTAGTGACTTTTGTTTTCAATAGTACAATAGTACTCTTGTATTCGATTCCATGACAAAAATAATTGACTAGGTCCGGGAATAAGGATGGGTATTTTTATTTGTTTACATTGTCGATTAGTGGTGCCTTACATTTTCGCTACTAGCTATAATTGTGGTGAATGTGTTTTGAGCCATTGGTGGGTCATCGAGCAAATGAGATACGCCAATTGATACTGTTTCTATTGCGTCTATTAAGATATGCCATTTTTTCATTATAGGAATGAATGGCCTTTTTGTGGAATTTATCGGGGTATAAACTTGGAAAAGTCGCGGGAATACTGGACGAAGGCCGAAAGGCCTCGTCCAGTATTCCCGCGACTTTTCCAAGTTTATATCCCCGATAAATTCAACAAAAGGTCCATTCATTCCTTATGATTCCAGCATTTGAAATTCATCAAGAAAATTTGTTTATTTTCCGTTTTCTTAAGAATTATTTTAACCGCCTCACGGTTACGGAAAGTAATTCGGCGTGGGAGTTTACTGGGATATAAATTTTGGACAGAGACTTGCTACGGGCCAATCAAATGTTAGGGAATTGAGTAAATATTTTTGTGCTGGAATTATGAACAAATGTTTACAAGAGATGTGATAACTTTTTCGTAAATGACATCGACAGTTGACGATATTCTCACAGCAAAGTTACCGACATTTTCAGAGCAAATGCGGAATTCTATTCCGCATTTGCTCTGAAAATGTCGGTAACTTTCGACACAAATATCACAGTTTCTGTAAATAGTTTTCATAAAAATTGCGTACATCCTATTAGGTAGAAAAGTACCTGGCTTGCCTAAAATAAGACCTGAATAGACACAGGTCAGTATGCACATTCGCGATGATAATAGTCAACAGGTATAGGTTATTTGATTTGTATGTATAAGTTATTGTTCACATATTGTATTTAAAATACAATATGTTAACACTAACATACGTATAGTTTAGCCAAATGTACAATGCATTGTCCCATCCGAGTATTGAACAGTTACTCATTAAATATGTTAATATATAACTTATTTGGGTTAAATTAAACGTTGCAATATGTGGAAAAAAAAGCGGAGCATAATGCTGACCAGCGATTGGCTTAGAAAGTGGGGAGAATTATAATTGAATATATGCACGAGTTCCTCAGTGTGCGATATTGTGCGACATCGTCAAACGGTGGAACGAGTGGCATATACCCACATACAAAGCAAATATCCTCTTAATTATATACGTAAATCACTCGCTACTTATATGCGCCTAAGAAAGTATACAAACTATAAATAAAATAAACAAATTAGTGATGATTTAGAAGGAACTATTTTGCGAGGTGAAATGTACATGTAGTTCCGGCATTGGCCAATATGAACTCACGAGACGTCAATATTTATAGGTTATTTGATTTGTATGTGGATATATGCACGAGGTCCGCAGCGTGCGTTATTGCGCGACTGTAGGAGCGCAATATCGTTGCACGGCGGAACGAGTGGCATATATCCACATACAAGTCAAATAACCTTTTTATTATATACGTAAATCACTCGCAATTTATATGCGCCGCAAAATATATACAAAATATAATCAAAATATACAATTTAGTAGTGATTTAGAAGGAACTATTTTGCGATGTGAAGCGTAGTTCTGGCTTTGACCAATATGAACTCACGAGACGTCAATATGGAAATATATTGACGTCTTGCGTTGCATTGTGTTTCAATGGGAAACGAAAGTACGTATATAATAATGAAAAATATTGTGTTTCAATGGGAAACAAAAGTACGTATATAATAAAAGTTGTTACATGATTTAGCCAGCAGACAAGGTGCCCGTTTCACTAACATTCGTACAAGTAAGACGATGCACATGTAAGCGCAGAATTGAAAATGACAATACAATTTTCCAGGACAGTGGATGTGTTCAATTTGCTATGTTCCGTATACACTGGATTCAAAGGTCATATGGTCATTTTATTATATACGTACTTTCGTTTCCCATTGAAACACAATGCAACGCAAGACGTCAATATATTTCCATATTGACGTCTCGTAAGTTCATATTAGTCAGTGCCAGAACTTCACTTCACATCGCAAATTACATTTTGTATAGTCGAAGCGCATATACATTGCTAATGATGTATGTGGATATATGCCACTCAAAGTCGCGCAATATCGCACGCTGCCGAACACTTGCATATATCCACATACAAATCAAATAACCTATACATATTGACGGCTTGCGTTGCATTGATTTTAAATGGGCAGCAAAAGTACGCATATAATAAATGTTGTTACATGATTTAGCCAGCAGACAATGTGCCCGTTTCACGAACATTCGTACAACTGTAGTCACACGAATATGTAACTTACTAACTTTAGAGTTATCCCAATTTTACGACATCATATTGTCGTAAAATTACCGGTTGTCTTTGCCATAAATGTGCACATTCACGGGCATGGCCATGGAAAATTCTCTTGAAGAAAATCGTGTTAACTCGAGAATATTACAGAATCTTGATGTTATTCAAGCTTCAATTAACAAGCTACAAGTTTCCCAAGAGACTAGCAATAAGCGTTTAGAGCGCCTTGAGAGAAATCAAAGCGAATTGCCCCATATCGAATCGGACCCGTCCGACTTCCGGTTTCAAGACCTGCCTAGCAGGCATGAACCATTAGTCCCCCCCCCCCCCCCCCCACAGAGACCTCGCCAAAGGCTAAATCACCTCCTGGGCAGAACTTTCAAAGGGAATACGAATCTATAAAAGATGCACTATCCAAGTTTAAGTTACCGAATGACTTGAAACTGCTAGAATCGAGAAGCGGTATTAAAAAAGATGATGTTCCTCAGTTTAACAATATATGCAAATCAGCCAGATACACTGAAACTGCGCTAAAATTGAAGTGGGGCGGTAGAGATTCTATTTACCGGTATATGCAATAATTCCCCATTACCGTACCATAACTATTATGTATGTTGGCTGGTAGAGTGTTCTCTAGGTTAAATCTCTTCCATAGCTGCATATGATTGGTATAAATGTATATCACATGGTGGGGGTGGGTCTAGAAAATAAAAACAGTATATCTGTGTAGAACAGCAAGCATGTGGCATGTATTGGTGGGGTGGGGGGGAGATTTTCCTGAGGATTTTCCTAGAAATATCCCCCCGCCACCATCTACCATATGCATAGTGGATATGGACGTCTCTTTGTAGACAAGAACAGCCCATGATTGGGGGAGTATTTCTGATGAAATGAAATAATGTATGTTGGTATAGAACAGATAGCATGTGACATGTATTGTTGGGGGGGGGGGGGGGGGGGGGGCCCGGGGGGGGGGGGGGGGGGAGATTTTCCTAGGAAATATTCCCCCCGCCACCATCTACCATATGCATAGTGGATATGGACGTCTCTTTTGTAGACAAGAACAGCCCACGATTGGGGGGAGTATTTCTGATGAAACAAAATAATGTATGTTGGTGTAGAACAGACAGCATGTGCCATGTATTGGTGGGGAGGGGGGATTTTCCTAGGAAATATCCACCCCCCCCCCCACCCACCCCCCCCCCCCCCCCCACCATCTACCATATGCAAAGTGGATGTGATTGTCTCTTTGTAGAGAAGAACAGCGAGTGATTGCGGGAGTATTTCTGATGAAATGAAATGTATGTTGGTGTAAAATGGATAGCTTTTGGCATGTATTTAGGGAGGGGGGTGGGGGGGGGGGGTATTTCCTAGGAAATATTCCCCCCGCCACCATCTACCATATGCATAGTGGATGTGGACGTCTCTTTGTAGACAAGAATAGCGCATGACTGGAGGAGTATTTCTCATGAAACAAAATAATGTATGTTGGTGTAGAACAGACAGCATGTGGCATGAATTGGTGATTGGTGGGAGGGGCGGGAGGGGGGGGGGGGTGGAGATTTTCATAGAAAATCCCCCCCCCCCACCAATACATGCTACATGCTATCTGTTCTACACCAACATACATTATTTCATCAGAAATACTCCCCCAATCGTGGGTTATTCTTGTCTACAAAGACATTCCACATCCGCTATGCATATGGTAGTTGGTTGGGGGGGGGGGGGTGGGGGGGGGGATATTTCCTAGGAAAATCTCCACCCCCCCCCCCCCATCCCTGAATACATGCCAAATGCTATCTGTTCTACACCAACATACATTATTTCATCAGAAAAATTTCCCACAATTGTGGGTTATTCTTGTCTACAAAGAGCATTCACATCCGCTATGCATATGGTAGATTGGGGGGGGGGGGGGATATTTCCTAGAAAATCTCCCCCCCCCCCTCCTTCAATACAATGCCAAATGTTCTACACCAACATACATTATTTCATCAGAAAATTTCCTCCAATCGTGGGTTATTCTTGTTTACAAAGAGACATTCACATCCGCTATGTATATGGTAGATTGGTTATGGGGGGGGGGGGGGGGGGGGTGGGGGGGGGGGGGGGGGGGGGGGGGAGGGGAGTGTGGGGGGGGGTATGGAGGGGGGAATATTTCCTAGGAAAATCTCCACCCCCCCCTCCCTCTCCCTCAATACATGCCAAATGCTATCTGTTCTATTACCAACATACATTATTTCATCTTTCATCATGAGGGAGGTGGGGGGGTGGTGGGGGGGGGGGGGTGGGGGTTATTCTTGTCTACAAAGAGACATTCACATCCGCTATGCATATGGTAGATGGTTGGGGGGGGGGTGAAATCTTCCCCCAATCTTGTGATATTCTTGTCTAACAAGGGACTTACACTATGGTAGATTGGGGTGGGGTGTGAGGGAGGTGATTTTTTATGTTCCTCTTTCTTATACTACCAAATGACATACATTGTGCCTCTGTGCACATGTTTGTTGGGAAATAATTCTGCTTTGTAGCATTCAAACACAAATCTTTTGGGTGGGGGGGGGGGGAGAATTTCCAGGGTGGGGGGTAGAATATCCTAGGGTCGAGCCTGGAAATAATCCCCCCGGAGAGAATTTCCTAGGAAATTCTCCCCCCCCCCCCCGGGGGAATATTTCCAGGCTCGACCCTGGAAATCTCCCCCAAAGGGGGAATATTTCCAGGGGGGGAGAATTTCCTGTGACACCGGAACTACGCTTCACATCGCAACATAGTTCCTTCTATATGCCACTCGTTCCGCCGCGCAACGATATTGCTCCTAAAGTCGCGCAATATCGCACGCTGCTGAACTCGTGCATATATCCACATACGGATCAAATAACCCGTAATTATCTGTGAAAATCCATATCATATCAATTCGTCCCGTATCTTCCATGGCAATTTACTGAAAGTAGTTTTATTTTACATAAAATGGGAAAGACAATTACATGTGCATAGAGATAATAACGTAATCAATGAAATCGCTGTAATTAAGTGACCAAAATATGAACAGCAGTTCTACTAAGCTATGAATATGAATGCAAGTTTCACCAAGCTATTCCATATGCATAGATAATAGCGATTTTATCAGCATCAATTATCAGATTAGCCCGAGTTTTCTGTCTGTAACGCAGAACTCGGGTGATTATCATACCATCTATGGCGTTTACCATAAAATCTGAAGAGAAGTAATTAGGGATCGTAGCTAGTTATTCCCTTTACAAATCTATTTATGGAAATCCGGTCCTGTGCTGTATTTTAGCGTTTGTTTCTTACCGAATAGCACAAACAAAATGAGGTTTATGAACAGAGTAGACCAAGATCAGACTGCACATCTGTGCACTCCTGATTTAGGTATACACTGATTGTGCAGTATCATTAATATGTGTGAAAATATAAATCTGGCAAATACTGCAGTCCCGGATCAGATTTCGCAGATACACTGTAAAAAATGACGTTCCCAAATTGCACACATATTAAAACACCATTTCTGTTACACTTTTAAAACATGTTTCAAAACAGCACGTCTAAGGTGTTTTGCTATGGAACACGTTGGACGTATCACGTGTTTTGCTTTGCAACACCAACAGTTTGTCCAGAAAACACCAGATGTTTAGTTAGTGGAAAGAACGTACTAGGACGGTTTCAGGTGTTTTGCTTTGGTACAACACCTAACAGTTTGGTTAGAAAACACCAGGTTTTTGGTTATTTTTTTTTATCGAAAACGTCTCGGGACGTCTCAGGTGGTTTTGCTTTGAAACAACCAATAAACAGTTTGGTTCGAAAACACCAGGTGTTTTATATGGAACGTCTCTGACGTCTCAGGTGTTTTGCTTTGGAACACCAACAGTTTGGTTAGAAAACACCAGGTGTTTTGTTATCGAACGTCTCGGACGTCTCAGGTGTTTTTGCTTTGGAACACCAACAGTTTGGTTAGAAAACACCAGGTGTTTTATATGGAACGTCTAGGACGTTTCATGTGTTTTGGTTTGGAACATGTAACATGTTTAAAAACAAAACATGAAGGAATGTTTCAAAGCAAAACACCTCTCTTGTTACACAATTTTAAAAACGCCTGCACGCGTAACATGTTTTGCTTTTAAAACACAATTTCATACAAGGTTTTTGCTATGGAAAACACCTCCCTAGATAACACAAACAAGAAATGCAGCTATCGAACGCGAATGCAATCCTAGTATCGTCACATAACTTCAAGTAAGCCACTTTACGCAGGGCCATGATGAAAATCCATTTTTATTTTTTATATTTTTTTTTATGAAAATTCTATAATGCCCCTTTAATAATATCAGCCGCGTCGTGAGAAAACATGTCTTCGGGAAATGTTTGGTCAAATTGACATTTTGTTACTATGACAATGGTATTTGTCTTATGAATTGAATGCTTTTTATTTCATCATGATATCTGCAATATTCATTAAGATATTACATTTTATACAACACCACTTTTCAGGTCGTTTGAGCAAATATGACGTCAGGTAAAAGCGACGTCAAACGACGTTACAGTAACAACGTATCTACCGGTACACATACAGTATACGCCAACATTTACAACAGTTTGCAAGTTGACAAACTAGAAGCATGTTTGGCATTGCATAATGAATGCATAGACGGATGAGCTTGAGTCCTTTAGTAATACATGAAAATGAAAAGCGCCAAAGACAAACCGGTATTAACGTGCGCGGGTACGGCGGATTCGGTATGCTGATTTCTTCTTGTTGACGTCCTGTTTACTGATCGTTTTGATAGTTGTTCTAATGCACTCTATAACTATCACGCAATCTGATGGTCATACATTACAGGTATATCATTGTTGATGAACTGTCGCAAATTATTTCAATATGTATTCCTACGCCAACACTAAGTTTTCGGTCGGTCAATTTACTCTGCCACATAATGACCGACCAAAACATGGGGTAACTTATATAAAATGTCCCAAGTGGTATAATTCTGGTATTATTGTGAAAGACACAGCTGGCTTGCATATGAAACGTCCTGGTCCGAAACGTCCTGGTGACATGGTCCGAAAGTTGCATGGTGCGAAGCGTACGGCGAAAAAAAATACAAATATCTCACCGTTGATCACGTTTCATATGCTTTGGCAGTAATAGATCGTTCACACAAAGAAAAAGTATGTATCATGTGTAATCTTGCATCTCAAATAGTAGCATATCATGAGTAGACGAGATTATCACAAATATGTATCAACAACAGCAAAGTAGTAATTAAGGCAATTATAATTCTAACAACGAATGTATTGCTTTTATTATTGAAAAATAATGAAATCAGCAAAATAAACGTATATACATTCATGCAAAAATCGGTAATATCTTGTAATTGTGTTGGAACTATTTTCTTCGTAGAAAATATTATTTGTGTGATCCGTCCGGTATGAACTGCTCAACCAGCCTGCAATCCGGTACGATTTTCCAACGAGACTCGATAAAGTTTGCAAAACAGTAAAGGCAAAGGAGTGCATTAGAAATAGGTTAACCGCATTGCAATTTTGAAATTTGAGGCGTATATCAGAAAATGATAGGTCGGAAAACATGTTTAAACAGACTGTCTGACCTATCATTTTCTGATATACGCCGCAAATTTCAAAATTACAATACTGTTAACCCTATAATTGTAGAAAACCACCTACATTTGAATGTGACAAGCCTTAACTTACAATATCGGTATTCCAATATGCAGATATGTAGACACACTCTGCATAAATCTGCATTCATGTATGTATACAACAATGTGTTTCGTACATTCATGTATACATGAATACAGCAATGTGTTACGTACATTCATGTATACAACAATGTGTTACATCATAGTTATGCAAGTCTTGGTTTGCAGATGTTGTTCTATGGAAAACGATTTAATTCGTATTGGCAATACTATCTGCACTGGCAAATAAACTTTCGACACATGCGCAATATAATATATCAACTTAGGTTTAAAAACGTGTTTACTAATGGGGGGGGGGGGGGGGGGGGGGGCTGGTTAATGCCGACGGTCGGTCAGACCAGACCCCGCTCTAACATTTTTGCAGACATGTGTTACCGCAATATCAGCTTGGTACACCGCATTGTGTTTGCTTTGGGAGTGTTACGGAAGCATTTGGTCATTTGGAGAGTCAACTCGCCTTGCAGTGAGCGAGTATCGTAGCCTATTGTTCTGAAATAAGCAACTAAACTTCGAAGTCAGAGTGCAACATGCAAATCTCAGCGGAAATTACTTCAGCTAAGTTCACGACGTCATATCTTGTGACGTCGTCAGACTCCCGAAGACAGGTTTTCTCGCGACGCGGCTCATATAACCCATTAAAACCTGAGATTACACCACTTTACTGCTCACAATTCCAAAGACAGGTACATGTATCAGTGCTTTATCTACCAGTGTGTCGCATGACAAATACACACAATTTTGTGGTATTTGACACACTACAATTTTATATATTTATGGTTTTAACTAGTACTAGCCTCATAATAAAATATGTGGATTTTGAAATAAACAAGCTGATTAATTGCTACACTGTGTCACAATTTTATCACATTCCGATAGTTTGGTAAAACGTTATTCCGAATATAGTCAAAATGTGTAAAATCCTCTGACCTTGCTGATGGAATAGCTGCCATATTTACTAAATTAACAGTTAAACGAAGAAACTAACCTGCAAAGATGTTACTGGATAGTTCTGCTTCAAGCTTAATACCAATTTTGCTATGCTGATCCAGTATGCTGCTCGCCATTTTGTTTCCACTACCAGATGTGCAGCAATAGCCGAAACAAATGTGACGTTGCAAACACGCAAGTGATGTCATACATCACACAATTTACGTCACTTACTGTCGTCAGAACGTTATGACATTTTACCTGCACAACCGGCTTTGACCTGCGTTGAATATTCAGGAAAGTTTGACTGAATATGAAGATGTTAATGGCATATAAATTTGTTTGGAAAGCCTTAGGTACGCAGACTTTTTCTTTTAGAGATTTTTTCTGAGTAATTCCACAAGGCGTGCTTGATTGGAACGACCTCTAAAACGCCTGCTGTTTTATTCTATCACGCCTTCGACGTTGCCACATTGTATGGTGTTGTAAAGCAAAACGCCGCCGTTCTAAAACAAAACGACTCTACAATTGTAAACACCATGAAAACAATGGTGTTTTGAAAATGCACGGCAGATGATATTTGGTGTTTTATTTTAGAACACGAACAACGTCCTACGGTACGTCTTAGACGTTCCGATTTTTTACAGTGTATGTAGGATGATCTGGATCAACACTACTGTCTGTTTCACGAAAGCTGCCCAAATTTTACACCCATATAAACAATTCAAAAACAATATTTTTTTCGATAATATTAAATGTTATCAACATTTAAGAATGAGCCTGCTTTTTATTTCGTGAAATTTGGTCAAATATTGATTTTATTGCGAAAACAAAATTTCCCCATGTTAAATCCCCATAGACATCTTCACGGAGTAAAGATGTCTATGGGGATTTAACATGGGGAAATTTTTTAGAATTTCAGAAATACTGGACTGATTTTTAAAATTTAACTTTTGTTTTCTTAGTTAGATCATATCCAAGCTATCTAGTCAGGTTTCGGAGTCAATTTCCAATTTTTTGTTTTTTGACTCCTCCCACACTTCCTTACCACTTTTTCCCCATGTTAAATTCCCATAGACAAATCAATTTTTCGTAATAAAATCAATATTTGACCGAATTTCACGAAATAAAAAGAAGGCTCATTCTTAAATTTTCCTTTAATTTAATATTATCGAAATAAATATTGTTTTTGAATTGTTTATATTGCCGTCAAATTTGGGCAGCTTTCGTGAAACAGATTATAGTCGACATCACTATAATTGCTCCTTTTCATAACAAAACATGATACATCCGCCCTTTTTACAAGCAAAAAGACCATGTACTACGAAACATGCTCGAATGACGGGTGAACCTGTTGAATGGCCTATACCGTTGTACAGTGGAACCTCTCTAAACCGAACACCCTGGGAGTTCCCAGGTTGTCCGGTTTAGAGATGTTCCACTGTGAAACAGATATATGACAACTTCAAAACAGGCGTGGGTGCTTTGTAATAATGAATATGTATGATCATCGGAGATAAAGGGCAATGAAACCTATCAAAATGAATTTGTGTCCGGTTTAGAGAGGTTTCACTGTACCTAAATCCAGGGGCGAAACCGAAAGGCGACGAGTTGAAACTGGGCGAATGCTTAAGCTTATCTAAATAGCCTGGATACAGAATTTCAAATGCAAAATCATAGCGAGTGTGACCTCAGTGAAGTGATAGTACATGGTTATCAGGATATACACTTGGTGTCAAATGCCATTGTATGTCCTCACACAGCAACCATGTGATATATGAACTCGTGAACAGTGAAAACGTATGACAATTAACCCGAATTTTATGGCCGTCACGCAGGGCGACTTAGAGTAAGTCGCCCTGTGTGACAGCAAGATAATTCGGGTTACGTGTCAACCTACGCTCTCGTTCTTCAGTCTGTGGCACACTGCTTTGAAACAAATGAGCGTGTGTTTGAAGCGGATCAGGAACTAGCCTGTCTGCACATATCATAAGCCCCATGTTGACACGTTCAGGTCAGGAGAACAGTAACCGCAAATACCATAAGCCCTATTTCACAGTCATGGAGCTATCATGTCCATAACTGATATAAGCCACACTTATGCAGTCACATATACATATTCCGACCAGGGGTCCGTTTCACTAAACTTCGTACGACTAAAATGTTCGTAAGAGCAAAATTTGGATCGTCTGGAAATTTATATTTATGGATTTACATATACTGAACATAGGCGAAATATGCTCAATAAATGTAAATCCAATACTTGTTTACAAGAAAACATTGTTAATGTGAAATGTACAGACTATCATAATTTTGCACTTACGAACATTTTATTCGTACGCAGTTTAGTGAAACGGCCCCCAGGAGCCTATTCCACCTATTCCATTGCAAAGTATACACATCTTGCTAAGTACACTTTGAGGGAGAACAATTCAATTTAAGGATAAAGAATATATTTAATGATTAAAAGTATGCATAATTATTATACTGTATTATACTGAATTTATTACATTATCACAGCCAAAATTAATAAATTTATCCTTAAATTGAAAATTTCTCCCTCGAAGTGTACTTAGCAAGATAAGCATACTATGCAATGTATTGAAATCGGCTACAGGCATAGACCGCAACACTTGTTAAATGTCCCGTTTCTCTGTCCCAATCACATGTTGGTTGATCTGAATGTTTGGCACCAAATTGCTCATACAGTTAACCAATAGACGACACGAGTCCTGATCGAATAACTGTCTATCTGGTCATACAACTTCGGAAAGGAGATACAACGACGTAAGGAACCAGGGGCCCGTTTCACTAAACTTCTTACGACTAAAATGTTCGTAAGTGCAAATTTAAGATCGTCTGTAAATTTCAATTTATGGATTTACATTTATTGAGCATAGGCTGCATATGCAGCCTATGCTTAATAAATGTAAATCCAATAATTATTTGCAAGAAAGCAATGTTAATGTGAAATTTACAGACTATCATAATTTTTTACTTACGAACATTTTAGTCGTACAAAGTTTAATGAAACGGCCCCCAGGAGACCGTTTCACTAAAGTGCAAACTTATTATAGTCTGTAAATTGCACATTAACAATGTTTTGTTGTAACCAATTATTGGATTTACATTTATTGAGCATAGGCAGCATATGCAGCCTATGCTCAATAAATATAAAGCGATCAATTGAAATTTCCAGACGATCCTAAATTTGCACTTACGAACATTTTAGTCGTAAGAAGTTTAGTGAAACGGGCCCCAGGAGAATCGTCTGTACATTTAAATTGATGGGTTTATAGCATATTGATGGGTTTATAGCATATGCTCAATAAATGTAAATTCAATAATTGTTTACAAGAAAACATTGTTAATGTTAAATGTACAGACTTAATAATTTTGCACTTACGAACATTTTAGTCGTACGAAGTTTGGTGAAACACGCCCCAGCATAAGCCAAGATCAGATTGCGAATCCGCAAAGTCTAACCAGGACATACACATGTCGCTATTCAGTTGACCTGACGTTATTTATGTCGATTAATAACCAGTCAGGACCAATATATTGAGTATATATATATGGTTCACACGGTGATCAGGTGCTGTTTTCCCATGTCTACGGTGCATGTTTAAAACACTTAAAAAAGGGACAACCAAGGACTACGCTGGTTGCAGTGGTCAGAAGCACGGGAATTGTCATTTGTGTTGCATCCTGCGACTCATTATTCCTATTCCAGAAAATTGGCTACATGGTCGGGATTAGACCCCAATTTATTTCCATGGATTTGACGTTAAATGGAAAATTGTAGGGTAAACATGCATAAGAACTTTGGAGCCAGTGTCAATTTGTCCAATTATCCTGCCTCTTGGGGGGCTCATATAAAGTAGGGATTTTTGAATAAAGGAGAATATTGTATACTTTAGACCAATGAAAAGATTCGCATTTTTCATATCGTGAGTGTGTTGTGTTGGGGGGGGGGGGGGGGGGGGCGGTTGCCATTTTGTTTTCTTCGTACATATTTATTTGATAAGGTTTTGTTTTATTTCAAAACATTCAGACAGGCAGACTATATAATTGAGACACTCCATGTGATTTTGTACCTTCGGACATATGCGTAATTTCATGAAATACGTTTGCAAAAATTATAATTTTTCCGTAAATCATGGAGTCAAAAGTTGACAAAATGTTGTCAACTTTTGACTTTATTTATGGCGTGTCTGATATATACATATATGCCAATTGTTTTGCTGGTTTAAAGTTACCAATACGAATTTAATTTAGCTGTTTAAGAGTTTAATTTTAGAAGTTATGTCGTATGTGATATTTGCTAAGATTCATACATGTAATTTTCGAAGATTGCTTTTATTTGCCGACTTCTAAATCGAACTTGATAGAATCGCATTTGAAAGAAAAAGCACATTGCAATATAATCCATAGTTTATGATATGTTTTGTTTGGTGGATGACTGTGACTTTTTTTGTGTATCATTTACATATATATGTGATAAATTTACAGTGCTGAAAAGCCAAAGGTACGTCGACAGTAAAACGTGGGTCAGACAGTTGATACACGTACTTATCTATTGACGGCCTTGCAAGAAACGTTGTGCTAGACAACAAATACATGCTGGTTACTAATGTATTTTCACTGGTGCATGGTCACGTGGTTACAACAACGACAACAATGGCTCACAGTGTTGTTGAATGCGCGCCCACTCCAAAGAAAGTATTATTTGATATTTTCTTTAATAGGCAACGGATTTTGAATTATAGCGCAGCAAACGCGTATTCATGAGCTACATTTGGTAGTCCAGGGAATTCGGCACATACTTATGTCGTTTTTGCGAATAATCGATGTCCGTGTCAGTAGACACGGAAATCGATTCTTCGCAAAAACGACAGAAGTTTTGGCCAAAGTACCGAGACCATCAAATGCAGCTTAACAAGACGCGTTGGATGAGTGCGCCATATTTAATCTAAATCCGTTACATAATAAGGAAAAAATTAAAGAATACGTACTTTGAATCGGAGGGCTTCTGTAAGTTTCAGCACTTGTTGTTGTTGTTGTCACCACGTGATCATACACCTTGCATTACTACAATCATAGACCTATTTGTGGCTGTGACTGGAGAAATGGGCATATGGTAGTTGTGCCCAGTGTAGCTCTTAAAGGTACATGCCCACTCAGTAGGTTATAATATAGGGAGACAGATAGTTTTGTAGATATGACATTTTCTGGCAAACTAAACATTCATTCACCATTACCCCACGTATTGGTCGGCATTATTATACATTTTATATCAGATATAAATTTCCACACTGATATCAGGGGCGATAACCGTGTTTCTTTAAAATGGTAACGGACATTACTATTTATTCTCTGTATTTAATATTTGATGTGCAATGATCAAACTTTATAATCTGTCGAAAATATGTGTTCAGGTGACGCATTTAATTAGTATAAATAATGAAAAATGATACCACCGCGCGTCACTATCAGTACAAACATATATTACTAAATTATTATATCTGTACAGCGGGCACTCGTAATTATTAGAACTGGTGGAATAGTGACACAAATATACACTTATGTAATTCCTATAAAGAACAGTTTGTGGCGAGTGGGCATGTACCTTTAATCAAACATCACACTACTGTAGCCTGATAACGATCTATATTGCTTGTTAGAAGCATGGCGGGTAGTTCATTAATGGAATCGCGAGCAGTGCAGATCCTGACCAGACTGTGCGGATGCACAGTCTGATCTGGACCTACACTGGTCGCAAAACCCATAGGCCCCATTTCCCCAGTCACAGCCACATATTTCGGTTTCAATAGAAGTATCAACTTTATTCACATTTTACTGCCGACTTAGATTCAAATGGCGTTTAAACGCATTACATCTAATGCGGATGCACGGTCTGATCTGGATCTACACTGGTCGCAAAACCGATAAGTCCAATTTCTCCAATCACAGCCACATTTGAGTTTCTCCACTGCTTTCAGGTCTGCCGACTGAACTCTACGGAATTTGGGAGGCGTACCCATGGCGGTTCGGCGAGGCGTTTTGCATCTTCAAATCGTTCCTCTCCGAGATCACGGCGTACGCGTCAGTCCTCACCATAACGGCCTTCACTATTGAACGTTACGTCGCAATCTGCCATCCAATCAAAGCACAGACGCTATCCAATCTCTCAAGAGCGATGAAGACCGTGGTTATGATCTGGATATTATCGTGCCTCTGCGCCGTGCCGTATCCCATCCACACGCGTTTGTTTCCATACGTAACGCTTAACGGCACGGCCATACAGGAGTCGCTACTCTGTAACGTGCCGTTCCGATGGCAGCAGAGGATGACGTACGCGTTTCAAGTGTCCACGTTTGTGTTCTTCGTGTTCCCGATGACGGTTATCACAGTGATGTACGCCATGATAGGCGTGAAGCTGAAACGGTCCGATTTTCAGGGACGACGAAAAACGCTCATCAAACGCACGTGTAAAACGAAGGCGAAGAAAGCTGTCATACGAATGCTAGGTGAGAAACATAATCATGATTGTATATACCTCGAAAGAAAATTCAGAGTACATATGAGACACGCCGTGTGATTTTGTACCTTCGGACATCTGTGTAATTTCATTAAATACGTTTACAAAATTTACAATACTTTTCATAAATAATGTCAAAAGTTGACCACATTTTCAGAGTACATACGGGTACGAGTTAGTACCTATACAATAAACAAGTTAGTGGTGATTTAGAAGGAACTATTTTGCGATGTGAAGCGTAGTTCTGGCTTTGACCAATATGAACTCACGAGACGTCAATATGGAAAAATATTGACGTCTTGCGTTCCATTGTGTTTCAGTGGGAAACGAAAGTACGTATATAATAAAATATTAAGATTCGAACTGGTTTGGGTGGTGGGCTGTGGCTGGTCGGATGGCTTGCCCGACCCCACCTCTTTAACCGCTAACTGAAGATCAATGCTACAAATTAAAGCTATGTTCCGTATGATCTCAACACATTGTGTATATGTTTGTATATTTCCAGTTGCCGTGGTTATAGCATTTTTCTGCCAATGGGCGCCGTTCCATGCGCAGCGCCTCATGACGTCATACGTTCCCTTGGAAATGTGGACGCCTACCCTCATACGATTCCAGAGCAATCTATTTTATGTCTCAGGTAACTATATAGCCAAGGTGTATGATCACGTGGTACTAACAACAACAACAAGTACATATTCAAAGTACGTATTCTTTTATATATTTTTTTTCATTATTTTTTTTTTATTTTTTTTTTGAAAATATTTATTTTCCCCGTAATAGGTTTGTGTTGGGTCGGGGCCATCCCCCACAAACCGTACATAATATACATACAATAATCAGGTACAACTACAAAATATACAATTACAGATATTCACCCTCTTTTACTCTTGCAGTACTGGGTAGAAATCACTGTTCTAGTATTTTTTAAGGACTTCATGGTTGAGTGGTACATTAGAATCGTCACTAATGAGAGACCTGAATTTTGGATAAAAACTTGCCCATGTTATTAAAATAAAACAGTAATACTTATAATATACCCGCAGATGACAATGTCACTCTCCAGCACTGCAAGAGCCAAAGTTTGATTTACCATATGTAATGTATGTAATTGATACGTATTCTTTTATAGTGTCCTTACTACGCAACGGTATTAGTAAGTATTATTTGATATTTTCCTTAATATGCAACGGATTTTGATGAAATATGGCGCATCAAACGCGCCTTGTTAAGCTGCATTTGGTGATCTCTGTATTTTCGCCCAAACTTCTATAGTGTTTGCGAAGGACACGGAAATTGATTCTTCGCAAAAACGACAGAAGTCTGTGGCAAACTCCCTAGACCACCAAATGCAGCTCATGAAGACGCGTTTGCTGCGCCATATTTCATCAAAATCCGTTGCATATTAAGAAAAATATCAAATAATACTTACTTTGGAGTGGTCGACGTTGTTGTTGTTGTAACCACGTGAGCATGCACCTTGATAGCCATATTATAAGTTATTGTGATTCTACACAGGCTATATGGGCAATATTACACCATATAGCCTGTGTAGAATCACAATAACGTATTTGTCATACCGCAGATTCTTTATTTGGCCGTATAAACATATCTTTTCTTTTGATCTTTGCGTTTTTTTTCAGGAAGAAAAATAATCCGAGATTCGATTTTCTACCGTCAGTCTTAATATAAAGGCGTAAATGGACATTTTGTTTTTTATTAAACGAAAACAAACTAAATATGGGGTAAGAAATCCATCGAAAACGACTTTATGACAGTTTTTTAATATCGTGTAATTTAATTTATATTCCACTGCTCTATCGATCTGCTCTCCCTTTGGCGCATCTAGAAGTTATCGACTGGTTCTCAAACATTCGCTGTCATTGCTACGCCGCGTTTCGTGCGTGGAGCCCATAGTTTGTGACGTAAATATAGCCTTGTCACGAAGCCAAGTGTGTTGAGATTTGAAAACACTAAACGGGACAGTTTGTGGCGGCATATCATCATATTTTGATGAGAAAAGAATATTTATGGAAAAATAAACAATAAAGACTGGTTTTGAGTGTACAATTTATTACTTTCATTGATCAATTCGGGGTTTTATTGTGTTTAGTGAGGAATACAATTCGCAATCGCTAGACGCTTGCAAAATGTGTCTTCATTGGACGCGAGGCGCCGGAGGGGAATCGCAATTCCTCTATGTCCGACGGCCTTGGCAGGTCATATAATATATATGTCCAGGCAAGCTAGCCAATCAAAAGCCGAGAAACGTATCTGCGGTATGACAATGGCTAATGTTGTATATTCATCAATATGTTATGCTATTATATGTGGCTGTGACTGGAGAAATGGGGCTTATGGGATATGTGACCAGTGTAGCTCCCGATCATATAGCATACGCATGTAGCGATTTATAGTGCTTATTAGCAGTTTCTTGATGGAATGGTGAACAGTGCAGATCCTGATCAGACTGTGCGGATGCACAGTCTGATCTGGATCTACGCTGGTCGCATAACCCATAAGCCCCATTTCTCCAGTCACAGCCACATGTCGGTATATTGTGGTCGTTGTGACAAATGTAACATCTGATAAAATAGCACACGTCTATAGCGTGGAAACAGATGCGGATGCATAGCTGATCTGGATTTACACTGGTCGCAAAACCCATAAGCCCCATTTATATACGTATATTCGTTTCCCGTTGGCACACAATTGAACGCAAGCCGTCAATATTTTTCAATATTGACGTCTCGTGAGTTCATATTGGTCCGTGCCGGAACTACGTTTCACCTCGCAAAATAGTTCCTTCTAAATCACCACTAATTTGTTTTATTTTATTTATATTTTGTATATTCTTTGAAGCGCATGTAAATTGCGAATGATGTACGTATATAATAAAAAAAGTTAATTGATTTGTATGTGGATATATGCCACTCGTTCCGCCGCGCAACGATATTGCGCTCCTGAAGTCGTGCAATATCGCACGCTGCGGAACTCGTGCATATATCCACACACAAATCAAATAACCTATACATATTGACGTCTCTTCCGTTCATATTGGTCAGTGCCGGAACGACACACTGACCTGTTTGTTGTATTTATATATTGTATATTGTAGAGGCTCATGTACATTGTGAGTGATGTACTTATATAATACGAAGGTGAATTGATTTGTATGAGCATATCGCGTTCCTCTGCGCAACGATATTGCGTTCCGAAAGTCGCTCAATATCGCACGCTACAGAACTCGTGCATATATCCACATACAAATCAAATAACCTGTAATTATGCAACAAACGCCTCCCCGGGTGTCTGGTTTACAGATGTTCCATGGTGAAATAAACAGCCGAGCCTGTGCATCCGCAGGCTCGTCTCGCAATCCAATCAGAGAAGATGCTAGTAATCTCCCATCCAGCCACCAAGTGAGGAAATGATATGAAACAAGTGAAAGCCATGTGATTTTGTACCGAAGAAGATGTGCGATTTTTCATAAAAAATATTTACAGAAACTGGGATATTTTCTGGAAATGACGTTTTAAGTTCTATTCCGCATTTGCTATGAACATTTCGTCAACTTTCAACGTCATTTCCGGAACATATCATACATTTTGTAAATATTTTTCATGAGATATCGCACAGCTTCTTAAGTACAATGTACAAATGTCTAGTCTCATATGGAACTAAGCTTGTCCGAAATGCAATACTATGTATGCACATTTTTGTCATATCGTAGTGCACGTATTTATACTAGTCCAGTCGGGTGAAGGTAAAGAAATGCAAATGAACAATTCCTGCCAATCTTCCATTAGAACCAATTATAGCTGTCACGCACGGAAATTGCAACTGCATTAGCGACTATTCACTATTGCATAATTTCAAAATGTTTGCGCATCTGTGAAATGACATTTCATGTTAAAGGTACATGCCCACTCAGTAGTCACAAAATGTTCTTCATAAGAATTAAATAAGTGTATAATTGTGTCACTATTCCACCAGTTCTAAAAATAACGAGTGCCCGCTATACAGATATAATCATTTCGTAATATTTATTTGACTGATAGTGACTCGCGGTGGTATCAGGCTATTTTCATATGCAAATGAGGCATGCTATTTTTTAATTATCTATACTAATTAAATGCGTCACCTGGAAACATAATAGTTTAACATATATTATAAAGTATGATCATTGCACATCAAAACAGATATACAGAGAATACATAGTAATGTCCGTTAACATTTGAAGGAAACACGGTTATCGCCCCTGATATCAGTGTGGAAATTTTCGTATAATAATGCCAATCAATACGTGGCGTAATGGCGAATGAATGTTTAGTTTGCCAGAAAATGTCATATCTACAGAATATACAAAACTACCTGTCTCCATATATTATAACCTGACATGTTGTGCCTACTGTTGTGCCATGTAACACCAAGCACACACATATTGGCTTCAATACAATAAGTTTAAATTAAAATTTGTCAGGTGCATGTTTTTGACCTCAATAGAGCAACATGTACTCTGATATCAACTAATGACATCAGGAATTACTTTTATCAGGTAACCTGCCCTGTATTAACTGACTTTCCATTGGTCGGTTGACGTCACGTGACGTCACGTGACGTTACCGAATGACGTCAGTGTAATGACGCAACGTAAACAAGTCCGCGTTCTGTCCATAGACAACGACGTCATCTGTGGTCATTTTCGAGCATAAAACGTTACCTGATAAATAGAATACCAGACTAGTGTATTTTGATATCAAGTTTATCAGGCTCGGCTCGGAAACGGTAGGAATTCCTCGGCAAGCCTCGGAATTCCTACGCGTTTCATAGCCTTGCCTGATAAACTTAATATCAAAAGACACTAGCCTGGTATTCTCTATTTATCAGGTAACTTGTCCTGTATTGACCGAATACGTACCGACTGATAACATAGTGTTGTATCAAGCATTGACCTGATACAAACTTCCAGGTTACATCGAAGTGAAAACTGACGTTTCATTGGTCGGATGACGCCACGTGACGTTACCGAATGACGTCAGTGTAATGACGCAACATAAGTCTGCGTTCTGTCCATAGATGACGACGTACTCTGTGGTCATTTTCTAGAATAAAACGTTACCTGATAAATATAATACCAGGCTAGTGTTTTTTGATATCAAGTTTATCAGGCTTGGCTCGGAAACGGTAGGAATGCCTACGCGTTTCATAGCCTTGCCTGATAAACTTGATATCAAAAGCCTGGTATTCTCTATGTATATTGTTTTATTACACTCTTGCAAATTATTTGCACCGGTTTCGCTGTGAGTGAAAACCCGTAATATAATCAACTCCTTACAAATAATACACCGTGAAGAGAACACCCGTAATTGCGCGCCTGTTTTCTTGGAAACCACGAGCTACCATGCAAAATGTTTAATTTTTATTACAGTCAAAATAAAATTATTTGAAAATTTGGAAAGGGTCTCGACTAATCTAGAATGTTAATGAGATTGAACACATTCCAAACATGCACTCAAATAGATCTGGTTCATAGAAACAGCTGCGTAATTTGGTTTTCAAAAAGTTTACATGACGTCACATTTGACGTCACACAACGTAACGTCAAAACGCGGGAAAACACGTCATTGTATAACTATTCATGCGCACAACACAATTCATTGATTATATTCTCAAAAATAGACTAAATGTGCACATGTATCCGCCGCGGGAGTGCACTAAATAGGATATTCCATCGTGTTTGTTTGAATAGTGCAAATTTAGGATCGTCTGTAAAGAAAACATCGTTAATGCGAAATTTACAGACTATCATAATTTTACACATACGAACATTTTAGTCGTACGATGTTTAATGAAACGGCCCCCAGCCCCTGTGCTAATCTTGCCAGTATTTGCCAATTATTTTATGACAAAATAATTAATTTTGTTCTTGCTGATGCGCATATTGATTTGGGTACACACGGATCGCAAAAGTATTTTTTTTGTCAAAACCACGTGACATATGCATGTGCCATTTAACTGATATATTTAAGGACTAAGTACGAATGACTCCTTACCCTCTTTAAACGGACCAAATTGTTTAAGTTCCACAGTTAAGTAAACGCAACAGCACATGAATTTATAATTTATATTTCTATTGCATTTTCTGATAGTTTCAAAAATACAAAATACCAAATATGGCCTTGCAATTAAGAATTGTCTTGTTTCACGATCATTTTGTCACATTTTATGGAACAGCGACGTTGCCTGTCAATAGCGTGCCCACGGCGTCGTGAGATAAACTTTAACCAACCAACAACGTCGCGCGACGTCACTTGGAGTTTAATGCAATGCATTGGGATTATATTATTTATAAACGCAATTCCATTATGAATTTATGAAGTGTAAATATTTAGGAATGTAATCGGAGCTAGCCCAAATAGTAGATGAATGTGACGTAAATTACCCACCATCAATTTTAAAGGTCTAATTTTGATGTGGAGAATGTGACTGGAGAAATGGGGTTATGCGACCAGTGATCCTGATCAGCCTGCACTGCTCGCCATTCGATCAATGAAACACCCGTCACGTCTCTAACAATCAGCATAGATCGTTATCAGGCTACATGGGTGTATTAATTGTGCATGATCTACACTTAACTGGCCATAAACCCCATAAGTCCCATTTCTCCAGTCACAGCCACGTTTTAAGAGGAACAATTCATTTGCACTACAAGCAATACAAGCAATAAGCGTGCAACAATTGTCTCCGCTGCAATAGGTACACCACGGGTAATGGATAATATGTGTTCGTACTTGACGTCACACGAAATGCACACGCCAATTTTGAGATAAAAATAATTAGAATTCTTGTGAATTCTGACACGCCGTCCGTTTCACTGGCATGTAATTTGGTGTCAGATGTATACGAGGGAATTCAGTGGCACCGATCTATGAAATTGATTTCGGATATAATATTGTATATTTATCTTTGTCCCAGACATGCATGCACTTTTGTTCATTATATACACCAAATGTATAGAGAATACTAGGCTAGTGTTTGATATCAAGTTTATCAGGTAAGGCTAGGAAACGCGTAGAAATTCCGTGGCTCGCCGAGGAATTCCTATCGTTTCCGAGCCGAGCCTGATAAACTTGATAGCAAAAGACACTAGCATGGTATTATATTTATCATGTAACGTTTTAGGATACATAATGAGCAATTATGACGTTGTTTTCGTTGAAAAGAATGCCGACTTGTTTACATGACGTCATTACACTGACGTAATTCAGTAATCGGCATTTGACGCCGTTCGACCAATGAATCGTCATTTTTTCATTTTGTGGTAACCCGGATATTTGTATCAGGTCAATGTTTGATACAGCAATATGATATGATCAGTCAATACATAGTCCACCAATACAAATCTCGTTACCTGATAAAAATATCAACTCTACAAAAAAACCACGTAACTTTGAGATGCTTGTAAATGTGGTTAAAACACATTGACAATATCGGTGAAAAATGAGATGCAATAAGTGAGATAATGTGATTTTGTACCTTCGGACATCTGCATAATTTATGATATATTTCCCCATGTACTCTGAATTTATTTTCAACTTTTAACGCCATTTTCGGAAAATATTTAAAATGTTGTAAATTTTGTAAGCGTATTTCATGAAATTACGCAGATGTCAGAAGGTAAAAAAGCACATGGCGTGTCTCATATGTGGCTTTGACTGAAGAAATTGGGTTAGTGAATCGTGATACCAACGTAGCGCCTGATTAAATAGCACACTCCTGCAGCCTGATACAATGTATAGTGTTTGTTAGAAGCATGCCTGGTGTTTCATTGATGGAATGGCGAACAGTGCAGATCCTGATCAGCCTGTGCGGATGCACAGGCTGATCTGGATCTACACTGGTCGCAAGATCCATGAGCCCCATTTCTCCATTATCAGCCACATATAAAACAGGTACACATACAGCGGTACATATAATAATAGGGTATTCAGCATACACATCCAATTTCAGTCAGCTGTCTGACTAACGTTGAACGCCCACAACCACCCCAACGTAATACAAACACAGGAAATAGGCAAAATTAATGTGTAACACTCTTAAATGTAAAAACGTTCTTCACGTCAAACGTTGTTTTCCTGTGTGCTTAAATGTGCAAATATTTAATGTAAAACCTTTTTTTTTCATTTAACGTTAACAAAATGTTTTTTCCCCCTTTAGACACAATGTTCAAATAACACATATGCGAATAAAGCACCTCCATCACGCAACTCCCACTGTCCCCCTAATAATTAATCTAGAGTGGAAAGCGTTTCGAAAAAAATAAGCGCGGGAATTTCACAGCAGCAGCAACAACATCAACCAATTTTCAGAAACCTTACGAAAACTGGCCAAGATCATAACAGTTCCGCATATGTGATGCGGTTTTTCGATCTCTATCAAGATGCCCTCCATAGACAAACGACATGATGTCGTGATCTGCCTAACAGTACTCAAATAAACAAACAATCGGTGAAAACCCGTCTGAGTGCTCGTTCTGGGCCGAATTGACAAGGGGGCGAAAACGTTGACTTAAAAATAGATTTTTGAAAAACCCGAAATGAAAGTTGTTATAACTATTTTTATGGCGTAAGACCCGTGTTTTTAAAAAGTTCAACCCGCAAAATGTGTGCTCCGACCGACATAAGCTCATTTGCATTATAAAAGACCTCAACTTTGGAGGTTGGTTATATAATTCTTCGCTAGCTCGAATAAAAACACACAAATAGGTCTCCATACTGTTGCAAAAAGGAAAAGTGATACAGTTGTCTTATTTCACGGGATTACAATAAAATGACAGACTGATCAACACCTATATCCGTCTTCTCCGCAGGTACCCATTAACGTTTCAAAATATAATGGTACATGCTGTTTACAACTGCCATATTTCTTGGGCCGGCTGATAAAAGGGACCTCACGCTATCATTCAGTAAAATGAGACTGGATCCGATAAGCATACAATGTCCATAAAAATACAAGAACATTTGGATGAACATAGCGTAATAACCCTAAGTATTCTGACACATTTAGTTTTGTGAAACCCTATAAAACATGGGTTTCACAAAACAAAGTGTATCCAAATACATTGTTATTGTGATAAACCGTACAACCATATACTAACCCGAACTATTGGGACGCTCTTCGTTGTGGGTAACCATATTTATATGCGTTTCCCCCAGAATTGAGTGTGTATTTTATACGGTGATTACGTATCCCCACAAATACCGCAAGGTCCCTTTTGACAGCCCGTCGGCGTACCGGCATGATTGGCGTGTCTAAAATTCATGCCGTCTTTCCCTTCTAAACGTGTTTAACATTTCCGGCTTGTCTTTCCAGGTGTCCTGTACTTCAGCAACTCGACCATTAACCCCGTTCTATACAACTTGATGTCCAAGAAATTCCGCCTCGCCTTTAAGCGCACCCTATGCCGCTGCTGTTACACCGCCGAAGAACTTCTGGAGCTCAACGGAAAATGCAAGTCCGTGTACTGCTCGGATCGAACTTCGGGTCATAGCATGCGCTACGTGGCCAACAATATCGCCAAGATGTCGCTGTCTGTTACGGGAATCAAAAACGGAAACGCGTTACTTAAGCCGGTAACTGCCGACGAGCATTACTACACGAACGGCGTGATCCGAACTTCCCCGCGAACGGCGGTGGGTCTTAGTCACTCCACTGGGCAGCTTAACAACTTCTTCCCCGAGCTTGATGACGCGTACGTGACGTCAGAAAGTCCGCAAGAGGTTGTACCGATTTTAAATTCTTCGACCAATAGCGTGGGAAGTTTTACGCATTTAGAGCGGGACTCGTTGATCGAGCTGAAGCCCCTCTCCAGTGCCTGTAGCAGCACGACTCAGTTGCAGAGTCGGCTTATCCTGTCGAGTACAGGTAGCCGAACGAATAGGGGATCGTTCGTGTAGGACAAACTGTGCCGTGTTAGGTAGACGGTTGTCTGGTTTACGGAAAGGTAGCACTGTCAGACCGCATAGAGCTTCAGACGCGTTGATCTCCTCGAGGAGCTATATGCGTTGTGGCCTGACGCATAGAGCTCCCAGGTAGCGCTATGTGTTAGGTCAAACCGCATAGAACTCCCGCGAGCTCTATGTGTCGAAGATACATATCAACTTTAAAATGGGTCTTTCTCTTTGACGCATAGAGCTCCCCACTTCCGATATTACCCACTCCACTACGGCTTAAACGTTTTACTAGTTACACTGTTTATGACGGGCGGACGGAATGACGGACGAAGGTACACATTAACTTTAAAATGGGTCTTTCTCTTTGACGCATAGAGCTCCCCACTTCCGATAATACCCACTCCACCACGGCTTAAACGTTTTACTAGTTACAATGTTTGTGACGGGCGGACGGAATGACGGACGGACGGACATGGGTAACACTAAATGCCCCCTCCACTATCGTGGTGGGGCATACAAATAGCCAGTAGTTTATGTTGTAGTAGTATATATGTGATAACATGTAAGCTGAATGCGAGACGATCGGGCATATTGACGCATTGAGCTCCTCGGAAGCTGTATGGGACATGAGCTATATGCGGTTCTTTCACGACGCAGAGATCTACTCAATGGAGCTTTAAGCGTTAAGAGCCGAAATAGTTAGGAGCTCTATGCGGCGCGACATATCATTCCTTACTCCTGCGCCGTGCTGAACTGCGAACGGTACAGGGACCCGTTTCACTAAACTTCGTACGACTAAAATGTTCGTAAGTGCAAACTGATGATAATTTCTCATTAAAAATGTTTTCTTGCAAAGAATTATTGGATTCGCATTTACATGTAAATCCATCAATTTAAATTTGCAGACGGTCCTAAATTTGCACTTACGAACATTTTAGTCGTACTTAGTTGAGTGAAACGGTCCCCAGGAGTCAAGCATAATTGAGACACGCCGTGCGATTTTGTACCTTCGGACATATGCGTAATTTCATTAAATACGTTTACAAAACGTACAATATTTTTCATAAATGGCGTCAAAAGTTGACAAAATTTTCCGAGGACATGCGGAATATAATTCCGCATGTACTCTGAAAATGTTGTCAACTTTTGACACCATTTACGGAAAATATTCTAAATTTTGTAAACGTATTTCATGAAATTACGCAAATGTCCGCAGGTACGAAATCACAGGACGTGTCTCATTATTATGCGAGTATGAGACAACAAAAGGACGAACAGTTCATCCACGTAATTGCCATAAACTTCATTTCTTCAGCCATTGTGACATATATGAGACATAAGAAGATGTATGATTTTTCATGAAACATATGTAAAGAAATTGCGATATTTTATGACGACAAAAGTTTAAAAATGCATTTGTTCCGAAAAGTTCGTCAACTTTCGCCGTCATTTACAGGAAATATCGTAAATGTTTTAAATCATTTTCATGAGATATCGCATATATTCTAAGGCACAAAATCGCTTGGCTTGTCATATGTTTGAACAGTGCTAAATCAAGAGTTCTAAGTTAACAATCATTTTTGTTCATGCCTTTGCAAAAAATAAATGTCATCGTAAAAAAAATAATTATTTTGTCACACAACTTGTTATTCCAATCATATCAAAGGGCAAACAATAGAGAGGGCTCCCACATAGCTATCTCCAGTATGAACGATTGAGTATGAAGAATGAATAAGGAATTGTTTTCGGCTCATGAATACTATGAACTCTGAAAAGATTAATAGCCGGAGGACATAAATAGCACATTCGATGGTACGCGTAACACAATTCTTTGTCAGAAACGCACGTTTCACTAAAAGCACAGCGCAATGATAAATATGTGACCTACGAAGCCCCGCAGGGAACATGGATTTTTTGTTATTAATTCGTTTCCTCGAATTAACAATTCGTTCCCACGATATAACAATTCGTTCCCATGACATAACAATTCGTTCCCTCGAATTTAAAAATTATCGTTCCCACGAAATAACAATTCGTTCCCACGAATTGTTAGTTCGAGGGAACGAATTGTTAATTCGCGGGAACAAATTGTTAAATAGAGGGAACGAATTGTTAATTCATGGGAACGAATTGTTAATTCGTGGGAACGAATTGTTAAAGTGAGGGAACGTGGGAACGTATTAATAACAAAGAATTATACGTCCCCTGTGGGGCTCCGTAGTGACCAGCCATGATGAATTTGTTTAGTTTCCTTTACCAGTCTCTTCTGATCTTCTACTACATTAATGCATCATGGTATTGGTTTTACGTTTTTCATTTCATGCACCAAACTACGGAGCCCCGCAGGTGACGTAGAATTCTTTTTATTAATTCGTTCTCACGAAATAACAATTCGTTCCCTCAATTTAACGAATTGGCAATTCATTCTCACGATATAACAATTCGTTCCCACGAATTAACAATTCGTTCCCGTGGTAACGAATTGTTATTTCGTGGGAACGAATTGTTAAATTGAGGGAATGAATTGTTATATCGTGGGAACCAATTGTTGAATTCAAGGAACGAATTATTATTTTGTGGGAACGAATTAATAAAAAAAATCCATGTCCCCTGCGGGGCTCCGTACCAAACCGTTTTCCGTTTACTCGACACCGAACAGTGTGGGCCCATTCTGTTTCACGGAGCCTCTGTTCCGGGTTTCGTCCATCGTTCCGGATTTACAGGGTCCCTGTTGTAAGCTTCATAGAAAAAAATGTCGACCACAACGGTCTATTCGCGATTTTACGGAATGGGTCGAGGGTTCCCGAGTGAGTGTGGGCCCTGATCAGACTACACTGATCACAAACTCAGTAACCCCATTTTTGTCAATGCAGGTAATAAATTTTTCTGTAAGAAAAGCGTTTCGCTAACTTGAAATAAAGCACGGCGTCTACGATAAATGCAAGAATCGCGGAAGTTTGCAAGACCATAGATGATGTTTTAAGACAATTCATGGACAGTGGTAGCAGTTGTTATTTTTGAGACGCCATGAGAATGAAATGTCAACATTCAGTTGCGACCACTGTATGCTATGATTAGCATGACCATCTGTAGAGTCTGATCATGGCATACACTGACTGCTGTTCAGTATACAACACATTGCTTGTATATATATATTGGGAAACTTTAGACCTGCATCATGTCAGTCTGTAAGAGGATGCCAGCGGAACAGTGGTCCGAAGTTGTGCTGGGAAAAGTTTACTAGAAGTCCGATTATAACGATATGGCCTGTTGCTCAGATTTTAAATCAAGTATTACTGGGTGCATACTAATATTTAGACACGCACACATCAACGGGCACCAGTTCAAGCTAGTAATTCTCATGCAATCAACATTATATGTCATGCGTAGAAATATATAAGGCTGTGCGTTTGGACTGTCTTGTGAGTGTACAAATTTCTCGGTTAGCGGTATACACTCAGGTAGGGTTGGTTGCAAGGTTTTACACACGCCCGGTCGCCTTGGGGCGCCGTTTGATAGTCTGTGCACGGGTGGTGACCCGGGATTCTGAGATCTAGTAAATGTAAAATAAATCCACTTTACGATCGAGTGCGTGTTAATAAAAGTATGATTGCAGAATTACTCCGTTGTTCGTCATAGAGAGGTTCCACAGAAGGTGCCATTCAGGGGTCCGTTTCACTAAACTTCGTACGACTAAAATGTTCGTAAGTGCAACATTATGATAGTCTGTAAAATTCACATCAACAATATTGTCTTGTAAACAATTATTGGATTTACATTTATTGAGCATATGTAGCCTATGCTCAATAAATGTAAATCCATAAATCTAAATTTCCAGACGATCCTAAATTTGCGCTTACGAACATTTTAGTCTTACGACGTTTAGTGAAACGGGCCCCCAGATGGTGAGCACAACAACGTTACGTTACACGATTCGGTACGACTTGGATTTTTTTCGGTAAATCTTTCCAAGCCCAACGTGAATCTGAGTTTCTACTGGAGCAATATGGAGGAGACGTAGCTCAGATGTTAATCATTTTATACAATCCGATAGCACTGTGATACTGCGGAGCCCCACAGGGGACATGGATTTTTTTATTAATTCGTTCTCACGAAATAGTAATTAGTTCCCACGAAATAACAATTCGTTTCCTTAAATTAACAATTCGTTCCCTCCAATTAACAATTCGTTCCCACGATATAACAATTCGTTCCCTCTAATTAACAATTCGCTCCCACAAAATAACAATTCGTTCCTTCAATTTAACAATTCGTTCCCTCGATATTAACAATTCGTTCCCACGATATAGCAATACGTTCCCACAAATTAACAATTCGTTCCCGTAAGAACGAATTGTTATTTCGTGGGAACGAATTGTTAAATGGAGGGAACGAATTGTTAGTTCGTGGGAACGATTTGTTATTTAGTGTGTGAACGAATTAATAAAAAAAAAGAATTCTACATCCCCTGCGGGGCACCGTAGTGACACTGAATTATGGAGAGAAAACAACATATTTCATTGTACAGTGGAACCTCTCTAAACCGGACAGAGAAACATGTTAGATGTACTTAACCCTTTCAACCCTAAGGAACTGGAATGGACTGTGATATGCTAATGTTCCGACCAATCCAATGGTCACAAAATGATTTTCAGATTCGTCAATCTATGAAAAGGGGGTGTTTTTGTTGTAAGAAATATGAAAATTACTTGCAAAAAGTGCAGATCCTGAGGAGACGGCTCGTTACGAGCCGGCTCATCTGGATCTGCACTTTTTGCATAAACCGATATAGCGGGATTTCGGGTTCAAAGGGTTAATTCTGATAAGTTTCATTACCACCTCTATTGATAATGTCTGTTCATGATCGCCAAGCATCGCGCGTGTCTTGAAGTAGTCGTGTGTCTATTTTACAGTGGAACCTCTCTAAACTGGACACCCTGGGGACCTCCCAGGGTGTCCGGTTTAGAGAGGCTCCACTGTAAATAAATTATAAGAATACAATCGTAATTTGGATGTTTACTTCAACTTCTGGAAGCAAGAAAATGGAGCATATTTTCCCCATGTCGCTATTGTATCACTACGCAGTAGATAAAAGACAACACAAACTATATTGGTACATTATTTCACTTCTTACTGACTGCAGACTAGCCACAACGAATCGGCACTAATCAAGCATATTGTCAGTACTATTCGGAACACATAGAGTGTTTACTAGAACGTAGAGTAGTTGATTGTGTCAATCGCGATATTCATCTTTTAAGTCGAAACGCAAATAAATTGTCACGAAAATATACTCGTGTCTATGAGGATGTGAAATATCGAAAGGAGAAATTCGTTAAAATTTCGTATAAAATTACCATTTCGTACAAACTAGTACCGATAGAAGTTTCGCGTTTCAACTTTGTAACGGGGGCTCCACTCTGCTAGCTTAGATAATCTCAGCTATACGAATGAATTTTACTATTTCATCTGTCTGTTATATTATCTGTATCTTTATAACTGAGACCCGGTCATTATAAAATATGGTCACTTTAACAGCCCATTCTGTCCTCGCGTTTTGCGAATAAAGCGGGAATAAAATAATAATCCAGGTCAAAGCAGGTATATTTACATGTTTATTAAAGGTACATGCCCACTCATTCGGCACAACATGTTCTTTATAGTAATTAAACAAGTGTATAATTATGTCATTATTCCACCAGTTCTAAAAATTACGAATGCCCGCTATACAGATATAATCATTTATTAATATTTATTTTACCCATAATGACTCGCGGTGGTATCACGCTATTTTCATATGCAAACGAGGCATGATATGTTTTAATTATTTATACTAATTAAATGAGTCACCTGAAATAAATAATATTTTCGACAGATTATAAAGTATGATCATTGCACATCAAAAAATAAATACAGAGAATAAATAGTAATGTCCGTTAACATTTTAAGGAAACACGGTTATCGCCCCTGATATCAGTGTTGAAATGTACGTCTGATATAAAATGTATAATAATGTTAATCAATACGTGGGGTAATGGTGAATGAATGTCTCTGATATAAAGAACATTGTGTGTCTACTGACTGGGTATGTACCTTTAATATAAAAGACAGATGAAATGGTAAAAGTCACTGACATAGCTGAGATTGTCTAAGCTACAATCATGCAGGCATATTCTGCGAGCCGGTCCATTTGCTACAAGACCCGAATGTGATCCGACTTACGAGCTGTCGTGATGTAAAGCATCTGGAGCCCGTTTCACTAAACTTCGTACGACTAAAATGTTCAAGGCGTAAGTGCGAATTTAGGATCGTCTGGACATTTCAATTGATGGATTTACATTTATTGAGCATAGGCTGCATATGCAGCCTATGCTCAATAAATGTAAATCCAATAATAATTGCTTACAAGAAAACATTGATAGTGTGAAATTTACATAGTTTTGCACTTACGAACATTTTATCATAATTTTGCACTTACGAACATTTTGGTCGTACTGGAGCCCGTTTCACTAACCTTCGTACGACAATAATTTTTCGTACGAAGATTTCTATAAATTCACTTCGCACATTAACGTGAATCATTAATCATTAACGTGAATCATTAATCATTAACGTGAATCATTAATCATTAACGTGAATCATTAATCATTAACGTGAATCATTAATGCTGCCTTTTCCCACTTACATGTATACGTTATTACATCTCAACAAATCCACAGTCCGCACAGTCTGATCAGGATCAGCACTGTTTGCCATTCCATCAATGAAGCACCCGTCATGCTTTTAACAAGCGATATAGATAGCTATCAGGCTACACGAGTGTACTATGTGATCAGGAGCTACCCTGGTCATAAATCCCATGAGTCTCATTCTCCAGTCACAGCCACAAATAAACTACTCGTAGCATGCCGAGATTTTTTCTTAATCCCGATTTGTAGTTCCGACAGGGATGACGGGGTATGATGTCCGGGAAGGACCGTGATATTCAAGACGATGCATGGTAAAAAGGGGCTTATGACATGCGTGACCAGTGTAGATTTTGATCATCATATGTACACTCATAATTGAGAATATGAGCGATATTTACATAATTTACGATATTTTCCGTAAATTATATTATGTCGATTCACAGGAACATATATATGAGTGGAAGGCACGGCCCAGGGAATAAGACACCAGTAGCCGATTTCATCAAAATTGCAAAGCATACTTATCTAGCAAAGTATACTTTGAGGGAGTAATCATTTATTTTTCCCGAAATGCATTATTTCATATAGAACTAACGACTGCATATATTTGATTATTAAAAGTATGCAGAATTATTATACTGAATTTATTACATTATCACAGCCAAAATGGCTGTGATAATGTAATAGAATCAGTATAATAAAAATTAATAAATTTATCCTAAAATTTAAAATTTCTCCCTCAAAGTATACTTTGCTAGATAAATATACTTTGCAATGCTGGTGAAATAGGCTATTGATACTGTATTCACTTATATAAAGTCATACATATATTCATTCCCTGTGATGGAAAGTCGCTACAAAATTAAGGATTCTGTAAGAGACGATTACGAAAAAAATCAAAGTACTGAAAGTACTGAACATAGGGTACTACAAGATTAAACTAGATTGATTGATTGATTGAGTGTTGGTGTTGCAGTTCCATTAACCCTTAAAGGTACATGCCCACTCAGTAGGTACAAAATGTTCTTTACATTAGAGACATCATCTGAGACATTTCCTGACAAAATAAACATTCATGCGCCATTATCCCACGTACTGATTGGCATTATTATACATTTTATATCAGACGTAAATTTACACACTGATATCAGGGGCGATAACCGTGTTTGCTTAAAATGTTAACGGACATTACTATTTAATCTCTGTATTTATTTTATGATGTGCAATTATCATACTTTAAAATCTGTCGAAAATATTATTTTGTTCAGGTGACGCATTTCTTTAGTATAACTAATTAAAAAATATCATGCCTCATTTGCATATGAAAATAGCTTGATATCATCGCGCGTCACTATCAGTAAAATAAATATTACTAAATGATTATATCTGTATAGCGGGCACTTGTAACGTTTAGAACTGGTGGAATAGTGACACAGTTATACACTTATTTAATTCCTATAAATGACATTTTGGGCTTACTGAGTGGCATGTACCTTTAAAGCGCTGGAAACGACAATTGTCATCTGCTGTTTTAAATATTTTTTATATTTTCTCCTCAAAAACATACCGACACGATTCTACTGGGCTGCCAAAACAGGTTTTTAAAGAGATTAAAATATACAAAATGAGCAGACGGCAATTTTCTTTTTCAGCGTTTTAATGGTTTAGGGGTAAACTATTGATATGGCACAACTACAGCCTATGCACTACAGTAATGTACCAAAACATTCAACAACATTACATATTATGCATAGCAATATCAGAAAGATACGGTAACACATATACAAGACATCATCAATTCAAGTATAAATACAGATTCCAGATATCTATGATCATTATAGATATATTGAAAACTGATTGAAGAGCAATAATTACAAGAATTCCGCCACGGAAGCGGTGTCGCGCCTGAAAATGCCTTGTCGGTACATTGCCATGTTTACTTCTGTTTTGTGAATGAAATAGTTGGCCCCGGATCGAGTATATTAAAACGTACAAATGACGTCATTGGGGAAACCGCTGACAAAATGTTCAATGTATGGAAGCCCAAACTTGTTAGAATTTGTTTGTCGTATTTTCAGTACTTGCATTAATATGGGTATTAATATACGCTGGATGTGTTATACTGTCATTAATGTGTTCCCTGACTGTAATTTACCACTTTAGATACTGACTTATTGACCCCCTTCCCTGAACGTAGAATTGACACTCATGTTGGCGTGTATTGGCCACCATAGACAAATGTCAATTAGGCCGAATTCGGGAATGTCATTAAAATCCGCTGTAAATCAATCGATAGAACGAGGATTAAACATCAGTTAGACCCACACGTGCGAGTTTTGTTTCGCACAGGTGTCGGGTGAGTTTAAAAATAGACTATCGGAAGGTCAAACTTGATGTCGTTTGTGTGTTAAACGATTCGCGTGTTTCGGAGAGTATTCGAAGGGGAGTTAACTCTGTTAAAATTATAGCCTGTTACTAAATTTAACGATGACCGCACGATTTGTGCCGCAAATGGGGGCAAATCACGCGCAACAAAATAATCCGATGTATCTTTGTACGTAGAACATCCGTTGTTGATATTGTGCAGTGCAAGTAGTTTTTCATAATATTATTTTCAATTAGCGGTTGCGTATGACAGGTAAACGTTGAGTTACACAATGCATTTTGTTGTTATGGTTACTCCAATATATCAATACGGACCATCGCATCGACGTGGGTCTGGGGCGTGGCTAACTGTCGGAGGCGATCCCAATACATAGGTTTACCATATGCAAAAAGACATAATCAACTGCTAAAAATTATGACTAGCACACATTGAAGTATGGAGAACACGGACCGAACCCTGCATCGTTAAGTATATATCAACAGAGTGTTCATAATTAACACCACTATTCTTTTCACAAACCTAAAGATTTTTGTTGAAAAGGAAAGGCAAATATGTTGACATATGCTGATACAACAATACGACAAAGTCATTTACAATCGAAGGAAACAGGACTTACTATATTGTTATGTGAAACAAATGTAATACAGAAAATAAACAGCAGACGTCAACAATGAACATTGCAAGGGTTAATCTAGCTACATAATGGCACATGTTATATTTGGGATGAAACCGGAAAAAAACAGATCTTGTCTCATTGCGCATTTTAAATGTTTACAGTCAGCCATCGAATATGTTGTTCTGTACTCTGATTATGTACAGTACAACACAGGAATCAGTATGTCACCGCTGGCTTGATACCTGCAGTGAAGACTTCATTCAACTCATCTTCATACAAACAAAAGTTACTAGTGTCTAGTCACACACACATGGAGTGTGATGCAATGCATGCTGCAAAAGAACCTGCGAATTGAAGCACTTTTGCCTCGCCATCCCGTTTCCGTGCCGCGCTATATATTTTTCCCATTCACGGCACTAACCTACTATTCTATTTATCCCGTCAACACCTACAAATGGCTTTTAAATGCCAAACAAATAACCCGTCATCGCACATATTCATACGCAGTGATTAGGTTGTATTGACAAAATATCAAGTGTTTGACGGCACCGTGTTTCACGGCACATACGCACTGTGTTGACGGGATAAACTGTAGTAGGTGGCAAGAAGGAAAACATAGACATAGTTATTCCAATGCGCTTCAGGAAGTTGCCAATGACGTTTCTGGCTAAGATAGACATGCATGGTAATAAGGTGAACTGGGTGAAGCATAATACGCTAAAGTTTAAAAAAAAATACTGAGAGTCAAATTAATTTCAAATATAGCTATGATGATGGCTTTGAAGCAATACATGTATCAAGCATGTTAACATAGAACACTGATACTGGCAATTTAGCTTACACATACAGTTCCAAATGTCTGATTTGAAATGAAAAAAGGACATACATACTGTAATTATTCCACTCTGTGATCATTCCTTTAATGTATCACCCATTTTATGAGGCTTTGTCAACAAGTAGACCTGTACAAGATTACCGGACCCAGCTATGCTGTTGGAGGATATATGTACTCACATTAATATTCTATGTAGACCAGTGGCTGTAATGTCTACAAAAAATATTTATTGTCTTTGAGCCTGCAGTCATACTTAAATAATTGTAATGAGTAATCAATGCATTTACTATGGACAGTGTCCATTTTACTCAGTTTTCGCAAACACTCATCATCAAGGTGTATGATCACGTGGTACTAACAACAACAACAAGTACAGCAACTTCCAGAATCCATCCGATTCAAAGTACGTATTCATTTATATTGTCCTTATTACGTAACGGATTTTGATGAAATATGGCGCGTCAAACGCGTCGTGTTAAGCTGCATTTGGTGATCTCTGTACTTTGGCCCAAACTTCTGTCGTTTTTGCGAAGAATCGATTTCCGTGTCGGTAGACACGGAAATCGATTCTTCGCAAAAACGACAGAAGTCTGTGCCGAACTCCCTGGACGACCAAATGCAGCTCATGAATTCGCGTTTGCTGCGCCATATTTCACCAAAATCCGTTTCATATTAAGGAAAATATCAAATAATGCTTACTTTGGAGTGGGCAAGATTTCAACACTTTCAGCCACTGTTGTTGCTGTTATAACCACGTGATAATGCACCTTGATCATTCGGTACCTCTCCATCTTAGTCTACTGCACTGATTTGTACAATTTATATAATCAAGTCATATACATGATTGTTGATAATTGTTCTGCATAATAAACACCCAAGACGACACGTTACTATCATATAAGTATGAATACATATCGCATAAAAGTGTTGTTGCTATTGTTAAGATAAGTACAGGGTGGTTCAAAATGTATGTCCTCACTTTGGGACCCGTCTGTTACAAGTAGATAATAGTGACCCGTGTGATTTATATATCAGAATACAATGTTATTATTCACAACTTTCTCCAATATATAATATTCAAGAAACAGATAGATTATCTACTTTATACACGATTTTCAAAATGTATACCCATTTTTTACATAACGGTTTTATAAAAAAACTGATATTTTACTCAAAATGTGTGTTCAAAACTGTCTTCATTTTTGGAGCAGTTTATTTCGTCAATTGTTTCTATTCTACTGATGGAATTACTTCTTCCCTTCCTCAAAATGTACACATGCAAATACTACAACTAGTTCAGGTCTGGATGAGGGATTCATTCCATACGTATTTACAGGAATACAAGTGTTAGCGACAATATTGGCAGTCCTGGTTGCTAAGACCGTCTACAGCAGTATTGCAAGCATATACTTCGATTCTAATGAAACCACACATCTACTAGTGAACCTTTATATGTCCAATGTTAATTGACCTTCATAAAGGATAATACACTTTATTATATACCTACCCATGAAATACAGAGTTATACGATGTAAATAAAAGTCATATGTTCTCATCGATGAAATAAACATCTTCCGGTGAAAATACGACTACTTCCGCTATCTATATTCATAACGCGCACATGCAGTGCCGGACTGCAAATAGGCTGCAAATACACATTCATTACCGTATACAGTCTAAAAAAACTGCTAATTTCCATGGAGCGGTATATAATAAATAGAATATTCATATTTTTGCAACGAATATGACATATATGTTCATCGAGTGGTGTGAAATGTCCATATTTCACTCGTGCCGTTATCCTCTATCTAATTCCCATTACATTTCACTCGTGCCGTTATCCTCTATGTAATTTCCATTACATATGTAAATTATAAATATTCTCATTGCAAACCTATTATATGTTCACTATTGCACTTCTGGCATGAATTAAATGAAATATTGTTCAGATTTCCACTCTAGAATTTAATTCCAAAGTAGTATATTACATGTACTGTATATCATATAAAACGAACCCCTAAAGTTAGTATGTGTCACACCGTGATAGTGACTGCAAAGCACAATTTGATATATGATGCACGCTAAAAACCTTAAAATGCGGTTTTCCCCAAACAGTGAAACCTGCAATTGAGCCTATATAGTTATTAGGGGCCAAACTATATATTGAGTGGCCATATTACCACAACATGTATGTCGTGTGATCTTAGGCGATGTCAGTAATGTTTCAGGCAACACAGTACCAAGGTGTATGATCACGTGGTACTAACAACAAGTACTGAAATTTCCAGAATCCATCTGATTTAAAGTACGTATTCCTTTATAGTGTCCTTATTACGTAAAGGATTTTGATGAAATATGGCGCATCAAACGCGTATTGTTAGGCTGCATTTGGTGGTCTCTGTATTTTCGCCCAAACTTACACGGAAATCGATTGTTCGCAAAACGACATGAGTCTGTGCCAAACTCCATGGACCGCCAAATGCAGCTCATGAAGACGCGTTTGCTGCGCCATATTTCATCAAAATCCGTTTCATATTAAGGAAAATATAAAATAATATTTTCAAGATTTCAACACTTTCAGCCACTGTTGTTGTTGTTATAACCACGTGATTATGCACCATGAGTACAATATCGTTGGACAAATACACAACCTCGTAAATGTATTTACATACAAAACAGGCCAATTTCATACTGGTAAAAATGTAATAGGCCCCATTTTGTCAAAATATAACTCTTGTTCTAATACCAATGGCTATTATGAATACTAAATGCACGACACACTATCATAAAGTACAAAACAGGTTCAAAATGAGTACTAGTTGTGGACTTGTTTACATTTTACTGCTATGATTGTTATTATGGCGGACATTTTTAATTTGGCGGCCATTTTGTGATTTAAAAAATCCACCCTGATTGATTTTAATGCTTAGCCTATCTAAATACAATCGTTTTAAGGACAATTCAGCCTCCACTAAATTATCCAATGCTCTTGTCAGCGAATGGAATGGTCTTCCAAACGCCCTTCCAGACTTACGTCAATTCTATGCGACGTCGGTCCAATGCAGTGATCCACGCACGCGATGGTCACAGCCGGTATTAGGGAACATATATTGTACAGTTGCCACATTTGCCAGATGGAAGCTATAACATCCACCACAAGTACACGTCCAAGTTAGTTTGGAAACTGTTTTTTTTTTATATTATGCCCCCTGTTCACTTCATCGACAGAACATATGGATTTGACAGTACAACACGACAGGAATGTGTTGTCAAAGGATCAGTTGACACATACACATCAACATTACTACATTATATTAGGAAACGTCAAAGAAAGCAACAAAATGGTAACAGCATAGTTTCTTTTTTTTCTCAGTATATGTCAACTTCAGGATACAATATAGAAGGCGGTAGGGTTTTTCCCACAACTATGCACCTCGCGAGAGTTGAAGTCATGTCTCGTAACTTTACGACCGAGCCCGAGCTGAACTATCGCCTTCATCTGGAAATGCAAGACAACAGTTGACAAAGCGCATGTACTCTGAAAATTTTGTTAACATTTGACGCCATTCACGGAAAATATTGTAAATTTTGTAAACGTATTTAATGAAATTACGCAGCTGTCCGAAACTACAAAATCCCATGGCGTGTCTCATATGTGGCTATGACTAGAGAAGTGAGATTGTGTGACCAGTGTAGCCAGTGATCATGTAACACACTCATCTAGCCTGATAATCATCCATGATATTGCTTATTAGAAGCAAAGCGGGTGTTTCATTGATGGAATCGTGGACATTGATGGAATCGCGGACAGTGTAGATCCTGATCAGACTGTGCGGATGCACAGGCTGATCTGGATCTTCACTGGCCGCAACACTCATAATCCCCATTTCTCCATCCACAGCCACATATTGGCGATACCAATTCACAATCAAGCACTTTGACTGTCTGTGCCAGAGTGTAGCACAGCTCAGACTCAGCCATTCAAGCTCCTTGATTTCAAGCACAATATTCAAGCATTTAGAAATAAATAAGTTGATGCAAATATTGGCCTGATTAGCGGAGGCGGTAGTGTACCAAAGAATCATACATTCAGGGTGTGGAATCACGTGCAAATGCGTGACGTAATTGTTAACGTCATAATTGTCGCTCCTGCATTAGCAGAAGGCGCGACTGTAGTAGCCGCTTTTTCTGTCGTCTTCGTCGTCCGCGTCGTCACCAAAATGTCAAAATGTTTGTACAAGCTTCGTGATCGTGGTATAACTTTAATATTACTTGACATATTGCTTCAATATGTGGACGCTTGATACATGTGAGCATTTGGAACACATTCATACCGCCATTAACATGACCTTGACCTTTTTTACCTTCACATTTTTGCGGAAACACGTAGCCATTTTGTTACGCCAAAAGGTTCGTACACTTGAAGTTTCTTTATTATGAACATTTTAGTCGTACGAAGTTTCCAATGGAAATGATTCTAAAGTGCTGTAAAAACATGTTTTTATTGAGAATGAAGGCAAAAGCAACAGCAGAAGACACTGTTCGTGCTCAGCAGTCTAAGGGTTAGTTATGGAGGAAATCATCCATTTGGGATATAAAATAGCGGCTGTTACAGATAGGGTGTTGTTGTAGAGAGGTGTTCGGGGAGGTTCGACTGTACCCAGCGTTCAACCATGTAAACTCTTGTCGTTTCTTTCAACGCATCGTTGTTGTTATCTTTAATTAGAAAATGATGTTTGCATTGGTTTAAACGCGACACGTTTATGAGTAAACGATGGGCGTTTGTTCGTTTGTGGAACTAGGAATAAATCCGAACTGTAGATATTCGACAAAAATTACCTCAATCGCCTTCATGCCGATGTCCGTATATACATGTCTGGCCTCGTCTGGCGACAGCGTTATCTGCCAACACTCATGGCCACGGTGTACTATCAGGTGGTGCTGTAATACAAGGGTCTCTAATGAACGATCACATGCCTATCATACCAATATGTTCAGGGGCACCACACTAACAACTTAACTGTGAACAATCACAAAGTGTTAAAGGTACATGCCCACACAGTAGGCACAACTGTTCTTTATAGGAATTAAATAAGTGTATAAATGTGTCACTATTCCACCAGTTCTAAATATTATAAGAATGTAAATGTTTTAATTTAACGATGGCACCGGCTCGATGACCTTGCATGTCGGGACCGACTATTTAAGACCCCATCCGATAGGACTAGGCTAGCACAAAGTTGTCTATCGGCTATTCAGAGCAGGTAGATATGGGAATCGAACCCGGGGTCTCCCGGTGGCCGTTTCACTAAACTTCGTACGACTAAAATGTCCGTAAGTGCAAATTTAGGATCGTCTTGAAATTCCAATTGATGGATTTACATTTATTGAGCATAGGCTGATTACGCACGCAGCCTATGTTCAATACATGTAAATACAAATCATAATTTTGCACTTAGGAACATTTTAGTCGTACGAAGTTTAGTGAAACGGGCCCCCGATTCGCAGTCCGATGCTCTACCTACTGAGTTAATCCGGCCACTTTCTAAATAGTATGAGTGCCCGCTATACAGATATAATCATTGAGTAATATGTATTTTACTGATAGTGACGCGCGATGGTATCAGGTTATTTTCATATGCAAATGAGGCTTGATATATTTTAATTATTTATACTAATTAAATGCGTCACCTGAAAAAAATAAAAAGTATGATCATTGCACAATAAAAAAATAAATACAGATAGTAAATAGTAATGTACATTAACATTGTTAGCACACACGGTTATCGTCTGATACAAAGTGTATAATAATGCCAATCAATACGCGAGTAATGGTGAATGAATGTTTATTTTGCCAGAAAATGTCTCAAATGATGTCTCTGATATAAAGAACATGTTGTGCCTACAGAGTGGGAATGTACATTTAACCCTTTCAACCCTAGAGGCCAGAAAGCAAACTTGTGCTAGCGCTGTTGATCCAGATGAGCCGGCTGGTAACGAGCCGTGTCTCATCAGGATCTGCAGCATTTGTCACTATTATTCACATACGAAACATCCAAATTATGAATAGTCCATAATTAATATGAAAAAGGCTATGTAGGAAATCCAGGGTTGAAAATTGATTGCCACACAGGCATCCCATACCTTCTGCTGAGCTGCTACATATTCATGCACCGCCGCCGACTATTTTTGCTATTATTGTATTGGTACTTCGACACTTTCGGAAATTTCAAAGCATTTAGTCCGAATAGTGATTTCAAGATAATGCCTAACAATAGTAGTTGTGCGTTCAACAGTCCAAACATAACAGGTAGGGTCTGCTTTTTTCATGGTTTAGTGCTATTTGTTAGACACGAGTACGTGTTAATGTGGTATAATTTATGCTTGCCAACTTGATTTGAGAGATATAGCACATAGTGAATCGGCTTAAAACATGGTTTCACGGCGAAAGTGGACGATATTTATATTTATAACAGAAACGTCTAAAATATGTAGAATCGACTAGGTAGGGTCCGGTTGTACGCAATACCTTTCTAGGTTCAATATAAATATATAAAACAGACACAGTCCACTGCTGAAAAGTGTCTGAAAATAAAATGGTAAAAACGTTTCCATTAATAAACAGGTTATAGCTACGGCATTTGAATTATGTTTCAGTAATTTTGTTTTGAGATCTTTTGGGACAACCATTGTACCAATGTGTTCAGTGTCCGTGATAGCAGTTACTAGTAGTATACTAGGTTATACAAACTATATTTTAATGTGAAGCTTATCAGACGTGGCTAGGAAACGAGTAGGGATTGCGAAGCTGGACGATATATCAGGCAATGTTTTTTATGCTACGTGATGGACATATATATACATAGAGAATACGAGGCTGGTGGCTTTTGATGTCAAGTTTATCAGGCAAGGCTAGGAAACGCGTACCGTTTCCGAGCCGAGCCTGATAAACCTGATAGCAAAATACACTATCATGGTATTCTAGCCGGTTATCAGGTAACGTTTTATGCTCGAAAATGACCACAGATGACGTCGTTATCTATGGACAGAACGCGGACTTGTTTCCATTGCGCCATTAAAATGACGTCATTCGGTAACGTCACGTGACGTCATCAGACCAATGATACAACAATATCTTATTAGTCAGTACGTATTCGGTCAATACAGGGCAGGTTACCTGATAAATTGTATACTAATTTTGTTTCAGTGAACAGAACAAGGACATGCACATTCGATAACGTCATGTGACGGCGTTCAACCAATGAAACGTCATCGAAATCCGTTGTGACTCAGATATACTTAGCTAGGCAATTCAAACTGCTATACAATGGAATTTACCGTTTGTGGGCGGTAGAAAAAGCCAATGGACGTGTGTACGGATTGCACGGTGTGATGATGCGGCTGGGTGGTATGCGACATCGCCGCATGGGTGTGTGTTACCACTGGACCCGGTGTCGTGGACGCAGTCTGAAATATGGCGGTGACTGGAGAAATGGGGGTTATTGGTTTTGCGACCAGTGTATTTTCTGATCAGACTGTGCACTCTTCGCCATTCAAACAAGCAACACATAATGTTAGCAGGTTAAACGAGAGTGTTATTTGATCTGGATCTACATTGGACACAAATCCAATAAGCCCCATGTAAGCGCAGCAACCAATATGAAAGGCACTGAGTGTCAGGGGTAAAATCGTAGGACTAAAACGTTCATAAGTGCAAAATTATGATAGTATGTAAATGTCACATTAACAATGTATTCTTGTAAACAGATATTGGATTTACATTTATTGAGCATAGGCTGCATCTATGTTCAATAAATGTAAATCCATCAATTGAAATTTACAGACGATCCTAAATTCGCACTTACGAACATTTTAGTCGTACGAACTATATGCGTCAGGACCTCTATGCGGTCTAACAGAGCCACTATGATACTCGTTTATATGCAACATTTCTATTCTAGCACGCACATTGTATCCAGTTTTGTTGTGCCATGCTTGTATCACCCAACAATATTTAATCACACAATATACCATGTTGTTGCTATCTGCGATTGGATAACAAAATATATTCTGTTCTATTCCGTAAATCTTGAGGCGTTACACGCAGTTATGTTCCATTCCAAAAGTGTTACTCCATTGACACAGATTCAATATTTCACCAGTAAGAGATGACGTGTTCTATTGTTCTAATATTTAATAATGGCGGCGCCCATAAGTTGTGAGGCAGGTAAACATATAGAAACAAAATTGCTAGCCCGCTCCATACCTCTGGCGATGGTAGCGATTTAACCACATCTCTTTAATGTAACAAATGGAAGAGTGATGTTTACAATCGGTTATCCGGCGTGTTTGACATGTTAGCGATATAAAACTGTCAAAATTGTATCAATAAATTATTAATAAAGAACATACACATGCATGCAGAAATTGGTTATTTTACCGTGTAAAGGTGTTTATCTGACATTTACATGCATATCTTGTAAATTTGAAAGCTTCATTTCGTTATGTTGAATGTTGAACAACAGCAATAACAACAAGAAAAAAGATGGCTTCCATGGGAAAATGATTTCCCTGTTCTATTATTTTTGGCAATTTACTTGTTCTATATCAAATATTATTTGTTTAAATGTATAAACTATACAGTATACTAAATTGTGACCTACACCTACATACAACAGGTTTGGGTATGCACTTCGGTTGCTTTTTTGAATGGGTCAAATTGTAGCCGTAGATAATAACATATCGGAGGCGAATTATTGTAACTAGTAAACATACGGTTTCCTCCTACTAATGATGACCATGTCCGACAATGTCAACTTTATTAGCAGTACTTCTGCGGTTAATCTGAGCATTCCGCAGAGCAATTTCCTATAAACATAGTTTGCACTTGGAAGTCATTACATTTGTCTACAGAAATTGAAACTAACTACACAAGTACTGTTATTGCACGGATGCGGCGAAATCCTTTGATCTCCGCAGTGTGCTAACTGCCGGAGATCACTGTCTGGACCTGTCTGGCCCACCCCCGTGTGTTAATTCACGGAGACGCACTGTCTAGCGTGCGTTAACTGGAATACTAACGCAAACTGCTTATATCGATTTTTAAATTGTGGCAGCAAGTGCAAATGTCTTCGCCTTCTGCGCATGCGCCAACGCTCATAATTTCAGCGTGTCACATGAACACGTGACTGTGCGGTGGCATGTCAAGGTCAGTGACATGAGGAAATTATGAGCGTATCAAACACAGCGAATCTTACGCATGCGCAAATTGTCACTAAATTACAGCACGTGCTCAACAATAATACAATAATAGGCAAAATACATGGGACAAACTGAGGTATTAACACCTGTTGTATTTAACACGTAATCACAAGAAACAAAAAAAACTGCACGACATGACAACACTTATTAACCACACAAATTCACATTCGGCCAACATTAAATGTACAATTATAAAATGTTTTATGACCAAGGTCAGGAGCTTGTTCATTTTGCACACCGAGCTTTTCGACAGCATTTCTGGCGGCTTTAATGTTTTCCGCTTTGATTTTCTTTGTACAGTCTCCACTGATTGGTCTCCCTGAACTGGAGCTTCTACCGCATCGCTGAAATTAGAGACCTTGCTACAAATATGTCTGTTCCACCAATAGAATGTTGACATAAATGTGGGGTGGTGGTGTCCTTTGAGGGACCTGATCAATCAGCATACAGTTGTCTCCCATGTGTTTAACCCTGGTGCAAGAACGTTTTATGTGCCGTTGAATAGTAAACCAGAGCAAGCGAGCAGAGGCTAACGGATACCCGAGGCCGCCACCTGGACAAATAAAAACTTTAACGCAACTCTGACGGACGGACGAACAAACGAACGAACTGACGGACGGAATGAAAACAATATATACCCATAGACATAATTCGTATGCCGGTGGTATAAATAGACGTACATACCGGCTTTCATCATTGTTGAAGATGGAGAAATCCCCGAAATTGGTACTGTCAACATCAACATAGCCCACATCATAGACAGATACCATATCCGTAATGTCCGATTCATAAATATCCAAAGCTTGAGAACAAATGATATCCTCTGTGTCAAGCCGCCCTTCGCATAAATCCAACGCTTGTGACAATAAATAACAAGTCGTCTGACGCGTCCATCTTGTACAAAGTTACTGCCACAAATAAATAAGAACTGCGTTTCACCCACCCAGATCGAGTAAGCTAAGCATGCGCCTTTCAATTTGACACGTGTCATGTGCATGTCAAATGGAACAAGCATGTCCAAATTAACGTGGGCTCACCGAAGGGTATGTCTGGAACGGTGAAAGGTAAATACATGTAAACTGTAAAACAACAGCAAAACAACACTAAATATGTATATTCGTGTGCTGGATTTCGCCGCAAACCGTGCAATAAATTAGTTAGACAATGTCTTCTCGTCGAATATGGTTAGTTAACAGCGCGTGGGGGGAATTTCAGGGGGCCGAAATACGTCTCGCCTAGCGGCTCGACGATTTCCGGCCCCCTGAATTTCCCCCATGCGCTGTTAACTAACCATATTCGACTCGAGTACATTATCTAACTTATACTTAACGGATGGAACATGGTCACCATTACTCACAACTCATGGGCGCCGTCATAACGCAAAATCAAGACAATACACCACGTAATTCCCCACCGTGGATAAGATATTTAGAAAGAACTGAAATAAAGAATCGATGTCCAATTATACAGTGAACCTCTCTAAACCGGACACCCTGGGAGGTCCCCATGGTGTCCGGCTTAGAGAGGTTTCACTGTAATTCAGGCATGTGATCATGCTGGGCCATAGGTGTGTGCTATGCGAGCACGAACGGACATTATCACCCGAGATAAATGACCAAGAAACTCATCAAAAATAAGATCACGGACTGTGTTTTGGTGTCCGGTTTAGAGGGGTTCCGCTGTAGTAAGCATTCTCAACGTACCTGACAAATGGCGACTCCACAGACAAACAATATCACGGAATACATGGTTCACCGAACCTGGCGATGTGGTTCCAACACAGGGGGAAGGTCGATTGTCCGTGATAAGGCATTTTCCTTTGTAATAAACCCCGATCCACGGGGGAAATGGTATGTTGATCATGAGTGTGCACATTAACCCTTTCAGCACCACAGGTCATAATTCAATGTTTACAAACACTACAGATTACAGATCCAGATGAGCCGCCTCGTGACGAGCCGTCTCATCATGATCTGCAGTGTTTGCCCGTAGTTTAAGGTAGTTTGATGCACATCCCGTTTCGTATAAATAGAACAATCAAAGGCGGATATTTTGGCGGCGAAAGGGTCAAACTGCAACATATTCAACCAACGCCTGCAGTCCAGAATTACTTGAATTGGATGATGCGGGTGACATCTTGCGTCTTGTGTATGTTTCAAAAACTTGTTTCTCAAACATGTATGCTCAGTATATTGTCATAAAATTGTTGAATGTACAGTGTAGGACTAATGATTTTGACTAACAAGTATTTCTTCTGAGCCCTATTGACCTGCGTCTTATCGTTGTGGAAAGTATGTATACAGGCGTGTGTATACACGTGTTATATAGATGCATATAGACGAGAACGTTATACAGTGGAACCTCTCTAAACCGGACACCAGTGAAACCCATCTAAATTAAACACAATGGGGTCACACTTTAAACAATTAAGTAACAAAGTTACAATTAAATAAAATACAATACATGTGTGATGAATTGAAACGATATTTATTAAACTCGTGTATTGATTATGAAATCATTCAACGAGTTTAAAGGTACATGCCCACTCAGTAGGCAAACATGTTCTTTATAGGAATTAAATAAGTGAGCCGCGCCGTGCGAAAACCGGGCTTAATGACAACATTTTCAGTTTTTACTTTTTCGCGTATTCTGAATTTTAAATCTTTTAAAAGCCATATGCCGCCAAAATTATCAATGTATCCCAATTATGGTTCATTTTAGAAGTAGTTTTATGACGCATGGTAAAAACTTATATGACGTTTTTGATCAATGACGTCGCAATTACGACGTTTTTATCAACGGCGTATACAAGGGGTGTTGATCCGGACAAGTCCTATAGATATATACAAATTTGGATATCTCGTAGCCTGGCCAAGTGTCTCCCATTAGGCCAAGACAAAGTATGAAAATAATGTTTATGGCTCGTGTTGCAGTTGCTAATGTAACGCCATGTTTTGGATTGCGGCCCAAGTAACGTAATTTCGTATGAATACTTTTCAAATAAGGCAGAGTGAGGCGTTTCCCTGTTGTTTGCTGCTGTCTGAAATAATTTTGGGGAATAATAGCGACATCATTTAACATTTCGTATACATATTTTAAAGTAGGCAGTAGGCCGCTTATAACATTAACTTTGTGACAAAACACGATACCGGGCAGATACCTTATAATTGTTGCCGTGTGTCTTTCATGAGGATCGCATTACCATCACCTGATATACATTAGTATGCAGTCAAGAGATAAACTGATGATTTGATACTACAAAAGCACTTTCGACTACAAAAGCAAGTTTATGACCATCACATTTCCAATTAATATGTTGATGCATTTATTTTAAATTCAATACAAACCCCGGATATTTATGTCATTATATAGATGCCTGTCTACCTCCATTTATGATAAAATGAGTGGCATTAAATGGCATATCATTCGCTAAGTACTGGATAGAATTGCTCAAAAGTCTCAATTTACCAAGATAATAGATGGTAATATCGTTGGCATACACTAGGTTGTTCATATTTAAGATTATTTAGGAATCAAAGTACAGTGTAAGCGAAGACTTCTCTGATATGTAGCCAGTTAAATTATGCGTTCACCATTTTGAATTCATAAGGACAACTGACGAAAAATAGTAAAAATGTCAAAGAACGATAGTTAGGCGACAATGTACAGCGCCTGAAGCATTTCTAAGTCATTGATGCTGCGAGGAACTCGTGCAAGTATCCTTGCTATAATATGTTGTCACGACACCATGGCCATAACGTCAAACATGTATTCACGTTCAATGACGTCACAAGTACGTGACGTCAAGTCATGACGTCATAATATGTGTACCGAGGTACAAGGTATCGCGTCTCATATTAGTGAAAGTTTCAGTAAGTTATCATTTTCCGTTTTCTGTTCACACTTAATGTTAACTGACACCAGTAAACGTAAATGGAGGGCAAACTGTGAACTTTTACGGCGACGCTAGACAATTTGAAACGTCGTTTTTCCGACGTCGTTTACCGCTTTTCATGACGTTGTCATTAAGCCCGGTTTTCGTATGGCGCGGCCCAAGTGTATAATTGTGTCACTATTCCACCTGTTCTAAAAATTACGAGTGCCCGCTATACAGACACATGTAATTATAATCATTTTGTAATATGAATTTTATTCGTAGTGACTTGTGGTGTTATCAGGCTATTTTCATATGCAAATGAGACATGACATTTTTTAATTATTTATACTAATCAAATGCGTCACCTGAAAAAATAATATTTTCGACAGATTAAACAAAATATACAAAGAATAAATAGTAATGTTCGTTAACATTTTAAGGAAACACGGTTATCGCCTCTGATATCAGTGTGAAATTTACGTCTGATATAAAATGTATAATAATACCAATCAATACATGAGATGATGGCGAATGAATGTTTATTTTGCCAGAAAATGTTTCAGATGCTGTCTCTAATATAAATAACAGTTTGTGCCTACTGAGTGGGTATGCACCTTTAATACCATTATTATGAATACTAAATGCACCACACACTATCATAAAGTACAAAACAGGTTCAAAATGAGTATTAGTTGTGGACTTTTTTACATTTTACTATTATGGTTGTTATTATGGCGGACATTTTGAATTTGGCGGCCATTTTGTGCTTGAAAAAAATCCACCCTAATTGTTTTTAATGCTTAGCCTATCTAAATACAAAATCGAGAGAGAGAGAGAGAGAGAGAGAGAGAGAGAGAGAGAGAGAGAGAGATACAAAATCAAGAGAGAGACAGAGAGAGAGAGAGAGAGAGAGAGAGAGAGAGAGAGAGAGAGAGAGAGAGAGAGAGAGTCTGCTTTTAACAAACACATGGCACGGGATTATTTTTAAGGACAATCTAGCCTCCACTACATTGTCCAATGCTCTTGTCAGCGAATGGAATGGTCTTCCAAACGCCATTATCCGGACTTACGTCTGTTGAACCTTATGTGTCACAGAAACGAATATATCACACGTGTGATATATTCGTGCGAATTCGTCACACATGGTGAAGAATACGTACGAATACATCACACAAATGTGTGACGTTTACGTTTGGCATCAATACCCCTTGCAACAAAAACGAATGTGTCACATGTTACAAAAACTCTAACAAATATTAATGAAATATTGTCCAGACGAATATGTCACATGAACATTTGAATGGGGGATAACAGTGCGATAAAATAAAACAGAATAGAGCAGGCATATTCGCCGGGTCATTTGAAAGTCATGCCACGCATGCAGACAAGGTAAATGTTAATGCTTTGATTTAACGACGGTACTGGCTCGATGACCTTGCATGTCGATACCGACTATTTAAGTCCCCGTCCAATAGGACAAGGCTATCACGAATGTGTCTTGTCTTGCCCTAGGACACGCCGAATCGACCAGTGGCGGGATTCTAACTCGGGGTCTCCCGATCCGGAGTATGATGCTCTAGCCACTGAGCTATTCCAGCTGATTTCAGACAGCACTAGGGGCGTATCATGTTATGGCGCTTATCGTCTGTCCGTCTATTTAGCGATTTGGTTTGCGCTCAAAATAATTTTGACATAGGATCCTCAAACTTGGTATGCAGGTGAGTAACGACCAGTGTATGACCAATTTGACTTGACTACAGTATGTCAAAGGTCAAAATCGCAGTGACTTTAGACAATAAAACAGTTGCCGCTCTATAACTCGAGAACGCCATGACCTAGGATGCCCAGTATTGGTTTTCAAGTTAGTCATGACAAGCAGATGTCAAAGGTCAATGTCGCGGGGTGACCTTGGACAATAAAACGAGTTCGGCTCAATAACTCAAGAACAGTTGGTGCTAGGATGCTCAAACGTTTGATTTTGAGGTCACAATGCACATTGTGGCACCACTGCGTGTCTTTTTGAAAAGGTGGGGGTGGGGGGCTTATATGTTTGACAAAAAACTCTTGTCAAACGAATATGTTAAATGTCAATGTGTCATTCAAAGCTACCATCGGGCGTCTGCTTAGCTTAGTAGTTGCCTCCTGCACTTGTATTCATTATAACCCTTCCAACACCAAGTAACTGAGATGGAATCGTCCATGTTATATTTCAGACTATTCCATTAACCATGAGATGTTCATTATCAATTTAAAACATTTTGCATTTTACATTGGCGGTAAAAATAGAAATGTTGTCACAAACATTGCAGATCCTGATGAGACGGCTCGTTACGAGCCGGCTCATCTGGGTCTACACTGTTTGCAAACTCCAGTATATAGGTATGTGGTGTTGAATGGGTTAAAGGAATATTATTACATTTGACATACAAATGTGTTAAAAGTTTTTATGCCCCCTATGTGACCATAATCTGAAATTTGACCCCTACTTGACCCCTCCGGCCCGCCCTTTCTTGACCCAGGGGCCACCATTTGAACAAATCTGAAACAGCGTTAACTATCGATCATTCCTACCAAGTGTCATCGAAATCCGTCTGGCGGTTCGTGAGAAGATTTTTTTAAGAATTTGACATACTTTTTGACGGGGGCCATTTTGGATTATGCGATGATCTCCATTTTAACAAATATGAAAAGTCTTCACCCACGGACCATAACTGTGAAGTTTGTCCAATATCAGCCTGGCGGTTCATGAAAATAAGACGTTTGAAATCTGTAATGAAATAATGACCTTTTGACCTTTCGGTGGTCATCTTGGATTACGTAATGATGAGATTTCGACAATAAATGCTCCAAAGTGATCGTCTTGTCGATACATTCGATTTGATAATGATATGACCATATTCGGTCAGTTTGAAATTTGCGATTATGTGACATATTCGTTTATACCAAAAAGTGAAAAATATTTGGGTGATATTTTCGGTTTGTGATGTATTCGGCCGAATTCGGCCAGTATTCACCGAAATGTGTGACGCATTCGCACGAATACTTCACACGTGTGATATATACGCTTCTGTGACATATAAAAGGTTCAACATACATCCATTCTATGCGACATCGGTCCAATGCGGTAATCCACGCACGCGATAGTCACAACCGGCAGGGAACATATCATGTACATTTTGCACTAAAGAGAAGCCAGTTGGAAGAACATCCAGCACAAGTACACGTCCAAGTTAGTTTGGAAACTGTTTTTTTATATTATGCCCCCTGTTCACTTCATCGACAGAACATATGGATTTGACAGTACAACATGACAGGAATGTGTTGTCAAATGATCATTTGACACATACACATCAACATTATTGGGAAACGTCAAATAAATCAACAAAATGGTAACAGTATAGTTTCTTTTTTGCTCAGTATATTTCAACTTCAGGATACAATATAGAAGGCCGTAGGGTTTTTCCCACAACTAAGGACCTCGCGAGAGTTGAAGTCATGTCTCGTAACTTGACGGCCGAGCCCGAGCTGAACTATCGCCTTCATCTGGAAATACAGGAAAAAGTCAACAGATCCAGGATAATTGCCGAACATGACTACACAACTGCACGCGCTAATTTTGCCAAGAATATCAACGTTTCTGAACATATATGAGACACGACATGCGATTTTTCCATTCGGACATCTGCGTAATTTCATGAAATACGTTTACAAAATTTACAATAATGGCGTCAAAAGTTGAGAAAAAAATTCAGAGTAAATGCTTTTGACGCAATTCACGGAACATATTGTAAATTTTGTAAACGTATTTCATAAAACTACAAAATCGCATGCCGTGTCTCATATGTGGCTATGACTAGAGAAGTGAGATTGTGTGACCAGTGTAGCCAGTGATCATGTAACACACTCATCTAGCCTGATAATCATCCATATTGATTATTAGGAGCAAAGCGGATGTTTCATTGATGGAATCGCGGACAGTGTAGATCCTGATCAGACTGTGCGGATGCACAGGCTGATCTGGATCTTCACTGGCCGCAATATTCATAAGCCCCATTTCTCCATCCACAGCCACATATTGGCGATACCAACTCACCAATCAAGCACTTTGACTGACTGGGCCAGAGTGTAGCAAAGTACAAGCTTAGTCATCATGGTATAACTTTAATATAACTTGATGGATTGCTTCAATATTTGGACACTTGATACATATGAGATTTTGTAACACACTCATGCCATTTTTCGCGTCAAACAGTTTCTGCTTCTTCATCATGGTATAACTTTAATATTACTTGATATATTGCTTCAATATTTGGACACTTGATATGTGTGAGCATTTGGAACACACTTATACCGCCATTATGACCTTGACATTTTTTACCTTCATACTTGTGCGGAAACACTTAGCCATTTTTTTGCGCCAAAAGGTTTGTACATTTGAAGTTTCTTTATTATGATATAACATGAATATTACTTGATGGATTGCTTCGATATTTGGACAGTTGATACACGTGAGCATTTGGAACACACTCATGCCGCCATTAACACGACCTTGAACATTTTGACCTTCACATGGTTATGGAAACATTTAGAGATTTGTTATGTTAAAAAGTATATTCAACCTTCACATTTGTTTGTGTTTTAAGCATGCACTTCTCTGACGGTTTTATGCCAAGAACATGTTACAGTCAAATGCCTCGGCAGACGCGACGCCGCTTCCCTGGCGGAATTCTTGCTTGTTGTATTGTTATTTTTAGTTTTTTAGTTATTTTGTTGCATGTCAATGGAGTATCAATTTTCTCCTGGAGAACAGAGTACCGTCAAAGTCGGCGACATTCAGGATCATTGCACCGATATCCATATATGTGACATGGAGACGGAACTGACCTCAATCGCCTTCCTAGTTCACATTAGTATGGCGCAGATAATGACCTCAATCGCCTTCTACCATATCCGTATTGGCGGACATGGAGACTAACTGACCTCAATCGCCTTCTCCTATATCCTATAGGCGACAGAAACAATGACTCAATGCCTTCATTCAATATCCGTAGGTGACATGGAGACTAACTGACTCAATCGCCTTCATACCTATGTCCGTATAGGCGACATGGAAGAATCCTACCTAGTATCGTAAGCGACCATGTGACTAATGAACTCATCGCCTAATCCTATATCCGTATAAGCCGTCATAGAAGACCTCAACCTGACTCATCGCTCAGACTATATCGTATAACGCGACTATGATAGACTAACCTGATCCTCAATCGACCTCATTACCTATATCCGATAGTGATAGTACCATACGTCAATAAGCGACATGAGACTAACTGACCTCATATTCGCCTTCATTACCTAATTTCCAGTATTTAGGCGACATGGAGACTAACTGGACCTCCAATTCGCCTTCATTACCTATATCACCGTATAGAGGACATGGAGACTAACTGGACTCAATCGCTTCTTACCTTATACCGTATTGCGACATTAGAGACTAATGACTCCCCAATCGCCTTCCTATTTACTATTTATCCGTATAGGCGGGACATGGAGACTAACTTGACCTCAATCGGCCTTCATACCTATATCCGTATAGGCGACTTAGGAGTATAACTGAACCTCAATCGCCTTCATACATATATCCGTATAGGCGACATAGAGAACTAACTGACCTCAATCACCTTCATCACCTATGATCCGTTTATAGGCGGACATGGAGTCCTTACTGGACTCTATTCGCCTTCATACTTATATCCGTTTAGGCGAACATTGGAGACTAACCTGACCTAATCGCCTTCATACCTATGTCCGTATAGGCGGACATGGAGAACTAAATCTGACCCTCAATTCGCCTTCATACAATATGTCACGTATTTAGGGCGACACGGAGGACTAACTGACCTCATTCGCCTTCTTATTATATATATGGTATAGGGGACCATGGAGAATAAACTGAACCTCAATCGCCTTCATACCTATATTCCGTTATTAGGCGACATGGAGTCTAACTGGACCTCAATTTCCCCTGCATACCTATATCCGTATTAGGCGAATTGGAGACTAAACTGACCTCAATCGCCTTCCATACATATAATCCATATAGGGGACCATTTGCTGACTAACCTGACCTTCCATTGATTCATATCCTATATTCCATATAGGCGGACATGGACAGACTAAACTGACCTCAATCGCTTCATTTACCTATAATCCCCAGTAATAGGCGACATGGAGACTATCTTTGACCTCAATCGCCCTTTTCATTACCTTATATCCGTTATAGGCGACATAGGAGACTAACTGAACCTCAACGCCTTTTCATACATATATCCGTATAGGCGATAATAGAGAACTACTGACCTCAATCACCATTCATTCCTATGTCCGTTATAGGCGACATGGAGGACTAACCTGACCTTCAACGGCCTTCATACCTATATCCGTAATAGGCGAAATGGAGAACTAATGACCTCAAATCGCCTTTCATAACCTATTTCCGTAATAGGCGACATGGAGAATAATGGACTCAATCGCCCTTCATACTATATACGTATAGGGACTGGAGGACGAAACTGAACCCCTGAATCGCCTTATATTTATATCCCTGTATAGGGCGGACATGGAGAACTTAACTGACCTCAATCGCCTTCATACCTATGTCTCGTATAGGCGACATGGAGACTAATATGGACCTCAATCGCCTTATACCTATGGCCCGGTAAGGCGACATGGAGAATAAACTGAACCTCAATCGCCTTCATACACCTATATACGTTAGGCGGAATGGAGGACAAACTACCTTCAATCGCCTTCATTCCTATATACGTATAGGCGACTTAGAGAATAACTGAACCTCAATTCGCCTTCATACCTAAATTCCGTTATAGGCGAATGGAGATCTAACTGACCCCAATCGCCTTTAGTATTTATATCTGTATAGGCGACCATGGAGGACTCTAACAATGACCTCAAATCGCTTCATAACCTATGTCCGTATAGGCGACAAGGAGACTATCTGACTCAATCGCTTCTTACCTATGTCCGGTATAGGCGACTGGAGAATAACTGACCTCAATCGCCTTCTTACTATATACCGTATAGGCGACATGGAGACCAATAAACCTCATTCCGCCTTCATACCTATATACGTATAGGCGAATAGGAGGAACTAACTGACCTCAATCGCCTTCGAATACCTAGATCCGTATATTTGCGACATGGAAGACTAAACTGACCCTCAATCCGCCTTCATACTTTTATGGTCCGTCATAGGGCGAATGGAGGGACTAACTGACCTCAATCGCCTGCATACCTATATCCGTATAGGCGGACATTTGGAGACTAACTGACCTCAATCCGGCCTTCATTACCTATGGTCCGTTTTAGCGTCATGGAGACTAACTGGACTCAATCGTCCTGCATACCTATATCCGTATAAGGCCGACCATTAGAGACTAATGACCTCAACCGCCTTCCATAGCCTATCCGTATCGGCGACATGGAAACTAACTGACCTCAATCGCCTTCATACCTATATCCGTATAGGCGACATGGAGACTAACTGACCTCAATCGCCTTCATACCTATATCTGTATAGGCGACATAGAGACTAACTGACCTCAATCGCCTTCATACCTATATCCGTATAGGCGACATGGAGACTAACTGACCTCAATCGCCTTCATACCTATGTCCGTATAGGCGACATGGAGACCAACTGACCTCAATCGCCTGCATACCTATATCCGTATAGGCGACATGGAGACTAACTGACCTCAATCGCCTTCATACCTATGTCCGTATAGGCGACATGGAGACTAACTGACATCAATCGCCTGCATACCTATGTCCGTATAGGCGACATGGAGACTAACTGACCTCAATCGCCTTCATACATATATCCATATAGGCGACATGGAGACTAACTGACCTCAATTGCCTTCATACCTATATACGTATAGGCGACATAGAGACTAACTGACCTCAATCGCCTTCATACCTATGTCCGTATAGGCGACATGGAGACTAACTGACCTCAATCCTCCTTACCTATATCCGTATAGGCGACATGGAGACTAACAGACCTCAATCGCCGTCATACCTATATACGTATAGGCGACATAGAGACTAACTGACCTCAATCGCCGTCATACCTATATCAGTATAGGCGACATGGAGACTAACTGACCTCAATCGCCTTCATACCTATGTCCGTATAGGCGATATGGAGACTAACTGACCTCAATCGCCTGCATACCTATATCCGTATAGGCGACATGGAGACTAACTGACCTCAATCGCCTGCATACCTATATCCGTATAGGCGACATGGAGACTAACTGACCTCAATCGCCTTCATACATATATCCATATAGGCGACATGCAGACTAACTGACCTCAATTGACTTCATACCTATATCCGTATAGGCGACATAGAGACTAACTGACCTCAATCGCCTTCATACCTATATCCGTATAGGCGACATGGAGACTAACTGACCTCAATCGCCTTCATACCTATATACGTATAGGCGACATGGAGACTAACTGACCTCAATCGCCTTCATACCTATATCCGTATAGGCGACATGAAGACTAACTGACCTCAATCGCCTTCATACCTATGTCCGTATAGGCGACATTGAGACTAACTGACCTCAATCGCCTTCATACCTATATCCGTATAGGCGACATGGAGACTAACTGACCTCAATCGCCTTCATACATTTATCCGTATAGGCGACATGGAGACTAACTGACTTCAATCGCCTTCATACATATATCCGTATAGGCGACATGGAGACTAACTGACCTCAATCGCCTTCATACCTATATACGTATAGGCGACATAGAGACTAACTGACCTCAATCGCCTTCATACCTATATCCGTTTAGGCGACATGGAGACTAACTGACCTCAATCGCATTCATACCTATATACGTATAGGCGACATGGAGACTAACTGACCTCAATCGCCTTCATACCTATGTACGTATAGGCGACATAGAGACTAACTGACCTCAATCGCCTTCATACCTATATCCGTATAGGCGACATGGAGACTAACTGACCTCAATCGCCTTCATACATATATCCATATAGGCGACATGGAGACTAACTGACCTCAATTGCCTTCATACCTATATACGTATAGGCGACATAGAGACTAACTGACCTCAACCGCCTTCATACCTATATCCGTATCGGCGACATGGAAACTAACTGACCTCAATCGCCTTCATACCTATATCCGTATAGGCGACATGGAGACTAACTGACCTCAATCGCCTTCATACCTATATCCGTATAGGCGACATGGAGACTAACTGACCTCAATCGCCTTCATACCTATATCTGTATAGGCGACATAGAGACTAACTGACCTCAATCGCCTTCATACCTATATCCGTATAGGCGACATGGAGACTAACTGACCTCAATCGCCTTCATACCTATATCCGTATAGGCGACATGGAGACTAACTGACCTCAATCGCCTTCATACCTATATCCGTATAGGCGACATGGAGACTAACTGACATGAATCACCTTCATACCTATATCCGTATAGGCGACATGGAGACTAACTGACCTCAATCGACTTCATACCTATATCCGTATAGGCGACATGGAGACTAACTGACCTCAATCACCTTCATACATATATCCGTATAGGCGACATGGAGTCTAACTGACCTCAATCGCCTTCATACCTATTTCCGTATAGGCGACATAGAGACTAACTGACCTCAATCGCCTTCATACCTATGTCCGTATAGGCGACATGGAGACCAACTGACCTCAATCGCCTGCATACCTATATCCGTATAGGCGACATGGAGACTAACTGACATGAATCACCTTCATACCTATATCCGTATAGGCGACATGGAGACTAACTGACCTCAATCGACTTCATACCTATATCCGTATAGGCGACATGGAGACTAACTGACCTCAATCACCTTCATACATATATCCGTATAGGCGACATGGAGACTAACTGACCTCAATCGCCTTCATACCTATTTCCGTATAGGCGACATAGAGACTAACTGACCTCAATCGCCTTCATACCTATATCCGTATAGGCGACATGGAGACTAACTGACCTCAATCGCCTTCATGCCTGTATCCGTATAGGCGACATGGAGACTAACTGACCTCCATCGCCTTCATACCTATATCCGTATAGGCGACATAGAGACTAACTGACCTCAGTCGCATTCATACCTATATCCGTATAGGCGACATGGAGACTAACTGACCTCAATCGCCTTCATACCTATATCCGTATAGGCGACATAGAGACTAACTGACCTCAATCGCCTTCATACCTATATCCATATAGGTGACATGGAGACTAACTGACCTCAATCGTATACATAGCAATATCCGTATAGGTGACACGTATATTAACTTATATGTACCTCAATCGTATTCATATATACATTTATTCGTACAGCCGAATTTACCTCAATCCCCATAATACCAATATCGGTATGGATGACATACGGCGAAGATTTGTTGAAGGTTCTCAATCGCAACAAACGAAAACGAATGGAAATCGAAGTGAAAACGATCGACGAAGTGAAAACGATCGTTTTTTGTTCAACAATATGCATATAAACGATTATCGTTTGTCGTTGTGTACGTTCAAACCATATGTTCATTTAAATACCCAGCTTTCAACCATGGAGACTAACTGACCTCAATCGCCTTCATACATATATCCATATAGGCGACATGGAGACTAACTGACCTCAATTGCCTTCATACCTATATACGTATAGGCGACATAGAGACTAACTGACCTCAACCGCCTTCATACCTATATCCGTATCGGCGACATGGAAACTAACTGACCTCAATCGCCTTCATACCTATATCCGTATAGGCGACATGGAGACTAACTGACCTCAATCGCCTTCATACCTATATCCGTATAGGCGACATGAGACTAAACTGACCTCAATCGCCTTCATACCTATATCTGTATAGGCGACATAGAGACTAACTGACCTCAATCGCCTTCATACCTATATCTCCGTATATAGGCGACTGGAGACTAACTGACCTCAATCGCCTTCATACCTATGTCCGTATAGGCGACATGGAAGAACCAACCTGACCTCAATCGCCTGCATACCTATATCCGTATAGGCGACATTGGAGACTAACTGAACCTCATCGCCTTCATAACCTATGTCCGTATAGGCGACAATGGAGACTAACTGACATCAATCGCCTGCATACCTATGTCCGTATAGGCGACATGGAGACTAACTGACCTCAATTCGCTTCATTACATATATCCATATAGGCGACATGGAGACTAACTGACCTCAATTGCCTTCATACCTATATACGTATAGGCGACATAGAGACTAACTGACCTCAATCGCCTTCATACCTATGTCCGATAGGCGACATGGAGACTAACTGACCTCAATCCATCCTTACCTATATCCGTATAGGCGACATGGAGACTAACAGACCTCAATCGCCGTCATACCTATATACGTATAGGCGACATAGAGACTAACTGACCTCAATCCGCCGTCATTACCTATATCCGTATAGGCGACATGGAGACTAACTGACCTCAATCGCCTTCATACCTATGTCCGTATAGGCGACATGGAGACTAACTGACCTCAATCGCCTCATACCTATATCGTATAGGCGACATGGAGACTAACTGACCTCAATCGCCTGCATTACCTTATAATCCGTATAGGCGACATGGAGACTAACTGACCTCCAATCGCCTTCATACATATATCCATTATAGGCGACATGCAGACTAATCTGACCTCAATTGACTTCATACCTATATCCTTATAGGATAGGCGACATGCAGACTAACTGACTCAATCGCCTTCTTACCTATATCCGTATAGGCGACATAGAGACTAACTGACCTCAATCGCCTTCATACCTATATCCGTATAGGCGACATGGAGAGCTAACTGACCTCAATCGCCTTCATACCTATATACGTATAGTGCGTACATGGGACTAACTGACCTCTAATCGCTTCATACCTATATCCGTATAGGCGACATGAATGACTAACTGACCTCAATCGCCTTCATACTATGTCCGTATAGGCGACATTGAGACTAAACTGACCTCAATCGCCTTCATACCTATATCCGTATAGGCGACATGGAGACTAACTGACCCTCAATCGCCTTCATACATTTATCCGTATAGGCGACATGGAGACTAACTGACTTCAATCGCCTTCATACATATATCCGTATAGAGGTGATCATGGAGACTAATGACCTCAAATCGCCTTCATACCTATATACGTATAGGCGACATAGAGACTAACTGACCTCAATCGCCTTCATACCTATATCCGTTTAGGCGACATGGAGACTAACTGACCTCCTCAATCGCATTCATACCTATATACGTATATGGCGACATGGAGGACTAACTGACCTCAATCGCCTTCTACCTATATACGTATAGGCGACACAGAGACTACTGAACCTCAATTCGCCTTCATACCTATACCGTATAGGCGACATGGAGACTAACTGACCTCAATCGCCTTCATACCTATGTCCGACGCATAGGCGACATGGAGACTAACTGACGTCAATCGCCTTCATACCTATATCCGTATAGGCGACATGGAGACTAACTGACCTCAATCGCCTTCATACTATATCCGTATAGGCGACATGGAGGGACTAACTGACATGAATCACCTTCCATACCTATATCCGTATAGGCGACATGGAGACTAACTGACCTCAATCGACTTCATACCTATATCCGTATAGGCGACATGGAGACTAACTGACCTCAATCACCTTCCATACATATATCCGTAAGGCGACAAATGGAGACTAACTGACCTCAATCGCCTTCATACCTATTTCCGTATAGGCGACATAGAGACTAAACTGACCTCAATAGCCTTCATACCTATATCCGTATAGGCGACATGGAGACTAACTGACCTCAATCGCCTTCATGCCTGTATCCGTAAATAGGCGACATGGAGGACTAACTGACCTCCATCGCCTTCATACCTATATCGTATAGGCGACTTTAGAGACTAACTGACCTCAGTCGCATTCATACCTATATCCGTATAGGCGACATGGAGACTAACTGACCTCAATCGCCTTCATACCTATATCCGTATAGGCGACATAGAGACTAACTGACCTCAATCGCCTTCATACCTATATCCATATAGGTGACATGGAGACTAACTGACCTCAATCGTATACATAGCAATATCCGTATAGGTGACACGTATATTAACTTATATGTACCTCAATCGTATTCATATATACATTTATTCGTACAGCCGAATTTACCTCAATCCCCATAATACCAATATCGGTATGGATGACATACGGCGAAGATTTGTTGAAGGTTCTCAATCGCAACAAACTAAAACGAATGGAAATCGAAGTGAAAACGATCGACGAAGTGAAAACGATCGTTTTTTGTTCAACAATATGCATATAAACGATTATCGTTTGTCGTTGTGTACGTTCAAACCATATGTTCATTTAAATACCCAGCTTTCAACCATGTAAACATCTGTCGTTTCTTTCAACCCATCGTTTTTGTTATTTTTAATTAGATAATTATGTTTTCATTCGCTTACAAGTGATACGTTTAAACCAAAGAAAGCATCGTTTTCTAATCATAAAAAACGAAAACGGTTTAAAAACTATGGGCATTCGTTCGTTTGTGGAACCAGGAATAAATCGGAACTGTAGACAATACTTACCTCAATCGCCTTCATGCCGATGTCCGTATATGCATGTCTTCCCTCGTCTGGCGACAGCGTCATCTGCCAACACTCATGGCCACGGTGTACTATCAGGTGGTGCTGTAATACAAGGGTTCTAATGAACGATCATTGCCTATCATACCAATGGTGCACTATCAGGTGGTGCTGTAATACAAGGGTCTCTAATGAACGATCATTGCCTATCGTACCAATATGTTCAGGGGCACCACACTAACAACTTAACTGTGAACAATCACAAGTGTGAACCCTTTCAACCCTTCAGGCTAGAAAGCAAACTTGTACAAGCGCTGTAGATCCAGATGAGCCGGCTCGTAACGAGCCGTCTCATCAGGATCTGCAGCATTCGTCACTATTATTCACATATGAAACATCCAAATTATGAATAGTCCATAATTAATATGAAAAAGCCTATGTAGGAAATTCAGGGTTGAAAGGGTTAAATTCTGGCATTCGGACATGTATCTAGATTAGCTAATATAGAGTGCTATATGTCAGTGATTGCCACACAGGCGTCCCATACCTTCTGCTGAGCTGCTACATATTCATGCACCGCCGCCGACTACGTTTGTTATAGTATTGTATTGGTACTTCGACACATTCGGCAATGTCAAAGCATTTAGTCCGAATAGTGATTTCAAGATAATGCCTAACAATAGTAGTTGTGCGTTCAACAGTCCAAACATAATAGGTAGGGTCTGCTTTTTTCATGGTTTAGTGCTATTTGTTAGACATGTGTACGTGTTAATGTGGCATAATTTATGCTTGCCAACTTGATTTGAGAGACATAGCACATATAGTGCGGGTTCATAGCTCAATATTATAATTGATCACTTCGGGATACAAGCATGACATTTGGTGGAGTTGTAGAGAACAACAAACTTTATTTTTTCAGACGGGGAGCCATCTCAAATTTGGCCCAGGTTGGCTAAAATTCCAAGATGGCCGCCAAAAATTGACATTTTTGACAATGTTTCGGAAACATACTGGAGCAGTCTTTTTTGCTGTCTCCGGGTGCGCCGAAATATCAGCGGCGGGATTTCAGACACACATACATACATACAACAACAACAATTAAATTTTTTGGTGGAAACATTTGTAGGTCTAGGTGATCAATTATGGTGGTGTCTGCAAGTCAAAAATGATGTGAGTTGAATAATTAATGACATATGGATGCTGTCTGGTTTCCCAACGCCATTGAAAGAACCCAAACGCAACACCTCACAAATAGCAATTGTCATTTTCACAACACTCCTAATGGTCCAGTGACCCAAATCCGTGCGATACCTATTTCCGTGAACAAAATTTACCTGGCCTGTGTTGTGATACAAATGTTGCAGAGAGAAAACAATTTTACTCTGTTGGGGGACCCCACCTCGCCATTTCTTTTATTGATGTTGTCTTAACCATTTTGGGCCCATTTTTTGTAGGTCGAGGTTGTCGGTGGGGGGGGGGGGGGGGTGGGGTGGGGGGGGGGGGGGGGGGGGGGGGTAGGGGTGAGTGACACTTGTAATAATCGTTTTGAAACATGAACATTTATGTAGTAGTCATAGAAATATTTCACAAATTATTGGATGAACAAACCCTTGTTTTCTACTATTGATGCTATGGTACAAATGTGGCAGAGAGAAAACAATTTTGCTCTACTGTAGGACCGACCTCCCATGGCCGATTTTTTTTATTTCGTATTATCTTAGCCACATTTCGGCCCATTTCTTTGTAGGGGGTAGGAGAGAGGACGCATGTATGCAGACACTCGTTTTGAACAGGGACAAGATATAATTAGTCACTGTTTTGAAACATGGAAATTCGTGTCTTGGTCATGGATGGAAAAGTCGTGGAATAATTTTTCTACAGCGTCTGTCTGTAGACAGACTGTAACACGTTTGCTAAACGGAGTTATACAATCAATGCTCATATTTAGGTAAATATCTTTTCGGGCGGGGTATGGCACTCTCTGATGAGAAGGGCAAACTCCTTCATAAGTGCCTCTCACCTCAAACGTACACGCAGAATGCACGAAGTCACAGCAGTTGCCCTATATATCATGCAGCACATGGCAGCACATGGCATATGACAAAGCAATGGATGGCAAGGATGAGCCGATCGACTTCAATACCTGGTGTGACGTACATTCGAAAGAACACCCTCAATTATGTTACTGTGCCACTACGATGAAATTGGAGCTAACTGTTCTACAGCTTGTGAGGTCACTGCGTTAAGGGAATTTATCGTTGTATGTAGACACTGTGAGCAAACTCATCCCATGGTTTTTCGCCATGGTCGGGCTATCTACCAGGCTGTTCACTGCTGGGGACAAGCACTAGTGGCCATGCCAGAACTTCCCGATCCGGGCAACTGGGGTTGGAAGAAGAGTTTAACAGGCTGGAAGCCTCTATGGACCACACTGACGGATGCAACAGCATCATGCTACGAACTGATTTACTGTTCATGCAAGAAGGGATGCAGAGGACACTGCAAGTGCACAAAGGCGGGATTAACATGATTATAATATACAGATGGATAGTGGTATTTGGCGGCCATCTTGGATTTACCAAAACAATACAATTATTTGTTTGGTGATTAAAATCATCTGAATGCATGATTGTGTCCAAACACTATATTAGGTATTTATTAAAATACATAATTACATCATCTATAGGCAAATACTGGTATATACAGAACAAAACACTTGCTATTTGGCGGCGATTTGGGATTTATGCAAATGAACGATTAATCCAATTTGATAGCTGAAGTTGTGCAAATACCTTCTTGTGTCTCCACACTCAATTCTGGATTTTTAAATCATTTGAATTATTATTTGATGACATATACAGATAAAAAATGAAAAATACTGATATTTGGCGGCCATCTTGGTTTTATGCAAATGAGGCAATTACCAAACTAGCTTTGTTAGATGATTATAGTACATTTCTGCGTCCATACACTATATTCCATATTTATAAAAGTTATTAAATGTGGTTTACATGGGCAAATACTGAGATATGGTGAACAATGTAAATATTTGGCGGCCATCTTGGATTTTTAGCCAACCTCGGTAAAATCTGCGATGGCTCCCCATCTAAAAAAATAAAGTTTGTTGTTCTCTACAACTCCACCAAATTTCATGCTTGTATCCGGAAGTGATCAATTTTTCAGCTATGAACCCACACTAATAGTAAAGCGGCTTAAAACATGGTTTCACGATGAAAGTGGACGATATTGATATTTAGTTTCTTTCTTTTTAACAGAAACGACTAAAATATGTAGAATCGACTAGGTAGGGTCGGGTTGTACGCAATACTTTTCTAGGTTCAATGTAAATACATGGCCCATACACATTCCACTGCTGAATAGTGTCTGAATATACAATGGTAAACACGTTTCCATTAATAAACAGGTTATGGCTACGGCACTTGAACTGTGTCTCAGCAATTTTGTTTCGAGATCTTTTGGGACAACCATTGTACCAATGTGTTCAGTGTCCGTGGTAGCAGTTACTAGTAGTATACTAGGTTATACAAACTATCTTTTGATGTGAAGCTTATCAGACGGGGCTAGGAAACGAGTAGGGATTGCGAAGCTGGACGATATATCAGGCAATGTTTTTATGCTACGTGATGGGCATATATATACATATAGAATACGAGGCTGTTGGCTTTTGATGTCAAGTTTATCAGGCAAGGCTAGGAAACGCGTAGGAATTCCGAGGCTTGCAAAGGAATTCCTACCGTTTCCGAGCCGAGCATGATAAACTTGATATCAAAAGACACTAGTCTGGTATTGTATTTATCAGGTAAGGTTTTATGCTCGAAAATGACCACATATGACGTCGTTATATATGGGCAGAACGCGGACTTGTTTCCATTGCGTCATTACACTGACGTCATTCGGTAACGTCACGTGACGTCATCCGACCAATGGAACGTCAGTTTTCACTTCGTTGTAACCCGGATCTTTGTATCAGGTCCAGGTCAATGCCTGATGCAAAAATATGTTATCAGTCAGTACGTATTCGGTCAATACAGGGCAGGTTACCTGATAAACTGTATAATAAGGTGGTTTTAGTTGAACAGAACGAGGACATACTTACGATGCATCATTACATTCAGGCCACATTCGATAACGTCATGACTTTTTTGTGACATCGTTCGACCAATGAAACGTCATCGAAAATACTTTTAAATCCGTTGTGACCCAGATATACTTAGCTAGGCAATTCAAAATGCGGTAATTTGTTATCTGTCAATAGTATTACATGAAGGCCAATGCAAAGCCAGTAACGTGTAGCCTATTTCTCCAACATTGCAAAGTACACTTTGAGGGAGAAATTTTCAATTTAATGATAAATTTATTCATTTTTATTATACTGAAATTATTACATGATCACATCCATTTTGGCTGATCACATCCATATATGCAGTCGGTAGTTATTAACTTTGGTGAAATAGGCTACTAATAAAATGGAATTTACCGTTTGTGGGCGGTAGATAAAGCCAATGTACGTGTGTACAGATTGCCAGGGGGCCACTGTGTGATGATGCGGCTGGGTGGTATGCGACATCGCCGCATGGGTGTGTGTTACCACTGGACCCGGTGTCGTGGACGCAGGCTGAAATATGGCGGTGACTGGAGAAATGGGGTGATTGGTTTGGCGACCAGTGTATATTCTGATCAGACTGTGCACTCTTTGCCATTCAAACAAACAACATATATCAAGTTATCAAGCTAAACGAGAGTGTTATTTGATCTGGATCTACATTGGACACAAATCCAATAAACCCCATGTAAGCGCAGCAACCAATATGAAAGGCACTGAGTGTCAGGGGTAAAATCGTAGGACTAAAATGTTCACAAGTGCACAATTATGATAGTCTGTAAATGTCACATTAACAATGTTTTCTTGTAAACAATTATTGGATTTACATGTATTGAGCAGAGGCTGCATATGCAGCCTATGCTCAATAAATGTAAATCCATCAATTGAAAGTTACAGACGATCCTAAATTTGCAATGACGAACATTTTAGTCGTACGAACTATATGCGTCAGGACCTCTATACGGTCTAACAGAGCCACTATAATACTCGTGTATATGCAACATTTCTATTCTAGCACGCACATTGTATCCAGTTTTGTTGTGCCATGCTTGTATCACCCAACAATATTTACTCACACAATATATCATGTTGTTGAGATCTGAGATTGGATAACAAAATATATTCTGTTCTATTCCGTAAATCTTGAGGCGTTACACGCAGTTATGTTCCATTCCAAAATTGTTACTCCATTCACACAGATTCAATATTTCACCAGGCTTACCGTATGATCCAAAAGTCTCGCGTGAACTCGGGCAAACTCTCGTTGGATCCCAGAATTGCCCCGGCTCGCCTGAAATGACCGGCATACATTAATCCTATTTTTAATTCTTCCGCAAGTTTTACACGTACATGTACACGAATTCAATCCTGAGTAACGTTTGTTGAATTTGAAACTTATGGGCGCCGCCATTATAAAAAGTTAAAACAATAGACCGCATCATCTCTTACGATGTTATTACAGGGATTTAGGGTTTCCCCATGTTAAATCCCCATAGACATCTTCACAGAGTGAAGATGTCTATGGGAATTTAACATGGGGTACTATGTGTTATATCTCTGGTTATAATAGACCACGTCTGTAATCTCTTACGATGTTATTACAAGGATTTAGGGTACTATGTGTTATATCTCTGGTTATAATAGACCACGTCTGTAATATCTTACGATGTTATTACATGGATTTAGGGTACTATGTGTTATATCTCTGGTTATAATAGACCACGTCTGTAATATCTTACGATGTTATTACAGGGATTTAGGGTACTATGTGTTATATCTCTGGTTATAATAGACCACGTCTGTAATATCTTACGATGTTATTACAGGGATTTAGGGTACTATGTGTTATATCTCTGGTTATAATAGACCACGTCTGTAATATCTTACGATGTTATTACAGGGATTTAGGGTACTATGTGTTATATCTCTGGTTATAATAGACCACGTCTATAATATCTTACGATGTTATTACATGGATTTAGGGTACTATGTGTTATATCTCTGGTTATAATAGACCACGTCTATAATATCTTACGATGTTATTACAGGGATTTAGGGTACTATGTGTTATATCTCTGGTTATAATAGACCACGTCTATAACTATCTTACGCATGGGATTTATACAGTGATTATAGGGTACTATGTGTTTATATCTCTGGTTATAATAGACCACGTCTATAATATCTTACGATGTTATTACATGGATTTAGGGTACTATGTTATATCTCTGGTTATATAGACCACGTCTATAATATCTTACGATGTTATTACATGATTTAGGGTACTATGTTATATCTCTGATAATAGACCACGTCTATATATCTTCATTGTTAATTATCGGGATTTAGGGTACTATGTGTTATATCTCTTGGTTATAATCGACCACTGGTCTATACTATCTTACGATGTTATAAAATGGATGTTAGGGTACCATGTGTTATATCTCTGGTTATAAATAGACCACGTCTATAATATCTTACCGAAGTGTTTAATTAAACATGGATATATGGTACTTTAAGGTTTTATATCATCTGTGTGTTAATAAATAGACCACGATCGTATTAATATCTTACGATGGTTATTACATGAATTTAAGGGTACCTATGTGTATATCTCTGGGTTATAATAGACCACGTCATAATATCTTACTAATTCGGTTAATTACAGGGATTTTAGCGGGTACTAATGTGTTATATCTCTGGATATAATAAGAACCACGGTCTATAATTTTAAATCCTTACGGATTTTATTACTAGGAATTTCAGGGTAACTATGTGTTATATCTTCTGGTTATAATAGACCACTCTGTAAAATCATACGATGTTATTACATGGATTTAGGGTACTATGTGTTATATCTCGGTAATAGACCTTTACGTTCTATAATATCTTACATTTTATACATGGATTTAGTACTATGTGTTATATCTCTGGTTATAATAGACCACGTCTATAATATCTTACGATGTTATTACAGGGATTTAGGGTACTATGTGTTATATCTCTGGTTATAATAGACCACGTCTATAATATCTTACGATGGTTTATACATGGATTTAGTATCATTGTGTTATAATCTCAGTTTAATACCACGTCTGTAATATCTTACGATGTTATTACAGGGATTTAGGGTACTATGTGTTATGTCTCTGGTTATTAACACCAGAGACATAATACATTGTACCCTAAATCCCTGTAATAACATCGTAAGAGATGACGTGTTCTATTGTTCTAATTTGTCATAATGGCGGCGCCCATAAGTTGTGAGGCAGGTAAACATATAGAAACAAAATTGCTAGCCCGCTCCATACCTCTGGCGATGGTAGCGATTAAATCCCATCTCTTTAATTTAACAAATGGAAGAGTGATTTTTACAATCGGTTATCCGGCGTGTTTGATATGTTAGCGATATAAAACTGTCAAAACTGTATCAATAAATTATTAATAAAGAACATACATGTACACATGCAGAAATTGGTTATTTTACCGTGTAAAGGTGCTTACATGTGCTTTACATGTATATCTTGTAAATTTGAAAGCTTCATTTCGTTATGTTCAATGTTGAACAACAGCAAGAGAAAAAATGGCTTCCATGGGAAAATGATTTCCCTGTTCTATTATTTTTGGCAATTTGCTTGTTCTACGTCACATATTATTTGTTTAAATGTATAAACTATACAGTTTACTAAATTGTAACCTACATACAACAGCTTTGGGTATGCACTTCGGTTGCTCACGTTTTTTGAATGGGTCAACTTGTAGCCGTAGATAACATATCGGAGGCGAATTATTGTAACTAGTAAACATACGGTTTCCTCCGATGACCATGTCCGACAATGTCAACTTTATTAGCAGTACTTCTGCGGTCAATCTGAGCATTCTGCAGAGCAATTTCCTATAAACATAGTTTGCACTTGGAAGTCATTAAATTTGTCTACAGCAATTGAAACTAACTACATAAATACTGCTGCTAAATTTGGTCCCGTATAGTAGTGTTAGCGGCTGGAACATGGTAACCATTACTCAAAATTTCATGGGCGCCGTCATAACGCAAAATCAAGACAATACACCACGTAATTCCCCACCGTGGATAACATATTTTGAAAGAACGGAAATAAAGTTTCAGAGAATTTATGTCCAATTATACAGTGAACCTCTCTAAACCGGACACCCTGGAAGGTCCCCAGGGTGTCCGGCTTAGAGAGGTTTCATTGTAATTCAGGCATTTGATCATACTGGGCCATAGCTGTGTACTATGCGATCAGGAACAGACATTATCACCCGAGATAAATGACCAAGAAACTCATCAAAAATAAGATCACAGATGTGTTTTGGTGTCCGGTTTTGAGGGGTTCCGCTGTAGTAAGCATTCTCAACGTACCTGACAAATGGCGACTCCACAGACAAACAATACCACGGAATACATGGTTCACCGAACCTGGCGATGTGGTTCCAACACAGGGGGAAGGTCGATTGTCCGTGATAAGGCATTTTCCTATGTAATAAACCCCGATCCACGGGGGAAATGGTATGTTGATCATGGGTGTGCACATTAACCCTTTCAGCGCCACATGTCATAATTCAATGTTTACAAACACTACAGATCCAGATGAGCCGCCTCGTAACGAGCCGTCTCATCATGATCGGCAGTGTTTGCCCGTAGTTTAAGGTAGTTTGATCCACACCACGTTTCGTATAAATGGAACAATTAAAATAGAACCATCAAAGGCGGATATGTAGGCGGCGAAAGTGTTAAACTGCAGCATATGCAACCAACGCCTGCAGTCCAGGATTATTTGAATTGGTTGATGCGGGTGACATCTTGCGTCTTATGTATGTTTCAAAAGCGTGTCTCTCATGTATGCTCTGTATATTGTCCTAACATTGTTGAATGTACAGTGTCTTATTGACCTCCGTCTTATCGTTGTGGAAAGTATGTATACATGCGTGTGTATACACGTGTTATATAGATGCATATAGACGAGAACGTTATACAGTGGAACCTCTCTAAACCGGACACCCTGGGCGGTCTCAGGATGTCCGATTTAGAGAGGCTCCACTGTAATTAAGCATTTCATGAACAGTTGTAGCCATTTCCAATCATGAACAGACACGACAATGCCATAAATAACAGTGAAACCCATCTAAATTAAACACAATAGGGTCACCAGGCTGTTCGGTTTACAGAGGTTATACCGTATAAAGGAACACACTTTAAACAATTAAGTAACAAAGTTACAGTTAAATAAAATACAATACATTCGTGATGAATTGAAACGATATTTATTAAACTCGTTTATTGATTACATAAGAAACGAGTTCATCGTTTCTTATGAAATCAGTCAACGAGTTTAAAGGTACATACCCACTGAATAGGCAGAACTGTTCTTTATAGGAATTAAATAAGTGTATAATTGTGTCACTATTCCACCAGTTCTAAATATTACGAGTGCCCAATATACACATATAATCATTTAGTAATATTTAGTTTACTGATAGTGACGCGCGGTGGTATCAGGATATTTTTTATATGCAAATGAGGCATGATATTTTTTAATTAGTTATACTAATTAAATGCGTAACGTGAAAAAATAAAATTGTATACAGATTATAAAGTATGACCATTGCACAACAAAAAATAAATACAGAGAATAAATAGTAACGTTCGTTAATATTTTAAAGAAACACGGTTATCGCCCCTGATATCAGTGTGAAATTTACGTCTGATATAAAATGTATAATAATACCAATCAATACATGAGATGATGGTGAATGAATGTTTATTTTGCCAGAAAATGTCTCAAATGCTTTCTCGGAAATAAATAACAGTTTGTGCCTACTGAGTGGGTATGCACCTTTAATACCATTGGCTATTATGAATACTAAATGCACCACACACTATCATAAAGTACAAAACAGGTTCAAAATGAGTATTTTTACATTTTACTATTATGGTTGTTATTATGGCGGACATTTTGAATTTGGCGGCCATTTTGTGCTTGAAAAAAATCCACCCTAATTGTTTTTAATGCTTAGCCTATCTAAATACAAAATCAAGAGAGAGAGAGAGAGAGAGAGAGAGAGAGAGAGAGAGAGAGAGAGATTGAGTCTGCACGTAATTGAGACATGGCACGTAATTATTTTTATGGAAAATCCAGCCTCCACTAAATTGTCCAATGCTCTTTTCAGCGAATGGAATGGTCTTCCAAACGCCCTTCCAAACTTACGTCTATTCTATGCGACGTCGGTCCAATGTAGTGATCCACGCATGCGGTGGTCACAACCGGTATCAGGGAACATATTATGTTCATTTGCCACATTTGCCAGTTGGAAGCTATAACATCCACCACAAGTACACGTCTACACGTCCAAGTTAGTTTGGAAACTGTTTTTTTTATATTATGCCCCCTGTTCACTTCATCGACAGAACATATGGATTTGACAGTACAACATGACAGGAATGTGTTGTCAAAGGATCAGTTGACACATACACATCAACATTACTATTTTATATTAGGAACCGTCAAATAAATCAACAAAATGGTAACAGTATAGTTTCTTTTTTTGCTCAGTATATTTCAACTTCAGGATACAATATAGAAGGTCCCACAATTATGGACCTCGCGAGAGTTTAAGTCATGTCTCGTAACTTGACGGCCGAGCCCGAGCTGAACTATCGCCTTCATGTGGAAATACAGGACAAAGTCAATAGATTCAGGATAATTGCCAAACATGATTCGCACGCCCTAATTTTGCCAAGAACAACAACGTTTCTGAACATATGTGAGACACGATATGCGATTTTTCCATTCGGATATCTACGTAATTTCATGAAATATGTTTACAAAATTTACAATATTTTCCATAAATGGCGTCAAAAATTGAAAACAAATTCAGAGTAAATGCTTTTGACGCAATTCACGGAACATATTGTAAATTTTGTAAACGTATTTCATGAAACTACAAAATCCCATGCCGTGTCTCATATGTGGCTATGACTAGAGAAGTGAGATTGTGTGACCAGTGTAGCCAGTGATCATGTAACACACTCATCTAGCCTGATAATCATCCATATTGCTTATTAGGAGCAAAGCGGGTGTTTCATTGATGGAATCGCGGACAGTGTAGATCCTGATCAGACTGCGGATGCCACAGCCACAGCCACATATTGGCGATACCGATTCACAATCAAGCACTTTGACTGTCTGCGTGACGTAATTGACTGTCTGTGTCAGAGTGTAGCACAGCTTAGACTCAGCCATTCAAGCTCCTTGATTTCCAGCACAATATTCAAGCATTTAGAAATAAATAAGTTGATGCAAATATTGGCCTGATTAGCGGAGGCGGTAGTGTACCAGAGAATCATACATTCAGGGCGTGGAATCACGTGCAAATGCGTGACGTAATTGTTAACGTCATAATTGTCACGCCTGCATTAGCAGAATACGCTTTTCCCATCGTCTTCGTCGTCCGCGTCGTCGTCCGAAATGTCAAAATGTTTGTACAAGCTTCGTCATCGTGGTATAACTTTAATATTACTTGACATATTGCTTCACTATTTGGACACTTGATATATGTGAGCATTTGGAACACACTCATGCCGCCATTAACATGACCTTGACCTTTTTTACCTTCACATTTTTCCGGAAACAGGTAGCCATTGTTTTGCGCCAGAAGGTTTGTACACTTGAAGTTTCTTTATTATGATATAATTAATATTACTTGATGGATTGCTTCGATATTTGGACACTTGATACATGTGAGCATTTGGAACACACTCATGCCGTCATTAACATGACCTTGACCATTTTTACCTTCACATTTTGACGAAAATACTTAGCCATTTTTGTGTGTCAAACAGTCTGTGCTTCTTTATCATTGTATAACTTTAATAATACATGTACCCAGCGTTCAACCATGTAAACTCTTGTCGTTTCTTTCAACTCATCGTTGTTGTTATCTTTAATTAGAAAATGATGTTTTCATTGGTTTAAACGTGACACGTTTATGAGTAAACGATGTGCGTTTGTTCGTTTGTGGAACCAGGAATAAATCGGAACTGTAGATATTCGTATAGACACAAATTACCTCAATCGCCTTCATGCCGATGTCCGTATATACATGTCTGCCTCGTCTGGCGACAGCGTTATCTGCCAACATTCATGGCCACGGTGTACTATCAGGCGGTGCTGTAATACAAGGGTCTCTAATGAACGATCACAAAGTGTTAGCCCTTTCAACTTGAGGCCAGAAAGCAAACTTCAGCAAGCGCTGTAGATCCAGATGAGCCGGCTCGTAACGAGCCGTCTCATCAGGACCTGCATCATTAGGTTTGAGGCGGCTTTCAGCTGCGCCGAAAACCTATTGTTTTCGTTGGGTTTTTTGTTTTTGTTTTTTTATTCAGCCGTTTAAATGTATAAAATACACAGTTTACTAAATTCTGACATACATACAACAGGTTTGGGTATGCCCTTCGGTTACTCACGTTTTTTTAATGGGTCAAATTGTAGTCGTAGATAACATATCGGAGGCGAATTATTGTAACTAGTAAACATACGGTTTCTTCCTTTTAATGATGACCATGTTCTACAAGTCCGACAATGTCAAATTTATTAGCAGTACTTCTGCGGTTAATCTGAGCATTCTGCAGAGCAATTTCCTATAAACATAGTTTGCACTTGGAAGTCATTAAATTTGTCTACAGCAATTAAACCTAACTACATAAGTACTGCTGCTAAATTTGGTCCCGTATAGTAGTGTTAACGGCTGGAACATGGTCACCATTACTCACAACTCATGGGCGCCGTCATAACGCAAAATCACGACAATACACCACGTAATTCCCCACCCTGGATAACATATTTTGAAAGAACGGAAATAAAGTTTCAGAGAATTGATGTCCAATTATACAGTGAACCCCTCTAAACCGGACACCCTGGGAGGTCCCCATGGTGTCCGGCTTAGAGAGGTTTCACTGTAATTCATGCATTTGATCATGCTGGGCCATAGCTGTGTGTTATGCGATCACGAACGGACATTATCACCCGAGATAAATGACCAAGAAACTCATCAAAAATAAGATCACAGATGTATTTTGGTGTCCGGTTTAGAGGGGTTCCGCTGTAGTAAGCATTCTCAACGTACCTGAGAAATGGCGACTCCACAGACAAACAATGCCGCGGAATACATGATTCACCGAACCTGGCGATGTGGTTCCAACACAGGGGGAAGGTCGTTTGTCCGTGATAAGGCATTTTCCTTTGTAATAAACCCCGATCCGCGGGGTAAATGGTATGTTGGTCATGCGTGTGCATATTAACTCTTTCAGCGCCACAGGCCATAATTCAATGTTTACAAACACTACAGATCCAGATGAGCCGCCTCGTAACGAGCCGTCTCATCATGATCTGCAGTGTTTGCCCGTAGTTTAAGGTAGTTTGATTCACACCCCGTTTCGTATAAATGGAACAATTAAAATAGAACCATCAAAGGCGGATATTTTGGCGGCGAAAGTGTTAAACTGCATATGCAACTAACGCCTGCAGTCTAGGATTACTTGAATTGGTTGATGCGGGTGACATCTTGCGTCTTGTGTATGTTTCAAAAGCTTGGCTCTCAAACATGTTTGCTCAGTATATTGTCCTAAAATTGTTGAATGTACAGTGTTGGACTAATGATTTTGACTAACAAGTATTTCTTCTGAGCCTTATTGACCTACGTCTTATCGTTGTGTAAAGTATGTATACAGGCGTGTGTATACACGTGTTATATAGATGCATATAGACGAGAACGTTATACAGTGGAACCTCTCTAAACCGGACACCCTGAGAGAGGCTCCACTGTAATTAAGCATTTCATGAACAGTTGTTGCCATTTTCAATCATGAACAGACACTACAATGACATAAATAACAGTGAAACCCATCTAAATTAAACACAATGGGGTCACCAGGCTGTTCAGTTTAGAGAGGTTCTACCGTATAAAGTATCACACTTTAAACAATTAAGTAACAAAGTTACAGTTCAATAAAATACAATACATGCGTGATGAATTTAAACGATACGTATTAAACTCGTTTATTGATTACATAAGAAACGAGGCCATCGTTTCTTATGAAATCAGTCAACGAGTTTAAAGGTACATGCCCACTCACTAGGAAAAACTGTTATTTATAGGAATTAAAGAAGTGTATAATTGTGTCACTATTCCATCAGTTCTAAAATTACGAGTGCCCGATATACAGATATATGTAATTATAATCATTTAGTAATATTTATTTTACTCATAGTGACTCGCGGTGGTATCAGGCTATTTTCATATGCAAATGAGATTTATATATTTAGAAATTTATTTAATTATTTATACTAATTAAATGCGTCACCTGATAACATAATATTTTCGACAGATATTAAAGTATGATCATCGCACATAAAAAAAAAACAGAGAATAAATAGTAATGTCAGTTAACAATTTAAGGAATACACGGTTATCGCCCCTGATATCAGTGTGGAAATTTACGTCTGATATAAAATGTATAGTAATGCTAATCAATACGTGGGGTAATGGTAAATGGATGTTTATTTTGCCAGAAAATGTCTCAGATGATTTCTCTGATATACAGAACAGTTTGTGCCTACTGAGTGGGCATGTACCTTTAAACGTACATGCCCACTCAGCAGGCATAAACTGTTCTTTATAGGAATTGCATAAGTGCATAATTGTGTCACTATTCCATCAGTTCTAAACATTGCCAGAAAATATCTCAGATGATGTCTCAGATATAAAGAACATTTTGTGCCTAATGAGTGGGCATGTACCTTTAAATATCTCATACATCAAGAAGACTTTTACATTGTGTTATTGCATACATAAAGCCGTGTTGAACCCTATATGTCACAGTAACGAATATATCACACGTGTGATATATCCGTACGAATACGTCACACATAGTGAAGAATACGTACGAATACATCACACAAATGTGTGACGTTTACGTTTGGCATCACTACCCCTTGCAACAAAAACGAATGTGTCACATGTTACAAAAACTCGAACAAAAATTAATAAAATATTGTCCAGACGAATATGTCACATGAACAGTACGATAAAAGAAAACAGAATAGAGCAGGCATATTCGCCAGGTTATTTGACAAGGTAAATGTAAATGCTTTGATCTAACGACGGCACTGGCTCGATGACCTTGCATGTCGATACCGACTATTTAAGTCCCCGTCCGATAGGACTAGGTTATCTCGAATGTGTCTTGTCTTGCCCAAGGACACGCCGAATCGACCAGTGGCGGGATTCTAACTCGGGGTCTCCCGATCCGAAGTCCGATGCTCTACCCACTGAGCTATTCCAGCTGATTTCAGACAGCACTAGGGGCGTATCATGTTATGGCGCTTATCGTCTGTCCGTCTGTTAGCGATTTGGTTTGCGCTCAAAATAATCTTGACATAGGATCCTCAAACTTGGTATACAGGTGAGTAACGACCAGTGTATGACCAATTCGACTTGACTACAGTGTGTCAAAGGTCAAAATCGCGGTGACTTTAGGCAATAAAACAGTTGCCGCTCTCTATAACTCGAGAACGCCATGCCCTAGAATGCGCATTATTGGTTTTCAAGTTAGTCATGACCAGCAGATGACCTCTGTTGATTTGAGGTCAGTAGGTCAAATGTCAAGGTCGCGGGATGACCTTGGCCAATAAAACGAGTTCGGCTCAATAACTCAAGAACAGTTGGTGCTAGGATGCTCAAACGTTTGATTTTGAGGTCACTATGCACATTGTGGCACCACTGCGTGTCTTTTTGAGAAGGGGAGGGGAGAGGGGCTTATATGTTTGACAAACAACTCTTGTTAAACGAATATGTTAAATGTCAATGTGTCATTCGAAGCTACCATCTGGCGTATATTGCTCTGCTTAGTTTAGTAGTTGCCTCCTACACTGGTACTCATTATAACTCTTTCAACACCAAGTAACTGAGATGGAATCTTCCATGTTATATTTCAGACTATTCCATTAACCATGAGATGATCATTATACATTTAAAACATTTTACATTTTGTTTTCAGATATTGGCAGTAAAAATAGAAATTTTGTCACAAACAGTGCAGATCCTGATAAGACGGCTCGTTACGAGCCGGCTCATCTGGATCTACACTGTTTGCAAACTCCAGTATATAGGTATGTGGTGTTGAATGGGTTAAAAGGAATATTATTACATCTGACATAAAAATGTGTTAAACGTTTTTATGCCCCCTATTACGGGGCGCCATGCAGGACAGGTTAATTATGTGTACAAAATTGAGTTTTGTAACACTAAAAATCACAAAATTCAATTCTGTGTCACAAAATTCAATTCTGTGTCATAAAATTCAATTCTGTCAATTCTGTGTCACAAAATTCAATTCTGTGTCACAAAATTCAATTCTGCATACGTTTCGTATACAAAATTCATTTTTGTTATAAAGGATTCAATTTTGTAAGACAGAATTGAGTTTTGTGAAGAAAATTCAGTTTTGTGGGACAGAATTCATTTTTGTCCACAAAAATTAGTTTGCGTAGGATAGTCTATGTCATCTCTACGTTGATTGGTTGAGTTCGGTCTTAGTCCATTTTACTAGATGGTGGTGGAGTACACTTGCAGTTTTAAATATTTCAATGCGAAAATATAACCCAATATATCAATATTATACTTCTTTATGGACAGTTATTTTGGTTATATTATGATTACAAATGAGTGGTCACACCATATAAGCATATATACTTTGAAGGAGAAATAAGAAAAATATTCAGAATTTTCCCTCAATTATGTAAACAGGGTCAAACATAAAGTAGCCGAGACATAGCTAGACCTGAGAGCATGCCCATATACAGTCAAACCTGTGAATAAAGGCCAGCCATGGGAAGTAAAAAATCTGGCCTTTGTTCACAGGTGGTCTTTATTCGCAGGGTCATTTATATAGTAATTGTGCATTTGGGACAACAAAAGTGTGGCCTTTACAGCCAGGTGATTGCTATTCGGAGGTGGTCTTTAACACAGGTTCGACTGTATAGAGAATACCAGGCTAGTGTATTTTGATATCAAGTTTATCAGGCAAGGCTAGGAAACGCGTAGGAATTCCGATGTTTGCCGAGGAATTCCTACCGTTTCCGAGCCGAGCCTGATAAACTTGATATTAAAATACACTAGCCTGGTATTCTATTTATCAGGTAAGTTTTATGCTCGAAAATGACATTAGATGACGTCGTATTCTAACAGTAGATATAACCTTGTGAAACAAATGGTATTGGATCTGTGTCTACTAGTTGCGAAGTTACGTGTTCGCAACTATGTGTCTACATGCATTATTTACAGTATACACCATCTTAGTATCCATGGTATCTACACAAATACTACAAATGGTTTCCTCAAATGGCCCAATACACACATTCTGTTTATAAACACAGACAGCAGTCAGACACAGGTCACAGCGCGTGTATTATTGATTTAACTGGGGCAGATGTACCTTGCGATACACAATAAATGACGTCAGTACTCGCGGGAGATCTACATGTACATGAATTATGTGTACAATTATAACGCAAATGAGTTTAAATACGAATGGGTTTGTCAACGTTTGACTGTTTGGAGATAGTTGAAGCAAAATGGCAGAATGAGAAATGAATCATCGGAAGAATGAGAAATGAATCATCGACATTGAATGTGTAGATCGGCGACCGTGACCCATTTCTCCAGTGCAGTTTCTGACCAATGGTAGTCCTTCTTACATGCGTGTACAGAATTGAATTTTGTGACACAGAATTGAATGTTGTTACACAGAATTGACAGATTTGAATTTTGTGACACCGAATTGAATTTTGTGACACAGAATTGAATTTTGTTACACAGAATTGAATTGTGTGACACAGAATTGAATTTTGTTACACAAAAGTGAATTTTGTGGCACAAAAGTGAATTTTGTGACACAGAATTGAATTTTGTGGCACAAAAATGAATTTTGTTGACAAAATTGAGCCATGTCCCACTTGGCGCCCCGTACTTATGCGATAGCAAGGGTGGCATATTGCTTTGCTCCTGATGTTCCGTCCGTACGTCCGTCCGTCCGTACGTCCGTCCGTGTACATTTGCGTCGAAAACTTTGTCCCAGTTTCTCCATCATGTCATATCTTTAATATTACTTGAATGATTCCTTCAATACTTGGACACTTGCTTTACTTGGACATCTGTGACACACTCGCGCCACCAGTAACATGACCTTGACCTTTGTGACCTTTGAAATGCAGATTAAATACTTAGCCATTTGTTTACGTCGAAAAGTTTGTCCCAGTTTCTCCATCATGTCATATCTTCAATATTACTTGAAGGATTGCTTTACTATTTGGACAGTTCATTCTCCTGAACATGTGTGACACACTCACACCAACAATGACATAACCATAACGTTCAAAATAATATCGTCTCGTAATAATTGTGTCGTCAACATTAATTCGAAGTGTGCGATTTTTTTGTCGCGCTGGCTTGCCGACAGCGCCATATAGTCGGCACGTTGACGGCCGTACGTCCGTGCGCCTCAGCGGGCGCGACATGCGGGCCCCGGCCATCTCGTTCCTATTTTGTTCCACTCATTGCTCTATGTATAGAATATGTAAATTCTGATGAGGTCGCTCACATCAGGGTGTATTGTGGGGGCTATGTTTTATTATTTCAACATTTAGATATGTCACTAATATACACACATAGAGTTTGATTGTTATTACATGGTACACTTATTGACAGTATTTCATATTATTTGTAGGACGGACATAACAAATGTTGAGGGCAGGGCGGATATTGAATCGTGTTTTGTTCTTAAAATATTATCAAAAATCAATATTGATTCGTCCAATGCATTTTCTAGTGTACACGATTAATTATACTTTATATGAAGTTACTGCACAAATTGATTTACATAATTAAAATTAATCACACTGTCTTCACATATACATAAAATGTCCAAAACGGTATGTAAATATTAGTTGATATTCTGTAACCAGATGGCCCACGGCCCGCATGTCGAGCCCGCCGAGGCATTTGAGGGTATTTTTAAAAACATTAACGCAGATTTCGGACGGACGCACGCACGGACGGACGGACGGACGGACGCACGGACACCCGTATGTCATTATGATCACTATGTCTCGCTTTCCGCAAGCGGGCTCGACAAAAACGGACACTTTTGATGTCAAATACAAGTAGAATAATTACCTAATTATGTACCCTCTTAATTTCCGTAAACATGTATTTTACTTAAGTGTAGGGAATCCATCTTTAAGAAGAAAACAAATACAAATACATAAGTATGAAACAAATCTTGTGTCATTTAACATGATAGCTCAACTCGATTCGGCTTATATTTAAGGGTGGGAATTGGCTCGAACACCTTCCATACCCGGAGAAATAGGGCGTATGCCATTTTTAACCAGTTTCCCTGCTGATAATTGAATGACTGTTAGAAACAGGACGGGTGTTTCCTTGATGAAATGGCGAACAGTGCAGATCCTGATCAGACCGTGCGGATGCACATGCTGATCGGGATCTACATTGGTCGCAAAGTGGATGGCAGGTGGGAGCATGCGATGGGTAATTTAAAGGCAAAATAAACATTCATTCACCATTAATTACCCCACGTATTGATTGACATTATTATACATTTATATCAGACGTAAATTTCCACACTGATATCATGGGCGATAACCGTGTTTCCTTAAAATGTTAACGGACATTACTATTTAACGATCGGGATTCAACATTAACGTTGACATTATTGTATGTGAGAGTTGGTTATACCCCTTGTATGAATAATACGAGTATACGTAATCCTATTACTTTAGGGGAAGGAAGGGGCCAAGTGACTTTGGTGTGGTACAGACCTGCCACCATGTCAGGTTATTCTAATTCCAGGGCTGAATATAATTTTGTTTATGTAAATATTCCGTTCTGATTTTTGGATCCCCCCCCCCCCCCCACCCCACTGCAACAAGTTAAATGAAGGATCGAACCCGTTGATCCTACCTTAAATTACCTTAGCTGTTGATATGTCGTTACACACCAATACATCACATCACTGGTCGCAAACCCCATAAGCCCCATTCCTCCAGTCACAGCCACATATCTCATATAATGGCAAATTAAGCCTACTTGACTATCGCGCGATGTATTGGTGTACAATGGCGGCACGCTTCGTAGCATGCACTTTGCGTATCTTAAGATTAAAGTTACTTATTATAGATCAAAACTCCCTGTTAAGAAGTATGTGTTGTTTGTTAAAGGTACATGCCCACTCAGTAGGCACAAACTATTCTTTATATGAATTAAATAAGTATATAATTGTGTCACTATTCCACCAGTTCTAAAAAATACGAATGCTTTTATTATCTCATATTTAAGGGTAGGAACTGGCTCGAGGACCTTCCAAACCCGGGCATTTGAGCCCAAAAATGGCAGGTCAACGAAATAGTGGGGCTTTAAATAATTATGCTGTTAAATCCAGTAAATGTCCCGGTAAAATGCCCCGCATTGCAGGGCCATTTGGTTGGTGAACGTCGCAGCACATTTTTAGCAACAGTTAAAGAATTATTAATGTCATCGCAGTGCGGGACATCATCGGCGGTTAAAGTCCCGGTGTATGCCCAGTATGCCCAGATAAAGCCTCGCTACTTCCCTGGAGGTGATATACATTGACTAATGATAAACCATGCTTTTAAAATCTAAAGCTGATCTCATTGTAATCATCTAAGTAGAACACCCAATGATTGGAACATTATTATATATGTAAATGTAAAGTGTATTGGACATGTAAATATTGAACAGGCGAAACTGACCATCGGTTAACAATTTGTACCATGTTTTATATTTAGTTACTATTATCATAGAAGTTTACATTTCATGCGATATACTCTATATCACAGACATGGAGATAAAAAAAGTATTATAACAAGAGGCCCAAATGGGCCTGCTTCGCTCACCTGAAATTATTATCCAAATTATAAAGTAAGTCAGAAATGGTCCAGACTGTCTATTACATGTATATATACCATCAAAATTGTTCTGTCCACCATAGTAATAGTTGGCTTGAAACATAAAAATTGAGAACAATGTAAACAGTATAATGCTTATAAAACAGCATTAACAAATGTGATGCAGAATAAATATGAATACATGATAAACGGTATAACAGACAGTCTGATGCACGAGGAAAAGACGCTTAAAATCACTAATAAACTTTCGGCCGGCGGTCATCTTAAATTATGTAATCATCCGATGTCGACCAAAAATGCTCCAGAGTGATAGTCTTGTCGATACCTTTGAGTTGATATATGACATGACCGTAAACGGTAAAATACGAAATTTGACCCCTACTTGACCCCTCCGGCCCACCCTTTCTTGACCCAGGGGCCACCATTTGAACAAATCTGAAACAGCATTAACTATCGATCATTCCTACCAGTGTCATCGAAATCCGTCTGGTCGTTCGTGAGAAGTATTTTTTAAGAAGTTGACATACTTTATGACGGCGGCCATTTTGGATTATGCGATGATCTCCATGTTAACAAATATGAAAAGTCTTCACCAACGGACCATACCTGTGAAGTTTGTCCAATATCAGCCCGGCGGTTCATGAATATAAGACGTTTGCAATCTTTAATAAAATAATGACCTTTTGGCGGTCATCTTGGATTGTTTAATGATCAGATTTCGACAATAAATGCTCCAAAGTGATCGTCTTGTCGATACATTCGATTTGATAATGATATGACCATATTCGGTCAAGTTTGAAATTTGCGATTGTGTGACATATACGTTTATACCAAAAATAGAAAAATATTTGTGTGAGATTTTCGGTTTGTGATGTATTCGACCGAATACGGCCAGTATTCACCGACATGTGTGACGTATTCGCACGAATATAAAATACAGTATAAACTCTCTAAACTGGACACGTGGGTTTGTCTAATTTTATTGGTTTCACAGCCATTTGTATATGATCTTAGTGTATGTTCATGATTGCAAAACCTACACATATGTATTGGAGAGCTCATATTCCAAAAGTACAGTGGAACCTGTCTAAACCGAACACTCTGTGAGCCGGTTTAGAGAGATTACACTGCATGTTTAAACCGCCGAAGGATAAGTTGAAGCTGCCCATTTTCTGTAACTGTCTCAATCATATATTTAGGTCCACCACCACCACCAAAGATTTTTCCTATATAAACTAACCAATGATCACATCACACATTTTGCTATTCTCTGCTACTTTCATTTTTCGTATGGATGTTGTGGGACATATTTTCCCATAACCCGCAGCTATTCTGCTCTGGTTATTCACTAATTAAAATATAGGTTTAATTATTGTTAAGAAAGATAAATTCAATCTCCTGTAACCACAAAGGTGGTGGCGCAAAAAGTCAGCGTCTGGAATTGAAACCGTCTCACATGACAAACATGATCGGACTTACAAAATAATCCCAAAGCATATGCTTGAAACTGATGTAAATGATACATTAACATGCCTGTGAAGTAGATTAGTGCATATTGACTGGTTTCTGCAAGCAAAGAGTCTCTATGGCATAACAAATCTGGCTTCTTTTTTTTAACTACTACTACACCGCGCATGAATATCTGATGATTTAGTGTGATTGAACCTTTATTGCTCTATTGTATTAACCCTTACACCGCTATCTTATGTTTTGTCGTCTGCTATTTATTTCCTATTTTCCATTTTTATCATCAAAAACATGCTTCGACAGCACTTTAGAATAATTTACAACATGCTTTGACAGCACTTCAGAATCATTTCCATTGGAAATGATTCTGACGTGCTCTCAAACCATGTTTGTATTGAGAAATAAGGCAATATATAAAAGCAACAGCAGACGACACTTGTTGTGTGTAGCGGTCTAAGGGTTAAATAATTATTGTTTTTACAGACACTGTTATCTATTCTGTAAATGACATCTGTAAATGACTAAACCTTTTGGCAACTTTCGACGTCATTTACGACATATATGATAAATTTTGTAAATATTTTTCTTGAAAAATCGCACATCTTCTTTGGTACAATATCACTCGCTTGTCTCATTGCATTATTAATCAACTGTTTACAAAAATTACAATATTTTTTATAAATAAAGTCAAAAGCTGACAACATTTTCCGCATGTACTCCGTATTTCCGAAGGTCCAAACTCACAGGATTATTATGAAGCAGTTATGTGAAAATAAACAGAAAGTCAAGGTTTTGAATGCACAAAGTATGTGGTGACGTTGACCTTGGGTTAGTAGGGGCCCGATAATCGTGGATTTGTCACCGGATTATAGAGGACCATGGGCCCGTTTCACTAAACTTCGTACGACTAATATGTTCGTAAGTGCAAATTTAGAATCGTCTGGAAATTTCAATTGCTGGATTTACATTTATTTAACATGCAGCCTATGTTCAATAGATGTAAATCCAATAATTGTTTCCAAGAAAACATTGTTAATGTGATATTTACAGACTATCATAAGTTTGCACAAAGTTTAGTGAAATAGTCCAATATGCAGCGGTCACGGAAAAGGAAGTTTCGCCATCCACCAATCGGTGGCGAGGGGGTGGGCGTGGGGGGAGGGGTATTACAACAAACTATTTTCGGAATGAGAATTGAGCGGGAAACCCCCAGGTAGTATAGAGGGAGTGTGGAACAAGAATACATTGTGTATGTGGCTGTGACTCGAGGAATGGAGCTTACGGGATTTGCAACCGGTGTAGTTCTTGGAGAAATGGGTCTTATAGACTGGAGAAATGGGGCATATGTCTTTCCGAGCAGTGTAGACCCAGATCCGCACAGTCCGATTAGGATCTTCATTGTTTGCTATTCCGTCAATGAAACACCCGTCATGTATCTAACCGTGAATATAGATCGTTGTTATGAGAATTTGCCCAGGAGATACACTGGTCGTAAATCCCATAAGTTTCATATTCTCCAGTCACATTCATATATTAGATCGACTTTCTATAACATGGTTAAAGCGATAGGTCAGTATCAATACATACATACATGCATGATGCATGACATACATACATACATACATACACGCACGCACGCACGCACGCACGCACGCACGCACGCACGCACACACACACACACACACACACACACACACACACACACACACGCGCGATCACACACACACACACACACACACATACATACCTACTATCTCATACTATAGCAATCACAATTTTTTTTATTTTTTGTACTAATACATACATACATACATCATACAATACATACATACTTACATACATACATACATACATACATACAGATACATACATACATACATACAGTTCCATATGTTGACTGTACTGTGGTGAGCCCCCAGATCCCATGTTGATGTATATGGTTGAGCCCCCATTCTATGTGATCTATGGTGAGCCCCCAGTTCCATGTTGACTGTATATGGTAAGCCCCAGTTCCCTGTGTTGACTGTTGAGCCCCTTCTATGTGATGTCTATGGTGAGCCCCCAGTTCCATATGTTGACTGTACATGGTAAGCCCCCGTTCTGTTGATATATGGTGAGCCCCCAGTTCCCGTTGATGTACTATGGTGACTGATCCCTGTTCACTGTATGGTGAGCCCCCAGTCCCAGTCTATAGTGTCCCTATGTTGACTGTACTATGGTGAGCCCCCAGGTCCCATAGTGGTGACTGTACTATGAGCCCCCAGGTCCCTATGTTCTGTACATGGTGAGCCCCAGCCCTGTTGACTGTACTGGTGACCCCCAGGTCCCTGTGACTATACTGGTGAGCACCCTCCCTGTTGACTGTTCTATGGTGACCCAGGTCTGTGTTGATGTTGGTGAGCCCCCAGGTCCCTATGTTGATGACTATGGTGAGCACCAGGTCCCTGTTGATGTACATGGTGAGCCCCCAGGTCTGTTGTCGTAATATGGTGAGCCCACAGATCCCTATTGTATATGGTGAGACCCGTTCCCTATGTTGACTGTACTATGGTGAGCACCAGATGTGTTGACCCTGTAATGTGAGCTAGGTCTATGTTGATGTAATATGGTGAGCCCCCAGATCCCTATGTTGCTACTATGGTGTGCACCCAGTTCTATGTGATACTATGGGCACCCAGTTCCCTATGTTGACTGTACTATGTTGAGCCCCCAGTTCCCTATGTTGACTATACTATGGTGAGCACCCAGTTCCCTATGTTGATTGTACTATGGTGAGCCCCCAGTTCCCTATGTTGACTATACTATGGTGAGCACCCAGTTCCCTATGTTGACTGTACTATGTTGAGCCCCCAGTTCCCTATGTTGGTTGACTGTACTATGGTGAGGCCTCAGCTCCCTATGTTGATTGTACTATGGTGAGCCCCCAGTTCCCCCTATGTTGACTGGTACTATTGTTAGCCCCCAGGTCCATATGTTGACTGTACTATGATGAGTTATGTTGACTGTACTATGGTGAGCCCCCAGGTCCCTATGCACTAGGGGAGCCTGGCTAACCGGCGACGCTCTGTTTCAGTAAATGTGTACTGTAAATGAGTCGGGAGCAAAGGAGGAGCATAGAATGTTGCTGGTGTCGTCGACGTGGGTTGTAGTGGGTTGTACTGATAAACATAGTAATTCTCTCCGAGCAGCACGGGTAGTAGACAATACATAAAATGGAGAGGGGGACACACAGAGAGAGAGAGAGAGAGAGAGAGAGAGAGAGAGAGAGAGAGAGAGAGAGAGAGAGAATTACAGATATGAAATAGAGAGAGAGAGAGCGGGAGAGAGAGCTAAGAGAAAGGAGAGAGAGAGACCGCACACGGAGGAGAGGTTAGAGAGAGAGAGAGAGAGAGAGATCGAAAGAGAAAATATAGAGAATGAGAGAGAGAGAGAGAGAGAGAGAGAGAGAGAGAGAGAGAGAGAGAGAGAGAGAGAGAGAGAGAGAGAGAGAATTGAGGTCGAAGATATTGGCGACTGTTGAAATCTGAAGGTGTTGTTTGAGTAAACATAGAAAATAAATAGATTTGGACATGCTGCTGACATTCTCTAAAGAACGTACGTATGACAAAATACTCATAGTCGTACCGTTACTGATACAGAACGTCACCGGGTAATGGACACAAGAGAATGTAAGTATCCATGGTGGCGACATTCACTCTCTTGTTCCCATTCCAACCCAATACGGCGAGGACGTGCTCACATTACTGGAACTTGTACTAAACCACATGGCGAACTTCTAGATTTATTTGATATAGTACACGTTGTGAAAGCTCTGGGGAATGAAATCGTGCATGTTATCTTCATACTATATATGTACACTGATTAACTGTCTAGACATATTCATTTGGAATTCATAGCAACTATTAAGAGATATAAGAACAGCTGGTGTTGTTAAAATAATAGTGAAGTGTTAGTACAACTCTGTAATGTGAACTCATTACCATGTGCATATGTCTGAGGGTTTTCTGCAAATGCAATAACAAATGAGTCTGCTTTCAATAGACATGATGTCAATAGATCCAGATCGAAACGTAAATCTAGATTTATATTTCTAGGGTTCATACATTATAGATGTATTTCAACTCAATTTGCCATGTTGCACAAAAACCTACCAATCGCCGTCTACCTTGCCAGTGTGTTATCTACACCATAGCACGGGACAGAGGGTAGTTAATGGGTTAAGGGCGCATATACGAGACGAAACCACTTTCCATAGAAACACTCGGCACTTTTCCACACAAACATTCGGCACTTTTCCGCAGAAACACTCGGCACTTTTTCGCAGATACACTCGGCACTTTCCGCAGATACACTCAGCACTTTTCCGCAGATACACTCGGCATTTTTCAGCAGATACACTCGGCACTTTTCCACAGAAACACTCGGGCACTTTTCAGCAGATACACTCGGCACTTTTCCACAGAAACACTCGGCACTTTTCCACAGAAACACGTGACACTTTTCTACATTTCCGTAGATAGAGACACTCGGAACTTTTCCGCAGAAACACTCGGCACTTTTCCACAGAAACACTCCGCACTTTTCCACAGAAACACTCCGCACTTTTCCGCAGATACACTCGGCACTTTTCCACAGAAACACTCGGCACTTTTCCACAGAAACACGTGAAAATTTTCCACATTTCCGTAGATAGAAACACTCAGCACTTTTCCGTAGACACATTCGGCACAGAAACACTCGGCACTTAAACTCTGGGCACGTTTGTACAGAAACACTCGACACTGGCACTTTTCCGCAGAAACACTCGGCACTTTCCGTAGAAATACTCAGCACTTTTCCGTAGAAACACTCGACACTTTTCTGTAGAAACACTCGGCATTTTTCTGTAGAAACACTCGATACACGCGACACTTTTCCGCAGAAACACTAGGCACTTTCAGTAGAAATACTCAGCACTTTTTAGCAGAAACACTCAGCACTTATCCGCAGAAACACTTGAAACACTCGACACTTTTCCGCAAAAACACTTTTCCGTAGAAGCACTAGGCACTTTCACGTAGAAACACTCGAAACTCTCGAAACTCTCGACACTTTTCCGCAGAAACACTCGACAATTTCTGCAGAAACTCTTTTCCGTAGAAACACTCAGCACTTTTCCGTAGAAACACTCGACACTTTTCCACAGAAACACTCGGGCACTTTTCAGCAGATACACTCGGCACTTTTCCACAGAAACACTTGGCATTTTTCCACAGAAACACGTGAGATTTTTCTACATTTCCGTAGATAGAAACACTGGGAACTTTTCCGCAGAAACACTCGGCACTTTTCCACAGAAACACTCGGCACTTTTCCACAGAAACACGTGACAATTTTCCACATTTCCGTAGATAGAAACAGTCAGCACTTTTCCGTAGACACATTCGGCACAGAAACACTCGGCACTTTTCCGCAGAAACACTCGGCACTTAAACTCTGTGCACGTTTGCACAGAAACACTCGGCACTGGCACTTTTCCGCAGAAACACTCGGCACTTTCCGTAGAAATACTCAGCACTTTTCCGCAGAAACACTCAGCACTTATCCGTAGAAACACTCGACACTTTTCTGTAGAAACACTCGGCACTTTTCTGTAGAAACATTCGATACACTCGACACTTTTCCGCAGAAACACTCAGCACTTATCCGCAGAAACACTCGAAACACTCGACACTTTTCCGCAGAAACACTTTTCCGTAGAAGCACTATGCACTTTTACGTAGAAACACTCGAAACACTCGAAACACTCGAAACACTCGACACTTTTCCGCAGAAACACTCGACAATTTTCCGCAGAAACACTTTTACATAGAAACACTCGGAACTTTTTCGTACAAACACTCGACACTTTTCTGCAGAAACTCTTTTCCGTAGAAACACTCAGCACTTTTCCGTAGAAACACTCGACACTTTTTCGTAGAAACATACGGCACAGAAACACCCGGCACATTTCCACAGAAACACTTGACACTTTTCCGCAGAAACACAACGCATTTTTCCGTAGAAATACGCGGCACTTTTCCTCAGAAACACTCAGCACTTTATCGTAGAAACATATGGCACAGAAACACCGGGCACATTTCCACAGAAACACTCGACACTTTTCCGCAGAAACACTACGCATTTTTCCGTAGAAATACTCGGCCCTTTTTTCGTAGAAACACTTGGCACTTTTCTACAGAAACACTCGGCACTTTTCCGTAGAAACACTCGAAACTTTTCCGTAGAAACACTCGACACTTTCACCCGTATAAACACTCGGCACATTTCCGTAGATAGAAACACTTGGCACTGTTCCGCAGAAATTCAGCACTTTTCCGCAGAAACACTCGGGACATTTTTCATTAGAAAAAATCGGCAATTTCCGCAGAACCACTCGGCACTCGTCAGTAGAAACACTCGGCACTGTCCCCCTCAGAAACTTTCGGCACTTTTCCGCAGAAACACTTGGCACTTTTGCCCGTAGAAACACTCGACACATTTCCACAGAAACACTCTGCAACTATCCCCCAGACACACTCGGCACAGCATTTTTCCACATTTCCGTAGAAACAAGCGGCATTTTTCCACATTTCCGTAGAAACACTCGGCACTGAAACACACATTGCAGATCTTGATCCAGATCTACACTGAACGTACATCCCATAAAATTACAAGACACAGTCTATGACAATCGCCGAACACGACTACCATAAAAATGAATCACATTTCCCAGTCACAACTACATTTAAAGACGGGCATGTAGAACTGGACATGTCGAAAACGACAGTGGTATTAGACATTTCCGGAGGCGGGTATTAATCAGTCAAGAAATTCTGCTGGCCTATATCGGCTAAAAAAAACGTTGGTCACTCCCAATGGGAAATTAGGCAGCATTTTAATTCCATATCTACAGACGGGAACAATTATGTCGATTGTTTATTGATGTCAATCCCAAATGTTTGCCCGCCACCTCCAACCCACCTCCCACCACCATCTCACCACCATCCAAATTCCCGGGACTGTGAAGACATTGAAACAATGTATGTGTATTAGCGACATGTGACGGACAACGAAAACGGATACATGAACTTTTGGTGAAACAGGACACAAAATCAACGACAATGTTGCTATAAGAAATAAACAGTTTACAAATGACGATCTTTTTTCTATTGCTGTGACTGGAGAAACGACGCTTATGGGCTTTATGATCCGCATAGTCTGAGCTAGTTGCGAAAGGTAACTCTTGCAATTACTCCCGTACCGTCCGTAGCTAGCTACGGACGGTACGGGAGTAGATTGCAACAGTTACCTTCGCAACTAAGTCTGAGCAGGATATGCACGGTTCGCAATTATATCAATGAAGCACACGGCTTGCTTCTAAAAAGCAATCTAGATCAGTATCGGGCTACATGAATGTGCTATTTGATCAGGAGCTACACTGTTCTCAAATGCCACAAGACTCATGCTCCAGTGACAACCATATGCAAGTTATATCTTGAACCAATTTCTAGGAATTAATTTATCAGTATGTGTCTATATTTCATGTTCCCTAACAGTGAGTTACCCAATCCTGCAATAGAGGCCGCACATCCAATGGTAAATCGACTGGATACATATTCAACCCTGCACTGTAGACCCCATATTGTTCACCCTCCCCTGTTGTTACGGGGCAACAATAGGGGAGGCTGAACAATAGGGGTCTACACTGCACTCATACGAGAAAAATGCAAAGCACAATTATACTGTATATACTATAACAATATTAAGTAACTATATTGTGTACATACCTTACATATTTCGTTGAATCTCCTTCTACCGACGTATTTTGTTACTCATTATTAAATCACTTTTATTATCGCAACAATCGCCTCGCGTGTTCTTTCATTTACAAGCAGCTGGCGGACGTCTTTACGTCGCCTAGATACGTCGCTAACGTCACTTCCGTACATTGTTATATGGGATACAAATTAGTGACGTCGTCACGTTGACGTTATGTTACTGGAGACATGTGAATTTTTTTGCGAACCGTGTAGATCCAGATCTGGTGCTGCCCTTTTCACCGTTCCATCAATGGAACACCCGTCATGCTTCTAATACATAATATAGTATATAGTTCGTTATCAGACTAAATAAGTGTTCTATTTGATCACGAACAACACTGGTCATAAAGCCAATAATTCCCCCTTTATCCAGTCATAGCAGCATAGCTACTGTGTTGTTTTCTACGGAGCCGCGCATGGGACGTAGAAGTATTTTTATATTAATTCATTCCCTCGAAATAACAATTCGTTCCCACGAAATAACAATTCGTTCCCTCAATTTAACATTTCGTTTCCACGAATTAACAATTCAATTTAACAATTCGTTCCCACGAAATAACAATTCGTTCCCATGGGAACTAATTGTTAATTCGTGGGAACGAAATGTTATATCGTGGGAACGAATTGTTAATTAGAGGGAACGAATTGTCATTTCGTGGGAAAGAATTGTTAATTCGAGGGAACGGATTGCTATATAGTGGGAACGAATTGTTAATTCGAGGGGACGAATTGTTAAATTGAGGCAACGAATTGTTATTTCGTGGGAACGAATTAATAAAAAAACGATGTCCTCTGCGGGGCTCCATTCCATGACTGTAACATGAGCCCCCAGTTCCATATGTTGACTGACTATGGTAAGCCCCCAGTTCCCTGTGTGACTATACTAGTGACCCCCAGTTCCCATTTGAACGTACTATGGTGAGCCCCCAGTTCCATATGTTGACTGTACTATGGTAAGCCCCCAGTTCCCTGTGTTGACTATAATGGGAGAGTTTTTCCCCTGTTACTGTACTATGGTGAGCCCCCATTCCATATGTTGTTTACATGGAAGCCCCCATTCCCTGTGTTGACTTTATACTATGGTGAAGCCCCCCCGTTCCCCCTATGTTGACTGTTACCCTAATGGTGAACCCCCCAGTTCCCATATGTTGAACGTACTATGGTAAGCCCCCAGTTCCCCTGTGTTGGGGACTATTACTATGGGTGAGCCCCCAGTTCCCTATGTTGACTGTACTATGGTGAGTTTTCCCCAGATCCCTATGTTCACTGTCAATATGGTGAGCCCCCCAGGTCCCACTATGTTTGACTGTACTATAGTGAGCCCCCACCCCAGTCCCTCATGTTTGACTGTACTTATGGATGACCCAGCCCCCATGTCCCATATGTGACTGTACAATGGTGAGCCCCCATGTCCCTATGTTGACTGTACTATGGTGAGCCCCCAGGTCCCTATGTTGACTATACTATGGTGAGCACCCATGTCCCTATGTTGACTGTACTATGGTGAACACTCCAGGGCGGGGGGGGGAGGAAGGAGGGGGTGGCTCCCTGTGTTGACTGTACTATGGTGAGCCCCCAGGTCCCTATGTTGACTGTACTATGGTGAGCACCCAGGTCCCTGTGTTGACTGTACTATGGTGAGCCCCCAGGTCCCTATGTTGACTGTAATATGGTGAGCCCCCAGATCCCTATGTTGACTATACTATGGTGAGCACCCAGTTCCCTATGTTGACTGTACTATGGTGAGCACCCAGGTCCCTGTGTTGACTGTACTATGGTGAGCCCCCAGGTCCCTATGTTGACTGTAATATGGTGAGCCCCCAGATCCCTATGTTGACTATACTATGGTGAGCACCCAGTTCCCTATGTTGACTGTACTATGGTGAGCACCCAGTTCCCTATGTTGACTGTAATATGGTGAGCACCCAGTTCCCTATGTTGACTATACTATGGTGAGCACCCAGTTCCCTATGTTGACTATAATATGGTGAGCCCCCAGTTCCCTATGTTGATTGTACTATGGTGAGCACCCAGTTCCCTATGTTGACTGTACTATGGTGAGCACCCAGTTCCCTATGTTGACTATACTATGGTGAGCACCCAGTTCCCTATGTTGACTATACTATGGTGAGCACCCAGTTCCCTATGTTGACTATACTATGGTGAGCCCCCAGTTCCCTATGTTGATTGTAATATGGTGAGCACCCAGTTCCCTATGTTGACTATACTATGGTGAGCACCCAGTTCCCTATGTTGACTGTACTATGTTGAGCCCCCAGTTCCCTATGTTGGTTGACTGTACTATGGTGAGGCCTCAGCTCCCTATGTTGACTGTACTATGGTGAGCCCCCAGTTCCCCCTATGTTGACTGGTACTATTGTTAGCCCCCAGGTCCATATGTTGACTGTACTATGATGAGTTATGTTGACTGTACTATGGTGAGCCCCCAGGTCCCTATGCACTAGGGGAGCCTGGCTAACCGGCGACGCTCTGTTTCAGTAAATGTGTACTGTAAATGAGTCGGGAGCAAAGGAGGAGCATAGAATGTTGCTGGTGTCGTCGACGTGGGTTGTAGTGGGTTGTACTGATACACATAGTAATTCTCTCCGAGCAGCACGGGTAGTCGAAAATACATAAAATGGAGAGGGGGACAGAGAGAGAGAGAGAGAGAGAGAGAGCGAGAGAGAGAGAGAGAGAGAGAGAGAGAGAGAGAGAGAGAGAATTACAGATATGAAATAGAGAGAGAGAGAGCGGGAGAGAGAGCTAAGAGAAAGGAGAGAGAGAGACCGCACACGGAGGAGAGGTTAGAGAGAGAGAGAGAGAGAGATCGAAAGAGAAAATATAGAGAATGAGAGAGAGAGAGAGAGAGAGAGAGAGAGAGAGAGAGAGAGAGAGAGAGAGAATTGGGGTCGAAGATATTGGCGACTGTTGAAATCTGAAGGTGTTGTTTGAGTAAACATAGAAAATAAATAGATTTGGACATGCTGCTGACATTGTCTAAAGAACGTACGTATGACAAAATACTCATAGTCGTACCGTTACTGATACAGAACGTCACCGGGTAATGGACACAAGAGAATGTAAGTATCCATGGTGGCGACATGCACTCTCTTGTTCCCATTCCAACCCAATACGGCGAGGACGTGCTCACATTACTGGAACTTGTACTAAACCACATGGCGAACTTCTAGAATTATTTGATATAGTACACGTTGTGAAAGCTCTGGGGAATGAAATCGTGCATGTTATCTTCATACTATATATGTACACTGATTAACTGTCTAGACATATTCATTTGGAATTCATAGCAACTATTAAGAGATATAAGAACAGCTGGTGTTGTTAAAATAATAGTGAAGTGTTAGTACAAGCTCTGTAATGTGAACTCATTACCATGTGCATATGTCTGAGGGTTTTCTGCAAATGCAATAACAAATGAGTCTGCTTTCAATAGACATGATGTCAATAGATCCAGATCGAAACGTAAATCTAGATTTATATTTCTAGGGTTCATACATTATAGATGTATTTCAACTCAATTTGACATGTTGCACAAAAACCTACCAATCGCCGTCTACCTTGCCATTGTGTTATCTACACCATAGCACGGGACAGAGGGTAGTTAATGGGTTAAGGGCGCATATACGAGACGAAACCACTTTCCATAGAAACACTCGGCACTTTTCCACACAAACATTCGGCACTTTTCCGCAGAAACACTCGGCACTTTTCCGCAGATACACTCGGCACTTTTCCGCAGATACACTCGGCATTTTTCAGCAGATACACTCGGCACTTTTCCACAGAAACACTCCGGAACTTTTCAGCAGATACACTCGGCACTTTTCCACAGAAACACTCGGCACTTTTCCACAGAAACACGTGACACTTTACTACATTTCCTTAGATAGAGACACTCGGAACTTTTCCGCAGAAACACTCGGCACTTTTCCACAGAAACACTCCGCACTTTTCCGCAGATACACTCGGCACTTTTCCACAGAAACACTCGGCACTTTTCCACAGAAACACGTGAAAATTTTCCACATTTCCGTAGATAGAAACACTCAGCACTTTTCCGTAGACACATTCGGCACAGAAACACTCGGCACTTAAACTCTGGGCACGTTTGTACAGAAACACTCGACACTGGCACTTTTCCGCAGAAACACTCGGCACTTTCCGTAGAAATACTCAGCACTTTTCCGTAGAAACACTCGACAATTTTCTGTAGAAACACTCGGCATTTTTCTGTAGAAACACTCGATACACGCGACACTTTTCCGCAGAAACACTAGGCACTTTCAGTAGAAATACTCAGCACTTTTTAGCAGAAACACTCAGCACTTATCCGCAGAAAGAAACACTTGAAACACTCGACACTTTTCCGCAAAAACACTTTTCCGTAGAAGCACTAGGACTTTTAGTGACACTACGTAGAAACACTCGAAACACTCGAAACTCTCGACACTTTTCCGCAGAAACACTCGACAATTTCTGCAGAAACTCTTTTCCGTAGAAACACTCAGCACTTTTTCCGTAGAAACACTCGACACTTTTCCACAGAAACACTCGGGCACTTTTCAGCAGATACACTCGGCACTTTTCCACAGAAACACTTGGCATTTTTCCACAGAAACACGTGAGATTTTTCTACATTTCCGTAGATAGAAACACTGGGAACTTTTCCGCAGAAACACTCGGCACTTTTCCACAGAAACACTCGGCACTTTTCCACAGAAACACGTGACAATTTTCCACATTTCCGTAGATAGAAACACTCAGCACTTTTCCGTAGACACATTCGGCACAGAAACACTCGGCACTTTTCCGCAGAAACACTCGGCACTTAAACTCTGTGCACGTTTGCACAGAAACACTCGGCACTGGCACTTTTCCGCAGAAACACTCGGCACTTTCCGTAGAAATACTCAGCACTTTTCCGCAGAAACACTCAGCACTTTTCCGCAGAAACACTCGGCACTTTCCGTAGAAATACTCAGCACTTTTCCGCAGAAACACTCAGCACTTATCCGTAGAAACACTCGACACTTTTCTGTAGAAACACTCGGCACTTTTCTGTAGAAACACTCGATACACTCGACACTTTTCCGCAGAAACACTCAGCACTTATCCGCAGAAACACTCGAAACACTCGACACTTTTCCGCAGAAACACTTTTCCGTAGAAGCACTATGCACTTTTACGTAGAAACACTCGAAACACTCGAAACACTCGAAACACTCGAAACACTCGAAACACTCGAAACACTCGAAACACTCGAAACACTCGAAACACTCGACACTTTTCCGCAGAAACACTCGACAATTTTCCGCAGAAACACTTTTACATAGAAACACTCAGCACTTTTTCGTACAAACACTCGACACTTTTCTGCAGAAACTCTTTTCCTTAGAAACACTCAGCACTTTTCCGTAGAAACACTCGACACTTTTTCGTAGAAACATACGGCACAGAAACACCCGGCACATTTCCACAGAAACACTTGACACTTTTCCGCAGAAACACAACGCATTTTTCCGTAGAAATACGCGGCACTTTTCCTCAGAAACACTCAGCACTTTATCGTAGAAACATATGGCATGGCACAGAAACACCGGGCACATTTCCACAGAAACACTCGACACTTTTCCGCAGAAACACTACGCATTTTTCCGTAGAAATACTCGGTGCTTTTCCGTAGAAACACTTGGCACTTTTCTACAGAAACACTCGGCACTTTTCCGTAGAAACACTCGAAACTTTTCCGTAGAAACACTCGACACTTTCACCCGTATAAACACTCGGCACATTTCCGTAGATAGAAACACTTGGCACTGTTCCGCAGAAATTCAGCACTTTTCCGCAGAAACACTCGGGACATTTTTCATTAGAAAAAATCGGCAATTTCCGCAGAACCACTCGGCACTCGTCAGTAGAAACACTCGGCACTGTCCCCCTCAGAAACTTTCGGCACTTTTCCGCAGAAACACTTGGCACTTTTGCCCGTAGAAACAATCGACACATTTCCACAGAAACACTCTGCAACTATCCCCCAGACACACTCGGCACAGCATTTTTCCACATTTCTGTAGAAACAAACGGCATTTTTCCACATTTCCGTAGAAACACTCGGCACTGAAACACACATTGCAGATCTTGATCCAGATCTACACTGAACGTACATCCCATAAAATTACAAGACACAGTCTATGACAATCGCCGAACACGACTACCATAAAAATGAATCACATTTCCCAGTCACAGCTACATTTAAAGACGGGCATGTAGAACTGGACATGTCGAAAACGACAGTGGTATTAGACATTTCCGGAGGCGGGTATTAATCAGTCAAGAAATTCTGCTGGCCTATATCGGCTAAAAAAAACGTTGGTCACTCCCAATGGGAAATTAGGCAGCATTTTAATTCCATATCTACAGACGGGAACAATTATGTCGATTGTTTATTGATGTCAATCCCAAATGTTTGCCCGCCACCTCCAACCCACCTCCCACCACCATCTCACCACCATCCAAATTCCAGGGACTGTGAAGACATTGAAACAATGTATGTGTATTAGCGACATGTGACGGACAACGAAAACGGATACATGAACTTTTGGTGAAACAGGACACAAAATCAACGACAATGTTGCTATAAGAAATAAACAGTTTACAAATGACGATCTTTTTTTATTGCTGTGACTGGAGAAACGACGCTTATGGGCTTTATGATCCGCATAGTCTGAGCTAGTTGCGAAAGGTAACTCTTGCAATTACTCCCGTACCGTCCGTAGCTAGCTACGGACGGTACGGGAGTAGATTGCAACAGTTACCTTCGCAACTAAGTCTGAGCAGGATATGCACGGTTCGCAATTATATCAATGAAGCACACGGCTTGCTTCTAAAAAGCAATCTAGATCAGTATCGGGCTACATGAATGTGCTATTTGATCAGGAGCTACACTGTTCTCAAATGCCACAAGACTCATGCTCCAGTGACAACCATATGCAAGTTATATCTTGAACCAATTTCTAGGAATTAATTTATCAGTATGTGTCTATATTTCATGTTCCCTAACAGTGAGTTACCCAATCCTGCAATAGAGGCCGCACATCCAATGGTAAATCGACTGGATACATATTCAACCCTGCACTGTAGACCCCATATTGTTCACCCTCCCCTGTTGTTACGGGGCAACAATAGGGGAGGCTGAACAATAGGGGTCTACACTGCACTCATACGAGAAAAATGCAAAGCACAATTATACAGACCCCCATGTATATACTATAACAATATTAAGTAACTATATTGTGTACATACCTTACATATTTCGTTGAATCTCCTTCTACCGACGTATTTTGTTACTCATTATTAAATCACTTTTATTATCGCAACAATCGCCTCGCGTGTTCTTTCATTTACAAGCAGCTGGCGGACGTCTTTACGTCGCCTAGATACGTCGCTAACGTCACTTCCGTACATTGTTATATGGGATACAAATTAGTGACGTCGTCACGTTGACGTTATGTTACTGGAGACATGTGAATTTTTTTGCGAACCGTGTAGATCCAGATCTGGTGCTGCCCTTTTCACCGTTCCATCAATGGAACACCCGTCATGCTTCTAATACACAATATAGTATATAGTTCGTTATCAGACTAAATAAGTGTTCTATTTGATCACGAACAACACTGGTCATAAAGCCAATAATTCCCCCTTTATCCAGTCATAGCAGCATAGCTACTGTGTTGTTTTCTACTGAGCCGCGCATGGGACGTAGAAGTATTTTTATATTAATTCATTGCCTCGAAATAACAATTCGTTCCCACGAAATAACAATTCGTTCCCTCAATTTAACATTTCGTTTCCACGAATTAACAATTCGTTCCCTCAATTTAACAATTCGTTCCCACGAAATAACAATTCGTTCCCATGGGAACTAATTGTTAATTCGTGGGAACGAAATGTTATATCGTGGGAACGAATTGTTAATTAGAGGGAACGAATTGTCATTTCGTGGGAAAGAATTGTTAATTCGAGGGAACGGATTGCTATATAGTGGGAACGAATTGTTAATTCGAGGGGACGAATTGTTAAATTGAGGCAACGAATTGTTATTTCGTGGGAACGAATTAATAAAAAAACGATGTCCTCTGCGGGGCTCCGTAGTTTTCAGGCTATGGACGGCGTTCACAAGCCGGCATCTACAGACTACGGACACAGGTTGAAGACTCGGACCTATGACCCAATAAATCGCTCATTTGAAAAACCGTACCCCATCCACCCATTTCCGTACACTATACAGTATATGCTATATCTATAGTCCTAGGTCCGAGTCATGTGACTACGGAGTGTGCGAACGTATGTCACGGAATAAGTACAGCCCAACACCTCTAAATAGGACACGTAGAAACCCTATCTGTGTTCGCTTCTCGTTGCCGTCTTCCGCCTCCAATGCAATATGAGTCACACCATCCCATGTGAGTTGCGACCAATGTATATCCAGATCAGCCTGTGCATCCAAACAGTCTGATCAGGGTCTACACTGTTCGCAATTCAATCAATAAAACCATGTGATTTTGTACCTAAGAAGATGTGGAAATAATTACACAAATTACGATATATTTCGTAAATGACCTCGAAACGTTCAAAGCACTTGCGGAAATTTCGTCAACGTTCGTCGTTATATACATAATCTATGACAGATTCTGTAAATACTTTTCGTGAAATATGGCACATACAGTCAAACCTGTGAATAAAGGCCAGCCATGGGAAGTGAAAAATCTGGCCTTTGTTCACATGTGGCCTTTATTCACAGGGTCATTTATATAGTAAGTGTGTCATTGTGACAACACAATTGTGGCCTTTACAGCCAGGTGATTGCTATTCGAAGGTGGTCTTTAGCACAGGTTCAACTGTATTATTTTGCCCAAACCCTGACTGCTACATCCTTGCAGATATTTCAGAAACATTTAGTTTTCATTCCACATCATTAGGTTTGAGGCGGCTTTCAGCTGTGCCGAAACCCTATTGTTTTCGTTGTTTGTTTTTTTTTATTATTATTCAGCCGTTCAGTCTACAGCCCAAACCGCTGGTCGGATCGACTTCAAATTGTGCATGCCGATTCGGATCAAGTGTGAGTCGAGACTTAGAGATTTTCAGAAATATCTTACTGCCACTTTCCACGAAACCGGAAGTGACGTCATACTTTCTATAACTTCCATATTTTCCAACCGATTTCAAAAATTCTTTTTGCATTGGAAAGCTGACAAAATTCTCTATCTCGGACTCGCTGACAGTTCTCGGCTATCAAATAAGAGAGCTATAGGCATTTGAAGTTGAAAAATGTACATATTTTTCATTTATTTTGCCGATTTTTTGCCGAATTTCGGCTGACAACGGGTGGTCTTTACAAACGTTTTCCAATTTGTACAGTAATGTCAGCAACATAATTTCTTGCCAGTGTGATAGGGGAGTGTCAGGCGCATAAAAGATGATAATTTTCAGAGCTCTATCTTGACTATTTCCGGTTCTATTGGATGTCAAAGATGAACGTCTTTTTTTCAAGTTTTCAAAATAGAGCAAACGGATGTGACGTCAGCTTCGTATTTATCAATAGATTTCAAAATTTCTTGCTGCGGTCGATATTTCAGTCCTTTAGCTAAAACTTTCCCGCTTTGTGCCCGGCTTATGGTGAAAAACAAACGAAAACTTCACTGGCGGAATATTGCACATATTTAATTTCCGTTTTATTAGGTGTATTTACAAATGGCGTAAACTGCAATTTAAGGGCGATAGCTATCGAAAAATAATCATCCGCTGACTTACGGGCTCCCTCCATCTACACCAAACCGCTGGTCGGATCGACTTCAAATTTTGCATGCCGATTCGGATCAAGTGTGAGCAGAATCTCTTAATGCTACTTTCCACGAAAACGGAAGTGACGTCATACTTCCTATAACTTCCTTATTTTCCAACCGATTTCAAGAATTCTTTTTGCATTGGAAAGCTGACAAAATTATCTATCTCAAACTCACTGACAGTTTTCGGCTATCTGCTCAAATAAAAGAGCTATATGAATTTGAAGTTGAAAAATGTACATACTTTTCAACGATTTTGCCGAATTTCGGCTGATAACGGGTGGTCTTTACAAACGTTTTCCAATTTGTACAGTACTGTCAGCAACATAATTTCTTGCCAGGGTGATAGGGGAGTGTCAGCCGCATGAAAGATAATTTTCAGAGCTATATCTTGAATACTTACGGCTCTATTCGATGTCAAAGATGAACGTATTTTTTCAAGTTTTCAAAATAGAGCAAACGGATGTGACGTCAGCTTCGTTATTTATCATTCAATTTCAATTGTTTTTGCTGTAGTCGATATTTCAGTCCTTTAGCTAAAACTTTCCCGCTTTGTGCCCGGCCTATGGTGAAAACATAATTCTCCTATTGTTTTCGAAACTTTGTTCCGATTATCAATAGGATGAGTAGCCCAAACTGCACTGATGAGCCCTGGGAAGGGCGAAACATGCCTTTGGAGGGATATTGGGATTTGGATGGCTTTGTGCCAGTAAAGCTTTCATTTCAAATTGTTTAAACTGTCCACCATTATGAGTGGTGATATTCTGCTTTTGATTCAGCGCCATATAGGCGGAACATCGCAGACTTCAGCTGTTGAGCAATGTGGGCTAAGTGTCTTGCTCAAGGACACAAACAGCCGCCCAGGCTGAGGATCGAACCCGGTATCCCTCGCTCCGAGTACATCGCTCTACCTCTAAGCTAACCGGCCCCACATCGGTGTGATGATGCGAACACAATAATGTTGGACTGTTCATTCTAAAACTTCAGAAATTCGTTTTGCAACCGATAGTTTACACCTTGGGCTAAAGCTTAGTTACACATGAAATCAATGTTTGAGGCTCAAACCGTTGATGCAGCTCAAGCTGCTCTAGTTGTAATTGTAATTGTACATATAAGTCGCCTGTTAAAAAAAAGTTCCTTAATGGTACACGTATAGCGAAAATGCCAGATTATGCCAAGCCAAATTATCGCCCCGGGGGCCGTTTCGCTAAACTTCGTACGACTAAAATGTTCGTAAGTACAAAATTATGAAGGTCTGTACATTTCACATTGACAATGTTTTCTGTTTATTGGATTTACATTTATTGAGCATGGGCAGCCTATGCAATAAATGTAAATCCATCACCTGAAATTTACAGACGATGCTAAATGTGCACATACGAACAGTTTAGTCGTACGAAGTTTAGTGAAACGGGCCCCGGTCCCTAGTTTCCGATAGAATGTACTTGAATATAACGCATGTTTTAGGGAAAGTTATCAATTGGTGTGATTGATTGATAAACCGTATACAGTGGAACCTCTCTAAACCGGACACCCTGTTAGGTCCCAAGGGTGTTCGGTTTAGAGATGCTCCACTGTAAATCAAGCATATAACCACTCCAATACAGCCGTTCGTGTTTTGCGATCGCGAACAGACAGTACCGTCGGAGTTACGAATGAAACGCATCAACATTACCAAAATATATATACGCTGTCCAGTTTAGAGCGGTTTCACTGTATCATTTATTGTGTGCGCATGAAGACAGATATTGGATACTTGAAATATAATATGAGACGCTGTACGTGTAATATAAGATAAAAAAAATAAACTTGCCTCCAGTGAGATTTGAACTCACGACCCCTGGTTTACGAGACCAGTGCTCTACCACTGAGCTAATCATTTATTGTGTGCGCATGAAGACAGATATTGGATACTTGAAATATAATATGAGACGCTGTACGTGTAATATAAGATAAAAAAAATAAACTTGCCTTCAGTGAGATTTGAACTCACGACCCCTGGTTTACGAGACCAGTGCTCTACCACTGAGCTAATCATTTATTGTGTGCGCATGAAGACAGATATTGGATACTTGAAATATAATATGAGACGCTGTACGTGTAATATAAGATAAAAAAAATAAACTTGCCTCCAGTGAGATTTGAACTCACGACCCCTGGTTTACGAGACCAGTGCTCTACCACTGAGCTATAGAGGCTATATAATGTAAATTTCACAGCATCACGATACCACAGGTTCAAGTAACGGAATGACTATAAATGCATTAAAGGCGCATGCCCACTCTGTATGAACACCATGTTCTTTACAGGAATTAAATAAGTGTATAAGTGTGTTACTATTCCACCAGTTCTAAAAATTACGACTGCCCGTTGTACAGGTATAATCATTTAGTAATATTTATTTTATTAATAGTGACTCGCGGTGGTATCAGGTTATTTTCATATGCAAATAAATGCGTCACCTGAAAAAAATAATATTTTCGACAGATTATAAAGTATGATCATTGCACATCAAAAAATAAATACAGAGAATAAATAGTAATGTCCGTTAGCATTTTAAGAAAATACGGTTATCTCCCCTGATATCAGTGTGGAAATTTACGTCTTATATATAATGCATAATAATGCCAATCAATACGTGGGGTAATGGGGAATGAATGTTTATTTTGCCAGAAAATGTCTCAGATGATGTCTCTGATATAAAGAACAGTTTGTGCCTACTGAGTGGGCATGTACCTTTAAATACACATAGAAGTATCATTAAGTGAAAGCAAATAAGTTAATGAATGTTTTGTTCACTCCCTGTTATAACACATTATAGTGTGACTATGTTTTAATTAGCTACAATAATTCGCCTCCGATATGTTATATATGACTACAATTTGACCCATTCAAAACATTTGAGCAACCGAAGTGCATACCCAAACATGTTGTATGTAGGTCAAAAGTGAGTAAACTGTATATTTTATACATTTCAAGTAAGCAAATAATCTTTGATGAACTAGTAAATTGCCAAACATAATATAACAGGGAAATCATTTTCCCATGGAAGCCATCTTTTCTCTTGTTGTTGTTCAACATTCAACATAACGAAATGAAGCTTTCAAATTTACAAGATATACATGAACATGTCAGATAAACACCTTTACACGGTAAAATAACCAATTTATGCATGTGTATATTCTTTATTAATAATTTATTGATACTGTTTTAACAGTTCTATATCGGTGACATATCATACACGCCAGATAGCCGATTGCGAAAATCACTCTTCCGTGTGTTACATTAAAGAGATGGGGTTAAATTGCTGCCCTCGCGAGAGGTATGGAGCGGGGTTGCAATTTTGTTTCTATGTTTTAATGTGGCGTAGCTAAAATAACACGCTGACATAGGGCATCCGGAAAGTGGACATACTGTCTCGTCCACATGTGCTTCTACATCACATCTTCCTAAACAATGTACAAAACAATTCGCAGTTGTGGAATATGAATATTGGTAAAACAAACGTATCGGCGCTACATACTGCACTAATGTGGACAAACAGATCACAATTCACAGTTTCGTATACAGTTCAGAGCCCCGCAGGGGACATGGATTTTTGTTATTAATTCGTTCCCACGAAATAACAATTCGTTCCCTCAATTTAACAATTCGTTCCCACGAATTAACAATTCGTTCCCGTGGGGAACGAATTGTTATTTCGTGGGAACGAATTGTTAATTCAAGGGAACGAATTGTTATATCGTGGGACCGAATTGCTAAATTGAGGAAATTAATTGTTAATTCGTGGGAACGAATTAATAACAAAAATCCACTGTAACACACTGCACTAATGTGGACAAACAGATCACAACTCAGAGTGTCGTACTTACCTATTAGAACAATTCATTATTCAGGCTAATGTCTACGGAGCCCCGCAGTGGACGTATACTTTTTTTATTTTTATTAATTCGTTCCCACGATATAACAATTCGTTCCCTCGATTCAGTTAACAATTCGTTATCTCGTATTAACAATTCGTTCCCACGATATAGCAATTCGTTCCCACGAATTAACAATTCGTTCCCGTGGGAACGAATTGTTATTTCGTGAGAACGAATTGTTAAATTGAGTGAACGAATTGTTATTTCGTGGGAACGAATTAATCAAAAAAAGAATTCTACGTCCCCTGTGGGGCTCCGTACGCAGTTATCTACTAGAACAATTCATTATTCAGCCTGATGTCTATGGAAGGTCATATCCGCCATAATTATATTTGTCTTGATGCTTGCTGGCTGATGACATTTTAAGTTATATCCGTCTTATTACAATTATATGTGGCTTGATGCTTGCTGGCTGATGACATTTTAAGTTCTATCCGTCTTATTACAATTATATGTGGCTTGATGCTTGCTGGCTGATGACATTCTAAGTTCTGTCCGTCTTATTACATTTCCATATATGTGGCGTGATGCTTTATTCATTCGTACTGTTTCAATGCGTGTGTGTTGATTACATTCTAAGTAGCTTGATGTTTCACTGTAGTGACATCCCGAGTTCCATTATTGATTATTGCATCGCTGTTTTGCTATGCTCGCTAAGCCACGCCCCTTGACAATAACAATTGCAACAGTAATTTGGGAACAACCATTATGACGCCAGGTGCGCTGCTAAAACTTAAAATAGTTCTCCCTAAAAGTATTTAATATGCTGGTACCTGTCCTACAATGCGTTGCTCTCTAAATTGGTTCCATGTCCCTAATTGTGTTGATGTAGATTGATGCTGCCTTTTCTGTTGCGCCATGTTTAGGTTAAAAGACACCAAATAGTTTTACAGTATAATTTAACCGAATCCCAGCCAGTCTTTCCTACTTTCACTATTCGTATGGATGTTGTGAGACCAACCTCGTCATGTCAGGCGCGGATCCAGGATTTCGGGTTAGGGGGTGGGGGGGGGGGGGCGTAACTATTTTGCAATACTTGACTATATTATCGAACGAGCGTAGGATTGTAGTTCAGGTTGTTGGTTGTTGTTGTTGTGGATGCTGTCAGATGATGATGCTGCTGCTTGCTGCTGCTGCTGCCCGCGTTATTGCGCGTTGGCTGCACCCCCCACCCCCCCCCAATAAACAATACATTCGTGGGTGGGCAGGTGGGAGCACGCGATGGGTAATTTAACGATCGAGGTTCATCCTTACCGGAATCCTGACTGGAGACCTGGTTTGGCCCTCACATACGTCTTTGGCATTTTGTATGCGACAGTTGAATCTGGTTATACCCCTTATGTGAGTATTACGATATTCGTAATCCTATTTTAGGGGAAGGGGCCACGTGACTTGGTATAGTATGGACCTGGCACCAGGTCAGGATATTCTAATTTCGGGGCTGAATATATTTGTTCCCGATGTAAATATTCCGTTCTGATTTTGGGATTTTCCCCCCAATGTAGCAGGTTAAAATGGGATCGAACCCGTTTGCCCGGCCTTACATGACCTTAGCTGTTGATAGGCCGTTAAACACTAATAAACAAACAAACAAACAAACAAACAAACAAACAAACAAACAAACAAACAATAAATTCACAACGCGAACATAGAAACGTGCCTTGTAACTTGTAAAAAATCTCGCCCCCCCCCCCCCCCCCCACCCCCCCCCCCCCCCCGCCTGGCAAAATGAACGTTGATTTACCATTACCAGACGTACTAATTGACAATTATTATGATTTTTATATCAAACGCTTGACACCACCACGAGTCTCTATGAGTACATTAAATATTACTAAACTAGAAAAAAAGTCGATGGCGCGCGCCATCGCAATATACCCACTTTCTCCAAATGCTAAGTCCGAAAGGGGGAGGTAATCCATGATGGAGGGTCGGATAAAAAATCCGGATTCACTTTGCGCATTAGCACATCAAAACGAAGCTACGAAGCAAATATCAGACGCGTAGGTATTAACGTTTTTCGACCTACGAGGAAAAATAGTGAAATTCTAAGTCCGAAAGGGGGAGATAATCCATGATGGAAGTAGCAGAGAATAGCAAAATGTGTGGTAACGGGTTAGTGTTTTAGAGAAAATCAATGGTGGTGTGCCACCTTAGTCTGATCCAGTGACGGTTATTGGTTTGCATCGGTAACGGGCCAGTTTGACAGTCAACCTGTGTAAGTTACCATATGTGTAACTTACTATAAAAAATGTGATTGTTTTCAATTACGTACATATGCAATTTAATTATGAGGATACGTGTATGTATAAAACACATTAGTAAGTCAAACACCATACATACGTATACAATTTAGTTAATATAGATTAGAGAATAATAAATGGTGCGAAATCGTCAAGGGGGTAATAGTAGTCCAGTATGAACAAAATCGTGCGGGTGTTTTGAGGTCACTGACACAGTTTGCTTGCAAATCTTGATCCATTACTACCCAGTTTCACTTGAGGATTTTCTTTCTTAGGAATAAGTGAACCTATTTAATTCATGCAGAACCAGTACAGACCGGCTGCAGGTCATGTACAAGTAGGTCCCACAACATCCATACGAATAGTGAAAGTAGGAGAGACTGGTCTTATTGGATGGGATTCGGTTAAAGTATATAGTAAAACTATTTGGTGTCTTCTAACCTATGCTGTGATAATTTGTGGGTGAAATCTTGCATCAACACCGGCATTGGAGGTGTGAACTTGAACAGCCAATCAGATGTCGGACTATAATTTATTAGAGGGAGAATTACTTGAGCGGACAGCAGTGCCATCTGACGTCATAATGACGCACTACTAACCCATATATTGCTTGCATCATTCTGCTTGTAGCTTGATGCTTTCTGCTTGCAGCCTTCCGCTTTCGGACTGTAGCTTGATGCTAACTTCCTTCGGCTTTGTCCTTACTGCTTTCGGCCTTATTCAAAGTGGTAAGTGCTTCGTTCTTACTTTCTATTGCAAATGCTTAGTGCAATAAAACATGGACACGAATAAGGACGTATCAATAATTGTAATGTAAATAAGACGAATTAACAAAGCAGTCAGCAGAATGGACATGTAAGAAAGACAAATACAACTGCAACAAGCAGATTTCAAATGTAATAAATACAGATGACGAATGGAATAACATGAATATAAGTTGTAATGTCATCAGCACGCAAGCATCAAGTCACATAGAATTATGGCGGATATTACCTTCCATAGATGTCGCCACCCGATCGTATGTAACGCCAAATTTACATAAACTCAAACAATTAATTTGAGCTAGCTCGAATTGATTTAAATCTAGCTATACGCATTTGTAACTAGATTCATGTCATTTGAAGAGTTCTCTAACTCATTTGGAGCTAGCTCTAAATCAATTAATGATCTCTCAAATCGATTTCTAGTGAAAAATGCCATATAACTTGATTTGAAGGGCTCTGCAATTGATTTGGAGCTAGCTCTAAAACATTTGAAGCAAGCTCGAACTGATTTGCAACTATCTATAATTCATTTGGGGTTAGAGCTACTAGCTCCAAATGCCTATATATAGGTCTATATTACATCGCCTCTATATCTCAGTGGTAGAGCACTGGTCTCGTAAACCAGGGGTCGGAGGCACGTTTGTTATTAGCCGATCTATTTATAGATCGGCTAATATATTGGTCATCCATCGAATTCTGAGAAAGTTTGTAGCAACCCTTTTCTCCGCTATTCGGTAATCTACGAACGCGAATTGTGCTGCATCACTTCCAAATTGCATCAACCGATAAAGTTTGCATTTTTGGCAATTTTCTCCGTTTAAAACTTTAAATATAGCCAAATAACTCAATTTTGAATACGTAATGAGCTGAACGCCGGAAGAGATTGAACCCGGAAGTTGTTGTTGTTGAAGTCCATAGTTGACTCTAATGGCCATATACGCCAACATACGCCGATTATTGGGCTAATTTAAAGCTTTTATTTATTAAACAGAACAAGTTTCAGCCACGTATAATCGCGTAAAATGTGTTTATTCGGCTAATTTATAATCGACCTCTGCTCAAAATCTCCTCCGACTAGCAACCCCAGCATCTCGGGTTTATCCCATTGGATCGCGTATGCGCGTCATTTTGACGCTAGTTAATATTCACAAAATTTTCCACCAATCAAAACGAAGAATTGCCCTCCATAGCCAACTTTGATTTGTTTACGTATCATGCAGGGATGGCAGGGATGCATCCAGCACGCGCGATTGCGGCAATCCCCCTTAATTATTGTCAATGCCGCAAATTATTGATTGTCTTGCGCCCAGATCGCGCAAAAAATCACGGATGGGCCCCTTTTTAAATGACCAGTGCGCACATTAAAAAAACGTAATTGACTATTTAAACGCGCTGCGTATTTAAATCATTGGAAGGCGTGCAGTTCAATCGAGTTTGTGTGGCCGTTGAACGTAAGCTTCGAGTCGATTTAAACCATTTAAATCGATAAACAAGGGATAAACAAGTGACAACGTTAACCTGTTATGCTCCATTAAGAAGTAATAAGCTTATGGCAAATCATATTACGGTACTTTGGGGCCGAGCTACTAAAGTGACTGGTGTGGCATGGAAATATTGAGTTCTGATTTTGGGAATTTTCCTCATCGTGGACCCGTTTAATGCGGGATAGTACAACCCGTTTGGCCCGGCCTTAAATGACCTTAGCGTTGATAGGCCGTTAAGCACCAATACTCACTCGCATCATTCATCCCCCCCCCCCCTCCACCCCCCCCGAGACTCAGTAACTACTAAAATGCGGACATATATTGAACCCTGATTTGATCGGCTAATAACATGACTTTTCATTTTGTATATTACACTTACTGTGTCTCATATGATGTTTCAAATATCCATTATGTGTTTTTACAATGATGTGGAATGAAAACTAAATGTTTATTAAAAAATATCTGGAAGAATGTAGCAATTTTCGTAGAGGGGTTTGTGCAAAATAACTCGCGACATTTTTTCCAGATTTTCAGATTCAGTTTTCGACAGGTCTGACCTTGCCAGAAAATACACAAGATGGCATATTTCTCTTGAATGGCATATATCTCTAAAATGCTGTGAAAGGAAAGATTAATGGGTGACATTGATAATTATTGGTTCTACAAACTCTGGAAGGATGTAGCAGTCAGAGTTTATGAAAAATGGTATATATCTCTAAAATTATGTGAAAGGAAAGATTAATGGGTGACATTGATAAGTGTTGGTTCTATATACTCTGGAAGGATGTAGCAGTCAGGGTTTATGAAAAATAAATCGCGAAACAATATCAGGTTTTTGAGATGTTCAACAGGCGTGAAAATGGCATATTTCTCTAACATGCTGCGGAATGGTACATTTATAATCTTTTGTTCAAAATAATCTCGGGGGGGGGGGGGGGGGGGGGGGGGGTGGGGGGGGGGCGGGGTGGGTGGGGGGGTCAGAGTTTGACAAAAATAAGTCGCGAAAATCAGGTTTTTGAAATGTTTGACAGGTTCGGACCTAGTACGAGAAATTGCAAAAATAAAAGGCTTATTTTATTAAAATGCTGATGAATGAAAACTTAATGGGTTACATTGATCATTTTTGGTTCTGAATAATCTGGAAGGATGTAGCAGTCCAAGTTTTCGAAAAAACAAGTCGCAAACTATATATCTTGTTGTTTTTATGCCACCGGGTTTCGAAGAAACGGGTGGCATACAGTGTTTGGACCGTCCGTCCGTCTGTCCGTCCGTCCGTACGTCCGTTTGTCCGTCCGTCACACTTTTCGGTTAACCACTTTGTCACAGTTTCTCAAATATGCTGCAGGTGGCATCCGCGTTCGACAGACGCATTTCTTGTTTTATATAGATTTGTGATAGCTCCGTACCTGCGTGAAAATAAAGGGATATTTCTCTAAAATGCTATGGAATGAAAACAAAATAAGTTTCTTTGATAATTTTTGGTTCTGAATATTCTGGAAGGATGTAGCACTCAGGGTTAGGAAGCTTAAGTCGCAAACAAAAAAAGTTGTTTTCTTTTTAGATTTTTCGACAGGTACGGCTCTGCGAGAAAATGCAAAAAAAAAACAACAACAAATGGAATGTTTCTCTAAAATGATGTTAATAAAAAAATGAAAAGTCATGCAGAGCATGATGTTATTAGCCGATCAAATCAGGGTAAAGTGCATCGAACATATGTAGGTGTCTCTGGTAACATTTTCAATGGTAAACTATTTTCGACCACAGTTCTGTACCCAGCGTTGACATTTTTCTCGATTTTGTGCAGGTTTTGGAAACCCGTTCCCAAATCCATCCAATAGCAGCAATGCCATAGCAGCAATGTTTTGTTGTCACCATTATGTTGCGAAATATTCCAGCGTAACACCTGTACTGTATGCTCTATTTATCTACAAATTACACTCCGCAATACACAAAGTTGTAGTCACTGTGTGTTTGTCCGAATTCTGTGGCAGCACGCGAGTGGGCGGAGTTACCAGAGCTATATATATCTAGCGGTTACAGTGTCATCTAAAAATGGACGCAAGCTCCTGCGTATTCAGGCACATGCCCAGATTGGCCTAATGTGCTCCATCCGTGATTTTTTGCGCGATGTCGGGCGCAAGACAATCAATAATTTGCGGCATTGACAATAATTAAGGGGGATTGCCGCAATCGCGCGTGCTGGATGCATCCCTGCCATCCCTGCATGATACGTAAACAAATCAAAGTTGGCTATGAGCAAGGGCTAATTCTTCGTTTTGATTGGTGGAAAATTTTGTGAATATTAACTAGCGTCAAATGACGCGCATACGCGATCCAATGGGATAAACCCGAGATGCTGGGATAAACCCGAAAATGCTGGGGTTGCTGGTAAGGAGATTTTGAGCAGAGGTCGATTATAAATTAGCCGAATAAACACATTTTACGCGATTATACGTGGCTGAAACTTGTCCTGTTTAATAAATAAAAGCTTTAAATTAGCCCAATAATCGGCGTATGTTGGCGTATATGGCCATTAGAGCCAACTATGGACTTCAACAACAATAACTTCCGGGTTAAATCTCTTCCGGCGTTCAGCTCATTACGTATTCAAAATTGTGTTATTTGGCTATAAGTAAAGTTTTATACGGAGATAATTGCCAAAAATGCAAACTTTATCGGTTGATGCAATTTGGAAGTGATACAGAAAAATTCGCGTTCGTAGATTACCGAATAGCGGAGAAAAGGGTTGGATAACCAATATATTCGATGGATAACCAATATATTAGCCGATCTTTAAATAGATCGGCTAATAACAAAATGGGTTACATAATTAATGTATGCATACATTGACGGTAACTCTCTCAGAGTGTACTTGGCAGGATAAGTATGCTTGGCGACGCACTAACCTACTATTCTCTATATCAACAACATGGAATCTGCAATTGGTGATTCTGAACATGAACCAGGCGAAGAACATGTCACTCTGTAGCCGATTTCATCAATATCGCCAAGCAATACTTATCCTGCCAAGTACACTCTGAGGGAGACACCTTCAATGTATGCATACATTAATTATTTTTTAGTGAACGAATTATCATTTCGTGGGAAAGAATTGTTAATTCGAGGGAACGAATTGTTATTTCGTAGGAACGAATTAATGAAAAAAATAATTCTACGTCTCTTGCGGGGCTCCGTAGACATCAGCCTGAATAATGAATTGTTCTAATAGGTAAGTACGAAACTGTGTATGTTACAGAGCCCCGCAGGAGACATGGATTTGTTTTTATTAATTCGTTCCCACGAAATAACAATTCGTTCCCTCAATTTAACAATTCGTTCCCTTTAATTAACAATTCGTTCCCACGATATCCGTTCCCACAAATTAACAATTAGTTCCCACGAAATAATAATTCGTTCCCTCAATTTAACAATTCGTTCCCACGAATTGTTAATTGTTATTTCGTGGGAACGAATTGTTAAGTTTAGGGAACGAATTGTTATTTCGTGGGAACGAATTGCTATTTCGTGGGAACGAATTAATAAACAAGAAGTCTACATCCCCTGCGGGGCTCCGTACCGTAGTATGTAGCGCCGATACGTTTGTTTTACCAATATTCATATGCCACAACTGCGAATTGTTTTGTACATTGTCTAGGAAGGTATTGCGTGTATACACAAACAATAATTTACCGTTATAAACTATAAACTGTGGACTAGACCGTATGTCCACTTCCCGGATGCCGTATGCATAGACATAGAAACATTATATGTCTATGCCCTATGTCAACGAGTTTGTTTTAAGCATTAAAGCATAGCCACATTGTAATATGTTATAACAGGGAGTGAACACAACAGTCAGTAACTTATTTGTTTTCACTTAATGATACGTTTATGTGTATTTAATGTATTTATAGACATTCACTTGGTCCGTTACTTCAACCTGTGGTTTCGCGGTGCCGTGCATTATATAATTATATTTTATATCGCCTCTATAGCTCAGTGGTAGAGCACTGGTCTCGTAAACCAGGGGTCGTGAGTTCAAATCTCACTGGAGGCATGTTTATTTTTTTAATCTTATATTACACGTACAGTGTCTCATATGATGTTGCAAGTGTCCAATATGTGTTTTTGCCGCTTCATGCACACACAGTAAATGATAAACCTCTATAAACCGAACACCGTGTATACATATATGTTGGTAATTGTGATGCGTTTCATTCGTAACTCCGACGGTACTGTCTGTTCGCTATCGCAAAACACGAACGACTGTATTGGAGCGGTTATATGTCGGATCTACAGTGGAACCTCTCTGAACCGGACACCCTGTAGACCTACCAGGGTGTCCGGTTTAGAGAGGTTCCACTGTATACAGTTTATCAATCAATCACACCAATTGATAACTTTTCCCAAAAGATGCGTTATATTCAAGTACATTCTATCTGAATCTAGGGACCGGGGCCCGTTTCACTAAACTTCGTACGACTAAAATATTCGTATGTGCAAATTTAGCATCGTCTGGAAATTTCAGGTGATGGATTTACATTTATTGAGCATAGGCTGCATATACAGCCTATGCTCAATAAATGTAAATCCAATAATTGGTTACAAGAAAACAATGTTAATGTGAAATTTACAGACTATCATAATTTTGCAGTTTTGAACATTTTAGTCGTACGAAGTTTAGTGAAACGGGCCCCGGGCGATAATTTGGCTTGGCATAATCTGACATTTTCGCTATACGTGTACCAGTAAGGAACCTTTTTTTTTTTACAGGCGACTTATATGTACAATTACATTTACAATGATGTGGAATGAAATATCTGCAAGGATGTAGCAGTCAGGGTTTGTGAACAATAATCGTGACCCCCCCCCCCCCCCCCCCCCCCCCCCCCCCCCCCCAATCGTGACCCCCCCCCCCCCCCCCCCACCCATCCCCCACCCCAGCTTTAGAGAATGCAAAAGATGGACTATTTCTCTAAAATGCTGTGAAATGAAAACTAAATGGGTTACATGCATCCTTCATTGTTCTAAATAATCTGGAACGATGTAGCAGTCAAAAATAAATGGGTTACATTGATAATGTTTGGTTCTGACAATAAGTCGACAAATCTGGACCTGCGAGAAAATACCAAAAAAATGCATGTTTCTCGAAAGCGCTGTGAAATGGAAACTAAATGGGTTAGCATCCTTCATTGTTCTATCTGGAACGATAGCAGTCAAAAATAAAGGGTTACATTGATAATGTTTGGTTGACAATAAGTCGACAAAGTGGACCTGCGAGAAAATACCAATGCAATGTCTCGGAAGCGCTGTATGAAACTTATACGAACATTTGTTTCTGAATAATCTGGAAGGATGTAGCAGTCAGAGGTTGCTCAATATAAGACATGAACACAAATCATATTGTTTTAGACTTTCAACAGGGGCCCGTTTCAATAAACTTCGTACGACTAAAATGTTCGTGAATAATTATGATAGTCTGTAAAGTTCACATTAACAGTATCTACTTGTAAACAATTAATGTATTTACATTTATTGATCATAGGCTGCCAGCACTTAAGAACATCTTAGTCGTACGAAGTTTAGTGAAGGGGCCCCAGGTCCGAACCTGTAATAAAATGTTAAAAATGGCATATTTCTCTAAAATGCTGTGGTATGAAAACCAAATCGGGTTACATAGATAATGTTTAAGCCTGATAATGATCTATAATGCTTGCTAGACGTACGACGGGTGTTTTATTGATTGAATGGCGAGCAGTGTAAATCATGATCAGACTGTGCGGATGCCCAGGCTGATCTAGATATACATTGGTCGCAACTCACATGGTGTGTCTCATAGTGCATTGGAGGCTGAAGACGGCAACGAGAAGCGAACACATATAGGGTTTTTACGTGTCCTATTTAGAGGTGTTGGGCTGTACTTATCCAGTGACGTATGTTCGTATACTCCGTGGTTTGTGAATGGTGGCGCTTGTTAACGCCGTCCGTTACCTGAAAACAATGAGCCTGTCATACCTAGAGATGTTGGGCTGTACTTACTCGTTTGCCAAATGAGCCATTTATTGGGTCCTAGGTCCGAGTCTCCCACCTGTGTCCGTAGTCTGTGGATGCCGGCTTGTGAAAGCCATACATAGCATGAAAACAACACATCAGCTATGGGATAAAGGGGGATTATTGGCTTTATGACCAGTGTTGCTCGTGATCAAATAGAACACTAATTTAGTCTGATAACGAACTATATACTATATTGCTTGTTAGAAGTATGACGGGTGTTCCATTGATGGAACGGCGAAAGAGGCAGATCCAGATCTGGATCTACACAGTTCGCAAAACCCCATTATTCACATGTCTCCAGTAAAGTAACACATTACGTCCACGTGACGACGTCACTAATTTGTATCCCATATAACAACGTACGGAAGTGACGTTAGCGACGTATCTAGGCGACGTAAAGACGTCCGCCAGCTGCTTGTAAATGAAACGACACGCGAGGCGATTGTTGCGATAATATAAATAAAATATATTAATAATGCGTAACATAACTACGTCGGTAGTAGGAGAATTCAACGAAATATGTAAGGTGTTACCGTAACAGTAGGGGAGGGTGAACAATAGGGGGGTCTACAGTGCAGGGTTGAATATTTGCCCAGTCGTTTTACCATTGGATGTGCGGTGTCTAGGGTAGGATTGGGTAATTCACTGTTAGGGAACATGACATATAGACACGTACTGTTAATTTAATTCCAGGAAATTGGTTCTATATGTAACTTGTATGTAGTTGTCACTGGAGCATTAGGCTTGTGGCATTTGTGAACAGTGTAGCTCCTGATCAAATAGCACATTCATGTAGCCTGAAAACGATCTAAAGTGCTTGTTAGAAGCATGCCGGGTGTTTCTATAATGAAATTGCGAAACATGCATATCCTGATCAGAGTGTGTGGATACACAGGTTGATATGGATTCACACTGATCGTAAAACCCATACGCGCCATGTCGCCAGTCACAGCAACAAAACACTTAGTCATTAATTTGTAAACTGTTTATTACTTTTAGCTACTTTTGATTTCGTGTCCTGTTTCGCCAAAAGTGCATGCATCACTTTTTGGTTTTCAGTGTGTTCCTGCAGAAAAGTGGCGAGTGTTTCTGGGGGAAAAGTGCCGAGTGTTTCCGCGGAAAAGTCCTGAGTGCAGAGTGTTTCTGCGGAAAGGTTCCGAGTGTTCATACGGGGAAAAGTGCCGGGTGTTTCTCCGGAAAAGTGCCGAGTGTTTCCGCCGAGAATTTCTGCAGAAAAGTGCAGAGTGTGTCTGCTGAAAAGTGTCCAGTGTTTCTGCGGAAAAGTATCATGTCTTTCTGTTTCTGTTGAAAAGTGTCGTGTGTTTCTGTGCCGAGTGTTTCTGACGAAAATTATTGAGTTTCTACAGAAACGTGCTTAGTCTGCGGAGTGTCTGTTGAAAAGTGTCCAGTGTTTCTGCGGAAAAAGTGCCGAGTGTTTCCGCCGAGTATTTCTGCAGAAAATTATTGAGTGTTTCTACAGAAACGTGCTTAGTCTGCGGAGTGTGTCTGCTGAAAAGTCTCCAGTGTTTCTGCGGAAAAGTGGCATGTGTTTCTGCTGAAAAGTGCCAAGTGTTTCCGCCGAGTATTTCTACGGAAAAGTGCCGAGTGTTTCTGTGGAAAAGTGCCGATTGTTTCTACGGAAAAGTGCCGAGTGTTTCTGTGGAAAAGTAAAAGCCGATGTTTCTACTGAGTGTCCATGTTGGAAAAGTCTGTCTGAAAAGTGCCTGAAAAGTGAGTGTTTCCGCCGAGTGTTTCTGCGGATAAGTGCTGAGTGTTTCTACGGAAAAGTGCCGAGTGTTTCTGTGGAAAAGTCCTGAGTGCAGAGTTTTTCTGCGGAAAGATTCCGTGCCGAGTGTTTCTACGGACAATTTCTGCTGAAACGTAACGAGTGTTTCTGTGCCGAGTGTTTCTGTGCCGAGTGTTTCTGCGGGAAAATGTCGAGTGTTTCTACAGAAAAGTGCTGAGTCTCGGAAAAGTGCCGGTGTTTCTTCGGAAAAGTGCCGAGCGTTTCCGCCGAGTATTTCTGCAGAAAAAAAAAAAAAAAAAAGAAAAGTGCAGAGTGTGTCTGCTGAAAAGTGTCCAGTGTTTCTGCGGAAAAGTGGCATGTGTTTCTGCTGAAAAGTGCCGGGTGTTTCTGCTGAAAAGTGCCGAGTGTTTCCGCAAAATGTTTCTACGGAAAAGTGCCGAGAGTTTCTGTGGAAAAGTGCCGAGTGTTTCTACGGAAAAGTGCCGAGTGCCGAGTGTTTCTACGGAAAAGTACCGAGTAATTCTACCGAAAAAGTGCCGAGTGTTTTTACGGAAAAGTGCCGAGTGTTTCTGTTAAAAAGTGCCGAGTGTTTCCGCTAAAAAGTGCCGAGTGTTTCTGCGGAAAAGTGCCAAGTGTTTCTACGGAAAATGCCGGGTCTTGCTGTGCCGAGTGTTTCTGTGGAAATGTGCCGAGTGTTTCTCCGAGTGTTTCTGCTAAAAGTGTCGAGTTTGCTGAAAAGTGTCGAGTGTTTCTGTGGAAAAGTGCCAAGTGTTTCTACGGAAAATGCCGGGTTTGCTGTGCCGAGTGTTCCTGTGGATAAGTGCCGAGTGTTTCTACGGAAAAGTGCCAAGTGTTTCTGCTAAAAAGTGCAGAGTGTTTCTGCGGAAAAGTGCCAAGTGTTTCTACGGAAAATGCCGGGTCTTGCTGTGCCGGGTGTTTCTGTGGAAAAGTGCCGAGTGTTTCTGCAAAAAGGTGCCAAGTGTTTCTTTCGAAAGGTGGCCACTCGCCCTTTCTGCGGAAAAGTGCCGAAGTATTTCTGCTATAAAGTGTCGAGTCTGCTAAAAAGTGTCGAGTGTTTCTGCGGAAATTGCCAAGTGTTTCTACGGAAAATGCCGGATTTGCTATGCCGAATGTTCCTGTGGAAAAGTGCTGAGTGTTTCTGCGAAAAGGTGCCAAGTGTTTCTTTCGAAAGGTGGCCACTCGCCCTAAATGCGGAAAAGTGCCGAAGTTGCAGGAAATGGTAATGTTCGTGTTCTTTATGCAGTAAGTGGTCTCGCCTCGTGTATGCGCCCTTAACCCATTAACTGCCCTCTGTCACGTGCTATGGTGTAGATAACACACTGACAAGGTAGACGGCGATTGGCAGGTTTTTGTGCAACATGGCAAATTCAGTTGAAATACATCTATATGTAATGAATATTTTATGAACCTTATAAATATAAATCTAGATTCACGTTTTGATCTGGATCTATTGGCATCATTGCTATTGAAAGCAGACTCATTTTTTGTTGCATTTGCACAAAAACATCCGACATATGTACATGTTAATGTGTTCACACTATAGAGCTTGTACTAACACTGCAGTATACTTTTAGCAATACCAGCTGCAAATTGAACGTCTTGTTTAATAAGTTGAACCAATTTTAGAATGCATTTGCTTTTCGGCTTTTCGGAGATATGAGTTAAGTGTTCTACGTACGTTGTTTAGACAATGCCAGAATGTCCAAAACTACTGCATTCAGATTTCAACGGACGTCAATATCTTTCACCCCCTTTCTCTCTCTTATTTCTCCCTCTCACCCCCCCCCCCCCCCACCTCTCTCTCTCTCTATCTCTCTCTCTCTCTCTCTCTCTCTCTCTCTCTCTCTCTCTATCTTATTTCTCCCTCTCCCCTCTATTACACTCTGTCTCTGTCTCTCTGCTCTGTCTCTGTCTCTGTCTCTGTCTCTGTCTGTCTGTCTGTCTGTCTGTCTCCCCTCCCCCTCCCTCCCTCCCTCCCTCCCACGTCGGCGATGCCAGCAAAATATCATGCTCCTCCTTCGCTCCTTGACTCATTTACCGTATTTACTGAAGCAGAACGTCGCCGGTTAGCCAGGCTCCCCTAGTGCATAGGGACCTGGGGGCTCACCATAGTACAGTCAACATAGGGAACTGGGGGCTCACCACAGTACAATCAACATAGGGAACTGGGGGCTCACCAAAGTACAGTCAATATAGGGAACTGGGGGCTCACCATAGTACAGTCAACATAGGGACCTGGGGGCTCACCATAGTACAGTCAACATAGGGAACTGGGGGCTCACCATTGTACAGTCAACATAGGGAACTGGGGGCTCACCATAGTACAGTCAACATAGGGAACTGGGGCTCACCATAGTACAGTCAACATAGGGAACTGGGGGCTCACCATAGTTAACAGTCAACATAGGGAACTGGGTGGGGGCTCCACCATTGTACAATCAACATAGGGAACTGGGGGCTCACCATAGTACAGTCAACATAGGGAACTGGGGCTCACCCCAGAAGTAGGGCAAGGGGGTCAACATAGGGAGCTGGAGCTGGGGGCCTCACCTTGCCATAGACAATCAACATATGGAACTGGGGGCTCACCATAGTACAGTCAAAATAGGGGCAAGGGAGCTCACCATAGTACAGTCAACATAGGGAACTGGGGGCTCACCATAGTACAATCAACATAGGGAAATGAGGGCTCACCATATTACAGTCAACATAGGGGCATGGGGGCTCACCATAGTACAGTCAACATAGGGGAACCTGGGGGCTCACCATAGTACAGTCAACATAGGGAACTGGGGGCTCACCATAGTACAGTCAACATAGTAACTGGGGGCCTCTACCATAGTACAAGTCAACAAATATGGTAACTGGGGGCTTCACCATAGTACAGTCAAAATATGGGCAAGGGAGCTCACCATAGTACATTGTCAACAGGGAGGGAACTGGGGGCTCACCATAGTACAATCAACATGACCTGGGAACTGAGGGCTCACCATATTACAGCAACATAGGGGCATGGGGGCTCACCATAGCTCACCATAGTACAGTCAACGGATTAGGGAACTGGGGGGCCGGGGGGTCACCATATTACAGTCAACATAGGGGCATGGGGGCTCAACATAGTAACAGATCAGCATAGGGACTGTGGGCTCACCATAGTACAGTTCAACATAAGGAACATGGGGGCTCACCATAGTTACAGTCAAGCATAGGGACTGGGGCTCACCATAGTATAGTCAGCATAGGGACCTGGGGGCTCACCATAGTACAGACAACATAGGGAACTGGGGCCTCACCATGGCTGGGGGTCTCACCATAGTACAGTTAACTAGGGACCTGTGGCACATAGCCATAGTAAAAGTCAACATAGGGACAATGTGGGGCTCACCATAGTACAGTCAACCATATAGGGACATGGGGCTCACCATAGTAACAGTCAACATAGGGAACTGGGGGCTCACCATAGTACAATCAACATAGGGACCTGGGGGCTCACCATAGTACAGTCAACATAGGGAACTGGGGGCTCACCATAGTACAGTCAGCATAGGGACCTGGGGGCTCACCATAGTACAATCAACATAGGGAACTGGGGGCTCACCATAGTACAGTCAACATAGGGATCTGGGGGCTCACCATAGTACAGTTAACTTAGGGACCTGGTGGCACACCATAGTACAATCAACATAGGGACCTGGTGGCACACCATAGTACAATCAACATAGGGACCTGGTGGCACACCATAGTACAATCAACATAGGGAACTGGGTGCTCACCATAGTACAGTCAACATAGGGACCTGGTGGCACACCATAGTACAGTCAACATAGGGACCTGGTGGCACACCATAGTACAATCAACATAGGGAACTGGGGGCTCACCAGAGTACAGTTAACATAGGGACATGAGGGTTCACCATAGTACATTCAACATAGGACCTGGTGGCACACCATAGTACAGTCAACATAGGGACATGTGGGCTCACCATAGTACAGTCAACATAGGGACATGGGGCTCACCATAGTACAGTCAACATAGGGACCTGGTGGCACACAGTCAACATATCAACATAGGGACATGTTGGCTCACCATAGTACAGTCAACATAGGGAACTGGGGGCTCACCATAGTACTGTCAACATAGGGAACTGGGGGCTCACCATAGTACAATCAACATAGGGAACTGGGGGCTCACCATAGTATAGTCAACATAGGGAACTGGGGGCTCACCATAGTACTGTCAACATAGGGAACTGGGGGGGGGGGGGGGGGGGGTGGGGGCTCACCATAGTACAGTCAACATAGGGACCTGGGGGCTCACCATAGTATAGTCAACATAGGGAACTGGGGGCTCACCATAGTACAGTCAACATAGGGAACTGGGGGCTCACCATAGTACAGTCAACATAGGGAACTGGGGGCTCACCATTGTACAGTCAACAACATAGGGAACTGGGGGCTCACCATAGTACAGTCAACATAGGGAACTGGGGGCTCACCATAGTACAGTCAACATAGGGAACTGGGGGCTCACCATAGTACAGTCAACATAGGGAACTGGGGCTCACCATAGTACAGTCAACATAGGGAACTGGGGCGGCTCACCATAGTACTGTCAACATAGGGAACTGGGGGCTCACCATAGTACTGTCAACATAGGGAACTGGGGGCTCACCATAGTACTGTCAACATAGGGAACTGGGGGCTCACCATAGTACAGTCAACATAGGGAACTGGGGGCTCACCATAGTACAGTCAACATAGGGAACTGGGGGCTCACCATAGTACTGTCAACATAGGGAACTGGGGGCTCACCATAGTACTGTCAACATAGGGAACTGGGGGCTCACCATAGTACAGTCAGCGTCTTGGATTATACATGTATGTATGTGACACTGAATTATCGTTCCAACCATGTTTTAGCAAGTGTATCTAATATACGACTGTGATTGGAGAAATGGAGCTTATGGGAGTTGCGACCAGTGCTCTCCAGATCAAAGGGGTAGGGTCGAATTACATGAAAATCGGCCTTGTGTCAGAACAACATCTTCAATATATAGCGAGTACAAAACAGTAATTATTTTAATTCTACTATATTCCATTTTATGATGTTTTAAAGTACGTGGGTATGTTCATTTTATTTACTTCCTAAATGACGTAAAAACGTTCGCCATTAACGTTAACATCAATGGGACACGTCTTAGTTTAATTACAGAAACGTACATGTACTTAAGTCATACTATTTAACATTTAAACAGAATCATCCGTCAACGCAGTCTGGAACTGCACATCCAGTCTGACGTTCCGGTCTTCACCAAAGATAGGTAATCTCCGTGTTGTGCGAAGTTAGGCTCCAGTTGGAAGGCAAACAGTCTGGTCCCCGATACGAATTTCTTTACGTTTAGGCTATTACCCTAGTCTCGATTCCATTTCCCCGCAGTGGTGAACAGATTCGTAAACCCTCTCATCACAGAGTTACCTCCCATTGCGTCGAATTCGACTTCATCATGTAGTCCATCCGCGTACAATCCAATCGCTCGAATACCGAAGTTTTCGAAGTTGAAAAGGTTAGGTTTGTAATCTCCGCTCACCGTCTTCGATTGAATTACGCCACACCCCTTCTTTGCTTGAAGTTGGATCTGTCCTCCCGATACAGAGCATACTCTTCCTGTTTTAAGAGCCATTTCTGTATTTTGTCTCTGCTCAATACGAATCGACCTTCTTTTCTGACCGCCCTGTACAATTAATCCAGTCCGGCGTACGCTGCAGCCTGTTCCGGGTTGTAGTATATATTCCTTAAGTAATCTTCGTGTTTCATAGTTTCAACCACTTGATTGTCTTCACTATTGTGTAAGTACTTTTTCTTTTAACAGGGATGTCGGGTGGAGGCGGAATGACACCACTTCCTTTCTGTCCTCTTTGTGATGCAGACAAACGGTTGTGAGACACGTTATTGTCCGCCTGTTCGGCTTCTGTGTCTACATGTTGTTTTTTGCAGGTCCTCTTTCTTGCTAGGGTTATTTTGAACTGCACCTTCTGCGTTTGAGAACTTCACTCATATACACCCGTTTTATATACGTTGATAGATACAACAGTATCTTCATCTGGGATTATGTTGGAATTTACTGGTAGTTTTCTTCAGCCGACGTAGGGAAATTCAACACCAAACATCCATAGGGCTGCGACGTGGCGTCTTTAAATGATTCCATTAAAAAGCCACATTTACCCAGAAATGCTTGACAGGCAAGACATTGCAGCTGCGAAATGTCCATTGAATTTTTCATCAACACAAGAAAGTGTACCTAAATTATGACAAGACAAACAACATATATTCAAATGGTGTAATCATATATATTCTCTAAACTAGTTTCATAATCATTTTGTATTTCTAACTGTAGCACCCAGTCAGCACACTCTAACCATATGTTTGGCATCATCCAGCGTATCAACAGTTGTACGAAACTGGGAGATAATCATGTCATAAAATACTAAAACTCTCTGAAGCTGCACTACTGACGATGAAACTGACGAAGTTTATATAAGTAAATGCTTATATCCGCCATCTACTTATGTATGTATGAACTGTCTGAACGACATCACGTTTGTTATTAAGAATAGTTAAAGCGTACATAAAGGTGTAATATGAATCCAACAAAAGTACTTTATACTCATCCATTTTTTTTCACCACGGTCATGCTTCGTTTTCCCGTTTACGTCCGTATAATAAATCTATTCGCTTATTTTTCACTTTATAATCACACTGTCGCTGTCCATATCCAATCATATTCAAGTATAAACAGACAGGTGACCATTTGTGATGTAAAAATGTAGGTTATGTCGCATGTCTCCCCTTGAGGCTCCGGCTAGTCCACTACGAAACGGGCCGAATAAACTGACGAAGTTTATATAAGCAACTGCTTATATCAGTAGCCTATTTCATCAACATTGCAAAGTATACTTTAGTAGCAAAGTATACTTTGAGGGAGAAATTTTATTAATTTTTATTATACTGAATTTATTACATTATCACAGCCAATTTGGCTGTGATAATGTAATAAATTCAGTATAATAATTCTGCATACTTTTAATCATGAAATATATGCATTTGTTAGTTCTATATGAAATAATGCATTTCAGGAAAAATAAATGATTACTCTCTCAAAGTATACTTTGCTAGTAAAGTATACTTTGCAATTTTGATGAAATCGGCTACAGGTCTCTAACCTAACACTGTATGTATGAACTGTCTGAACGACATCATGCTTGTTACTCAGTGTAGGTAAAGCGTACATAAAGGCGAATTAGGAATCCAACAAAAGTACTTTATATCGATCCATTATTTTCACCACGGTGATGCTTCGTTTTCCGTTTAAGACCGTGAAATAAATATATTCGCTTATGTTGTTCTTTATAATCACATTGTCGCTGTCCATATACAATCATATTCAAGTATAAGCAGTCAGGTTACAAGTTTCAAGTTTCAAGTTTTTATTACTCATGGCCCATATGGGCATCTGAGTTAAGAAGAAAACATAACACAACAAACAAACATGGCATGATATAAAACACACGCAAATTATACATACAAACATGATACATGTATATGAAGTTAAGGAAGATGAAATAACCTTAAAATTATTGAAAGCTGAGAATAATCACTTAAATTTTGATATGATTACTTTCATAAACAATGCTAATTTGACAAGTGTTTGTTTTTCTGTCGAATTCATAATTGCATCAAATTTGTAGGTGTTAGGTGATGTATAACATTCTTTGGAAATATACCTCTTCCTTTCTTGGGAAAAATATGGGCAATTAAAAAGATAGTGAAATTCATCTGTTACATATATTACATAATCTATTGTCTCTAATTATTCCAAAAAATCTACCTTGTTCAATAGGCATTTTATGACTTAAGCATCTGAATTTACTCATAATAGAAGCTAATGACGGAGGAAGAATCTTCAAGTATTTTTCAAACTCAAAAGTGGATTTATATATTCTGTAATTTAAACATTTAGCTGAATTACAAATATTAGTATTCCACTGCTGCATATATTGATCATTCAAAACAGCTTTAACCTTATGCTTAAAAACTAAAGGATGATCAACTTTTTGCAACAACCAGTGGTCAGACATACCGAGACTATCCAATGTATCGTGGAAAAACCTTATCCAGGGCGAATGGTAAACATTTTGTGTATGCATTGAATACAGTAATTTATACATAATACAACATATTTTGTCCTGCTTGCCGGTGATTAGACTGCTCCAAAAATTGAGAACTCTGCTTTTAACTTTTACAGCAATCGGAACTGTCCCAACTTCACCGTATACCATGTCAGTAAATGTAGTTTGTTTGACATCTAGTACCTTTTTATAGAATTTAAGTTGAAAATGGTTTATTACATCTAGTGACTCACAGCCCCATACCTCGGACCCATACAGTAAAATTGGGACAATCATTGTGTCAAAAAGGTGAAGCTGCAAATCAACTGGCAAACATAATTTCCGACATTTCTTAATTACATGGAACATTGCGTGCCTGATCTACCAAATGCTTTTTAGTCTTTGCAAACTTCCCATTAAAATTAAATTTAATACCTAAATAACTAAAGTCATCAACTACGTCAAGATTAGAACCATTGAGATAAAATAAGGGTTTATTCCTAAGTTTACCTCTGGAAAAAAATAACCACTTTTGTTTTTGCTGTGTTGACTTGAAGTTGCCACATATTGCAGTAATTTTGCATTGCATCCAGAGCTATCTGTAATTCCTCTTTTGATTCCGCGAAAATAACAGTATCATCAGCATACAAAAGTAAATACAGTTTGAAATACACATCTACTTCTTCGGTATCTATGAAAGAGTGAATATCATCAGTTAACAGATTTAAACCTCCATAAGAATTTGACATAAACTGAGTCAGGTCATTAAGAAACAAAGAAATAAAATAGGCGACAAATTCTCACCCTGTCTAACTCCGACAGAACTTTTAAAAAAGTCAGACAACTGCTGACTGCTTTTACACATGATTTAGCTTTATCGTACATATTGTAAATAACTCTAAAGAAATTTCCATTAACATGAGTTTGGAGCAATTTCCTCCAAAGTGCAGTGCGATTAACTGAGTCGAAAGCTTTTCGATAGTCGATGAATGCACAAAACAAACGTTTATTTTTGAATAAATAAAAGTCAGTTAGCATTTTCAGAGTAAATATGTGGTCAGTAGTGCCATAATGTTTACGAAAACCAGCCTGCTCCTCATCCAATAATCCGGACTTTTCAAGAAAATTGTTTAACCTATTGTTCAAGACTCCTGTGAAAAGTTTTCCAAAACAACTTAGTATAGTAATCCCTCTATAGTTGTCTGGGCTTTGCATGTCACCCTTATTCTTGTACAAAGGTAAGATTACTCCATTACACCATGTATGAACTATCTGAACGACATCACGCTTGTGACTCTGAATAGTTAAAGCTTCTTACGGCTCTCGACTGACAGACAAGTTATGTTCTTATAATGTATGTGAACTGGACTGATGACAGTTTGATCCGCATATTTTTTTTTTCTTTTTCTTATAATTATTATTATTATTATGTACCAATTGATCGGTGGGCTGGACAAAGGATATATTTTATTCCAACTGTACAATTTCTTCAGCTTCGATAAGTGAATTTCAATGTACAAAACTGTATAAAATGTGTTCCATTTAGCAAAATAAATACTTGCCTCCAGTGAGGTTTGAACTCACGACCCCTGGTTTACGAGACCAGTGCTCTACCACTGAGCTATAGAGGCGATATGCACACTTTATAGCACGGCAAAATGTGAGCTTATCTAGAAAGGTATTTGAGGTATTAGGTCACAGATAGAAACACTTAACTTCAATGATAATTGCTTCATAAGAGTGATGTGACATATGAATATAACATATGTGAATATTGTCTGGTTACTGTATACTATATGGAGCATTGAGTTGCCATCTTCGCCATCTTTGTATGTACAAGCCATCGTACAATTTCACCACTTCGTGCGTTTGACACGTACAGAAAATTATATGACAGTGAACCAAATGAACATTGGTGCAATACATAATAGACAGATATGACAACGGCAAGCTATAAATATTATGCCAGCAAACTATACAAAAAACGAGATATCTGAGCATTTCTCCAATCAATCTCAAAATAAATTTAAACGTGTAAACTTTCCAATCTGATGCATGTCCTATGTTACTGTACACATTACCCATATGTAAAGCCATATTTACTCGCATAGTAGGTGAGTAGACACCAGGGACAATACAATCAGGTAACTGCTTACATGTCACTGGATTTGATAGCTAATAACAGCTATTTATAATGGCGGTTCGTGTTGGTAAAAACACGGGCAAAAACCTGTCCAGAAATCTGACATATTTTACAGTTTGGTGTAATATAATTGTTAGGAGTCCGCTCTCCTGGCTTTTCTACATGTGATTAGCTACAGTATATCATATGTTCTACTTCACATTTTGAGTTCTTTGTCAAACGGCAGAACATGTGAAACTGGCTGATGGCTGGAACACACAAAAATGGCCGACTTGGCCATCCCATATGTGCCGTATAGGATACAGTAACGAGGCGGTGTTCATATATATGTTATACATGTATTCCATCACATTTACGAAGCAATTATCTTTGAATCAAACGATGATCAGGTATATTATAGTGTTCTCTATATCGCTCGATAATATTAGTCCATTCATAATTACTTCCCTTTGTCAGCGTACTGTGGGTGTTGTTATGTGGCGTACCACGATTGAGGTAGTGGGTATCCTGGTTGCGACTGCTCATCGGGTTATTCGATTAGCGGTACCAGCAAGAATATACACTATAGGTGGCAACATTTTGCCGTCGGCTATAATTATTCTCTGTACTCCTGTGATATGGCGCGATTCCTGACCAGACTTCATGGCTGCACGAATACGTATCTGGTATATTACTACGCATGTATCTACACACCTTTCTCGTGATGCGCTTCACAGTACCAGCACCTACAGTACGCATAGACATCGCATACTAGTTCTTAATGTATGCTTGCATGTATTTTCTGTAACATATTGTATTTGCTTAGACATGTAGCCATTCTATACCATGTAATCTATCCTGTATGTATATATAGCTCTCACAGCGGCTGAAGCCACACACCATATTAAATAGTATTAGAGAGAACATCTTGCTCTTACTTGAGACATCCACGACTTGATTGTCAAGGACACAATACTACTACAACGCAACATAACATTTTCCTTGTTCCATAAATGATCTACATGACAGTGCACCATAAGCCTCTGCAGGCTGGCTGTTCAGTACTTAAACATGTGCTATTGTATTATTGTAACAGGTTGCACTTTAAAAATAAAGTATCTATCTATCTATAGTTGGTCATTAATAATATCTAGTCGGTCGTACTCCAGTATTTACCTTTGATATGCATTCGATGTGCATGTCTTATACGTTTAGTTTAAAACGTTGTAATATGTTTGGTTTATTATGCCCCCGGTCTCGGTGTCATATATTGTTTGGACTGTGTGTCCGTGTGTCCGTCCGCCCGTCCGTGTGTCCGGCACATTAAGAAGTTTGTTGGAGTTTCTCAATTATTTCATAACTGATATATCCCTTGAATGAGTACTTAAATATGTCAACATAGTATACATGTCATGATGTGGACAAATGCCACACATCCATGCAGCCCTTAAAGGTACATGCCCACGCAGTAGGCACAAACTGTTCTTTATAGGAATTAAATAAGTGTATAATTATGTCACTATTCCACCAGTTCTAAAAATTACGAGTGCCCGCTATACAAATATAATCATGTATTAATTATCAATTTACTGTTAGCGACGCGCGGCGGCAACAGTCTATTTTGATAATGTGCGGGGACGACGACTTTCACATCACGGCTTGCGGTGCGCATGCGCAGTTTACTGCGCGCACCAGTAGGCTTCTCAATAAACAAGAAATCAACAGTAAACAAGAATATCAACATGTCGAAACGTCCAGGACGGAAATTGTATGAAATGGCGTCGGCCAAAAAAAGGCGAAATGTCTGAGGGACAGGCAGTACAGAGAGAGAGAGTGGTTAATATTGGCGACCAGATCACCAAATGGAAAGAGTTACGTGGAGATTTAGATTTGGACCCGAACAGAGATTTTTCTTCTCAACTTCCGATACTTCACTGCGCATGTCAAAGATGTGATATGATTGACCGTGTGTCACGTGACGCGTGTTGGTAAAAATAGCACGAGGTCGGAAAATACCCTTTCTGGTCGCGGCATATAAAATGCGATTTAACACCAATTAACACGCGCCGTAATTAAAAATAACTCGTTAGTGGGTAGACAAATGGCTCATATAAGGCATGACAGAAAATGAAAAGAAGAGAATGCGGTCCTCGCGGTGTAGCCAGACGCCTACGACACCAACAAAGAGAAGATCAGAACGAAATAAAACAAACTTAATCCCCCCTCCTCGGGGACAAGGCCTCGCTCGTGTCTACCACCCACTCAGTGGGAGGTGGCCTAGGCCTCTGTGGACCCGACATCGGGTCGTTTCCTCTGTGTTGCATACTGGGCAGTGTCATGCTATATGCGCCTTGGGATCTGTGGCGGAATGAGCTGCCTGGGTGTTGCCAGTGGCGGCCTTGTGGGTGGCTTGGGCATGGCTTGCCTGTCTCCTCGTCGCTGCGGGTGGCAGTTGCGGTGCGGAGCCTCCGGTTGTCACTGACTGCGGTGTCCCGGTCTGCTGTGGGTGGGTCGGTGGCTCGGCTGCTCCGGCTCGGCCTGCGCTGTTGCTCCTCTGTGGGCGTTGGATTTGCCCATATCACGTGGATCCATCTCTGCTTGATCTGTCTTGCCTCGTCCAACCCTCTAATAGCATTAGCAGGTAATATAACAATGTAACGGCTGAGTATCCATATATCATGTGCACGCACACTCGGCCCTCTTCACGGTCTGACATATCGGCATTGTGCAATAGGAGAATGAACTAATTAGGTTAAACTCACCGCCTCATGGTCTCCTTCATTTAATGCACATATTTCGACTGTATCGCATATATTAGTAAATTCGGAAACAAATGGGCCAACGGCCATTGGCCTGATCATTTACGGGCACATGCCCGGGTATGGAAGGTCTTCGAGCCATTTCCCACCCTTAAATATAAGAATACATGAAAAGAAGTAGTGCAGTGTAACCTGCTGCGTGGGCATGTACCTTTAATATGACATTGGCCTGTTGACCTTCACAACATTTTCCCAAATTAAGAAGTTCGCCGGAGTTTCTCAATTCTGTCATAACTTCTATATCCCTTGAATGATTACTTTAATAGTTCAATACATCATACTTGTGGACAAATGCCACATATCCATGCTGCCCTTAAAAATATGACTTTGACCTTTCGACCTTGACAACTTTGAACTTGTTCACGCATTAAGAAGTTTACCGGAGTTTCTAAATTCTGACATAGCTTCTATATCCCTTGAAGGATTACTTTAATATTTCAATACATGATACTTGTGCACAAATGTCACACAATCATGCTGCCCTTACTATGAACTTCACCATTCCAACTTCACCTTCACAACTGTGCTTATGAATACTTGTCACTTTTGGTTAATTAACTTTGCCACAGTTTCTCCAATCTACCACCGGGGGCATTCGTGTGCCCACCGGTCACGTGTTACTGTTTTATTGTATTATGTCCCCGCCGCCGAGTGGTGATGTGGGCGTGGTGGGGTGCATATATGTTACCGGCGTCCGTACGTCCCGTTCGGGTAAATTCAAAACCTGAAAGGAGCATTTCAGGATATGTTGGGAAAAAAATGTATTTTCATTATAGCCCTGTGTAAAATGGTTTATTTGAAGATATATGACGATACTAGGAATGCTGGGTTGTTTAAATGTTCTCCGATATCGGTACATAAGTATCATATTTTCTATCGTGCTGAACGCGACAAGATAGGAAATCCGATATGTATGTACATGGGTGAAAATAAAAACAAACCAGCGGTCCTAGTATCGGCATATACCTTCAATTAAACCAATGTACACAAGACCATGATGAAAACACGTTTTTATATTTTATAGTATTTTTTTTCTTCAACAAAATTAAGTAGTTTTCTTATAATGTTTATTTCCTTTACCTAGTTGCTTCATATTTCACACATGCATTCCTCTGATGGTCCTCTATCATGTTGTAACAAATCGACCATGCTCTGGCATATTGCGTTTTTATGTGCCCTCATTTTTTTGTTGTTTTTTTTTATGCCAGTGGGGGCATTCGTGTGCCAACAGGTCACATTTCTAGTTTCAGTTATAATTTACAAGGTATGGGATCACGTGGCTTCCGAAAGATGTATTCTAATTTGACTTAATCTTCGACGTCATTTTACGTTGCTTTTCTTTAAATTTGGAAACGGGTGCATTGCATCCTTCGCATCCCTTCCCTGCCACCACCCACCCGGCTACTCCACTGATAGAGCACCAAAAAGTCGATGATTTTCGTAACATGTGTTTACACTAGGTTTAAAGGAATGACGAATTTATATGAAACAGCGAAGCAAATGCGGAACATATGCATACTGCCATTAATTGCACATATTGTACATTCATAGTTATGTCGTGTGTACGAAGAATCGGTTACCGTCCATGTAAACAAAATATTAGAGCACGCGAATATAAATAAATAAACAGTACTCGATTCATCGTGAATGTTATAGATATGTATAAAGAACGTTTATGTTACCCATAAAACACATAAGTTATCGCCTTTGGTGCGCTATATATCATCGAAATCCGTCAGTTTGTTAGGAAGATTTTTTTAAAGAGAATATACTGTAAACATGACGTCACAGACGACATCACCTCGGAAAATCGTGCATGCTGACGAATGTGATGTAACTGTGTTTTCACATCCTCATACCGTGCCCATGTCCATGCGGTAACAAAACGGAAAAAAATCACCAACGATGTGATAAATCAGCATGTTCTAGCATTTGACCAGGACGCACTCCAAAGCCGCCAAAAAATGAGGGTGCACTCCAAAACCGCCAAAAAATGAGTGTTACGCATACCCATGGCCATGTACATAACAATAATGCATACTCATGGCCATAGGGTCAGACGAAGCGTAGTGAAGGTTAATCACACGGCATATGGAAGACTCGGACCTGTGCCAAAACATACCCATTGAAAAACATCATATTACCACATCCATCAATTGCCGTAGTGTTATCTTTCTATATTGTCGCAGTGTACGTTACCTTTCTACATAGCAACATAACGTTAACGTACAGTACAACGCTATGTGGGTGGGGGAATGGATTTTTTTATTATGAGACGACAGGTCCGAGTCATTCACCTGTGGATTTCGCCTGCTCATTGCACACAATGGAAGTCAATAATACTTATCTGGCAATACCCCGGGAACAACCTTATACAAACATAACACTCATTTATATTTAGCATTTAATCGAGCAAAATACATCATTGTATAGTATTTTAGACAAGCATGCGACGCGACATTTGAGAAACACGCATTTCTTACTATAAACACATACAATCCAATAACCTGTCCTAAATAACTACATAATTCAATTAATTCCTGCCATATTACCATTGAGACAAAAATACGTGTCGCTCTAGTGTCGGTCAACACTTGAATGACAAGATTCCGCCAGTGGTCACTAGGCACGCTTGGCGTGAAAACGCGCACGACTGAACACGCGCAAGCGGGTTACCATCAATCGATATTCTTAACATTGTATAAGGTTGTCCCGCCGACCGCCAGAGAAAAATAATTTATTTCAAATTCACTACGTTCAAACGACATACATTTTATTTTAAATTAGACAAGTTACAAAGCCCAACCGGCAAAACGTTCGGGTTACGTAAGCTCGTAGATATACTACTACTAGTAACAAAGGTCATTAGAAATCGGAACACCCATATGCGCAATCTAATTTGGGAACATGTAACTCGGCAAAAACGCATGTATTGTCCGTAGTCTCATACGGACGTTACGGGAGTATTTAAAGGGTGCTTGTGATTGTGATGCACTATCCTAACATGTAAAAGTGTGTATGTTGGGTGGAAGAGCGTGTGAATACAGTTTTTCCCGTCGTTCCAACGGCGTACCCCTTGAAGCCACATGACACGAACGGTAGTTGAACAGACCCGTTGTTCACAGATAGTTGGGAGATTCACACAAGCATATCTCCACATTTACAGAATATTCATTCCGTCCAGACACTCTCTTTGCGCATTTAATGCGGCGATCGCGTGACGTCACTGAATATTTACCAAGACGGAAACGATTCGGGCTCACGAAATACTTTCTCAAATTATTGTGTAAATTGTATTATACTATACTTATTTCAAGGTTAATTTATTGCTATAATTATTAGACACCAAAGTTTGTTTTTATCCTGCGTGTTTATCAAGAAATCGACAAAAACTGTTGTCAACCAAGACGGCCGCCATTTTTAGACATTTGCCCCGGACGCTGTTCCGCATTAAATATCCTATTAAATATGTCTGCAAAATATACGAAATATGGTTTCGGCTTCATCTCCATATACCCATATGACCATGCATGCAACTTGGAAGCCATTTTATGAAACCTATTTTCCTTTGTTTTGCGTTTGGTGCTCTCAAAATAAGTGTAATGTTCAGTTGAGTGGCCGCCAAGTTTTTCAGCCAATCGAAATCGTTGATGTCATCACCTCTTTTAAAAAGCACGTGTTGTTTGTTTTGATTTTTTGACAGCTCCACACATTTCAGTCTATCAAAATAGAGAACTGTGCCCACTGTCCAAATTTAACCCTTTAAACACTACATACCTCTAGTGTTGTTTGCAAACAGTTTAGATCCAGATGAGCCGGCTCGTAACGTGTAAAGTAATTTCCATGTTTTAGAAAAAAAACATTTTATAAATGGACAGGTCTGAAAATTATTTTGTGGGCAATTGGATTTTTCGGAAAATTAGCTTATCATAGCCCAATACAGTTATTTAATCATTTATGAGTGTTGGTGTGACTTCTAGTTTGGCGCTACCATTTTGAAATTACTATACAGGGGTCATACCAATTATCCGGACAATCAGTTTATCGGACAAATGAAAATACCTGTTAATTAAGCGCATTCTTTTGATCCGATTTTGCAACGAATGCATCTAAGTCATGCAGGTGCATGCTTTTTCCATGTGAGTGCATAATATGTCGGCATGGTAAACATTTTAGTAACATTTGCTGAACACATTCCCAAATCTGTGCAGAAGTTGTTTACAACGACAAAAGTCATGCGGGGGCTCAATCGAGTGCGCCCAATTACGTCCGTGTTCTATAAATACAATACATTCTATAAATACGGTGTTTTCCAAGAAACGAAGGGTGACTGATTTTTCTGCAGAACTACACAATGCTGTTTACACTGGTTTACACGCGATAACATGATTTCAACGTGAGAATAGAAGTTATATAAGACGATTAGTCTATATGTTTGTCCGGATAACTGATTGTCGATGTTAATTTTGGGGCAATCTTACGACTGATGATCTGACCCGATTTTAAGCGAGAAAGATGGCACAGTTTGCTAAATAGTATACATGCGTTGAGAAAGCAAGAACCGACGATTGTTCTGTGAAAAGTTTATGCCCGTAGCTGCTATTTTAAGAAAAATATCGTTAAAAAACTGCCATTTTTGTCCGATAATCTGGAGGATCCCTGTAGCCGTTTGAAAAAAGACATTATTTTAAATTTGCTCCAAAATGTGTAAAACTACTTTTTCTTTGAAAGTAATTTCTGAAATGTTCATAGCCAAAATGGCCATTTCTGAAATATTACTATTAGCCCTTAAACCGTTGTGCACAACAATTGTCGTCTGCTGTTGCTTTTATATCTTCCCTTATTTCTCAATAAAAACATGGTTTGACAGCACTTTAGAATAATTTACAACATGCTTTGATTGGAAACGATTCTGAAGTGCTGTCAAAGCATGTTTTTGATGATAAAAATGGAAAATAGAAAATAAACAGCAGACGACAAAAAAACTAAGATAGCGGTCTAAGGGTTAGTAGCCAAATGGTCAATTTTAGTAGCCAAATAGCTTGTTCTGAGTGTATAACTCTTAATTACATTTCATTACGTTGCACTACATAACCTGTTGCCTATAAAGCGGAATATGTGCAGTTACCAAATAGCTACTGCAGCTACCAGTAGCACAAACCTTGGACTTCATACGTCCCTGTTAGTTTAAACATAGTTTATTGCATATAAGTACAATGGGCTTGGGCTACAAGTTCTCACAACATTAATTACAGCCCTTACGTCCCTGTTAGTTGATATCTCCAATTAATTTAAAAAACAGCAGTAACATTAAAAAAAGTCCCATCATTTACACCACCACATAGATTATACCAATGGAAATGATTCTAATCTGCTGTCAACAGTCGAACCACAATTTCGGTTACTATCTCTTAACCCATTAAACACCCCAGCCCTCTATAGCGGTGTTTGCAAAAAGTGTTAACCCAGATTAGCTGGATTTTTGATTGAGCCGTCTATCGGGATCTGCACATTTTTGCTATCAATTTTCATATTTTTGAGAGAGAAAAAAACACCCTTTTTCTTTAATGGACGAGTCTGAAAATCATTTTGTGACAATTGGATTGGTTGCAAAATTAACGTATCAAAGTCCATTCCAGTTATTTAGGTGTGAAAGTGTTAAGGGTTAAAGTTGCCTACTGTTACAGATAGGGAATGGATGAAGAATTAACTCAGGATGCTGCAGTTCATCAAGTACGGATCTTTCAGCCAGGGGGCGCTGATCCACAAGGGGAGACAATAACGCTCAGTCTAGATGACGCTGCACAACTAATATTGCAGCAACACAGTATAGCAGGTACCGTTGCTGGCATGTTTGTTTTCTTTGAATTTTCATCGAACAAAGGGAGTCTGTAGATCTTTTATAGTCTAGACTGTTTGCGAATTAGTCAAACATTTCTTACAGCTCTCGGCTGAGAGACAATTGGTTGTCTCACCCACGTTAGTGGAAATTGAGACATGCAGTCATAATTCTGACGTTGCCGGGGGCGTCAACAATTATGTCTAAAAGTTAAATATCTCCTGGGGCTCGTTTCACTAAACGTCGTACGACTGAAATGTTCGTAAGTGCAAAATTATGATAGTCTGTAAATTTCACATTAACATTGTATTGTTGTAAATAATTATTGGATTTACATTTATTGAGCATAGGCTAAATCCATCAAGTGAAATTTACAGACGATCCTAAATTTGCACTTACGAACATTTTAGTTGTACAAAGTTTAGTGAAACGGGCCCCTGCACTGTTTACCATTCCGTCGACGAAGCTCCATCATGCTTGTTACAAGCAATATAGATAGTTATCAGGCTACAGGAGTGAGCTATTTGATCAGGAGCACCACTGGTCACAAATCCCATAAGCCCCATTTCTCCAGTCACAGCCACATTTATAATTCACCAATACACAGCTTATCTAGAGCTCTGCCTAGGGGATAAGGCTCCCGTCACGCAGCTGGGAGATTGAAGGTTCGAGCCTCTGCTCGGACTGATGGTGCCGGTTGGTGAGCCATCAGCCTTCTGCCTGGTGTGGTCATAAAGGATAGGAATTGGGAAGTACTGCATGTTCAGTAGTCTCAAGTCACATATAGCTGGCCGTTATGGGTGACAGTGCATCACCTTTTTTACAGAAATTGTGTAGGGGCCTGGGTTTTCTGATTTCGTGAAAAATAAGCACATTGAAAATCAAATAATTAATATGGTAATACTATAAAAAAAGTCACTAAATTACAATGGATTATAGTTACTTTCAATTGTCAACAATTTTTTTTTATTATTAATTCGTTTCCACGAAATAACAATTTGTTCTCTTTCAATTTAACAATTCGTTCCCGTGGTAACGAATTGTTAAATTGAGGGAACAATACAGAAATTGAGGGAATGAATTGTCATTTCGTGGGAATGAATTGTTAAAATCGAGGGAACAAATTGTTATATTGTGGGAACGAATTGTTAATTCGAGGGAACAAATTGTTAAATTGAGGGAAAGAATTGTTATTTCGTGGGACCGAATTAATAAAAAAAATCCATGCCACCTGCGCGGCTCTGTATGTAATAATGATGTACTGTATGCAAAAACATTTTTTGACTCAACTGTAAAAACACACACCATATTTCCGATTGTGAAGGGGGGGGGGGGGGGCAAGCCCTGCTCTATAATAAACACTTGTGTGTACATGTACAGGGGAAGGGGAGAGCAGTCTACAGCCAGGCAGTACCAGATCCTCACTCAGCAGGCGTTTAACTCCCTTGGCGAGGGGCAGATCCAGCTGGCCCTCACAGATGGCGTCAACATGCTGCACTGTGCCGATCCAGAGGTCCTTGCTGCCACAGGTAATACGTAATAGTTATATAGTGAAACCCCTCAAAACCAGACACGGGAGGTTCAGAGAGGTTTCACTGTTTTATAATATTACAGAGATGTTCTACTGTAAGTCAGGCATATGACCATTCTGGGACATACTTATGTCTATTGCAATCATGAACATGCATTATGATCTGAGATGCATTACCAAGAAACCTCTCAAAATGAGATTACATATATTTTCTTGGTGTCCGGTTTTGAGATGCACAGTTTGATCTGGATCTACACTGTCACAAAACACATAAACCTCATTTCTCCAGTCACAGCCACTCATAATAATTTTCAAGCGTACAAATTTATTAAATGTTCAATATATTAACTAAAACTATTTTATTACTTGTCTGCTCCTTTACATGCACACGTTTGTTTGAATCTAGCTCTGGGGCCCGTTTCACTAAACTTTGTACGACTAAGAAGTTTGTAAATGTCCAACTAAAACTGACACAAAGTTTGCATTAGCGGTTTTGGTAAATCTTTGATGAATTTGTTTAGATTTAATGACCCCTACATGTAGGCGGAAGATGCTAACATTAGAGAATCACATGAATGTGTGAAGTGAATTTATAGAAATCATTGTACGACCATTTTTGTCAACTCGCTTGAATGACAAATTAATAAAAACATAAGTACTATTAAATACAAACGTATGTTAATACAATATCTTAATGTTATTAACCAGCCACCACCCTTACACTCTTCGATTCATTTCTAAATACACACCATATTGTAAGTATTTTTCTTGGTGTACATATGTTTGGACATGATTTCATTATGTTGATTATAGTGCATGTATTGTAAAACAATAATTCATATACATGTACAGAACTGTACTGTTTGTGGGGGATGTCTCTCCGACCCACCACACACCTATTACGGGGAGAATAAAAACATATAAAAAAATGGAATGACATCAACGTGTGCGTCACAAATGGTAACATGGTGCGCATCTCGTAAAGATATGACAAGCTGTGGAATCCAATTATAAATATAACTTTTTACTTATTGGAATATTTAATGATTTAATTTAATAGTCACAAATACTGTGCTGTCATTGGTTGAAAAACTAGTGCAAACAATAACCAGGGTGTGGGTTCATGTGGGATCAGAACATATTATTTGTATTGCATACAATAGGTAACAATAGGTATAGGTAGTGCAATAACATGGTGTATAAACACTCATAATACACTATAACGTAATACATTTGCAAATAAGACCACTACAGAAAACACATTTTATGAGATCAGTACAGCTTCGATGTATGATTGTGTGCTGATGTATTGTATCAAATCCACAATCGTCCCGCCCCCGCTAAGCCCAGGGTCAAGGTCAAATACTTGGTGCGGGTAAATGTCTTATAATTTCTGTTTCCTTGCACTCATCTACTTGATATTTCACACACGCATTGCTTTAATGGTCCTCTACCACCCATTGACAAATCCATGATCGCCCCGTCCCCGCTAAGCCCAGGGACAAGGTCACATACTTGGTGCGTTCGAAACTCGGGTAAGTGTCTTATAATTAATGTCTGTTTCCTTGCATGGATCTGCTTGATATTTCACACACCCATTGCTCTGATGGTCTGCTTTCAAATTCATGCTTTGACAAATCCACACTTCTCTGGCCCACTGTGTTTTCAAATGTGCCTCGGTTCTTTAGCTGTCAGCGGGGGCATTCATGTGCCGACAGGCCACATTTCTAGTCCAGTTTCTTACGAAATCAGTAAACTTGTTTAATAAATATCATGTTAAGTCATCACTCATGTAAGATCCTCTATGTATTGTAGGACAGGAAAACCAGGCGCCTGGTGTTTATCTCGCTACCGGAGACGATCCCGCTTCAGCCAATCAGATTCTTCAGCTGTCATCATCGGGACTCACTCTTCAGGCCCTGCAAGGGCTCACCCAAACCTCGCAGGAAAATGTGATAATTGAGGGGTCACAGGTCGTGTCGTCTCTCACTGAAGGTGATAGGCTGCATGAAAGCCAATCAGAAAACTCATTACAGATTGATCTTCCAGTTAGCCAATCGGATAGCTTGTTGCAAGTCATAAATGGAACTAGTGCTGCCAGCGAAACAGGTAGAAGTACTTATACTTTTAGTGGAAAACATGCATGTTCAATTTCATCCATATTTTCATTGTCCGCCCCAATCATGCTCTCCCCATGTCAGACCTAGGTCAAGGTAAAATGATTCCCGTACTGTAGATGTGTGCATGTTTGTTCAAATATGCTCCTACAACTCTTTCACCCATTGGCTTGAAACTTGATATGCATGTTTATTGTCATCCATACTTTCATTTCCCGTCCCATCCATGCTCCCCATGCACAAGGTCAAGGTTAAATAACTTAGAAATTTCCGTCGGTAGATATGTTTGTGTTTCTCCATTCTCTTATAACTTGTTTATTGTATGAGCGATTGGCATGAAACTTCATGTGCACGTTTCTCATAGTTCATATTTTCATTCTCCGCCCCATTTTTGTCATCATTCATGTTTTCATTCAGGAGATGCATACACATTCCTCCATTCTCCTATAACATCTACCATATCAATGAGCCTGTTTATGAACCAGCTACCACATGATGGGATACTTGCCTTTGGCGGCGTTCTTGCGTTGATTAAATTCCAAGAAGGTTGTGTTTTATTTAAGGAATAAAACCATGGGCTGTTGCATTTACTGTAGTATAAAAAAACAGTTGGTATGTTTAAAGTGCATGGAGTCAGAAGGACTCATCGCAAACTTTAAACAGACCGACTGTTTTTCATACTACAGTAAATGCAACATCCCATGGTTTTATTACTTATATTTACACTGCATTTTCGGATAGTTTCAAAGATGTAAATAACCATATACGGCGTAAAAGTTAGGAATCTTATTGTTTTACGTCGTTTTGTCGCAATTCATGGAACAGCGACGTTGCATATATAAGTAAACAACATTTTGTTTCGAGAGTGTCTTATTGTAAAAGTCCAGCTTTTGCGGTTGACAGCCCAAATGCCTCATTACGCAAACACGTCTTATTTGGAATTAATAAATCACTGAACTACTTTCGGCAAGGGAGATAATCAATATCACGCGAACTATTTTCATACGAGCCAAGCGGATTGTTCTGTTTATGATTAGGATATATAGTTTTAAGCTATCTCCTGTGATATATAATGATACATTACTTTGTTATGTTATAGGTACTAATACATGTTGTTTCAATAGCGTATCTCTGTAACGGTATTGTTGTAGATGGAGTTGCAAATAATTTAATAATTATTACGTTCAAATGGTGGTGGCGTAATACTGATAACACTTTTGTATAACTGTGATTGTCATAAATGGCGCAACAGTCGTGAGGTTAAGGTCGCCGACTTCAATGATTTAATTACCGATTCCAGAAAGGGTCGGGGGTTCAAACCTCGACGTGGTATAAAAAAAATTCTCCATATATATTATTTTTGTGATTTTAATATTTTTTAATATTTTCACAATTTTATGATTTTAATAAAAATACCTATAAATTGATAGAAACTTACCAACAATTAAAGTGTCTGTCTTTAAGTAACATATACACAGACAGTTTGTTACTGATGTTTTAAGTTTAAGTAATATATGCACAGACAGTTTGTCACTGTTTTTTTAAGTTTGAGGTACTGTCTATACTGTCTATACCATATAATGTTTTACTGTCCCAAAATCTTTTTTTTTGGCTGTCACAATTAATTAATTTTCGGACAGCAAACATTTTTTTATGAATTTGAAATAATTATTGTCCTCCATCTGCTCACAACACTGTTTGAACTGCGCCTGTGGCTACCACGACCAGAATTCACTGGCCGCAAACACAGTAGCCATCGGCATCTATTTATTAAATTATTATTTTGTATTTTATTTGAATTCCGCGTGAACGCTGCATTTTGTGTCAACACCATTTACAGAAAATATTGGTGATTTTCTAAACGAATATCGGAGAAATGCGGCTATATATTTTGTCAATTTTCAACACCATTTACGGAAAAAAAAATACTGATTTTTTAAAACAATATCGGCACAACTAAATACGGTGATAGAATTTTTGTCAACTTTTCAACACCATTTCCGGAAAATATTACTGATTTTCTGACTACTCTTTATTTTAAATAACCAGCCGTCTAATAGATTGTGTATAATCAAGAGTATATCGTTAATTGTCATGTTGTCTCCGACAGTGAGGTGTTGCGGCACACATCAAAACGACACGTCAATTTCAAAACATTGCCTAAGGGTCACAGCTGTGTGGTATCATCAGATCAACACCTCGTCACACACAACTACGCATTATCGATTTTTTCCCCACACAAAGCGACGTGTATTTACAACTAGATCTGTGTAATGTGTCGGGTGTAGCCAAAGACCATACATAAATTCGTAATTAGTCACAGATGTAGCCTTAAAATATAATCGATTTCCTTAAATTACGTCCGCATGTTGACAGATATTTCAGAGCAGACGTCATCGTAATTTGCCGTTATTTATTTCCAAAATTAACCATATATTCTGTAAATGGCGTTGAAAGTTGACATAAATTAAGACCAGATCAGTACGTTAAATTGCTATCGACGACAACTGACGATCCGATGAGAGAGTAATACCGTTTAAGCGTATTCAATGTTAAATATACATCGTTATTTTTTTATGACTTTCGTAGTTTTTACCGAGAAATTCAAACCGTTTCCAATTATTGGGGAACATAATATCATGATTAGCACATCGTTTCACTAAGCGGAGGCTACTCAGGAAATGGGATCACACGGTCTATTGTTTACACTGGATTAATGGCAGCCTCCATGAGGTCTCAGGTAAATCTTATTTTTCAATAATACGACTGTGGTTTCTTCCTTTTAGTGATAACCATGTTCCAGCCGTTAACACTTATTTAGCAACATTACTTAATATGTAGTTAGTCTGAACATTCTGCAGAGAAATCTGAATTGGACGGAATCGAGCGTTTAAACTTAGTCCGGTTCATATTCACAGGTCAAAATATGAACTGAAAATGGCGCTTTGTGTGACAGAAATCCGTACGCGGACGAATAAAAAAAATATTTTGTTATAAATATCACATACAGCGAAACAGCGGTAGCATCTACTGTTTTAATAATATGCATACATATTGTAATTAATGTTTAATAGTGATATACTTATGAATAATATACGATACTATGGTTTATACTCCACACCAGCACTATGTTTTTAGGCTGTGTGATTTGCCTCAATATAAACTGGATTAATTGTATCCCCCGGACTCCGTCGGGGGATACTATGGATTTGACAGCGCGCCGCGTCCGCCGCAGACACTTCTTGTCTGGAGCATAACTCGAACACCCTTTGGAATATTTTCATGAAACTTCACACATGCATAGACCACGACCCGAAGGTGTGTCGCGCGCAAGAATGACAACTCTTGCATAGCTAATTTTTGAGTTATCTCCCTTTTTTGTTTCTCGCACTGATTTCGTGTCCGGAGCATAACTCCACCACCCTTTGGAATATTTTCATGAAACTTTACACATGCATAGACCACGACCCGAAGGTGTGTCGCGCACAAGAATGACAACTCTTGCATAGCTAATTTTTTGAGTTATCTCCCTTTTTTGTTTTGCGCACTGATTGACCATAACTCGACCACCCTTTGGAATATTTTTATGAAACTTAACACATTCAATTAGACCACGAACCGAAGGTGTGTCGTGCACAAGAATGACAACTCTTGCATAGCTAATTTTTTAGTTATCTCCCTTTTTTGTTTTCGCTCACTGATTTCCTGTCCGGAGCATAACTCGACCACCCTTTGGAATATTTTCATGAAACTTCACACATGCATAGACCACGACCCGGAGGTGTGTCGCGCACAAGAATGACAACTCTTGCTTAGCTAATTTTTGAGTTATCTCCCTTTTTTGTTTTGCGCACTCTACAAACTGGACAATAATGCATGAAGACCTGTTTTCTCATCTGCTCTGTACACCTTTTCTCGTGTGCTCTGTACACCTTACCTGTAGAGAGAACAAAAGAAACTGGGAGAACCATGTGCTAGCATGGGCTAGCATGTGCAGATGTCCAGTGCTTGACCACTGCTGACCAGGTAATTGTATCCCCCGGACTCCGTCGGGGGATACTATGGATTTGACAGCGCGCCGCGTCCGCGTCCGCCGCAGACACTTCTTGTCCGGAGCATAACTCGAACACCCTTTGGAATATTTTCATGAAACTTCACACATGCATAGACCACGACCCAATGGTGTGTCGCGCACAAGAATGACAACTCTTGCATAGCTAATTTTTTAGTTATCTCCCTTTTTTGTTTCTCGTACTGATTTCGTTGTCCGGAGCATAATCTCCACCACCCTTTGGAATATTTTTCCATGAAACTGTTTACACATGCATAGACCAAGACACCCGACAAGGTGTGTCGAGCACAACGGGGAATGACCAAACTCTTGCATAGCTAATTTTTGGTTGAGTTATCCCTTTTTTATCCCCTTTTTTGTTTTGCGCACTGATTGACCATAACTCGACCACCCTTTGGAATATTTTTATGAAACTTAACACATTCAATTAGACCACGAACCGAAGGTGTGTCGTGCACAAGAATGACAACGCTTGCATAGCTAATTTTTGAGTTATCTCCATTTTTTGTTTTCGCTCGCTGATTTCCTGTCCGGAGCATAACTCGACCACCCTTTGTAATATTTTCATGAAACTTCACACATGCATAGACCACGACCCGGAGGTGTGTCGCGCACAAGAATGACAACTCTTGCGTAGCTAATGTTTTAGTTATCTCCCTTTTTTGTTTTGCGCACTCTACAAACTGGACAATAATGCATGAAGACCTGTTTTCTCGTCTGCTCTGTACACCTTTTCTCGTGTGCTCTGTACACCTTACCTGTAGAGAGAACAATAGAAACTGGGAGAACCATGTGCTAGCATGGGCTAGCATGTGCAGATGTCCAGTGCTTGACCACTGCTGACCAGGTAATTTATACAGGTAAATCACTACATTGGGTACTGTGTTGAAAATATTGTGGCATTATGTGGACCTGTGCAGATTTTTGTAGATAAATATAGGACTATTAAAAAAAAATCTGGTCTCCAATAGCAAGCATTATTATTTTTAACCTTTTTTTTTTCATTTTTTTTTCTTTTTTTTCTTTTTTTTTCATTTTTTTCTTCATTTTTTTCTTTTTTTTTCATTTTTTTTCATTTTTTTTTTTTCAAATTATTTTTCAATTTTTGTCTAGTAGCATAAGGTCGTAAGTGCTTTATACAGACTATTCACCTGTGCATGTGCTAGCATGTGCAACTGACCACTGACCACTTACAGGTAATTTATACAGGTAAATGATTATATTACATTTCCGTAAACTGTGTTGAAAATATTGTGGCATTATGTGGACCTGTGCAGATATATATAGATAAATATAGGACTATTAAAAAAAATTCTGTGCTCCAGTAGCAAGCATTATTATTTTAAACTTTATTTTTCCATTTTTTTATTTTTTTTCATTTTTTTTCAAATTATTTATCAATTTTTGTCTAGTAGCATAAGGTGGTAAGTGCTATATACAAACTATTCACCTGTGCATGTGCTAGCATGTGCAACTGACCACTGACAACTTACAGGTAATTTATACAGGTAAATGATTATATTACATTTCCGTAAACTGTGTTTTGAAAATATTGTGGGAATATGTGGACCTGTATATTTGATATGTAGATAAATATAGGACTATTAAAAAACATTCTGGGCTCCAGTAGGGAGCATTATTCGTTTTTTTTAATTTAATTTTTTTTTCCATTATTTTTTTACATTCTTTTTCAATTTTTTAACTGACCCACTAACTTATTACAGGTAATTTATACAGGTACATTATTACATTTCCGTTTAAACTAAACTGTGTTGACAATATTGTGGCAGTATGTGGACCTGTGCAGATATAGTAGATAAATATAGGACTATTAACAAAAATTCTGGGCTCCAGTAGCGAGCATTATTTAAAAATAAATAAATTGTATATTACATTTCCGTAAACTGTGTTGAAAATATTGTGGCATTATGTGGACCTGTGCAGATATATGTAGATATATATGGACTATTAAAAAAAAATTCTGGGCTCCAGTTAGCAAGTATTATTATTTTTTATTTTTCAAATTTTTTTTTCAAATTTTTTTTAATTTTTTTAATTTTTTTTTTACATTCTTTTAAATTTTTTAACTGACCACTAACTTATTACAGGTAATTTATACAGCTAAATTATTACATTTACCTAAACTGTGTTGACAATATTGTGGCAGTATGTGGACCTGTGCAGATATATGTAGATAAATATAGGACTATTAAAAAAAATTCTCGGCTCCAGTAGCGAGCATTATTTTTTTATTTACATTCTATATTACATTTCCGTCAACTGTGTTGAAAATATTGTGGCATTATGTGCAACCTGTGCAGATATATGTACATAAATATAGGACTATTAACAAATAATTCTGCGCTCCAGTAGCTTCACACATGCATAGACCCTAAAGGTGTGTCGCGCAAGAATGACAACTCTTGCATCACTAATTGTTTAGTTATCTCCCTTTGTCCGTCACCGATTTTGTCTCCGGAGCATAACTCGATCACCCTTTTTTCAAACTACTTGTGTATCTGGGGAGGGGGATACACATGCGCTTGTCGACAAGCGTCCATTTCTAGTTTATACAGGTAAATCACTACATTGGGTACTGTGTTGAAAATATTGTGGCATTATGTGGACCTGTGCAGATTTTTGTAGATAAATATAGGACTATTAAAAAAAAATCTGGTCTCCAATAGCAAGCATTATTATTTTTACTTTTTAAACTTTTTTTTTCCTCATTTTTGTTTTCTTTTTTTTTTTCATTTTTTATTTTTTATTTTTTTTTTCATTTTTTTTTCTTCATTTTTTTTTTTTTTTTTCATTTTTTTTTTTCAAATTATTTTTCAATTTTTGTCTAGTAGCATAAGGTCGTAAGTGCTTTATACAGACTATTCACCTGTGCATGTGCTAGCATGTGCAACTGACCACTGACCACTTACAGGTAATTTATACAGGTAAATATTATATTACATTTCCGTAAACTGTGTTGAAAATATTGTGGCATTATGTGGACCTGTGCAGATATATGTAGATAAATATGGACTATTAAAAAAAATTCTGTGCTCCAGTAGCAAGATTATTATTTTTAAACTTTTTTTTTCCATTTTTTTTTCATTTTTTTTTTCAAATTATTTTTCAATTTTTGTCTAGTAGCATAATGGTAATGTATATACGTGTAAGTGCATATATGACTATTCACCTGTGCATGTGCTAGCATGTGCAACTGACCACTGACAACTTACAGGTAATTTATACAGGTAAATGATTATATTACATTTCCGTAAACTGTGTTGAAAATATTATGGGAATATGTGGACCTGTGTATATATGATATGTAGATAAATATAGGACTATTAAAAAACATTCTGGGCTCCAGTAGGGAGCATTATTCTTTTTCTTTTTTTTAATTTAATTTTTTTTTCCATGTTTTTTTTTACATTCTTTTTCAATTTTTTAACTGACCACTAACTTATTACAGGTAATTTATACAGGTACATTATTACATTTCCGTAAACTGTGTTGACAATATTGTGGCAGTATGTGGACCTGTGCAGATATATGCAGATAAATATAGGACTATTAACAAAAATTCTGGCTCCAGTAGCGAGCATTATTTAAAAAAAAAAAATTTTTGTATATTACATTTCCGTAAACTGTGTTGAAAATATTGTGGCATTATGTGGACCTGTGCAGATATATGTAGATAAATATAGGACTATTAAAAAAAAATTCTGGGCTCCAGTAGCAAGTATTATTATTTCTTATTTTTCAACTTTTTTTTCAAAATTTTTTTTTTTACATTCTTTTTAAATTTTTTAACTGACCACTAACTTATTACAGGTAATTTATACAGCTAAATTATTACATTTCCGTCAACTGTGTTGAAAATATTGTGGCATTATGTGCACCTGTGCAGATATATGTACATAAATATAGGACTATTAACAAATAATTCTGCACTCCAGTAGCTTCACACATGCATAGACCCTAAAGGTGTGTCGCGCAAGATTGACAACTCTTGCATCACTAATTGTTTAGTTATCTCCCTTTGTCCGTCACCGATTTTGTCTCCGGAGCATAACTCGATCACCCTTTTTTCAAACTACTTGTGTATCTGGGGAGGGGGATACACATGCGCTTGTCGACAAGCGTCCATTTCTAGTTAATACTTATATTCATGCGCTTCATGACAACATCATTACATTTAAAATATACAAATATTACTTAAAGGGGTACCGATATGATACATTTTAATAATATAAATATTGAAAATACACATTACAATCGCTTACAACATAAGTTATTGATTGAAAATAGTCACTGCATCGTGACCTATTTGACCGCATTACCTATTGCGCGGCAACCTCATCAAAACCCCTGTTTACATAGGTAACCGGGGATTTGGTGAGGTAGGCTCGCTAATACAATGTTTGCGTAATGCTTGAGCCAGTAGTTTTGGACATTTACACGTTCATATCACCGGTAAATTCTCAAAAGATCTTACTTAAGGTGTATGATCACGTGGTTACAACAACAACAACAAGTACTGAAACTTCCAGAAGCCCTCCGATTCAAAGTATGTAATCTTTTATTTTGTCCTGATTATGTAACAAATTTTGATGAAAAGTGGCGCATCAAACACGTCTTGTGAAGCTGCATTTGGTGGTCTCTGTACTTTGGCCCAAACTTCTGTCGTTTTTGCGAAGAATCGATTACCGTGTCTACACGGAAATCGATTCTTCACAAAAACGACATACGTATATGTGCTGAACTCCCGGGACCACCAAATGCAGCTCCATATTTCAAAAACCGTTGCCTATTAAGGAAAATATAAAATAATACTTATTTTGGAGTGGGCGCGCTTTCAACACTTTCAGCCATTGTTAATCATGCACCTTGTTGCTTCTTATACCCTGCTATTTGGAATTGATAAAATATGTTTTATATGGCGATGTTCCCGGGTGTGGCACAGGTTGAAGTAACGGACCGAGGTCTATAAATACATTAAATATGCCTAAAAGCATCAATAAATGAAGAAAAAAAAAAATTACCCCACCCATCTAATCTTATAAGATTAGATGGGTGGGGTAAAAAAAAAAATTTTTTTTTCTTGTGGGGTGTGGCTATCAATTTCCAGGATTCTGCTAATATCTTGGGGCAGGAATTGTATGTATATTGCTGAGATATAAATGACTATCAATATATAAACAGAGCTCCAGATAAGTTTTGTATCTAAAGAGTATTATACCCCCAGATTTCAAATGCAATGTGTATTTTACTTTTATAACTGTATTATCGATTTAATGTACTTCCTTATTATACCACCCGCAACGAGTTGTGGGGGGTATACTGGAGTCACGTCCATCTGTCCGTGTGTCCATCCGTCCGTCTGTCACTAAACTTAACATTAGAGAAATATGTTATAACTTCTATTTCCTTTATCTAAAATGCTTAATATTTCACACATGCATTCCTGTAAGGCTCTACTACCATGCTGTGCCAAATCCACGACCGTCCAACCCCCGCTGATCCCAAGGTCGAGGTCAAATACTTAGTTTCTTTACAAAACTTAAGAGAAATATGTTATAACTTCTATTTCCTTACATATTTAGGGGCACATGAGCCCATGCGGGGTGGGGGGGGGGGGTATTCCGTAAACCTCGCTTACTGACAAATCTAGTTAAATAGGAACACATGATAAAAAAATAAAACAAATTAAAAAATTCACTGCTTTGAGCTGCAAAACACTGTTTCCTTTTTGCAGTTCAACTAAGTAAATTTATAACTTTATTACATTATGTTCACTACTCAATTTGAAAATCAATGCGTATTTTCACATTGCTGTGAGAAATTTGTGCTCTCACTTAATCAATGCGTATTCTGCTAAAATAAGTGTGTAAAATACACCAATACGTAGCTTATCTGTAGCTCTGTATAAATTGCTTCAGAATTATTACTCTTAAAATGTAACATTTTCAAAGATTACCGATAACCCATATTTGCATTGCTTTCTGACCATCAGGGCTATCTGATACAACGTCAACGGAACTACTGGCGGGAGGTCTGGACGAATCTATATACACCCAGAGTCTCCTTACACGATCCTCCCCACATCCCCCTGCCTACAGCATGGTCGCCGCCAAATCCCATGATGCCATACTTGATGAACTGCGCCGTCAGCAAGTTATTAAAGTAAGTGGAAGGGTGTTCAATAGAGACCCGTTGGGGAATATTTTGACTATTGATTTTGACTCCTAGAATTTGCTGTACGGTGGTAAAATTTACTGTATAATTGTACTGTATAGAACCTGCCTTGGAGTATGGAACGCCAAATCTACATAAACTCAAATAATTATTGCTAGTTCTATTAATTAGAAAACGTTAATTCAGCAGTGTAAGTGTTAAACTGGCTTTGCAATACATGTAGCTGTGGTTATTTCATTTAGGATGCGGGAAATTCAAATTGTTGTCTGATGTGTTAAAATTATATTTTGCCTTCTTTCTCAATAACACCATGGTTTGACTACACAATGTTTTTATTGTAAATGAATATACAACAACAGCAGACGACAAGTTACATTTCTCGTATTCAATGGGTTAATCTATGGACGATTTACAGGGTAAACAGTGTTGTCAAACAAAAAATGTCTTTAACCCTTAGACCGCTACACACAACAATTGTTGTCTGCTGTTGCTTTTATATCTTGCCTTATTTCTCAATAAAAACATGATTTGACAGCACTTCAGAATCATTTCCAACCAACGGAAATGACTGAAGTGCTGTCAAAGCATGTTGTAAATTATTCTAAAGTGCTGTCAAAGCATGTTTTTAGCCAGGTTCTTTTAAAAAAATCCAGGCTATTGAATTGGCGAAAGCCGGGCGGCGGGCGGGCGGGCGGGCGGCGTCCACAATCAATGTTAAGTTTTCGTGTTTGAGTCCATTTCTTTGTTACTGTACCACCTAGGACCACCAAACTTTCACAGCTTCATAATCAAGGGGTGCCCACCACATATCACTATCCAACATGTTACTTTTTTTTTAACTTGACCCATTTTTTCCGCGCAGTTGACTTAGCCATTTTCAATGTTAAGTTTTCGCGTTTACAATGTTAAGTTTTCATGTTTAAGTCCATTTCTTTGGTACTGTACCATCTAGGACCACCAAACTTTCACAGCTTCATAACCAAGGGGTGCCTACCACATACAACTATCCAACATGTGACCATTTTTTTACCTTCACCTATTATTTCTACGTAATTGACTTAGCCATTTTCAACGTTAACTTTTTAACGTACGTCTGGTTAAAGTTTTTTGCTTAAAACTTTTTTCGTTATACTATATCTCTGCAACTGCTTCGCCCATTACCTTGAAACTTCACATGGGTGTTTATCATCATCCATATTTTCATTCTAGCCCCCAACCGTGCTGCTCCTGTGCCCAATGTCAAGGTCAAATTACTTTGAATTCTTTTGTTAAAGTTTTTTCGTGTACTATATGCTTCACCCATTACCTTGATACTTCACATGGGTGTTTATCATCATTGTCGCACCCGCTTGCGGAAAGCGCGATATCGTCGGCATTTTGGCATACGTCCGTCCGTACGTCCGTGTGCCCGGTTAAAGTTTTTTCCTTAAAGTTTTTCCATCTATTATATCTATTTTTTTAGTGTCCATGCCTCGCCCCAAGGCGCGACATGCAGGCCACGGCCATCTAGTCTACAAAAAGTGTGTATAATTATGTTATCCAAGTGTCTATGCTTGGAAAAAACCTGGCCTTCGTGGCTTTGCCTCGTTTCTTGTTTTTAACTTGACCCATTTTTTCCGCGCACTCAACTTAGCCATTTTCAATGTTAAGTTTTCGCGTTTTCAATGTTAAGTTTTCGTGTTTAAGTCCATGTCTTTGGTACTGTACCACCTAGGATCACCAAACTTTCACAGCTTCATAACCAAGGGGTGCCTACCACATACAACTATCCAACATGTGACCATTTATTTACCTTCACCTATTATTTCTACGTAATTGACTTGGCCATTTTCAACGTTAACTTTTTAACGTACGTCTGGTTAAATTTTTTGGTTTTTTGGTTAAAACTTTTTCGTTATACTATATCTCTGCAACTGCTTCGCCCATTACCTTCAAACTTCACATGGGTGTTTATCATCGTCCATATTTTCATTCTAACCCCCAACCGTGCGGCCCCTGTGTGCAATGTCAAGGTCAAATTACTTTGAATTTATTTGTTAAAGTTTTTTTGTGTACTATATCTCTGCAACTGCTTCACCCATTACCTTGAAACTTCACATGGGTGTTTATCATCGTCCATATTTTCATTCTAACCCCCAACCGTGCGGCCCCTGTGCGCAATGTCAAGGTCAAATTACTTTGAATTTATTTGTTAAAGTTTTTTCGTGTACTATATCTCTGCAACTGCTTCACCCATTACTTCACATGGGTGTTTATCATCATTGTCGCACCCGCTTGCGGAACGCTCGATATCGTCGGCATTTTGGCATACGTCCGTCCGTACGTCCGTTTGTCCGGTTAAAGTTTTTTCATTAAAGTTTTTCCATCTACTATATCTATTTGTTTAGTGTCCATGCCTCGCTCCAAGGCGCGACATGCAGGCCACGGCCATCTAGTCTACAAAAAGTGGGTATAATTATGTTATCCAAGTGTCCATGCTTGGAAAAAACCTGGCCTTCGTGGCTTTGCCTCGTTTCTTGTTGATGATAAAAATGGAAAATAAACAGCAGACGACAAAACATTAAGATAGCAGTGTCAGGGTTAATGAGGAAACTGGAAAATAACAAATACAAATAAACAGCAGATGACAAAATTTAAATCAGCCGTTATTATAAGGGTTAATGTCGCTTTGCTACCAACATAACCGCAGTTATGTAACATTTTAGGAAGAAACAGAAAATGCTGAAAACATTCCCGCCTCTGACCTTGACCCCGAAACCAACGATAACATCCTTCCCAAGGACACAGAAGTCACAGAACTTCGTGTTATAAACGGCATTGTGACGGAAACACCAATGAAAGACGTGGAGAAGCGACCAGACCTTAACAATCCGATTGAGGTGGAGGACAATATGGAAGTAGTTGTGAACGGGCGGAAATGTATGCTCAAGATGAACCCAGAAACACGACAGATGTGTGCCTACCCCATCCTCCCACCTGTCGGTAGGGTGAATACTGTTTATTATGCCCCACCACGATAGTGGAGGGGGCATTTAGTGTTACCCTTGTCCGTTCGTCCTGTCCCTTCTATCCATCCGTTACCAACCTTGTAACTCGTAAAACTTTTAAACCGTACTAGCTACACACCTGAAACATGGTATGTAGCTTCCTTATGATGAGCAAAGTTTATTTTTATGAATTTGGCAATTTTGCCTTGTAACTCGTACAACTTTTAAACCGTACTAGCTACAGAGCTGAAACTTGGTATGTAGCTTCCTTATGATGAGTAGATGCGCAAAATTTGTTGATTTTTTATTTGACCCCCGGGTCATGGATTATCTGCCCCTTTTTCGACTTAGAATTTCACCATTTTGCCTTGTAACGTGTAAAACTTGTAAACCGTATTAGCTGGAGGCTTGATGCTTGGTATGTAGCTTCTTATATTTTTGCTTTGACACTAAGCCATGGATTATCTCCCCCTTATGAAATTTTGCTTCGTTTACTATCAAAGCGATATGTGGGGCATCCGTTTTCACATTTTCTTGTTCATGATGTTATTTATGCGACAAGGTTATTAGCATTTGCTAGGTTGGCGAAATCAGTTCAAAGTTAACTTATACTCGGGGGGAAAAAGACAATACTATTTTACATTTGCTACAATATTTGTAAAATATAGTGCTATTTCAGATAATTTCTGATTTTTTTAATAGCCAAAATGTCCATTTCTGAAATATTGGTTGCCAAATGCCTACTGTGGCTACCAGTAAGGCCAAATTAGATTTGGTGTAGCCCCAGATCAGACATCGTGTCTGTGCACAGTGCTTCAGATAAAGCTCGCCTCAATACAGCTGTCTAAGGCTCAACCGAATATATTTTATATTCGACGTCACTAATCATGTATTTAATTTATACTGCATACCAAACTTAATTGTTTGAACGTGCGTGATGTCATGTTTTGACGTCATTCTCTCGCCATACGTCACAAATCTAGCGACGTCATTCAAAGCAAAATGGCGGCGTCCACGCTAGGTAGATTTGGTATTGTATCTGATTAAATCTCCGATTTATTTGCGATGAGCTTCAATATCGACTGGTTTTAGACTGCTCAGTTGTCATAATAAGCATTGCAATCATAATGGACATATCCATGTCGTTGGTTACGTCACATATACTGTACAAATGGACAAAATTGAACTGAACAGACAGCGATTTCGATTTTAAAATTCGCTTCCATCTTGAATTTGCTGTTCAGACTGACCAAACAGAGGCTGCGATTAGGGGTCAAATGTGAAAAAATAAAGGCAAAAACAGCCTGCTTTAGCAGAGGCGCGACTATAGTCGGCGCTTTTTCAGTCGTCGTCTGCGTCATCCGGTTTTTTGTAAGGCAAATGCGTTCAAGTTATTGTTTTTTCACAATATCTCTTTAACCCCTTGCCAGACTTTGATAATATTTCACATCAATCTTTGTCTAGGGATGATGCTTCATTACGCACACCCCCACATCCAAATTCTCAAGGTCAAGGTCATTTATTTACTTTTAATGTTCACCGGTTTTGTAAAAGAAATGCGTTAAAGTTATTATTTTTTCACAATATCTCTTTAACCCTTGCCAGACTTTGATAATATTTCACATCAATCTTTGTCTAGGGATGATGCTTCATTACGCACACACAATCCAAATTCTCAAGGTCAAGGTCATTTATTTACTTTTAATGTTCACCGGTTTTGTAAAAGAAATGCGTTAAAGTTATTATTTTTTCACAATATCTCTTTAACCCCTTGCCAGACTTTGATAATATTTCACATCAATCTTTGTCTAGGGATGATGCTTCATTACACACACCCCCACATCCAAATTCTGAAGGTCAAGGTCATTTATTTACTAGTAATGTTCACCGGTTTTGTAACAGAAATATTTATTTACTTTTAATGTTCACCGGTTTTGTAATAGAAATGCGTTAAAGTTATTGTTTTTTCACAATACCTCTTTAACCCCTGCCAGACATTCATAATATTTCATATCAATGTTTGTCTACGGATGATGCTTCATTACTCACACCCCCACATCCAAATTCTGAGGGTCAAGGTCATTTATTTACTTGTAATGTTCACCGGTTTTGTAACAGAAATGCGTTAAAGTTATTTGTTTTTTCACAATATCTCTTTAACCCCTTGCCAGACTTTGATAATATTTCACATAAATCTTTGTCTAGGGATGTTGCTTCATTACGCACACCCCCACATGCAAATTGTCAAGGTCAAGGTCATTTATTTACTTTTAATGTTCACCGGTTTTGTAACAGAAAGGCTTTAAAGTTATTGTTTTTTCACAATATCTCTTTAACCCCTTGCCAGACTTTGATAATATTTCACATCAATCTTTGTCTAAGGATGATGCTTCATTACGCACACACCCACATCCAAATTCTCAAGTCAACGTCCTTTATTTACTTTTAATGTTCACCGGTTTTGTAACAGAAATGCGTTAAAGTTATTGTTTTTTCACAATATCTCTTTAACCCCTTGCCAGACTTTGATAATATTTCACATCAATGTTTGTCTAGGGATGATGCTTCATTACGCACACCCCCACATCCAAATTCTCAAGGTCAAGGTCATTTATTTACTTGTAATGTTCACGGTCAAATGCCTCGGCAGGCGCGATACCGCTTCCGTGGCGGAATTCTTGTTATGCTACATGGAGCTACCTGGAGCAATGGTTGCGGTATGAAATGAAATGAAATACCAAGATGTGTTTTCATGGAAAATAAGAAAAATATGCTATATTTGTGGTCTGTTTATTGTTTTCTGTAGCATGATAAAGGTACCACAAATATTTTTATTTCTTTTTGATACTCGCTACTTCTGATTTCAATTGTTTTTTGTTGGCAATTTTAATTGGGTATTTATGCAAATACACAGCTTATCTGGAGGTGTGTGTGCATAAAGCAGTCTCAAAGATACTATCATGTTATTTGTGCTTTCAAAATCTGTCACTTTATGTACAACATATTTATGCAGGTTACCTATGCCTCTACTATGCTGGGGCCCGTTTCACTAAACTTTGTACGACTAAAATGTTCGTTAGTGCAAATTTACTATCATCTGCAAATTTCAATTGATGGATTTACATTTATTGAGCATAGGCTGCATATGCAGCCTATGCTCAATAAATGTAAATCCAATACACTTATTACAAGAAAACATTGTTTAAAATGTAAAATTTACAGACTATCATAATTTTGCACTTACAAACATTTTAGTCGTACAAAGTTTAGTGAAACGGGCCCCTGATGTGTTTCGCGATACAATGTTTGCACCAACAGTTCTCTTGGTCAGCTTGTAATGGAGTGAATTTCAGGAAATAAATAAAGATCGCATCACTAAAATGTGCACATTTGTATCATGAAGTATTTCATTTTTATGCCTCTAGTCTCGGTAGAGCTGGGAGACATATAGTGTTGGAGTGTGTGTCCATCCATCCATGTATCTGTGGGTCTTGTTTGTCAGTTTGCCGCAGATTTACCCCAATCTGTCCCCGTGGGCATTTGTGTACTGACGGACCATTTTTTCATGGGCACAGTAGGATGTGACAAATAACTTGTGTTACAGGAAAAAAGCGGAGGGGCCGTCCCAGAAAGTGTGAAATGTCGAGAACGGAGTCACCGAGCAAGAAGCCTAGACTAGTCCACTCGGAAGGCGAGCCTGATGACTTGGCGCCTGCGACCCCGGATCCAACGGACAGTGCAGCTCAGGGTTTACTGGAGCTTTCTAACACAGGTCTGTGGACCTGAGATCACTGTTGCTGCACACTGCACCGGCGTAAAATGTTTCACCTTGAATTAGGCGTGGGTGGTTAGTCGGGCGATCTCGATGGCGTAAATTAACGGTAGGGGTTCCTCCTTATAGGAATCACGATTTGCCTGGTTTGGCTCCTCGGGTACGTTTTTATATTTGGCTCTTTTGTTACCTGGGTGTTGAATATGGTTATCACCCATTATAAAAGTAATAGGATTATTACTGATCCTACTGCTTTTGGGAGGGGGCAAAGTGATTCTGGTGTGGCGAAGACCTGGCATCAGATCAGGATTATTTATTCTGATTTCAGGGCTCAATATATAGTTTTTATTAGCTCGACTATTCGAAGAATAGTGAGAGCTTATGTAGTCACCCTGGCGTCGGCGTCACCGTCACGCCTTGTTTAAGGTTTTTAGTCAAGCTTGTATATGTAATACTCCTGGCCCTACACACACCATACTTGGACAACTTCATCTCCTAGTGATGTACATCAACAACCCCTGACCTATATTTGACCTTGACCTACATTTAACCTTGAATTACTTACTTAATTCCCCTTGGTTAAGGTTTTTAGTCAACCTTGGTTAAGGTTTTTAGTCAAACTTGTAGATGGAATACTATTGTGCATACAGACACCATACTTGGATAACATTTTTCATAGGGATGTACATCAATAACCCCTGACCTATATTTTACCTTGACCTACATTTAACCTTGAATTACTTAGTTATTTCCCCTTGGTTAAGGTTTGTACTCAACCTTGGTTAAGGTTTATAGTCAAGCTTGTGTATGGAATACTCCTGGGCCTACAGCAACCATACTTGGACAACTTCATCTCCTAGTGATGTACATCAATAATCCCTGACCTATATTTGACCTTGACCTACTTTTACCCTTGGATTACTTAGTTATTTTCCCTTGGTTAAGGTTTTTAGTCGAGCTTGTATATGGAATACTCCTGGGCCTACATGTTTAGTACTAAACCCATTGACCCGGCCTTAAATGGCCTTAGCTGTTGATAGGCCGTTAAACCCCAACAAACAAACAAAACCTCGAAATAGGCACCGGATTCCTGATCAATTCCCATTCAACTACATGGAGATATACCGCATAAACGCATTTTCATCTAGTAACCGGTGCAAGAAATTTGCACCGGTTACTAGGTGATAAATGCGTTTATGTGTTCGGTCTATTAAGTAGAGTTCTGGCATTTCATCAGGAAACCGTTGCATTTTCGGCATGCAACATTTTACGCCGGAGTGCAGCACAAGTTAAGATACATACCATTTACTTAACCCTTACGCCGCTATCTTAATTTTTTGTCGTCTGCTGTTTATTTTCCATTTTTATCATCAAAAACATGCTTTAACAGCACTTTAGAATAATTTACAACATGCTTTGACAGCACTTGTCAAATCATATTTTTATTGAGAAATAAGGCAAGATATAAAAGCAACAGCAGACGACAATTGTTGTGTGTAGCGGTCTAAGGGTTAACCAGGTGATTGGGTCTTTATATTAAACTGTTATGTTTAGTAGTAAGACCCAATCATGAGGAGGACATAGTCACGATATTCAGCTCACCTGGTTAAATACACATGTTCTTACATTTCACTCATGTTACGTTAGATTAAAGATGCATGCCCACTCAGTAGGCACAAAATGTTCTTTATATCGGAGACATCATCTGAGACATTTTCTGGCAAAATAAACGTTCATTCACCATTAACCCACGTATTGATTGGCATTATTATACATTTTATATCAGACGTAAATTTCCATACTGATATTAGGGGCGATAACCGTGTTTCCTTAAAATGTTATTGGACATTACTATTTATTCTCTGTATTTATTTTTTGAGTCACGAGCTGTAAAATAAATATTACTAAATGATTATATCTGTATAGCGGGCGCTCGTAATTTTTAGAACTGCTGGAATAGTGACACAACTATGCACTTATTTAATTACTATAAAGAACATTTTGGTCCTACTGAGTGGGCATGTACCTTTAAGAAAATAAAGCGGATCAAGCGTAAAATATGGCCGACAGTTGTTCGAATTAATTTCTGATGTCAGGTTGTAGTGAAGGCCACTGTTTCCCAATGTATAGGGTGTGTCCGAGAACATGATTTGATTGGTCAAAGTAAACACATCATTGCAACATTACTGACATACAGTCAAACTTGTATCAAGCGACCACCCAAGGGAGACACCAAAAATGGTCGCTTAGAACAATGGTCTCTTAACACAAAAACGAAAAAAAAATAATGGAAATCCGTCTGCTGGTATGTCCGGTTATATGGTCAGGAAATCGCGAATATTAAACATTAACATAGAAATAAATACATTAGAATACTACCGGTAATGTTCACTGTGCACTTTTCTGAATTATTCAGGCTTTATTTCATCAAAATAGATGTAAGAATTTGAATGTTATTGCGAAATAAAATCGCCCAGCTGAAATAGGCATGAGTTAATTCGCTTTAGTGATCACTAAGAGCGAGTTCGAGCGTAAACTATGGTTTCTATAGTTCCACTAAACAACTAAACAACCGCGAATGCAGACTGGTTCGACCATCATACATCTACTATAGTTCGACTAGTCAAAAGACGCCTGTTTCTCCAGTTTCAAGATGGCGGTGAATAGGTAAAAAGTTCTAGAGAGCGGGAAATTTACATGGAAATTCTCTACTAGACATGCGCAATGCATCGACTATAGTTCAACTATAGTAAAACACCCGAACTCGCTCTAATGAAGCCAGCGAATTAGAACGAAGTTTCAGGACAATAATCATAAACAATGCAACATTCACACTTTGACAGTGACAGGGGATTTGTTTCCTTTGTTTGTCAGACACTTCAGGCTAGTTTCAACTGGAGAAAGTGACATCCTGTCAATTTATGGTCGTTTAATACAAACTAAAATTGCTTTTGTTTACAAAATAAGCTACCGCGACCAAGAAAAATTCGCTTAATACACTGTCATTATATAGGCCAAATGGTCGAGGGAATTGAAAGTGGTCGCTTAAGACAAAAGTCGCTTAATGCACATGGTCATTATATAGGCCAAATGGTCGGGGGGGAATTGAAAGTGGTCGCTTAATGCACGTGGTCGCTTGTGCAAGTTTTACTGTATCTCCATATTTGGTAAACAGGCGTATGGTATACATGTCTGCTGCTCTACAGAAATGATTCTAAAGTACATGTACTGTCAAGTCATGTTTTTGATGAATAAAGGAAAATATAGCATAAACAGCAGATGATAAATCTAATTGAGCATTGTAAACCATTACACATTTGTCCATTCAGTCCATCTGTGTTACAGGTCCAGATGGGGTGAGGCGCAGTGGCCGCGTGAGGAAAAAGGCGAAGGTCTATGAAGGTTTGTATGTCACATTTTGCCACAGTGATGCAAATGCCACTCGCTATTGACCCGTCCATAGTTTAACCTTATAAAGTGGTGTAACACATTTTCTGAGATTTCATTTTCTAGTAGGAAAGATTTCTTCCCTTGAGCTCACACATAGAGAATAGTAGGTTAGTGCCGTGAATGGGAAAAAAATATCTGGCAAGTCTTAGGAAACGGGATGGGCGAGGCTCTGACGTGCATAAGTCCCATTTCTCCAGTTACAGTCACATATACATGTAGTGTCTGGTACTGTATTGTAAACAACTGAACCTTTGTGTATACTATGGCTATATTCTATATTTAACGCATATTTAACACTATAATAATCAAAGTACTGAAAGTACTAAAATATGTTATCTCCACAAAAACTGATCACTTGCGGAACTAGAGACTGAAAGTTGCATATTTTCTCAATCATCATCCGGAGGCAAATGTACTGAGATGGTGCAAACCCATTCCCGTACATACATTTTCTCTAGAAAAATTACTGTTTGAAACTCGCAGAAAAAAGTGTACAAAACTGGCGGCTAACTGTTTACTGCTACCTAACTGTGAGAACTAAAGATAATAGCTGCTGTATTCATAAGCACGAAATGTCTTGATTCATATTTTCCAGAATTTAACTGATAAACCAAGCACAAAACTGTGAATACTATAGAGAATAGTATATGTAGAGTTTTAGATACAAAGGAAGATGGACCAAAACGCCATGGGATAAGTTGGCACAGGGCACTATTTTCTTGGTCGTACTCGCCGTTTAGGCGTAGCACGATCAATGGCTGCCTCCATAGAAATTTGCGTGACACAATCTCAAGGGAGATAACATATAAAAATCATAATACACTAGTGTAATAAATATGCAAATTAGCTTGTTACCATTTTCACGTTTGATAACCAGTACAGTTTCAATGTATGGTGATGTTCTTTAATATGCAAAATAAATAAAATCAAACATTTGTGATGATTTAATATGGTATTTATTAAACCTTGTGACTAATTTCATAAGAAACTCTGCATAGCCTCGTTTTTTATGAAATCAGTAAACATGTTTAATAAATATCACATTGCATCACTCGTGTATTATCTTCTACATAACCTTGTGTGCAGACTATGAGATAAAGATCGAGCTGTCGGACGATGACGCGGGGCCCGAGGAGGACCAGGATGACCCCAGTGTGACCCCCACTGAACCACCCAAGAGAAAACCTCACTACGACGCCGCCTTCACACCCACCATTCCCATACAGCCACGTATGTAGACTCCTGCTCGCATCACTTGAGCATGTTCTCTATAAATAGAATAAAAAAAACGTCCCACAACAGGGGGCCGTTTCACTAAACTTTGTACGACTAAGATGTTCGTAAGTGCAGATTTAATTGATGGATTTACTTTTATTGTGGTGGGAAAACATATTTGTACTGAAAAGCATTGTTTCATGTAAAACACGTACATGCCTGGGGACCGTTTCACTAAACTTTGTACGACTAAAATGTTCGTAAGTGCAAATTTAGGATCGTCTGTAAATTTCAATTGATGGATTTACATTTATTGAGCATAGGCTGCATATGCAGCCTATGCTCAATAAATGTAAATCCAATAATTGTTTTCAAGAACACATTGTTAATGTGAAATTTACAGGCTATCATTGTTTTGCACTTCCAAACATTTTAGTCGTACAAAGTTTAGTGAAATGGCCCCCTGATATTCAGCCCTGATAGATTTACATTTATTGAGCATAGGCTTTTTCTTCTGGTAGAGCATATTCTCCTTTCGTATTTGAAATTGTAGTTTCATTATATTTCTGAACATATTCTTTATGAAATATATTCACATTGGGCATCACAGAAATTTGCTATATTTTGCTTTATGTAGAACATCTTGATATTTGTATTGGACATCAGGGGGCCGTTTCACTCATCTTCGTACGACTAAAATGTTTTGTAAGTTCAAAATTATGATAGTCTGTAAATTTCACATTAACAATGTTTTCTTGTAAATAATCATTTATTGAGCATAGGCTGCATATGCAGCCTATGCTCAATAAATGTAAATCCATCAATTGAAATTTACAGACGATCTTAAATTTGCACTTACAAACATTTTAGTCGTACAAAGTTTAGTGAAACGGGTCCCAGACAAATTGCTTATATTTCTGAGCATGTCTTCTGTAAAATATAATAAAAACATGCAACACAGACATCTTTGACATTTCTGAGCATGTTCTCTGAAAAGTATATTAACCCTTAGACCGCTACACACAACAATTGTCGTCTGCTGTTGCTTTTATATATTGCCTTATTTCTCAATAAAAACATGGGTTGACAGCACTTCGAAATCATTTCCAATGGAAATGATTCTGCAGTGCTGTCAAAGCATGTTGTTAATTATTCTAAAGTGCTGTCAATGCATGTTTTAGATGATAAAAATGGAAAATAGAAAATTCTCACTGGTCTGTCGGGTAAAGTGGGTGGCAGGTGGGAGCATGCGATGGGTAATTTGACGATTGGGATTCATCCTTACCGGAATCCCGAATGGGGACCTGGTTTGGGCCTCACGTACGTCTTTGGCATTCTGGTATGTGAGGGTTAAATCTGGTTATACCCCTTGTACGAGTAATACGATTATTTGTAATCCTATTACTTTTAAGGGAAGGGGCCAAGTGACTTTGGTGTGGTATGGTCCTGGCACTAGGTCAGGTTATTCTAATTTCAGCGCTGAATATATTTTTATGCCACCGGGTTTCGAAGAAACGGGTGGCATATAGTGTTTGGACCGTCCGTCCGTCTGTCCGTCCGTCACACTTTTCTGTTAACCACTTTGTCACAGTTTCTCAAATATGCTGCAGGTGGCATCCGCGTTCGACAGACGCATTTCTTGTTTCTCAATGTAAATATTCCGTTTTGCTTTTGGGATTTTCCCCCCAATGCAGCCGTTTAAATACGGGATCGAACCTGTTGGCCCGGCCTTACATGACCTTAGCTGTTGATAGGCCAATAAACACCAATAAACAAACAAACAAACAAACTGTCGGATGAGACTTTAAACTGTGGTCTCGTCTCTATATGACCTTAGCTGTTGCTGGGTCGTTAAACCCATCCACTCTCACTGTGACTGCAAATGTATTGCAAGTTGTGACTGCAAGTCAATTGATCTATCATCTAATTGACCTCAATATCAAGGTGCATGATCACGTGGTTACAACAACAACAACAATGGCTGAAAGTGTTAAAATCGCGCCCACTCCAAAGTAAGTATTATTTGATACGCAACGGATTTTGATGAAACATGGTGCAGCAAACGCGTCTTCATGAGCTGCATTTGGTGGTCCTGGGAGTTCGGCACATACTTTAGTTGTTTTTGCGAAGAATCGATGTCCGTGTTCGTATACAGGGAAATCAATTCTTAGCAAAAACGACAGAAGTGTGGGCCAAAGTACCGAGACCACTAAATGCAGCTTAACAAGACGTGTTTGATGTGCCATATTTTATCAAAATCCATTACATAATATTAAAGGACAAAATAAAAGAATACGTACTTTGAATCAGAGGGCTTCTGGAAGTTCAGTACTTGTTGTTGTTGTTGTTGTTGTAACCACCCGATCATACACCTTGAATATCATCCACTCAGTGTAGATTTGAAGTGAGGGCGGACTTGACTGTATGTCATTCCTGTATACTATCTTGTTGAACAGACCTATCGCCCCAATCAATCGATCAGTCTTTTGGCCTGACAATTGAAGGGGTCAGTGGAAGAAGGAGGCTAAATCACTCATTGACTTAGCCCCCTTTTCCACTGACCTCTTCAATTTTCCAATCAGTTTGACTGTATGAACATGTATGCCTGTCTGTATATGTGGCTGTGACTGGAAAAATGGGGCTTATTTGTGACCGGTGTAGCTCTTGATCAAATAGCACACTCCTGTAGCCTGATATCGATCTATATTGCTTGTTAGAAGCTTGACACAGGGGCGGACCTGGAGGGGGGGTTCTGGTGTTGCAACATAAAAAAAAACATCATATTTCCGTTTGTGAAGTCACCGAAGATGGACCCCCATTATATAGGGGCGGAAAGCCCTGCAGTAAATCAATCATTACCCACCCTCCACCCATTAGTTGTGAAGCGAGGGCGTGGCCGACCACGGAGATACCCGCGGCCGGGCGACACAGTGCCCCACCCACAGATCCCCACGATGATCATCCCCAGTAGCGACGGCCAGAGCATCATGATGGCCCCACTACAGGTGTGTACAGTCGAATCCGTGCTAAAGGCCACCTCCAAGTAGCATTCACCTGTCTATAGCAGCCACACTGTTGTTTTTCTCAATTATTCAATTACGTGTACTACATAAACGAACCTGTGATCAAAAACCACCAGTGAAAAAAGGCCAGATGTTTCCTTCCCATGGCGGCCTTTATTCACAGGTTTGACTGTATTATATAATAATATAGTCTTATAAGTGCAAAGATGGAAAATTACAGGTACAATGTATTTTCCCTTAGAACTGCACTTTGTACTTCCATGGCAAGTTTATCGTTTGACATAATGTTTCTTTAGTTTAAACTATGGATGAGTATGAGTCGCCTGAAACAAAAACTGAAAAACTGGTGGTTGGTAAAAAAATGTTTATAATGCTCCATAACCCTAAAATCACTAGGGTTCGACAATGTCCTGCCGTGGCACGAGGGAAGTGTTTGAACCCCAAGGCCGTAGGGCGTGGGTTCAAACAGTTCCCGAGTGCCATGGCAAACGTTTACCCACGGCTGGGCATGGTCGAACATCATTGTTACATTTCGGAGGGAAATATCGTGTAATTTGAATATATGCAGTATTTTCATTACTTTGATAATCTGCTCGTTTCACACAGCTGATTTACACATACATATTCTGGGACGCAGTACAAGTCGCGTGATGCAGCCGCATCAATTTCAAAATTTCAGTGCGATCGTTGTGAACTGGTCTGGTGACGTAATGGCGCTTTCTAGTAACGTCATGAGACACATTCATTACGTAGGTGTTTGCTTGGCCCCGAAATGAAATACAGCCCTGGTCAAACAGCATACGCTGTATGTTTTAACACGGCTGTGAGCGGTGTCGAACAACGGCAGTCAGGTAACAATACGTGGTATTGTATTAACATTCACAATTAAAAACACCGAAAATCTTTATGTTCTTCCATTAATTGTAGTAATAGTGAAAATGCATTAGCAAATTATCTCTCCTGTTTCTCATCTGAGACACGATATTAAAAAGAGCAATATTCTGGTTCCTTCAAATATAATGGAACTAACATACCGTATTCTTGCGATTATAGGTCGCAAGAGTGCATAAGACGCACCCCTATTTTCAGTCCAAAATCTGGGGGAAAATGTCTACATGAGATTATAAGACGCACCCAATTTTCCTAACAAAATGAAACAAAAAAATGAAAAAACTCACCAAGTTGTTGTTGTTATTTATTCCCCCACATTGTTTTTCATATTCGTACCTTGGACGTTTTTGTCTGTATTTTCCCTATCATAGTTTGCTATGTCCGTAATTTGCCGACTCTATGTCCGTGATTCCCCGGTCCGTATTTCACCGTTTTCTAGTATCTTCAATTACACCGTGAACTCGATAGTACACGCTTCACTATAACACGTGCTCGGTTAGTACACGTTTGTGCATTGGCTCCCGATTTGTTTGCCTATTTGTATATCAAAATCGTGTTAAATGTGTAACAGACTATTGTCATAAATCGTGTTATATTTGCGATCATATTGCTGCCGAAAGTGGTATTATATTGTTAATTATTGATTGCGGTATGTATTATCTTTTTTCAACACCATTTACGGAAACTATTTTCGAAATCAATATCGGCGAAATATGGCGACAGATCTGCGTGCGTATAATCCAGAGTGTTTTTTTTTAACCCGTTCCTTTCTGAATACACATTTACGTATATGAAATTTATTAAATATTTTATTTTTATTTTTGTTATTTCTCACTGAAAGTATATGTTGTCACCACTCATTTGAACCATCTCGATGAAACGGTTTAAATGATGGTCGCGGCATATACTTCCGAGTGCATAGAAGGAAAATATTTAGGATTTTCCGCAAACATACGCATATCCTGAGCATGAAATGGGTTACTGATTGCCCCCATGATGCGAGGATGAAAGCTGCACGTTCGCCACATCTGTGGCACACATCAAAAAGCAACACACAACTTTCGCCTACAGTATGTAATATTTCAAAATCAGTTGTATCTTCCGTAAATGACGCTGAAAGCAGCCTATAGCTATGACGAATTTGGATTGTCCGCTGACGTAATTATAATGTTTTTAATTAGAGATTGGCGAACATTGTAAACCATGTGCAGACTACGCGAATCCACCGCCTGGTCTGGTCGCTAATGCAATAAGCCGGGATTTGTCAGAGATAGAGACCCAATTCACATAAACACGTTTGCCGTGTCATAAATAGAATCTGGTTCTCGGTATTGTTTCACTGGGACGCATCAGACATTGGTACCAGTTTAGTGACAAATACGAAACTGACGTCGGCAACCGCGTGTGTTGATATTGATATGGCTTTATGTTCTAAATCTTGACACGCGGTGTGTTTGATGTCGGGGCCAGCTGACTTAGGCTTGCCAAAGTGGCATGTAAACACACAGTTTCGAAACTAATGATGGAGTTTTTATAACTTTCGTGGAATTGCATTATGCATATTGGGATTTACCGTTAATGGCATCATGCAATATTTTTCACGGCAAAATGACACCGACCGATATGCGCCCGGTAAATGTTTTCAAAAGATAATTAAAATGATAGAGGCCAGATTGTGATTCGGCAGAGAAAATGTCGACCGGATCTGATCTTGGTATACACTGTTCGCCTTTGGTATAGAAAATGTGTACCGAATGTGACACAGAGCCGGAATGAGTAAGGCGTGAGTAAGGCGTGAACTGTTTAGAATACGAATCCAATATTCCAATACCGGATTTTACCCCAAAGACTAACAACAACAACAAATATAGGAACGCATTTTTATTTATTTTTTGGTCGTTTATGTCAATATTTCGGGTGGAAAAAAATGCTCATGTATCTACATGTATTTATAAGACGCAGGGGCTTTCTGGGATACAAATCTGAGTAAAAAAAATGCGACTTATAATCGCAAGAATACGGTAACATAATTTCTCCTCTCCAGGGCTTGACGAACATCCAGGCTATCCAGGACCAGTTTAAGAGCCTGGCGCCAATCCTGCCCAAGTCTGTCGACAGTGGTGACGAGGCACTGCAGTACGTGAATGCTCTCCCGCCGGCCGCGTTGTCGGTCAACACCGTCCTGTATAACGCCGCCACTGGACAGACGATCCAGCTACTAGCCGTGGACGAGCCAGAGTGCAAGGTCGAAAACTCAGGTAACTGTTTGACTGGCATGTGGTATTTTTCATAAGCTTAACTTTCATCTCCAATACGGAAGATCGTGGGCTCAATCCCTACATTTTAACGGCCACCCCAGTTAAAAAATCCCCCCGTCCAATTTTGTTTTTCATAAGACCTTGGAATAACAGCCACCCAGAAATTACGGCCAGCGATTTTCATTCCCAGGCAGCATTTTTGTATATGGACAGCGGCCAAGTCCTGTTTTGTCGGCCAAAAAAAATAGCACCACAATCGCAATTTTCCTTTCATCACGAACGTGGCCGCTATAATTTGAATTGCAACTGGCCGTATCCAATTAGTCATTGATCACGTGTGCTTACTTCGGCAGAACCCACTTTTTAAAATACAGTGAAATCGCGATGGCTCGAAATGCGATGGCTCGTAATGTCGGGCTCGCTCGAAATGGCGTCGCGGTCCCGATAATTTCCCCTATATGTTTAATGTATTTTACATGCGATGGCTCGAAATGCAACTCCTCGAAAAAATTGATCGCTCGAAACAATTGTCATGTCCCGCGAACACATTTCTCGCTATTTTGCTATACGATGACTCGAAATTGATGTCGAAGTTTGTGTTTGGCTAATTTTCACACCTCCGCGTCCGACTTATTATGATCAAAGGCCGAGCCGCGCTCTACCTGTCTGTGAAATGTGATTTCTCTTCAAGTGCAGTTAATTACCTAAAGTGGTGCAATTTGATCGTTAACAACGATGGCAATCATTTTCAATCTTAATTAAATAATTGCTGGTAATAAGCTTTTAATATGTATCAACCTAAATGAGTCACATTGGAGTGAATTTCTAATTTACTATTTAAATCGTATTTTTGTGTTAGAGATCATACTTACGCTTGTCTTACGCACGATACTCTACCTACCAAATATTACACATGTTTGCAATACATTTTCGAACCAGTAATCTGGTGAAGGGCCCACTGCGGGAGGATCACCAGAACGAAAATGTCAGCAACAGGAAAAGTTGGAGTTAAACGGAAGTTGGACTTGAAGACTGTCGAGTTCAAATACGAATACGGCATACGGCGATTTATTAAATAGTCTGGGTTTCGTCCACTCGGAGTATTTAATAGAGTCTGTCGTAAGTCATTGGTCGTTTTTCGTTTTAACTCCCATGTTATTCGAGAGGCTACCCGGGAGTTACAACGAAAAACGCCCATTGAAAAGACCACTGTTTCGAGTGGCGTCACAACCATCTGCTGCATAAATTATGTGCGCCGCTATTTGTAGTGAATACTGGACCTTTTCTCCTTTTCGACATGTAGTTTATTTAATTTCGCATGATAACTAATCTGCGAATAAATATTATAATCATCTAAAACATGGATACATTCTATTGTGCTTTCTTTATTTCCTAAATCCGACGGGTACAGTAGTCGGCAACTATAACAAAATTGAAAGATGCGATGACTCGAAAGATGCAATCACTCGGACAAAATGTGCGGTCCTGTGGCATTTCAAGCCATCGCGATTTCACTGTATATAAAATAGAGGTTTCCCAAAGCAAATTGTATCCAAATATATTGTTATTGCGATAAACCAGTACAACCATACTGACCCTAAACATTGGGACACTCTTTGTTGTGGGAAACCTGGGGCCCGTTTCACTAAACTTCGTACGACTAAAATGTTCGTAAGTGCAAATTTAGGATCGTCTGGAAATTTCAATTGTTGGATTTACATTTATTGAGCATAGGTTGCATATGCAGCCTATGCTCAATAAATGTAAATCCAATAATTGTTTACAAGAAAACATTGTTAATGTGAAATTTACAGACTATCATAATTTGGTACTTACGAACATTTTAGTCGTACGAAGCTTAGTGAAACGGGCCCCAGATATTTATATGTGTTTCCTAGAATAAATTGTGTGTGAATATTTAGGGTTATTACGGTACTCCTGAGTTTCTAAGTTCAGTAACTTATCTCTGTACTGGTCTATTGTAGTGGAAGGCGTCATGGATCCGAGTCATGGCAATACGAGTATCGGGGAGCAAACCGAGGATACTATGGACACAGAGGGCCAAGATACGGGGGCTAGTCCACAGGCGCTTGGTAAATACTTATACTTGCCTGTTTTACTTGCCACCACCGAATGATGAAATGAAATGGCTATGATAATGTAATAAATTCAGTATAATAAAAATTAATAAATTTATCCTAAAATTGAAAAGGACAAGGGGCAATAAGGCCAAAAATCGGCCCACACCCAAATTGGAAAATAAGAATGTATTAGTGTACATCAATAAGTCGGGAAGCTATGTTGAAAATTTCGATTTGATATCTTTACTACTTTTCGGACAATATTGTTTTTAATGATACAACCCAATGGCACATTTCAATGGACAGCACCGTCAATTTGACGTTAAAACATGTCAGATGACGTTACGATACTGGGAAGCAGGGGATTTTGTGATTGAAATATAATTGGCATTCTAGACAAACATCATGAAGCTCGCAGGAAAGAATTGATTGCCATGATTTAAGACAATATAACTGTATGGGCCTAAACATCTTTTCAGTTTCGATATGGCTGACCTATCAATTTCATGACTATATACGAGCATGGCTTATGAAAACGTAGATTTCAAAAAAGGTAAAATTCGAGAAATGGCATTATATTATTGCATATTGTCCATCACCCTAGTGCACTTATATTATGCCCCACCACGATAGTGGAGGGGGCATTTAGTTTTACCCTTTGCCTTATCCGTCGGTCCCGTTCGTCCATCCGTCCCGCCCGTCACCAACCTTGTAAGTCGTAAAACTTTTAAACCATACTAGCTACGCACCTGAAACTTGGTATGTAGATTCGTTATGATGAGTAGATCCGCAAAGTTTATTTAGATTTTTTATTCGACCCCGGGGTCATAGATTATCTCCCCCTTTTCGACTTATTTTGTCTTGTAACTCGCAAAACTTTTAAACCATCATAGCTACAGACCTGAAACTTGGTATGTACATTTGTATATATACGATATATATGTATAATTAATGCCATGAAAAAAGTTCTTTGGTTTTCAGATATCGCTGCGTCAGAAAAATCCCTGCACGTCGAGCATTTTATCATCATGGAGAAATAAAATTTTACTTTAAATTCACCGCATGATCAATAAAAAACACGCCCATGCAACAATATGTTAAATCCAATCATGTTTGACGAAAATCTGATGATGTTTCACGTCTAAAGATGTTTTAGTAACTTTATAGAACATTCATGTATATGCATCTGGCGACTTGAAAACATCAGAGACAAACATATGAAACAAAAAGACACGTGTGTTTTTTAAAAACAAATTGCCCTCCCGTGTCACAATCCACATGTCTGAGAACCAAGTACTTTTTTATGGCCTGAGTGTTATATCAATGGGATACATGCAATATATATATATATAAAAAAAAAGTTTTATTTTCGACATACATAACAATTGTCATAATTGATAATGTTGCGATTCGTGTAAGCAAGATATTGCGGTGTTTAATTTACACAAATTTCAAAGTCATTTGAGAAAGTCCTACACACATTTTGACGTAAGAAAATGGCTAATTGTTTCAGCATCATTTTGAAGGTCACAAATGTCATGTCATTGGTGATGTGATTGCATCACACATATTCAGGTGAATGAACTGTCCAAATATTAAAGCAATCCTTCATGTAATATTGAAGATATTACATGTTGGCGAAACTCGTACAAGCTTTTCGACGTGACAAAATGGCTAAGTGTTTCAGTGATAGTTGGAAGGTGACAAATGTGAAGGTCGTGTTAATGGTGGCGCAGGTATGTGACAAATGTTCAGGTGATTCAAGTGTCCAAGTATTGAAGCAATGCTTTATCGTAATATTGACGATATTACATGTTGGAATAACTCTTATAAACATTTTGACGTAAATGTACACGGACGGACGGAAGGACATACAGAACCTCAAGAGCGACGCAATATGCCCACATAATAATTAATACATCTTAGAATGTCCTACATATATGCACAGAAGTTGATATTTATGCTGGAATCATGCCACCCATAAATGCAAACTCATCAGTAATATCTACGTGACCGAGAACAGGGTTTCCTTCAGGAACTGTGAGATTATATTAAGAATATCCATCATATCCACTAGTGTGGGGCAAGGATGTGATGTGATATATGAATATAACATATGTAAATATTGTCTTGTTACTGTATACTATATGGTACATTGCTCTGCCATCTCCGCCTTTGTATGTACAAGCCATCGTACAGTTTCACCACTTCGTGCATTTGACACATACAGCAAATAATATGATAGTAAACCAAATACAATTTGGTGCAATACATCATAGACAGATATGACTACGGCATGCTATAAATATTATGCTAGCAAACTAAACAAAAGACGAGATACCTGAGCATTTCTCCCATCAATCTCAAAATAAATTTTGATGTGTAAACTTTTCAATCTTATGCACAGCCTATTGTTAGTGTACACGTTATCCAAAGCGATATTTACTCGCATAGTAGGTGAGTAGACACCAGTGACAATACACTCGGGTAACTGCCTACATGTCACTGGATGTGATAGATAATAACAGGGTACAGTAGTGGGTATATACTGTATTTGTTGTGTGGTTTGCCAGGTAAAAGTGATACACTGTGCACAATTATGTGTGTGAGGCTATTTATAATGGTGGTTCATGTTGTTAAAAACACAGGCACAAACCTGTCCAGAAAACTGACATATTTTACAGTTTGGTGTATAAATATAATTGATAGGAGTCCGTTCTCTTGGGTTTTCTGCATTATACCATATGTTCTACTTCACATTTTGCGCTTTGTGTCAAACGCCAGAAGAGGTGAAAGTGGCTGATGGCTTGAACACGCAATATGCCGAGTTCACCATTCCATGTGCCGTATAGGATACAGTAACGAGGCAGTGTTCACATATATGTTATACATATATTCCATCACATTTATGAAGCAATTATCTTTGAATCAAACGATGATCATGTATAGAATGGGTCCTGAAGAAAGCTTTTGACCTTGTAGATCACACTGTATTACTGCAAAAATTTAAAATCTATGAATTCAAAATGGCATCACTTAACTGGTTGTCATCGTATTTAACTGACCGTTTTGCTTAACGGTGGTATCTCTTCCGATTTCGCTAATGTCATAGCTGGTGTTCCTCAAGGATTAATTATTTGACCAACGTACTCTATTTCTTTTATTTATAAATGATTTGCCTTTATTAACTAACAACTGATATGTTTGCCGATGACACAACAATTCATACAGCAGGTAGCGATCCAGTTATCATCCATACTAATCTACAAGCAGATCTAAGACTTAGTGCTATTGAGAATTGGTGTGACCAAAACAAAATGGTTATTAATGCAAACAAGACTACAAGTATGATAATTAGCACCAGACAAAACTTGCAGCTGTATCTGAACTGAGATTAACTTTTTCTGAATCTGCTATTGAGTCTGTAGTTTTTAATGGGGTGGAAAACCGGAGGGCCGGGAGAAAAACAACAGACCAAACCGTCAGGACATAACTCAGAACAAATACTGCGAGACATTGGTTGTTGTTCAGTCATCGTAGTGCTTCAAGACTTGGCACAGGGGTAAATTCTTCAAACAAACTCAGTTTTTTATGTTTTTTTTATGATCAATTCATATGCAAATATAAAATGGCAAAACCCCGTACATTAAGACCATAGGTATGAAGGTGTACACCGACATAATTCATGTGTAAACTGTAAAAACAGTATCTATTTAAAGCTACACTTTGAGTCAGTATTATAGCCTATCTAGAATATAGGCCAATATTTGAAGATGAAATCCTAAAAATAAATGAGGCCAAAAAAACGAGGAGGCAACTGCCTCTTCGTGCCTCAGTGTAGTTACAGCCCTGATCATATGAGACGCAGTCCCTTTAAATATCCGATAGCTAGTACAGTATATTCCTTTCCAATAACCAACTAATTTCACACACTTGTAAATGCATCAATAAATTAACATAGATCCAATGACTTAGAACTACATAACACTATCCAGTGTTATTTTATGCGTCAGTCTACAAATACATTGGTATATTGGTGTAAGTTAACCTAGCATGGGATGAATTTATATCATTACACACATTCAGTTGATGACAGTTAATTACTTCCCTTTATAAACAAACTTTGAAGGCGCAAATGTTTCAATTCAGTTGTATTACTTATTTTTGGCTATTAATGCATGAAATAAACTATGTCAGTGAATACACAAGGTCTGTTGTTGTATAGAAATATATATATATAGATATCTTACATCGGAATAAACACGCTATCCACGCGGTTGAGTGTCAAAATAACCAGACAGCTGTGGTTGGCAAGTGGGTGGGGTAGGGGAAATAGGGCCCAATTTTTTTTATTCAAATCAAAAGTTAGCTACCAGCCCACGCGTGTACCAAGTTTTAATTTCTACAGTGGGTTTATGACTGCAGAGGTAATTTAAATTGAAAATATTAACTTGCTACACTGGTGGTCTGGGTATTAAATTCATGAACGTAGGGAAGAAAATGCCAATTTCCGGTTTCATGTGTTTATGACTGCAGAGGTAATTTAAATTGAAAATATTAACTTGCTACACTGGTGGTCTGGGTATTAAATTCATGAACGTAGGGAAGAAAATGCCAATTTCCGGTTTCATGACGTCACGCCACGCGGTGTCATGACGTCATCGCATGATGTAAACTGATCAAAATTATATTTTTAAAGAGATGAGATGTTGTATGTAACAAAATGGGTAAAATTTATATATTTTTGAGAAAATGAAATTTTGGCAAAACCGGATGCGATTTCAGGGCCTTACCGCACCTTCCTCTTTCTCCCTCAAAGTATACGTTGCTAGAAAAGTATACTTTGCAGTGTTGGTGAAATAGGCTACAGGTGTCCGTACGTCCCGTACGGCTCGGGTAAATGTCTGTTTCCTGTCACATAACTGCTTCATATTTCACACGTGCATTTCTATGTAGCCGATTTCATCAAAATTGCAAAGTATACTTATCTAGCAAAGTATACTTTGAGGGAGTAATCATTTATTTCCCCCGCAATGCGTTATGTCATAGAACTAACGACTGCATGTAGTTGATGATTAAAAGTATGCAGAATTATTATACTGAATTCTAATGAACACACCCCCCCCCCCCCCCCCCCCCCCCCCTCCCACGAGTTTACATAGATCACAGTTTACCACTAGTTGGAGTCTGAATTTAAATACCGTGAAACACAGGAAAGTGCATTTACGGATAGCATACTCGCTACACTCTGTGGAGTTCGAAAATAGGACAGCCTGCCGTTCCTCAAATGCTAGATCCACCCCTGATGTGGTGCCCTGTCACAACACTGGCTACTGAAGTGGACTTCCACAATCACCAGAAAAGGGTGGAAAATCACGTCCTTGTACCACCTACGACCCCAGCCGTTTACCAACATCCATCGCCATATAATTTCCAAAATTCACTGTGAATATACACAACCATAACTATTACAATCATTAAGTGATCCACTTATAAAACTGTAAAATGTCAAGCTCGACAAGCAAGCATCAGCGATGTCGGCCATTTTTTTATAACTTTGAATGGGAATTCCCGGTAATGTAGGTCATTGGACAATTATTCTAATATTCAAGGTAGTGTTGAACCATATATAAAATAATCATTGGTGGATGATAAAGAATATATAGATGAAATAAAAGTTTGTAAATGGTAACACAATTCTTCATTAGTTTACGTATTTGTTTTGCACTATTTGTTTTCGTGTATTATGTCTATGGCAGTTGTCACGGTTGCAGACAAGGTGTAAATCAGCCAATATTGTGAGGGTTGTAATGGGTATGCCCATATGGATTGGTATTTGGTTCAGAAATCGGGAAAATGAGTCAGAAATGATGGTCGTACATTGGAATAGAGATAATCGTATTGAAATTTGTAATTTGGGGAGATACTCGGTGTATTTATGGTTGGAAACTTCGATTTACATCTCTGCCTGCGGCCTCGCCGTAAATCGAAGTTTCCAACCGTAAATCCACCGAGTATCTCCCGAAATTACAAATTTCAATACAGTTATCTCCTAATTTATTACATTATCACAGCCAAAATGGCTGTGATCATGTAATAAATTCAGTATAATAAAAAATAATAAATTTATCCTAAAATTGAAAATTTCTCCCTCAAAGTACACTTTGATAGATAAGTATACTTTGCAATGTTGGTGAAATAGGCTACTGATGGTTCTCTGTCATGCTGTGACAAATCCACGATCCTCGGCCCCACACTAAACCCACAGTCATTGTCACATGCTTAGTCCGTTCAAAACCTTAACGCTCGGGTAAATGTCTTATAATTTCTGTTCCCTTTTACATAGCTGCTTGATATTTCACACACACATTTCTCTGAAGGTCCTCTATTTTGCGGTGATGAATCCGCGATCCTATGGCCCCCACTAAACCCAAGGTCAATACTTAGTGCATTCAAAACCTTAACGCTCGGGTAAATTTCTTATAATTTCTGTTTCTGTTCACATAACTGCTTCATATTTCACACATGCATTCCTCGATGGTCCTCTATCATGTTGTCTTTTGTATTTTCAAATGTGCCATTGTTTTCTTTGGCTGAAGTGTGCCAACAGATGACATGTCTAGTTTATCATGACAAGACGATAAGTCACTATATCGATTTTCAATGTATTCTGATAAGTTACCTCCCTTTGGTGGCCATTTATAATTTTCGTATTATGTTAATGCAATAATTCAAAATGATTTTAACCAAATTTGCTATAAATGTTTATCACAGCAACAGGAAGAATGTTATTAAATTTCTACAGTGTAATTCCGATGTAATAGCACTGAAACACACGCCTGTGTGCATTGCAATCATGAACACTGATAAACATCAGCGATAGTTGACAGTGAAATCGACCATATGTTAACACATCAATGTTCGGTTTAGAGAGGTTCCACTGTATATCATTTTAGCAGATGGCTCATTGAGTTAACTGTTTTATTTCGTACCCTGGAAACATTTTTGGGGTACATATATTCACCACCCTGTCTTTCAGTTCACATCTTCATCTGTCTCTGTGAGATTTGCTTACAACTATGCAGAATTATTATACTGAAGTTATTACATTATCACAGCCAATATGGCTGTGATAATGTAATAAATTCAGTATAATAAAAATTAATAAATATTATAGTTTTCAGTTACCTACCTCTCTGTTATCATAAGTTGGGTTGGCTTGAAACTTCATATATTTATTTGTTGTCATCATCCATACATGTTCATTCATTCTATAACCCGCCCATGTCCTTATAACTACTGTCTGTTTCACTAAACCTGTCCAAATTTTACGGCCATATAAACAATGCAAAAACAATATTTTTTTTGATAATATGGAATTTTATCAAAATTTATTTGTCTATGGGAATTTAACATGGGGAAAAGGAGGTTGACGAGTGAGGAGTGAAAAAAAAAAAAAAAAAAATGGAAATTGACTCCGAAACCTGGCTAGATAGCTTGGAAATGATACTAAGAAAACAAATGTTAAGTTTTAAAAATCTGTCCACAATTTCTGAAATTAGAAAGATTTCTCCATGTTAAATACCCATAGACATCTTACAAAGAAAGCTCATTCTTAAATTTGAATAAAATTAACATTATTGAAAAAAAAAGTTTTTGCATTGATTATATAGCCGTAAAATTTGGGGCAGCTTTCGTGAAACAGACAGTAAATGTACATCCTCCGTCAATGTTACTGATTTTTTTATCAGATGCTGAAGAACTGGAGCTGACACAGGCAGCTGCTAACTCAGAAACAGGGGCCATACTCAATACTCAACACGCAGACAGTTTAATAAACCGGTCTTCACTGGCAGGTAAGACAAATGATTCAGTTTATTTCATAAATACTCATGGATTCAAGATATTTCTGCATATGTATCTAAATCTTACATGTATGTATTATGTAGGGAGTCTGTCTGTCTTGCCACGTCACTTCTAGGGAAAATTCATAGTTTACCCCTACTCTCTGTTATTAAACACATTAAATCTTAAAAACATTTAAATATAAGTACTTTAACAAAAAAGTTGCCCTCCCCAATTTGTTTTTGTTTATTGAAATTCCATTTAAAATGGAGGGGGAATTTAAAATGCGGGGCGGGGGGAAATGAGGTGGAAAGCACTGGGGGAGGAGTAAAGAATTTTTTTTTAAAGATTGGATATTGACTCGGAAACCTGGCTAGATAGATTTTGAAAATCGGTTCACAAATAAAAAATTATTTAAAAAGATCTATTTTTAGCCCCCATGTTAAATTGCCATAGGAAAATAGTTTTTTCGCAATAAAATCAATATTTGATGGAATTTCATCATTAAGGAATAAACAACACAGAATAGGGATGAAAGAGAGCTTTACGAAGTAACTACTAGCTCCACTAAAATAATGCGCGCGTACAACATGAGCACGTATATGCAATAAGTAATCATAATGTAATCTCTGTTACATACTCATTACACAATTACCTACATGTATACCTTCATATATGTTTGACATGTATACTAATAGCGCAGAGTTACGTAAGCTGTATATGCCGCCTAAAATAATAGCATATAAGAGTAATAGCCACAATGACAATACATGTACCAAAAATGTCTGTTGTCAGATAACAACACGTGAGTCACTACGCTCTAAGTACTTACAAACTCTCTTCCACCGCTATAGGGGAGGGTGGGTGGGAAAGCGAAGCCACTCCGTGCGTGGGCTCTGCTAATGCGCGACTGACTCAGTGGCGGCGTTGCCAAGTTTACCACCAAAAAGCCAGTGAACCTTAACTGACAGGGCCAAGATGGGGACGCCGCAGGTTTCTATCCCTTAAACTAAATTAACACGTTAATTGCATAATACATGTTTTGGGGAGGGTGACTTTTTTGTTATTGATGAACAAGTACTTGTTTTTTAAATATTTTTTTTAAGATTTAGTTTGTTTAATGGCCAAACGATCGTCGGCAGCAAAACGTGGAATAGAATTTAGTTTATTACATAAGATGGGTAGCACAATAACACAGTGAATTTGAAATTGTAATAAAATAATGTAATAAATATGCAAATATGGTGTGCTTATGCAATACAATAAATAAACTCAATTTGTGATAATTTAATATGATATTTATCAAACTAGTTGACTGATTTATGAACTCGGTAAACATGTTTAATATATATCATATTAAATTATCACTCGTGTTAAGATTGTCTACATAGTCTCGCAAATATTTTATATATCTCGACAATGCTATAAGGTGGCTCGTGCCTCAATATTGTCCACCTTTCACTCCTAGTGTCACCGATCAAGTTAGCCGGTATAGCGACATCGACAGAGACAACGCAGCCCACCATCATCCAGATTCCCGAGGACCTCCTGCCCCTGTTCATGCAGAAACGCGACCCCGTCAAGATCGGTAAGTCACGTTATATATAGCCCTCTATATATAGCATGCTATATATAGCTCGCTGATTTATACGGTATATGGTGCCCTGATTGAGACAGTTGTTCTTTCAATTAACACCCTTAACTCATAGACTGCGGAAAACGAAAATAGTCGTCTTTTGTTGTTTTATATTTTGTCTTCTTTCTCTATAACAACATGGTCTGACAGCACTTTAGAATCATTTCCATTGGAAATGATTCTCAAGTGCTGTCAAACCATGTTTTTACTGAGAAAAATGGAATTTATAAATGAACGGCAGACGACAAATTTTGTATTCAAATCTCTTATCTTTGGTGTTTTATGTAGCTCATACTGAACAAATGAAAGCACCAGCGAATGACTCCCAATAAATTTCAAGTGGAAATGATTCTAAAGTGTTGTCAAATCATGTTTTGCCGAGAAAACTGGATACTAAAAAGTAGTCAGCAGGTGATAACATTCAATTCACCAGTGGAAGGATCACATGTGATCGGCATGTTGATATGATAGTGTATTATACTTTTTTAGACATGTGCAAAAAGAAAATGTAGTCGTTCTATAGTCAATGTATTATAATCAAGGCTTTGAACACTGTGTGCTCAAATTCACCATCTCCAGTTTCAAGAAGTAATATATTTTCTATTTCTCATAAAATCCCATTATTCCTAGTGCCTACACAGAGTTAATGCCCACCTGCGCCTAATAAAACCGACACATAATCAGCATTTTACGCAGAAGCCGTACCAGCCCGAAAACCTGACACAAGTCACCCGACATGAAGGCCTGTCGGAGAACAATTTCTTTGTATATTGTAGCAAATTATCTCCCTTTATAGTGTGGCTGAAGTTAGTTTTCAATACATTAGTGTTGTAGTTATCTCCCTTTGACTATAATCGGCATAAAGTGTCCATTACCAGCAGGCAAGCTTATATGTAGCTGTGATTGGAGAAATGGGGCTTATGGGTTTTGCGACCAGTGTAGATCCAGATCAATCGGATCAGGATCTGCACTGTTCGCCATACCATAAATGAAGCACCCATTATGCTTCTAACAAGCAATATATAGAGGATATTCATATTTTTGCAACAAATATGACATATATGTTCATCGAGTGGTGTGAAATGTCCATATTTCACGAGTGCCTAAACAGCATGGACATTTCACACCACTCGATGAACATATATGTCATATTCGTTGCAAAAATATGATTATTCTATTTATTATATACCGCTCCATAGAAATGAGCAGGTTTTAGACTGTATACGGTAATGGATGCGTATTTGCAGACTATTCGTAGTCCGGCACTGCAGATGCGCGTTATGAATATAGATAGCGGAAGTATTCATATTTTCACCGGAAGTTGTTTATTTCATCGATGAGAACATACAACTTTTATTTACATCGTATAACTATGTATTTCATGGGTAGGTATATAATAAAGATTGTTATTAAGCTACAGGAGTGTGCTATTTGATCACGAGCTACACTGGTCACAAATCCCACAAGCCTCATTTCTCCAGTCACTGTAGCTTTGTATTTTTTGCTCATGTTATGCAACCTGTACTAGAATAATAGATGTGGCTTTTACTGGAGAAGTGGGTGGCATATGATGGGTAATTGAACAATCGGGATAGATCCTGACCGGTGTCCGGAACTGAGACCAGTAGCCTATTTCATCAACATTGCAAAGTATACTTTACTAGCAAAGTATACTTTGAGGGAGTAATCATTTATTTTTCCTGAAATGCATTATTTCATACAGAACTAACAAATGCATATATTTCATGATTAAAAGTATGCAGAATTATTATACTGAATTTATTACATTATCACAGCCAAATTGGCTGTGATAATGTAATAAATTCAGTATAATAACAATTAATAAATTTATCATAAAATTGAAAATTTCTCCCTCAAAGAGGTATGCAGAGCTGCAGATAAGGTGTGTATTGGTGTATTTTACGCACTTATTCTAGCTGAATACACATTGACTTTCAAAAGTGGGAGTACAAAATACTCACAACAATTGGAAAATACTTGATTGAGGAGTGAAAATGCTGTAATTATGTTGAAAATTCACTTAGTTGAGCTGGAAAAAAAGCATGCCTTTTGCAGCTCAAATAAGTGAATTTATTAACTTTGTTTAATTTTTTGGTCATTTATTTCCGTTTTGATAATGTAATCCATTTGTATAAATAAAATATGCATTGAATTTGAAATGAATGATTATAATACTCTTTAGACACAAAGCTTATCTGGAGCTCTGGGTACGTCTGTCATTCTTGTATGTGATGGTTTAATCTGTTTATACCCCTTGTATGAGTAATACGATTATTCCTAATCCTATTACTTTTAGGGGAAGGGGCCAAGTGACTTGTGTGGTATGGACCTGGCACCAGGTCAGGATATTCTAATTTTAGGGCTGAATATGTAGTTATTTTGATGGAAATATTCTGTTCTGATTACGGCATTTTCTCCCCATTGCAGCAGTTCACATGCGGGATCAAACCCATTGGCCCGGCTTTAAATGACCTTAGCTGTTGATAGGCCGTTAAACACCAATAAATTAAATCAAATTGACCGGAGAAAGTGGGCCTATACAAATATTGTGTCTTGCTTCATTGAGATCTAAATAAGATGATACTACAAAGAAACTATGAAATATCTTCTACATTTTCATATACCTGTAGCCGATTTCATCAAAATTGCAAAGTATACTTATCCAGCAAAGTATACTTTTAGGGAGAAATCATTTATTTTTCCCGAAATGCATTATTTCATGTAGAACTAACGACTGCATATATTTGATGATTAAAAGTATGCAGAATTATTATACTGAATTTATTACATTATCACAGCCAAAATGGCTGTGATAATGTAATAAATTCAGTATAATAAAAATTAATAAATTTATCCTCAAATTGAAAATTTATCCCGCAAAGTATTCTTTGCTAGATAGGTATAGTTTACCATGTTGGTGAAATAGGCTACTGAAAGATCATTCCAAATACAATGGAATGGAATATTAACTGAACGCATAACAGGCTTGATAAAGTTATAGTAGTATGAAACTTTTGGGAGAAAAAAAATCCTGTTTTCCTAATTTCTGCTCGAAAATATATGTTGTCACCACTCATTTGAACCGTCTCAAATGGGTGGTAACAACATACTCTTTTATTGAGAAATAAAGAAAACAATATTTTGTCGACTAAAATGATATTGTATCTTCTAGTATCCACAGACTCCAATGGGTTAATTAACCCTTAGAAGGCGGGAACCGAAAACTGCATTTTGCATTTCTTCTCAATAAAAACATGATTTGACAGCACTGTAGAATCATTTCCAGCATAAACAGCAGGCAACACAATAAATTTCAGCATTGTAATAGTTAACATGAGCTCCTGACATGTATGTACCAATGACCTGGTGTAAATTTCAAGACAGAAATATTCAAAGGAAATGTCTGAGGAAATAGTAACATGATAGTCCTTTAGTACAGTGTATTAGGTTAAAGTGGTCATGCTGGGGTCAGGAGCACTTTAGCCACTCCTAACTATGGCGCGCCATGAGGATAGGGGCCAAGTTCTTTGAGATGATTGTTCGACTGTGTATGCAGATTTATAAACATTCCTGGGCCATCCTTATTCAATTTCTTATAATGCCATAGGAACCTGATATTGCGACTTTTGCTAATTGGGTGGTTGGTTGGGAGCCTGCAAAAGTTTAATGGTGGGGTTCATCCTTTCCGAAATCCTGTTATTCCTGGTTTCGCCCTTGGGTATATTGTTGACTGTCTTGCTACTTTGGAGTTGAATCCGGTTATGCCCATAATAAGATTAATACTAAACGTATTACGTTTAGGGATTGGGGCTAAGTGACTGGTGTGGTGAAGACCTGGCACCAGGTCAGGTTAATCTAATTTCAGGGCTCCTGCATGTCCGGAAGTGGTTGTGAACCCCTGGGTAATTAGCTACATTCAAAAATAGTTCCCATCTCTCATCATTAAATCTACCATTTTGTCTAATACCCAGGGTTTGAACTGCATTTTCTCATGAAAACGCCACTATGTACAGTGGCCTAAAGTACACTTTGAGGGCGAAATAATAAATTTAATAATTTTTATTATACTAAATTTATTACATTATCACAGCCATTTTGGCTGTGATAATGTAATAAATTCAGTATAATAATTCTGCATACTTTTAATCATCGAATATATACAGTCGTTAGTTCTATATGAAAACATGCTTTTCGGGGGGAAATAAAGGATTACGGTACTCCCTCAAAGTATACTTAGCTAGATAAGTATGCTTACCAATTTTGGTGAAATTGGCTACATATGTGTGTCCATCTAATTGGTGTGTTCCCACTTTTCTAACATTCTATAGTGCATGTAAAACCCCTGTGGTCGTTGGTTGGGAGCATGCGATGGCTAATTTAACGATTGGGTTTCATCCTTACCGGAATCGGGACTGGAGACCTGGTTTGGCCTATGTCTTTGGCTTTCTTGTATGTGACAGTTGTTGATTCTCGTTATACCCCTTATAAGAGTAATCCTACCAGTATTATTTAGGGGAAGGGGCCAAGTGACTTTGGTGTGGTATGGACCTGGCACCAGGTCAGGTTACTAGTATTCAAATTTCTGGGTTGAATATATATTTATTTATTTATTTCGATGTAAATATTCCGTGTTGATTTTGGGATTTTCCCCCCACTGCTGCAGGTTAAATGCGGGATTGAATGCGTTGGCCCGGCCTTAAATGACCTTAGCTGTTGATAGGCTGTTAAACACCAATAAATCAATCAAATAAAATCATGTAGAACCTGATAAGATGTTTGACAGTCTAATTTCTGCCTGGTATTTTGCTTTTTGCACTCTAATTCTCCAGGCAGAGAAGACGTTGTTAGGTGCATAAGCATTGACTATACTTGCCCCTCTGCTTTTGTTTCACCGTTTTTGGAATACCCCCTCCCCACACCCTCCCTCCCCCTCACCCCCATACCCTTGGAATCGGGGATGTTCACAAAGTTTTCTACATAATTGGGGAAAATGTCCATTTTTACTCTAGACGTTTTAAATTTAAGCATGAAATAAAAATAATCCCATTGCATATAAATCGAAGAGAAAGATTTTTTTTTAGTTTGGGATTTTGGAAAATCACATACTATCAGTCTCTACTATAGAGAACATGGCTGAATAACAGCTATAAAAAACAAAAACAACAACACCATGAAGTTATAGGTACCTTTTGGTTAAATAGGTGGCCAACCGCAGTTGAGGAAGTAGGAAAGGCTACTTGACCCAATTTCAGTGTTAAGTTTGTGGCCTCATGAGACATGCCATGAGGTTTTGTACGTAAGAACATGTGCGATTTTTCATGAAATATATTTACAGAAAATGTGATATTTTCTGTAAATGACGTCGAAAGATTTTGAAATTTTCATAGCATAGTCGTTTGACGTCATTTACGGAAAATATCGTAAATTTTGTAAATATTTTTTATGAGATATCTCATATTCTTAGGTACAAAATCGCATGGCGTCTCATATGGGGGCCGGCTGCTGAGAAAATGTACCTTAGAATGTTTGTAAATCATGACTAGTTTACACGCCATTGGACTACAATATATTTTATTTGCTGAGGATGGTAATGTTGCTTCCATGAGTAAACAGAGAAGGGTGTAGCCCCTGATCTGAGGCTACGCTCGTCTTAAACGTCATATGGTACCTTTTCTGAGCCTTACGTGGCTGTAGCTGGAGAAATTGGGTTTATCGTCTTTGCAGCCAGTGTAGTAGACACAGTCCACCCTGCGCACCCGTGCAGTCTGATCAGAGTCTGCACTGTTCACCATTCAGTCAGTGAAACAACCGTCATGCTTATAACACAGGGATCATTTTACAGGGCGGAGTGGGCGAAATTCTCTCCCTAAATTGTCTGACTTCTAATCCTAAATATTTTCCTTCTAATCTATGCGCTCAGAAGTATATGTCTCGACCACTTGAACCGGCTAATATATGTGGAACTGGCTGGTGAATTGTAGCTTATTCGCACACCGATAGGCAAGATGGGATATAGCGTTTGTCCATGTGCGTGCGTGCGTGCGTGCGTGCGTGCGTGCGTGCGTGCGTGCGTGCGTGCATGCGTGCGTGCGTGCATGCGTGTGTTAGTAACATTTTTCATTTTTCAATAACTCATAAACTGTTTCACTGATTTTGATAACATTTGGCCTCAATGTGTGTCTAGGGATGGTGCTTTGTTTCGCATACGACCCACGCTCAGCCGCCCAAGGTCACTGAGGACTTATGTTCACCTTACTTGTAAAGCAAAAATGTTGGTTATTTTATTTTATTTTTTAAATATAAAGGCTGCCAGCGAGGGGAATAGCTTAGTAATGACGTTGCTCTTGTTGCGTTTAGTGCCAGTCTAGCTACTGGGGCCCGTTTGTTCGTAAGTGTAAATTTAGGATCGTCTGTAAATTTCAATGATGGATTTACTTTTATTGAGCATAGGCTGCATATGCAGCCTATGCTCAATAAATGTAAATCCAATAATTGTTTACAAGAAAACATTGTTAATGTGCAATTTACAGACTATCATAATTTTGCACTTACGAACATTTTAGTCGTACAAAGTTTAGTGAAACGGCTCCATGTGTGTATATGCCACTGGAGAGATTGGACTTGTAGCATTTGTGGCGAGTTGTGACCATTACTGGACAAATGGGGATTACTTGTGATTTATGCAACCAGTGTACATCCAGATCAGCCTGTGCATTAGCACAGTCTGATCAGGATCTGCACTGTTCGCCATTCTACAATGAATGGGATGGATTGTGGCCTAGGGGTTAGAACATCGGACTTCTAATCCGGAGGTAACGTGGGTTCAAACCTCGCCTTAGGCATCAAAGATACTTTCATAGTATTTCCATCCAAATGGTCTGTCGGATGAGACTTTAAACTGTGGTCTCGTCTCTATATGACCCTAGCTGTTGGTGGGACGTTAAACCCATTCACTTTTACTTTTTTCCATCAATGAAACACCTGTCACGCTTCTAACAAGCAATATGGATTGTTATCAGGCTATATAAGTGTGCTATTTGATCAGGAACTACCTACACTGGTCACAAATCCCATAAGCCCCTAGTCATTAAAGGTACATGCCCACTCAGTAGGCACAAAATGTTCTTTATAATATAGGAATTAAATAACTGTATAATTGTGTCACTATTCCACCAGTTCTAAAAACTACGAGTGCCCGCTATACAGATATAATCATTTAGTAATATTTATTTTACTGATAGTGACGTTTGGTGGTATCAGGATATTTTCATATGCAAATGAAGCATAATATTTTTTAATTATTTATATTAATTAAATGCGTCACATGAAGAAAAGTATGACCATTGCACATCAAAAAATAAATACGGAGAATAAATAGTAATGTCGGTTAACATTTTAAGGAAACACGGTTATAAATCGCCCCTGATATCAGTCTGGAAATTTACTTCTGATATAAAATGTATAATAATGCCAATCAATACGTGGGGTAATGGTGAATGAATGCTTATTTTGCCAGAACATTTCTCAGATGATGTCTCTGGTATAATGAACATTTTGTACCTACTCGTTTTGCTCATATAAATTCTGGTACATATATCACGCTCTGTTGGAGTAATGGAGATTTTCCGCTAAGACAATTATTCACTTAAGTACTCTTTGATAATCCATCATAAAATCTCTTTTTTCACATCCGTAGGCTTTCTGCTGAATAAATTTAACTTTCTTTTAATAATTTTAATGTCGTTCTCGCCTAGTAGGGGTCTGATGTGAATAATTTTCGCACTTCTCTATCAAGCATATCATATATGTGGCTGTGACTGGAGAAATGGGGCTTATAGGATTTGTGACTGTGGCTGATTTCATCAAAATTGCACAGTATACTTATCTAGCAAAGTATACTTTGAGGGAGCAATCATTTATTTTCCCCAAAATGCATTATTTCATATAGAACTAACGACTGCATGTATTTGATGATTAAAAGTATGCAGAATTATTATACTGAATTTATTACATTATCACAGCCAAAATGGCTGTGATAATGTAATAAATTCAGTATAATAAAAATTAATCATTTTATCATTTTGAAAATTTCTCCCTCAAAGTGTACTTTGCTAGATAAATGTTGGTGAAATCGGCGACAGTATTATACTGGTCACAAATCCTATAAGCCCCATTCTGTATAGCTGCTGATCAAATTGCACACTCATGTAGAATGATAGCAACGATTTGTATTGCTCATTAGAAGCATGATGGGTATTTCATTGATGGAAGGGTGAACAGTGCAGATCCTTATCAGACTGCAGATGCACAGGCTGATCTGGCTCTACACTGGTCGCAAAACCCATAAGCCTCATTTATCCAGTCACAACCGCATATGACTTGTCACAACAAAACGGTGCTTATTTAGCATTTGAACAGTGTAACCTCAGATCAGGTGAGGTTGTGGGTTTAACCCCCGCCTTAGTCATGGACAAAATACCTAATGTCTGTTCCACGTTTTTCTGCCGAGAAACTTTTGGCTATTAAGCACGTAAAATCTAAAAAATATTTAAATGTAAGTACTTTTTTAACCAATAACAAAAAAGAAACCCTCCCCAAATTTTTATTTTCATGAAATTCCATCAAATATCTTGAAAAACATCAAGGAAAATCGTTTTGTCGCAATAAAATCAATATTTGATGGAATTTCACCAAATAACTTTTTTGGGGAGGGTGACTTTTTGTTATTGATGAAAAATTACTGATATTTAAATATTTTTAAGGTTTAATGTGTTTAATGGCCAAAAGTTTGTCTGCAGCAAAACGTAGAATAGACAGTAGTATTTCTTGCGTATGAGATTTTTAACCCATTTCATGCTGAGGATGCACGCACTATTTAGTTTGTGGAAAATCTAAATAATTTACTTCTCTGTTCTGAGTTTAATATATGTCGTGACCACCTTTTGAAATCCTAAATATTTTCCTTCGATGCGCTCAGAAGAATATGTCGCGACCACCATTTGAACCGTCTCATCGAGACGGTTCAAATGAGTGGTCACAACCTATACTTTCATTGAGAAATAACAAACATAAAAATAAAATATTTAAAAAAAAAATCATACCCTTAAAGGTGCAATGGTTAATTTGACCTTAGCTGTTGATAAGACGTTCACTCCATTCACCTTCACCTTTTGGTTAGCTGAGACAGAACACAGCTCAGTATTGACCAACGAAACTTCCTTAATTCGTCCATGAAAAATGCAGTACAAATGTTATTAGTTCAAGCTGGCCCGGCTTGTGTGAAAATTCTTGTGAATATTTCTGCACTCTTAGACATCAGAGAACCCCTAGTGTGTTATTGTTTTACATTTATTCAAAGTCAAAGAGTAGATTTTATATCCAACATGGATATATTTTAAGATGGGGTAAAGAGGAAGTGGCAGGTTTGGCATGTCAAATGGTACAGTAGAATCAAAGTGAAAAAGTGACACCAGAAAAAAAAGTGTCCTATTTACTTTTTAGCTCACCTGAGCGAAGCTCGTGTGAGCTATTGTTACCGCAATGTGTCCGTCGTCCGTCGTCAGTCGTCGTCGTCCGTCGTCCGTGAACATTTTCAAACGTCTTCTCCTCGGTAACCATTGGGCCTATAGTCACCAAAAAATTCATGATCATGGTCCTTAGGTAGGGGGGTTACAAAATTGTTAAAATGACGTCATTACTTAATCCAAGATGGCCACCGTCTAAAAATAGCACAAATTCTTCAAAAATCTTCTTCTCAAAAACAGCCAACCGGATTTCGACAAAACATGGTAGGAATGATCGATGTAAAATGCTCTTTCAAACTTGTTAAAATGGTGACCCCGGGGTCAAAAATGGGCGTGGCCCGTGGGGGTCAAATTGGGGTCAAATTTTATTTTTGACCGAATATGGTCATGTCATATATCAAATCGAAGGTATCAATGAGGCGATCGCTCTGGTGCATTTTTTGTCCAAATCGGATGGTTATGTCATCCAAAATGGCCGCCGAAATATCAAAAGGTCGTTCTTTTATTAGAGATTTCAAAATCCTTCTTCACATGAATTGCTTGGCCCATGGTAGCCAAACTTAAAAGTTATGGTCCATGGGTGAAGCCTTTTCAGATTTGTTAAAATGGAGGTCATCGCTAATCGAAGATGGCCGCCGTCTAAAAATAACATAAATTCTTAAAAAATCTTTTTCTCATGAACCGCTTGCCGGATTTCGACGAAACTTGCTAGGAATGATCGATGTACAATGCTCTTTCAAAGTTGTTAAAATGGTGACCCCAGGGTCAAAAATGGACGTGGCCCGTGGGGTCAATTTTTATTTTTGACTGAATATGGTCATGTTATATATCAAATCGAAGGTATCAAAGAGGCGATCACTCTGGAGCATTTATTGTCGAAATTGGATGGTTATGTTATCCAAGATGGCCGCCGAAAGGTCAAAAGGTTGTTCTTTTATTGGAGATTTCAAAATTCTTCTGCACACGAACTGCTTGGCCCATGGTGGTCAAACTTCACAGTTATGGTCCATGGGTGAAGCCTTTTCAGATTTGTTAAAAGGAGGTCGTGTCTAATCCAAGATGACCGCCTTCTAAAAATAGCACAAATTCTTAAAAAATCTTCTTCTCATGAACCGCCAACCGGATTTCGACGAAACTTGGTTTCGAATGATCGATGTACAATGCTCTTTCAAAGGTGTTAAAATGGTGACCCCGAGGTCAAAAATGGGTGTGGCCCGTGGGGTCAAATTTTATTTTTGACCGAATATGCTCGTGTCACATATCAAATTGAAGGTATCGATGAGGCGATTGCTCTGGTGTAATATTTGTTGGAATCGGATGCTTATGTCATCCATGATGGCCGCCAAAAGGTCCATTTATTCAAGATTTTGAACGTCTTTTTCTCGGGAACCACATGGCCGATGCTAGCCAAACTTCATAGTAAGTTAAGATCCTTGGGTGAAGCATTTTCAGATTTGGTAAATTGAGTCGTCGCTTAATCCAAGATGACCGCCATCTAAAAATAGCACAATTTTTTTAAAACACATATGAACTCAATGTCACATTCTCCTCTGGTGTTCATGGAGTCAGGTGAGCGAATTAGGGCCATCATGGCCCTCTTGTTTTAAGCAGGGTACCTATTTCACCAAAATTGCAAAGTATACTTATCTTGCTATGTACTTTTTGAGGGAGAGATTTTCAATTTAAGGAGAAATTTATTAATCTTTATTATACTGAATTTATTACATTATCACAGCCAAACTTACTGAAGTTATTACATTATCACAGCCAGTTTGGTAATGTAATAAATTCAGTATAATAATTTCTTCCTCGGCTTTAAATGACCTTATAGGCCGTTAAACACCAATAAATCAAATAAAGTTTTTGTCGCGCCCGCTTGCGGAAAGCGCGATATAGTCGGCACTTTGGCGTACGTACGTACGTACGTACGTACGTACGTACGTACGTACGTACGTACGTACGTACGTACGTACGTACGTACGTGCGTACGTGTGTCCGGTTAAAGTTTTTGGTTAAGTTGTTTGGTTAAGTTTTTTGGTTAAAGTTTTTGGTTGAGTTCTTTGGTTAAAGTTTTTGGTTAAATTTTTTGGTTGAAGTTTTTTGTTATACTATATCTCTGCAACTGCTTTGCCCATTACCTTGAAACTTCACATGGGTGTTTATCATCATCTATATTTTCATTCTACCCCCCTCCCGTGTGGCCCCTGTGCCCAATGTCAAGGTCAAATTACTTTGAAGTTTTTGGTTAAGTTTTTTGGTTAAAGTTTTTGGTTAAGTTTTTTGGTTAAGTTTTTTGGTTAAAGTTTTTCGTTATACTGTATCTCTGCAACTGCTTTGCCCATTACCTTAAACTTCACATGGGTGTTTATATTCATCTGTATTTTCATTCTACCCCACTCCCGTGCGGCCCCTGTGCCCAATGTCAAGGTCAAATTACTTTGAAGTTTTTGGTGTCGTCTGCTGTTGCTTTTATATCTTGCCTTATTTCTCAATAAAAACATGGTTTGACAGCACTTTAGAATCATTTCCAATGGAAATGATTTTAAAGTGCTGTCAAGGCATGTTTTTTATAAGAAAAATGGAAAATAAACAGCAGATGACAAAAATTTATGTAGCATTGTGAAGAGAGGTACAAGCAAAGTGCACCAGCCGGCAAAAACCAGATTTCGTTAGTGTACATTCCCGAAACAGGAAGTGAGCCGACTGCCTGCCATTGCATACCAGACAAGTACATCTATATCCCACCCTGCCCATGAGATAATATTGCTTATCGTACAGCCACGTTTTTGTTGCGAATGATTATAAAAACCTGCAACGGTTTATATTAACGCTGTTGAATGTCAGCATGATTTTCAGAGCATATGCAGAATGTGTGTACTTCTTCAGAAAATTCTGCCGACTTTCAATGAAATGTACGGAAAATAACGTAATTTCCAGTGATATCCATCTTGCCGAATATATTGCATATGAGATGCGCTATGTAATTTTGTACTTTTTGTCATGAAATGTATTTACAAAATCTGTGATATTTTCTGTAAATGACGTCGAAAGATGACAACATTTTCATTTTGTCAACTTTCGTTGTCATTTACAGAAAATATAAATTTTGTAGATATTTTTCACGAGATATTGCACATGTTCTAAGGTACAAAATCACATGGCGTGTCTCAGATGTGGTAACTCACTGACATACATGTTCGTGATCTGATACCTGATCGGTCGGTCCCCTTACACGAAGTCTCTGCACTAAGTAAACCATATATACTGCTTTTGTTTAAGTGTCAGGTCATAGCCCAGTTTTTTTGCCCCAGGAGCAAAATGTTTCCACTTCACTGTAAAATATAATCAAGAACTGTAACCTGAAATTGTACAGGATTGGATTCCTTTGCTTTGCCCTGCTTTTAAAAGGATCTGGACATGGATCTGAGAAAACAGGGCTTATCGCTGCTGCCTTAGCGACCAGTGTAGACCCAGACCAGCCTGCGCATCCGCGCAGTCTGGTCAGGGTCTACACTGTTCGCTGTTCAGTCAGTAAACAATGTATGTCAAATCTGTGAATAAAGGCGCCAGCCATGGAAAGTAAAAAATCTGGCCTTTGTTCACAGGTGGTCTTTATTCACAGGGTCATTTATATAACAATTGTGCCATTGGGACGACAAAAGTGTGGCCTTTATAGCCAGGTGATTGCTATTCGGAGGTAGTCTTTAGCACAGGTTTGACTGTTTATAAGTATTGAGGCTGATCAGTTCCTACGCTGGGCAGAAATGAAATGTGTTCATTTGTGGTTTATCAATTTGCCGACTCAGCAATTTGAAAACCTATGCGTGCGGGGGCAAGACACTTGTAGCTTTCTGATGTCGGCTCACCCAATGGGACTTGCAATGTTTGGGACCTGACATTCATTGTAAACCAGTCCATTCTGTACATACTGATGGGTTGTGGTCTTGTGGTTAGAACACCTGACTTTCAATCCGGAGATTGTGTGATCAAATCTTGTAGCTTTCGATGTTGGCTCACACATTGAGACTAGCAATGTTTGGGATCAATTGTATGTCACCAGGTCAGGATACGGTGTATCCAGTGTTGGAAGTGTACTGTAATTGAATCAATTGTCTGGCACCAGATCATGATACGGTGTGTCCAGTGTTGGAAGGTGCACTGTAATTGAATCAATTGCATAGCTGTATCTCTTAACTGATTTGTTCACAGTGTAGACCAGAATTAGAGGCCAGTCTGAATCTACGCTGGTCCCAGATACATAATAAACTTGTTTTTGAAGTCCCACTTAAACGGAATGCAGCTGGCCCAGTTCAAATTTCCATTAAATTATATAAATTTCACAGTATTAAATTCACAAAAACGACCTAATACATGTATATTTGATATCCTGATCCACTTGTACAATCAATTCAGTAGGTTCTGTTTCACTGATGGTCGGTCGTACATGTAAATCTATTTTGTTGAATGAATGATGAACAATTGGGTCTGTGATCAGACTCAGTTCATGCATACAGACTGATCTTGGGCTATGCTGGTCTCGCACATCAAGGGTCATTGCATAATATGGAGATGTTTTATACTTTCAACAGCCACCCATGGGTAGCCACACAACTGGCTGTTGTAGAGAGGTGGCTGTTGTATTCAGGTTATAAATTAATCCATTCGTTTCGGAATACACCAAAATTTATTAAATATTTTATTTTTATTTTTGTTATTTCTTAATGAAAGGTTATGTTGTGACCACTCATTTGAACCGTCTCGACAAGACGGTTCAAATGGTGGTCACGACATATACTTCTAAGCACATGGAAGGAAAATATTCAGGATTTTCTGGAAACATATTGGTGCATCCTCAGCATGAACAGGGTTAAATTAATCTCATAACACTGATGTTTTGATGAAGAATTGTTTTAGGCTCAATGTAAATAAAAATCTAGCTCATGCTCAATACAAGAAGTAAACGGCAGTCGATTCATCGTGAAAGTTATAATATTGTAACAAACATTTAGAGTACCATTAAAACACATGTTCCATCATCATTTTAAGTGTTATATACTTATCATCAAAATCCATCCGTTTGTTAGGAAGATTTTAAAGAAAATCTACCGTAAAATGACATCACAGATTACATCACGTTTGACTAGGTCGTGCGGAAACCATATGACTTGCTGTTTGCTGCATTGCTAGGGTTAACCTTTAGAAAGCGGGAACCGAAAATTGTCTGCTGCTGTTTAATATTTTGTCTAATTTCTTAAAAAACATGACTTGACAGAACTTTAGAATCATTTCCAACAGAACTTTAGAATCATTTCCGTTGGAAATGATTCTAAAGTTCTGTCAAAGCATGTTGTTCATGCATAAAATGGGAAAAAGAAAATAAGCAGACGACAAGATTTAATTTGGTAGTGTAAGGGTTAATTTCACTGTGTACATGCTCTTACATATGTTCGCTGTTCAGTAAAGGAGTGCTGTACATGGCGTTTTATACGTAGGTGCAGGCCATGTAGTTTGAGATGCGTGGGAATCTGGCGATGGGGTCGCATTCATTCATAAAGATAGCGGGATACATATTATAGTCTGTTTCAAGTTTGCCGCACAAAGCATATGGCATATGATACGTATAGTCTGTTTCAAGTTTGGTACTGTGGGTTAAACAAAGTGAAATTGTTTGTGGGACATGATAATGGATCTATATATGTAGGCAGAATATTGTCTACGCCATCATTTGAATTATCATATGCAAGGGCGTTGCCAGCTTTTCAGAAGAGGAAGGGGCGTGGGAGTTTAAAATCATATTATAAAGCGAAAATTTCAAATATGACACAGAAAAAGTCATTGAACTATTCGATGAACAAAAAAAATTAACATAATTTGTCTAGTCGATAGTGAGTTTAATTCACTTTGTCATTTCCTTATCCCTTATCCATGTATGTTACTGGTGGATGGGAGGGTCTGCACATCTTATTGATGAATCCGTCTAATTCTGTGTCCGTCTATCTGTGCGTCCGTCCGTCTGGCACATTAACCCTTAGACCGCTATCTTAATGTTTTTGTCGTCTGCTGTTTATTTTCCATTTTTATCATCAAAAACATGCTTTGACAGCACTTTAGAATAATTTACAACATGGTTTGGCATCTGTGGACAAATGCCACACATCCATGCTGCCCTTAATTTGACCTTCACAACTTTGAACATTTTCACACATTAAGAAGTTCGCCGGAGTTTCTCAATTCTATCATATCTTCTATATCCCTTGATGGATTACCTCAACATTTCAATACATCATACATGTGGACAAATGCAACATATCTATGCTGCCCTTAATATGACCTTGACCTTTTGACCTTCACAACTTTTAACTTTTTCACTCATTAAGAAGTTTTCCTGAGTTTCTCAATTCTATCATATCTTCTTTCTCCCTTGTTGGATTACTTCAATATTTCCATACATCACACTTGTGGACAAATGCCACGCATCCATGCTGCGCTTAATATGACCTTGACCTTTTGACCTTCACAACTTTGAACACTTTCAAACGTTAAGAAGTTTGACAGAGTTTTTCAATTCTGTCATATCTTCTATATCCCTTGAAGGATCACTATAATATTTCAATACATCATACTTGTGCACAAATGCCACACACCCATGCTGTCCTTAATATGACCTTCACAACCTTGAACTTTTTCACACATTAAACTATATGTTACCGGAGTTTACATAAGACTTGTGCACAAATGTCGCACATTACTTATCACTTTTGGTTAATTAACTTTGCCACAACTTTCAAATCTGCTACATTTTCTTGTTCATGAAAGTGTTTTCATGGCAAATTGCACAATAAAACAAATTCATTGTAATTTCTCTATAAACTGGACACCCTGGAAGGTTTCAAGGGTGTCTGTCCTAAGTTTCCGATATACCTGAATTAATACCGTGTAACAGGAAATCTCCCCCCCCCCCTGGAAATCTTCCCCCCGGGGGTGGGGGGGGAAGATTTCCAGGCTTAGGAAATACGGCCCCCCCCCCCAACATCTACCATATGCAAAGTGGATGTGATTGTCTCTTTGTAGAGAAGAATAGCAGGTGATTGCGGGAGTATTTATGATGAAATGAAATGTATGTTGGTGTAGAACAGATAGCATTTCATTTGGCATGTATTGAGGGAGGGGGGGAGGGGGAGATTTTCCTAGGAAAATCTCCCCCCCACCTCCCTCAATCAATACATGCCAAATGCTATCTTTTCTACACCAACATACATTATTTCATCAGAAATACTCCCCCAATCGTGGGTTATTCTTGTCTACAAAGAGACATTCACATCCGCTATGCATATGGTAGATGGTTGGGGGGATATTTCCTAGGAAAATCTCCCCCCCCCCCCCCTCCCTCAATACATGCCGAATGTTATCTGTTCTACACCAACATACATTATTTCATCATGAGGGAGGGGGGGTTATTCTTGTCTACAAAGAGACATTCACATCCGCTATGCATATGGTAGATGGTTGGGGGGGAATATTTCCTAGGAATATCTCCCCACTCCCTCCCCCCCAATACATACCACATGCTATCTGTTCTACACCAACATACATTATTTCATCAGAAATACTCCCCCAATCGTGGGTTATTCTTGTCTACAAAGAGACATTCACATCCGCTATGCATATGGTAGATAGTTGGGGGAGGGGGAATATTTCCTAGGAAAAGCTCCCCCCCCCAACCAATACATGCCACATGCTATCATGCCACATGCTTCCTAGGAAATTCCTCCCCCCCCCGCCAATATGCGTCACATGCTAACTGTTCTACAGAAACATTTTCACTTGATCATAAATCTTCCCCCAATCTTGTGATATTCTTGTCTATCAAGGGACTTACATTATGCATATGGTAGATTGGGGTGGGGTGGGGTGTGAGGGAGGTGATTTTTTATGTTCCTCTTTCTTATACTACCAAATGACATACATTGTGCCTATGTGCACATGTTTGGTAGGATATAATTCTGCTTTGTAGCATTCAAACACAAACTTTTGGGTGGGGGGGGGGAGAATTTCCAAGGTGGGGGGGGGGGGGGGGAGAGAAATTTCCTAGGGTCGAGCCTGGAAATATTATTCCCCCCCCCAGGGGGAGGGTGGGGGGGGAGAATTTCCTAGGAAATTCTTCCCCGGGGGGAATATTTCCAGGGGGAGAATTTCCTGTGACACCGGTAGTTATAGTTCACATATTTAATTTTTAATAAATTTGTTTTTAAAAAATTAAATATGTGAACTATAACTTACTTATTGTTTACCCAGCCCAGACGCAAAGCTCCACCCTTAAATGTGATTTTGAATCGCTATACTGGTATGTGATTGGCGGTGCGACACGAAGTGAGCGCATGTCGTGAACTGATGACAACAAGGCGTAAAATCAGTTCTAAATTTAATAGCGATTAATTGAGACGAAATGCTGTTCTTTCATTGGTCGAAAAACTAGGGTAAACAATAAACATATATACGTCACTACAAGACATGTCTATATGCTTTACAGTCATGAACATGCACTATCATCAGACATATACGTGGCTGTGACTGGAGAAATTGGGCTTTTGGAATGTGACCAGTGTAGCCCAGATCAAATAGCACACTCCTGTACAGGGATTTCCCTAGGATTTTTTAAATGTGGGTACCAGGACTCCCAACTTTACTATTTTGGGGGTCTCTGGTGATTTTTTAGGGTCCCAACTTTCATACGCATATTTCATTAAAAATAATATCAAAATGGTATTGACAGTCTTGAATTATCTGAACTATTTTCTATAAAGAACAGCCACACAGCTTCTCCCAAAAAGTGTAAAAATGGTGTAAACTAAAAGGCGGATAGTGCAGACCCTGATCAAACTTCCGTCCATCTGTCACCAACCTTGTAAGTCGTAAAACTTTTAAACCGTACTAGCTACACACCTGAAACTTGGTATGTATCTTCGTTATGATTAGTAGATGCGCAAAGTTTATTTTGATTTTTGATTCGACCCCAGGGTCATGGATTATTTCCATTTTTATTTGCAATTTGTCTTGTAGCTAGTAAAACTTTTAAACCGTAATAGCTACAGACGTGAAACTTGGTATGTATCTTCCTTTTGATGAGTAGACGCGCACTGTTTATTTTGATTTTTTATTCTATCCCCTGGTCATTGATTATCTCCCCTTTTGGACTTGGAATTTTGCCTCGTTTATTATCAAAGCGGTATGTGGGGCATCCGTGTTCTATGAACACATTTTCTAGTTTCTCGATGTAAATATTCCATTCTGATTTTGGGATTCCCCCCCCCCCCCCCACCCACAATTCAGCAGGTTAAAATGGGATCGAACCCGTTTGCCCGGCCTTATATGACCTTAGCTGTTTCGACGGTGCCTGAAGGTGACGTGATTTGCATAGCTGTTCCTCTTGGTATACGTATTGCATGTGCAGCGATTTCACATGTCGTGTCTCAACAAATTTGGGCTAGTCAACATATATATAAGTATAGGTCCTTTTCCCCTAGAGCAGTCAGCAGTCTTCTAAGCTATTAAATATGTATAACGAGTCCTGACACTGGCTCACATAATTTATTGTGAACAATGTAGCTCCTGATCAGGATTAGATGCTACGTTGTTTGCGAAGATAATAGAATTTTGTTTGTGAAAGAATGTTCTACTGTATGTTGTTTTAAAAGCCAAAAGGTCAAAGTCCTACTGGGCACAGACGTCGGCTATTTACACGCACATATGTAGTGCATTAACATCATTCATTGCTAATTATTATTAATTACCATTGCACTTGCTGAGATTTGAAACAAACAAGTTGTGTTGCCAGCGGCAAAAATTCCTGCCCCACTTTCTGGTCACACCATTGCATTTGGAGGATAAGACATTTTAACATCCATAAACGGATATGTTAAAAATTTATCAAATGATTTGTTTTCAATACTTGTTTTCCTTCTTATGCTGTATACAGTTGTTTTTCATGAACCTGATGTTCGTAGCATGTGCTCATAACTACTGGGTACTGTCTGTTTCACGAAACCTGCCCAAATTTGACGGCTATATAAAACAATGCAAAAACAAAATTTAAGAGTGAGCTTTCTTTTTATTTCGTGAAATTTGGTCCAATATTGATTTAATATTGCGGGAAAAAAAATTCTGTTAAATCCCCATTTCAGAAATAGTGGACCGATTTTCAATAGTGATAGTGACATGCGGTGGTATTTTCATATGCAAATGAGGCATGATAGTTTTTACGGTACGTATTATGTTTTACCGCGGGGCGGGCGGCGGCAGAAAAAGTTCATAGTTTGTGTACACAACTCCTCTGAAACTGTTCAGTCGATTGATTTGAAACTATTCACACGTCTTCTACACATATTGAAGATGTGCACCTTGGTGTTTTTATGGTGAAAAAATATTTTTTAACAAAAATATCACCTTTTTAACTTAGCCATTTTTACTACATTTTTGTATACAATTCTATATAGGGTACAGAGTTTGTGTACACAACTCCTCCGAAACCGTTAAGTCGATCGATCTGAAACTATACACACATCTTCTACACATTTGTTTTTATGCCGAAAGAATATTTTTTAACAAAAATATCACCTTTTTTACTTAGCCATGTTTTCTACATTTTTGTGTCTAATTCTATATAAGTTCTACTATACACATCTCTACCTAAATTAGTATACATGTTTAGCACGAGGGGAAGAAATAATGGTATAGAGTTTCAAATTCTCATTAATGTTTCTTGCCTTGGTGACAGCGTCACATTTCTGCATCGTCGCTGTCTGGCCCAATTATCTTCGACGGGCGTATTTTGTGACTGGGTTAATACTAATTAAATGTGTCGCCTGAAAAAATAATATTTTGACAGATTATGTAGTATGATCAGTGCACATCAAAAAATAAATACAGAGGATAAATAGTAATGTCTGTTAACATTTTAAGGAAACACGGTTATCACCCCTGATATCAGTGTGGAAATTTACGTCAATTTCCAATCAATACGTGGGGTAATGGTGAATGATTGCTTATTGTGCAAGAAAATGTCTCAGATGATGTCTCTGATATAAAGAATAGTTTGTCCCTAAGGAACTGAGTGGGCATGTAATTAATTTTAACGATGAATCCATCATTAACTCTTACACCGCTATCTTAATTTTTTGTCGTCTGCTGTTTAATTTCTATTTTCCATTTTTATCACCAAAAACATGCTTTGACAGCACTTTAGAATAATTTACAACATGCTTTGACAGCACTTCAGAATCATTTCCATTGGAAATGATTCTGAAGTGCTGTCAAACCATGTTTTTATTGAGAAATAAGGCAAGATATAAAAGCAACAGCAGAAGACAATTGTTGTGTGTAGCGGTCTATAAGGGTTAACAAAGAAAGGATGATATCTTATTTGTGAATCCTACTGAGATTTACAACTGGAGCGAAATGAAGGTGCATGGCAATGAATCAGAATATTGTCATACATTGCTGGTAGTTATTCCGATCTATATATATTTATATATATGACCTTATTGTTGACTGGGAGTAAACCCCTAATCTCTCACTCGTATTTTATCATAGACCTTTTCAGAAGACTGCTAACTGTTAATCTTGTGACAATAAGGAAAGATTTTCTCGTTTTTTCTAAGATTGTGCAGAAAACCAAGCAGTCTGAATGATAGAGCACCAGTATAGGATCCAATCAGTCTGTTTAACCCTTACTATGCAGAATTAAATGTCTGCTGGAAATGTTTTATTTTTTATATTTCTCTACAAAAACCTGTTTTGACAGCGCATGAGAATCGTCTCTACCTGTATAGTGGTATTGGCAAAACAATGTAGATCCAGACGAGCCGGCTCATGACGAGCCGTCTCGTCAGGATCTGCACTGTTTTCAATTAATTTCATACTTTTGAGAGAACAAAAACACCCCCTTTTCAAAAAATGGACTAGTCTGAAATTTGTTTGTGACAATTTGATTAACATATCAAAATCCATTCAAGTTACTGAGGGGTGAATGGTTAATACCGTAAGACTTCATATTTTCAGTACAGTTGAACCTGTGCTAAAGGCTACCTCTGAATAGCAATTACCTGTCTCTAGCAGCCACATGTTTGTTTTCCCAAATATTCAATTGCTACAAAAATGAACCTGTAATCAAAGACCACCTGTGAACAAAGGCCACATTTTTCTCTTCCCATTGATGGCCCTTATTAACCGGTTTGACTGTACTTGATCAAGGAGTTACGGTACATCGACACAGGGCCCAAGCTCATAAGCATTATAAGGTCTAAAAAAATATGTTTGTTTCCGGTTACCAAACCCCACCTCAGGGATTCCGCTGGGGAAAATAAAAAAATCGCCACTTCAAAAAAAAAAAAACCCCCCAAAAAAATTGTAATTTTTTATCGACAATTGTTTATTTTTATCGCCAATTGCGAAAGTGGCGATCGCCAGCGGAATCCCTGCCACCTAGGTTTTCCCGCCGACCATAAACTTTTTAGTAAAAAATAAATACTAATAATCATGTTATAATGTTGATTTAAATATGTTTCCATGTCAACATAGTTTAGCATATACACTATATAAATAGTTAGCCATGACAATTACTACTCTAAGAAAACAAAAAGTTTTTACAAAATAAAACCTTTTTCCTACCTTCCTACCTGTTATTTTTATGAGCGCATTAGGAAACAAAGAATTTATTTTGTTTGGCCTAGGCACGTATTCATGATTTGATGTCTACGTTGACATGTTTTGTTTTGCAGTGGTGTGTCGTAATTGTCGTAACTTACCGGTAATGCAACAAATAAGTGATCTATGATGCACATGCACAGACATCGACAATGTACATTCATGATATATATTTCACCAAATTTTAATTTGATTTCCCATATTATCAATTCGAAAATTACTTATTTAAAGTTAAACATGTTTCAGTCGTCGCTACATTTAAAGGTACATGCCCACTCAGTAGGCTCAACATGTTCTTAATAGAAATTAAATAAGTGTATAATTGTGTCACTATTCCACCAGTTCTAAAAATTACGAGTGCCCGCTATACAGATATAATTAATTAGTACTATTTATTTTACTGATAGTGACGCGCGGCGGCATCAGGCTATTTGAATATGCAAATGAAGCATGATATTTTTTAATTATTTATACAATAAAATGAGTCCCGTAAACAAATAGTATATCCGACAGATTATAAAGTATGATCATTGCACATCAAACAATAAATACAGACAATAAATAGTAATGTCTGTTAACATTTTAAGGAAACACGGTTATCGCCCCTGATATCAGTCTGAACATTTACGTGTGATATAAAATGTTTAATAATGCCAATAAATACGTGGGGAAATGGTGAATGAATGTTTATTTTGCCAGAAAATGTCTCGGATGATGTCTTTGATATAAAGAACATTTTGTGCCTACTGATTGGGCAATTATACCTTTAAAATGTGACATAATCACATCCATGGAAATGATAATTGAATTTGACATCAATTTGCATAACTAAATAACATATACTTGTACAGTGTATTAAAATGTATTTCATTATCTTGTTTTTGTTAATTAACCCTTTCAACACCACAGGCCTGTATAGTGAGTGGTATTGGCAAAAAGTGTAGATCCATATTTTTCAGAGAACAAAAACACCCCCTTTTCATAAACGGACTAGTCTGATTATCATTTTGTGACGGTTGGATTGGTTGCAAAATTAACATATCACAGTCCATTCCAGTTACTTGGGGGTGAAAGGGTTTAAACCAAAAATGTTGGAATTACATGACTGGGATTTTCAGTCTTGCTGATTTTAAACATGAGTATCGCACATATTTAAAAGTTGCAGTTAGCAAAATACATTGGAGCAATATATGCCTCATTACTTGCAGTGACTACCGATGTCGGTATAACGAATATATGAACCCCCGCATGACAAAAGGGGCCTCACGATATTTCCGATTCTTTGTACATTCTCTTCTAAATGCGATATACAGTTGGTAATGCATTGTACATTCAGCACTGACCTTACAATAAAGTATGCCTGTCTGGAAGACAGTGTCCCTTTCACCCTTAAGTAACTGGAATGGATTTTGATATGTTAATTTTGCAACCAATCCAACTGTCACATTTATGAAAAGGGGGTGTTTTTGCTCTTAAAAATATGAAAATTACTTGCAAAAAGTGCAGATCCTGATGAGACGGCTCGTTACGATCTACACTGTTTGCCAATACCATTATACAGGCCTGTGGTGTTGAAAGGGTTAATAATTTAATTATAGACAATAAATTATGCCAACAAAATACGTTTTTAAACTACCGGTAATATGTTTAATTCGGTGACTGTTTAGCGCACATCGTGGCCCTTGATCCGACTGTGCATCCAATATAAGCTGTCCTTTGATACAATTTGTATATTACTACTGGATCTGCTGTTACTGATAATTCAATCATTTAATTATAAACAAAATACTTTCTAAACAAATATGTGACTATAAGTCTACTTCTGTGACTGCATAGCGAACATCGTAGACCCGGATCAGACTGCGCAGATGCGCAGATGCTGCGCAGATGCGCATTCTGATCCGGGTCTATGACGATCGCAAACACCATAACCCTTTCAATACCACAGGCCTGTATAGTGGTATTGACAAATAGTGTAGATCCAGATGAGCCGGCTCGTAACGAGCCGTCTCATCAGGATCTGCACTTTTTGCTTGCAAATAATTTCCATATTTTTGAGAACAAAAACACCCCAATTTCATAAATAGCTGAAAATCATTTTATGATGATTGGATTGGTTGCAAAATTGACGTATCAAAATCCATTCCAGTTACTTAGGGGTGAAAGGGTTAAGATCACTTTTCTCAATGATAGGACCACATGATGTGCTCATAATGTTGTGAGAAAGCGATTACCAAACGTTTTTACGATTATCGGTTTACAGGCAGATTTAAATACCGGCTTGCAACAAGTGTCTTTATGTAGTGAAGCCGCACAGCCATTTGCCGGCAGGAAACCCAGGCTCCCATAATCCATCTGGGATGCTTTTGACGCCCCTAATTGACAGTATTAACGCCAGGAACCTGTAACTTGCAGCAACATCATTAAGCTTTAAGTGAAAAAACAAGATGTTTTGACATAGTTTAACAACGGCGTTAGAAAGCGTGTGATTTGGTGTGTGTAACCACCGTACGTTGACACGAAGATTCATGAACGCGTTATCAGGGTTGAGCAGAGGATGGGCGGATGTGCATCTTGATGATTGATGAATCCTTCCCTAAGGATTCACACTTTTACAGTGAATCCTTACTGGGATTCACACCCAGGGTGCGGTGGCAGGTGGGAGCATGCGATGGGTAATTTAATGATCTGGATTCGTCCTTACCGGAATCCCGAACGGAGACCTTGTTAAATGACCAGGGGCCTGTTTCACTAAACTTTGTACGACTAAAATGTTTGTGAGTGCAAAATTGTGATAGTCAGTAAATATCGCATTAACAGTGTTTTCTTGTAAACAATTATTGGATTTACATTTATTGAGCATATGCAGCCCCTATGCTCAATAAATGTAAATCTATCAATTTTAAAAAAAAATTGTCTGCTGTTTATTTTTTATTTTCCATTTTTATCATCAAAAAAATGCTTTGACAGCACTTTAGAATAATTTACAACATGCTTTGACAGCACTTTAGAATCATTTCCATTGGAAATGATTCTGAATTGCTGTCAAACCATGTTTGTATTGAGAAATAAGTCAACAGCAGACAACAATTGTTGTGCGTAGTGGTCTAAGGGTTAATTGATGGATTTACATTTATTGAGCATACTCAATAAATGTAAATCCAATATTTGTTTACAAAAAAAACATTGTTAATGAGAAATTTACAGACTATCATAATTTTGCACTGACAAACATTTTAGTCATACAAAGTTTAGTGAAACGGCCCCCAGCGGTCAGGAGAGACCTGTTTGCTCCTGCGCCAGCTCAGTTATCAAGTGTTGAAAGAGTATTCCTTTCATAAATCATTTGCTCCATGTGTTTTTACTTTGTCATTTTGATAGAGCTCTCAGACCAAGGTTTGTGGCTGCCTGAAACGCTCAGTGGCAGGTTCGCGTTTATATGACATGCCCGCTCGCTAATCTGGCATCTGGTTACGGGATTATGGTGATTTCTGAGCGTGTGCTCCGACTGGCCGAGTCTGATTGGCCGAGACTAAGCAGTCAGCCAATCAGACTGCTTGATTATGAGTAGGAATTTTAAGACGGTATGGAGAATTATACGCAATGTATTAGCATAGAGCTCAAAATCAAGAAGTTTGATTGGCCGAGACTGAGCAGTGCTCAGTCTCGGCCAATCAGATTGCTTGCTTTTGTGTAGGAATTTCAAGTAGGAAGAATCATATATACACCAGCATTGGGTTGATAGTCAAGTGGTATAGCATTGGGCTTTTATACGGAAGGTTGTGAGTTCAAACCCACGCTTAGCATGACAAACGTAGAAATGGGGCTAATGGGGTTTGCGACCAGTGAAGATCCAGACCAGCCTGTGCGTCCGCACTGATCAGGATCTGCACTGTTCGCCATTCCATCAATGAAACATATGTTATCCATCTAACAATCAATGTTTAAAATCATTATCAGGCCACAGGAGTGTGATATTTGTTCAGCAGCTACACCGATCACAAATCCCCGTTTCTAGCCACAAGTGTGGAATGTAGACTTGTAGGTGGGTGGGAGCCTGGCTCTCAAGTGGCTATCTCATAGCCAGGTCAGCTGGGGTCATGACCTCGGCCACCTTCACCTTACTGCCCTTCTCTGTGCTTCTGTCCAGCTGCTGATGTCATCAAGGTTCATGTGAGGTCAGTCAATGTACTGGCTCACACATGTGATATTGTGTGTTATGACATAGATGCGTTTTGATAAAAATAGTTGATAACTAGTCTGTGATATTTAAGGAATAAAACCATGGGCTGTTGCGTTTACTGGGGTGTATAATACATTTGGTCTGTTTAAGGTTTGCGAGGAGTCCGAAGCAAGGACTCATCGCAAACTTTAAACAGACCAAATGTATTATACACCCCAGTAAACGCAACAGCCCATGGTTTTATTACTTATATTTACACTGCATTTTCTGATAGTTTCAAAAATGTGAATAACCAAATATGGCATAAAAATTAACAAAAATCTTGTTTTACGTCATTTTGTCGCAATTCCTGGAATAGCGACGTTGCGAACTTTAACCAATCAACAACCTCGCGCGACATCACGTGGGTCTAATGTAATGTACTGGATATAAACGCAATACGTTGAATGGGCGTTTATTTCCATTATGAATTTATGGAATGTCTAAATATTTCTATGTGAACGGTTGGCAAATTATAATATCAGAGCAGATTCAACTATGTGGTCATTGTGTTTTAGCACATGGATAATTTTTTATGAAAAAATATTTTAACCCTTTCAACACCACAGGCCTGTATAGTGAGTGGTATTGGCAAATGGTGTAGATCCAGATGAGGATCATCAGGATCTGCACTTTTTGTTATTTTCATATTTTTGATACCAACAACACCCCCCCCCCCCCCCTTTCATAAATGGAATAGTCTGAAAATCATTTTGTAACGAGTGGATTGGCTGCAAAATTAACAAATCAAAATCCATTCTAGTCATTTAGGGGTGAAAGGGTTAATATTCTTCAATGTTTTCGGTGTAAGACATTAAAAGTTGGCAAAAGTTTCATTGCATATACAGTTTAATTCCAGCCCACCCAATGTGATCATTGTATTTTATTGCGTGGATGATTAATTTATAATAAAATATATATTTTGAAATTCTGCAATAATTTCAGTGACTGACATCGAAAGTTGGCAAAAAATTACTCATTTGCTGTGATTTTTTTCCCATCTTTTGATAATATTTTTTTTTAACCAAAAACAACAATTTCCCATGTGATACAGCGATTATCTCGTACCTCATCCATATGGGAACTGGGGATCTTTACAACTGCGAAGTCTTGTTTCTATTAGTGATATTAATTGTACACGTTTTTCTCCGCTAAGGGAATTGAGACGTCCCGCTGATCCAACCGGTTGCCGAGCATGATGGGATACCGGATAAGGGTATCGCTATTGCTATTGCAGGCCGCGGATAAAGGTCTCGGAATTGCTATACCAGGCCGCGCTGTTGCCACTTGTTTTCTTTTCTCCCTTTTGTCTTGCAATCTCTCGGAACGCATTATAAAAGCAGATTTTCAGCTTGCAGGGGCTGTTTTTCTATCAACAGGAGGGACTAACCCATCCGTTTCATAGTGAGGGTTATGCCATTTTGTTCGCGGAAAATCCTGAATATCTTCTTTACATGTGCTTAGAAGTATTTGTCGTGACCACTATTTGAACCGTCTCATCGAGACGGTTCAAATGAGTGGTCACAACATATACTTTTGTATAGAAAAAAAAATAAAAAATCAAGAAAAAATGTATTCCAAATGTAATGATTTTCTGCTGGGGAACCTGGCAAATTGAGTTTTCATTAACCCTGAAATTAATGCTGAATTAAAATTTGTTATCTGCTGTTTATTTTTTATTTTCCATTTTTCTCATCAAAACCATGTTTTGACAACACTTTAGAATCATTTCCAAAGTGTTGTCAAACCATGTTTTCATGTAGTAGACAAAACATAAATCTTTAGCAGACTGCATTTTACGTTTCCCGCATTCTAAGAACGCGGGAAACAAAAAGTGTCGTCTGTTGTTGTTTCATATTGTATCTTCTTTCTCAACAAAAATATTGGAAATGATTCTAAAGTGCTGTCAAACGAAGTTTTTTTATGAGAATAATGGAACATACAAATTAAACAGCAGACGACAAAATTTAATTTAGCATTGTAAGGGTTAACACACCAGTATACATGTAAATAGCCGATCTTTACCAGATTGGTAATGAGATTACTACTCTACGTTATTCAGAAGAAAATGTAGCTATACTGTGGTCAAAGCACATTCTTGGTTTATTGACGTATTAACATATGTACCATGTTCATACCATACATTTCACAAATATGTTTCCTGGTTTAATACAAAAAGATGTTTTTTATCTGTGTAATAACCCTATTACTGCTCTCTTAATTTGTTTATTTATTGTCAGCTGTTTATTTTCTATTTTCCATTTTTATCGACATCAAAAACATGCTTTGACAGTACTTTAGAATAATTTACAACATGCTTTGACAGCAATTCAGAATCATTTCCATTGGAAATGATTCTGAAGTGCTGTCAAAACATGTTTTTTATTGAGAAACAAGGAAAGATATAAAAGCAACAGCAGACGACAATTGTTGTGTGTAGCGGTCCAAGGGTTAAAGTATTAAAATCATGTCTTGCAGGTACCTACAACATTTTTCATTGAAGTTTATTAATATATAGTTATATAGACCTCATATAAATTGTTCTTTGTTTCGAATTGATTCTTCTTTTATCATCCACACACTGCTTTGTAAATTGCTGAGTTGACTTCAGTTCTGATTGCAATTTGCCGAGTCAGCAATTTCCTTTGTAAGGGCTAAGAGAGTGATAGCAGGAGTGACTATAGCCTATGAAACTGCATCTGTTGTGTAGGAGACTATGTATGGGAAATGGTGCCGCTCAACCCTTAGACCGCTACTCACAACAATTGTCGTCTGCTGTTGCTTTTATATCTTGTCATATTTCTCAATAAAAACATGGTTTGACAGCACTTCAGAAACATTTCCAACGGAAATGATTCTGAAGTGCTGTCAAAGCATGTTGTAAATGATTCTAAAGTGCTGTTAAAGCATGTTTTTGATGATAAAAATGGAAAATAGAAAATAAACAGCAGACGACAAAAAAAATAAGATAGCGGTGTAAGGGTTAATAATAAAAATGTTACATATGAAAAACGCAATAGAGCGTTTCGAAACTGCACATTGCTGTAATCGTGGTGTATGTTATCTGGAGGTTAATGGTTGTGTATGCTAAATGTAGGTTACTGATTGTGTATGTTAAATGCAGGTTAATATGTTAGTGTAATTAAAGGTGCATGCCCACTCAGTAGGCACAAAATGTTCTTTATATCAGAGACATCATCTGAAGACATTTTCTGGCAAAACAAACATTTATTCACCATTACCCCACGTATTGATTAAATACAGGTTAACCCTTAGACCGCTACTCACAACAATTGTCGTCTGCTGTTGCTTTTATATCTTGTCATATTTCTCAATAAAAACATGGTTTGACAGCACTTCAGAATCATTTCCAACGGAAATGATTCTGAATTGCTGTCAAAGCATGTTGTAAATTATTCTAAAGTGCTGTCAAAGCATGTTTTTGATGATAAAAATGGAAAATAGAAAATAAACAGCAGACGACAAAAAAAATAAGATATCGGTCTAAGGGTTAATGATGGTGTATGCTAGATACAGGGTACCAATGTTTTCATGGCAATGATGGACAGAATCGAAAAATAGATAGCGGCTAAGGGTTAATGATGGTACCAGATACAGGGTACCAATGTTTTCAGGCAATGTGACTGGACAGAATCGTAAAATAGAAGCGGTCGGGTTAATATGGTGTACTAGATACAGACCAATGTTTTCTGGCAAGTTAATGACAGAATGTAAAAGTAAGATGCGGTCTAAGGGTTAATGATGGTGTATGCTAGATACAGGGTACCAATGTTTTCATGGCAATGTGACTGGACAGAATCGTGTGAAGTGCTCCATAAAATGTGAGCCTCCAGCGGTCAAATCTCACACTGGGATATTCTAGACCAGGGGCCCTTTTCACTAAGCTTCATACTACTAAGAAGTTTGTAAGTGCAAATTTAGGATCGTCTGGAAATTTAAATTGATGGATTTACATTTATTGAGCATAGGCTGCATATGCAGCCTATGCTCAATAAATGTAAATCCAATAATTGTTTACAAGAAAATATTGCTAATGTGAAATTTACAGACTATCATAATTTTGCACTTACAAACATTTTAGTCGTAAGAAGTTTAGTGAAATGGGCCTCAGTATTGCTTCAGATGATTCATTTGTGGCTGTGACTGGGGCTTATGGGATTTGTGACCAGTGTAGCTCCTGATCAAATAGCTCACTCCTGTTGCCTGATAACAATTTGTTTCATTTATGGAATTGCAAACAGTGCAGATCCTGATCAGACTGTGCGGATGCACAGTCTGATCTGGATCTGCACTGGTTGCAAAACCCTCAAGCCCCCATACCAGTCAAAGTGGCAGCAACGATGGCTCGCTTGAATGAATGATGGAAAATGTAGGACCTGATCGGACTGTGCTAATGATCTGTCTGATGTTGGTCTTCTCTAGTCACGCATGCCATAACCCTATTGCTCCAGTCATAGTCAAATGTAAGAAAGTGTATGGACAAAAAAGCATAACACCATTTCTGCTGATTTAATTTTTAGTTTAGTAAAAATTACAAGCTTCTTCATAAATGGCATTGAAAGATTACAGAAAATTAAAGCACATACAGATTTTTTCTGTCATATTTTTTTTGTCAACAATCAAGGTCATTTACAAAAAATATGACAGATTTTCAAACGATTACAAATCAATGGAATTATAGAAGTATAAGGTTGCATATAAAAATGGTGTAGATCTGACATTCAAATGCTATATAATCAACATGCTGTTAAGTCCCCTTTTTGCCAGGGGTGGTTCCAAAATACACCATCCCCAAAGACCTACCATCTGTCATTCGGAATGTGCTCATTTAGAAATAAATGATGTTTAGAATGCATATTTCCTGTTTTACAAATAACTTCACCGCTTTATTGCTTTTCCATGTTTATCTTAGATCTGAGATCATTTCCACGGAGGTTGTGGCGGAAAAACTACGCGTGTTGGCATTTGGAAATGATCCGGGAGCTCTGGCGCCCGTTTCACTAAACTGCGTACGACTAAAATGTTTGTAAGTGCAAATTTAGGACCGTCAATTGATGGATTTACATTTATTGAGCATAGGCTGCATATGCAGCCTATGTTCAATAAATGTAAATCCAATAATTGTTTACAAGAAAAAAATGTTAATGTGAAAATTTACAGACTATTATAATACAAACACTTTGCACTGACGAACATTTTAGTTGTATAAAGTTTAATGAAACGGCCCGCCCCCTGGTGTCATTGTGTATCATGTTGGTCTAACACTAGTGTCAAAATACGTACAAAGCAATCTCTACAACAGTCACATATCGGATGTCACGAAGATGGCCATTGTAAAGAGGTGGCCGTTTTTGGGAGGTTTAGGCGACAAAAAATTAATGTTTAGATTCTCATCCAAATTTTGGTGGAAAATGGGGCGGGTGGGACACTTTTATTTTTTATTTTCAGGTAATACTAAAACGAGGTGTTGAACGGCATGCGCAGTTGCGTGCAAAAAGTCCACCGGACCTGTAATAAAATTGCGATCATCTTTCAGTGCTAAATCCGTTCTGATTATCGTCTTATAAGATAATTTTCAGTGACACAGTCGAGTATTTACACATGGTGTGACGAGTCATTTAATATGAAAGAGACGCATATTTCTACCGTTTTTCTTGCGATTATCCTCTCGAACCTTCCAAAAAATGCCTTGGACCTTTCACTTTTTTCCTTGTTAGGTCCCGGACCTACTGGTAAAAGCTGCTAGTTTCAGGCCCTGACCAATATACAATACACCAAATCACTCCACCAATCTGTGTAGCCTGCAGGTCAGAAGGCACGTAGGGCTGGTGTGGTATGGACCTGGCACCATGTCGGGCTATTCTAATTTCAGGGCTGAATATATTTTTTCTCGATGTAAATATTCCTTTCAGATTTTGGGATTTTCTCTCCAATGCAGCAGGTTAAATATGGGATCGAACCCATTGGCCCGGCCTTAAATGACCGTAGCTGTTGATAGCCCGTTAAACACCAATAAACAAACATCGGACGTAGGGTTGAGTTGATTGAAGTCAACTGCCAGGCATACTATGAGCACCAGTATAATACTATACCATATCAGTCAGTCAGTCAATATGTGTCGCTTTGCAGGCCTGAAGGCATCAGATATGGTGCTGGGACGACTGAAGTGTGGCTACCAGGTGTACTAGTACATTATCAATATAGTACATTGTAACATTATACCTAATCAATCAATCTTTATACCCTGCAGGTGTGAAGGTGTCGGACGTGGAGCTGGGGCGCTGGAAGTGTCCCAAGTACATCACCACCAATATAGTAACATTATACCCAATCATTCCACCAATCTGTCTACCCTACAGGCCTGAAGGCATCGGATGTGGAGCTGGGCCGACTGAAGTGTCCCAAGTGTGGCTTCCAAGCGTACTACGAGCAGCAGTACCAGGAGCACATCGCCAGCCACACGGACGACGTCGAGAAGTGCAAGTGCTGCAACTTTGTCTCCTTTGATAAGGAGGACCTCCTCTCACACTTCAAGGTACTGTGTAGTTAGGGATCCTGTCACGAGATCAGGATGCTGTCTTTCAGTGCTGAGAGTTTTTATTATACCCACTATTTGAATAAAAAAATGGGTATATTGTTTTCGTCACGGGTGTCCATCCATCACGTTTTTTGTAAGAAGTAAAACTTTTTAACCGTAATAGGTAAGTAGGTAGGGACTTGAAACTTGGTATGTGCCTTCCTTATGGTGTGTATAGATGCGCAAAGTGCATTTGGATTTTTGATTTGACACCCGGTCATGAATTTTCTTCTTCTTTTTGACTTAGCATTTTGGGAAAAGTGGGTATTGTGATGGCGCACCATCGACTGTGCTCTAGTTGTGCTTGTGTACCGAATGTTCAGTGACGCCTCCCACTCACCCCACTCACCCCACTCACCCACCCACCACTCAAATACCATGTGTATATGTGGCTGAAGAAATGAGGCTTATGAGCTTTGTGACCAATGTATATCCAAATCCGACTGTGCATCCGATCCGCAGTCTGATCAAGACCTTCACTGTTCGCCATTCCATCAATTAAACACCTCATGCTTCCAACAAGCAATATCGATTGTTATAAGGCTACAGGAATGTGCTATCGGATCAGGAGCTACACTGGTCACAAATACCATAGGTCCCATTTCTCCAGTCACAAACATGTATGAATTTGTTATTCAACAGACTTAGCAGGATGTAGCAAGGGTGCCTTGCACTGGATTAGGACACTGTCTTTCAGTGAAGATAGTTATCCCCTCGCCGATAGGCAAGTGGGGATATGGCGTTAGTCCATGTATGTACGTGCGTATGTACATGCGTTAGTAACACCTTTCATTTTTAGCTCACCTGAGCGAAGCTCATGTGAGCTATTGTTACCGGAATGGGTCCGTCGTCGTCCGTGAACATTTTCAAACGTCTTCTCCTCGGTAACCATTGGGCCTATAGTCACCAAACTTCATGGTCATGGTCCTTTGGTAGGGGGATTACAAGATTGTTAAAATGACGTCATTACGTAATCCAAGATGGCCGCCGTCTAAAAATAGCACAAATTCTTCAAAAATCTTCTTCTCAAGAACCGCCAACCGGATTTCGACGAAACTTGGTAGGAATGATCGATGTACAATGCTCTTTCAAAGTTGTTAAAATGGTGACCCCGGGGTCAAAAATGGGCGTGGCCCGTGGGGTCAAATTGGGGTAATATTTTGACCGAATATGGTCATGTTATATATCAAGTCGAAGGTAACAACGAGGCGATCACTCTGGTGCATTTTTTTGTCGAAATCGGGGGATTATGTCATCCAAGGTGGCAGCCGAAAGGTCAAAAGGTCGTTCTTTTATTAGAGATTTCAAAGTTCTTCTTCACATGAACCGCTTTGCCCATGGTAGCCCATGGTAGCCAAACTTAAAAGTTATGGTCCATGGATGAAGCCTTTTCAAATTTGTTAAAATGGAGGTCATCGCTAATCCAAGATGGCCGCCATCTAAAAATAGCATAAATTCTTAAAAAATCTTCATGAACTGCTGGCCGGATTTCGACGAAACTTGGTAGGAATGATCGATGTACAATGCTCTTTCAATGTTGCGAAAATGATGACCCCGGGGTCAAAAATGGCGTGGCCCGTTGGGTCAAATTGCCGCCAAAATGTCCATTTATTCGAGATTTTGAACGTTTTTTTCTCAGGAACCACATGGCCGATGCTGGCCAAACTTCATAGTAAGTTAAGATCCTTGGTGAAGCATTTTCAGATTTGGTAAAATGAGTCATCGCTTAATCCAAGATAACCGCCATCTAAAAATAGCACAATGTTTTTTAAAACACATGAACTCAATGTGACATTCTCCTCTGGTGTTCATGGAGTCAGGTGAGCGAATTAGGGCCATGATGGCCCTCTTGTTCAATAACTTTTGATTTTGATGCTTTATTTTGCATACGACCCATGTCCAACCACCCAAGGTCAAGGTCGCTGAGGAATTTCGTTCACCTTGTTTGTAAGTCAAATACGTAAGTCTTTTTTTGTTTACCGGTATTCAATAACTTATAAAGCACTTCACCAATTTTGATAATATTTGGCCACAATGTGTGTCTAGGGATGGTGCTTTGTTTTGCATAATTATCACCCACGTCCGACCACCCAAGGTCAAGGTCACTGAGGACTTATGGACTTATGTTGTTTTTTTATTATTATTATTATCAAGGCTACCTGCGAGGGGATTAGCTGAGTGATAACGATGTCCTTGTTTGTATTGTAATTTATGTGCTCAACATTTGGTATTTCTCTAAATACAGGTACATTCCCATCTGTGCATGACCTTGCTGTTGAATGGACATAATACGCCACTCAGTCAGTCAGCAAATGTGCTTTAGAATCCACCATATTTGTATTTGTACAGTGTGTGAATACAAGGCTTACATGGTCACTCGCGATCACCAGTCAGTCACATGTGGAAGAGCATAGTACTGTATGAGACCAAGTGGGTGGGGTTATGGATTTTTTTTAATGGGCATTTTGTTTTGTGTGTCACAGGTCCGGGTCTTCCATCTGTGCATTCAGTCACTGAACTGTGCTAGATGTAGATCTTAATTCAACTGAGGAATATGCATGTTTATCAGTATCTAAAATTGTTGTAAATGTGGACTTTTCTTCAGCCAACAGCCCAAATGAACCAACTACACAATCACCTGCGTTGAACTTACCAAAATATCAACGTTTCTGAACATGTATTGGCAATCTCAACTCGCAGTCATCAAGTAGGGATGTCGGAGTTTTTTCAAAAATTGAGATTTTTATGGATTGTTTGGTATCATATTAAAGCTGAGGAATGTAGTTTTGCCAATTTTGTATTTAAAGATTTTTTGATTTTTTTAAATGTGTTGAATGGAGTGTTTGATATCCATTTAAAGGTATTGAAGAATGCAAAACAATGGAAGTTGTTTCATCAAGATTGGTTAAGAAGTTATTCAATTTTTAATTTCGAGAAATAAAAAAAATTGTAAAATAAAATAATTAGTTTTTGTCGCGCCTGCTTTAGCAGAGGCGTCGTCCGCGTCGTCCGCGTCGTCCGCGTCGTCCGTTTTTTTTGTAAGGCAAATGCTTCATTACACACACCCCCACATCCAAATTCTCAAGGTCGAGGTCATTTATTTACTTGTAATGTTCACCGGTTTTGTAACAGAAATGCGTTAAAGTTATTGTTTTTTCACAATATCTCTTTAACACCTTGCCAGACTTTGATAATATTTCACATCAATGTTTGTCTAGGGATAATGCTTCATTACGCACACCCCCACATCCAAATTCTCAAGGTCAAGGTCATTTATTTACTTGTAATGTTCACCGGTTTTATAACAGAAATGCGTTAAAGTTATTGTTTTTTCACAATATCTCTTTAACACCTTGCCAGACTTTGATAATATTTCACATCAATATTTGTCTAGGGATGATGCTTCATTACGCACACCCCCACATCCAAATTCTCAAGGTCAAGGTCATTTATTTACTTGTAATGTTCACCGGTTTTGTAACAGAAATGCGTTAAACTTATTGTTTTTATGCCCCCGCTACCGAAAGGTACGGGGGGATATAGTGTTACCGGCGTCCGTCCGTACGTCCGTGCGGGCACACATTAGGGTACTTATGTGGCTAGCCCCACAGGGTTATGGACTTGTTAAAGGATATGGTTGGTTACAATTAGCCACCTAAAAAATCGTTTTATGTGGCTAAAAATCGTTTTATGTGGCTAATATTTAACATGTGATAAGCCACATAAGTACCCTAATGTAAGAACGTCCGTCCGTCCGTACGTCCGTCCCGTCCCGTCCCGTCCGTCCGTACGTACGTCCCAATATTACCATATTCTTTAGTAACTTCTACATGGCTTCACATATTATGTCAATATTTATACACGTGATACATATGAACATGCCTTACACACTCCACCCCCCAGTACTTCGACCTTGACCTTTGGCCTTGACCTTTTCCACTTTAAATGTTTGCTTGGCACTTTGGGACAAATCTACGTGCACGTTTCTCAATCCTACACTAACAAAATTCTCAATACTTTTGCCAATCGCTTAAATATTATACACATGATACATATGAACATTGCCCTACACACTCCACCACCCAGTACTTCGACCTTGACCTTTGGCCTTGACCTTTTCCACTTTAAATGTTTGCTTGGCACTTTGGGACAAATCTACGTGCACGTTTCTCAATCCTACATAACTTCTCAATACTTTTGCCAATCGCTTAAATATTTATACACATGATACATATGAACATGCCCTCACACTACCACCACCCAGTACTTCGACCTTGACCTTTGCCTTGACCTTTTCCACTTTAAATGTTTGCTTGGCACTTTGGGACAAATCTACGTGCACGTTTTCTCAATCCTACACTAACTTCTCAATACTTTTGCCAATCGCTTAAATATTTATACACATGATACATATGAACATGCCCTATACACTCCACCACCCAGTACTTCGACCTTGACCTTTGGCCTTGACCTTTTCCACTTTAAATGATTGCTTGGCATTTTTTTTTTTTTTTTTTTTTCTTTGGGACAAATCTACGTGCACGTTTCTCAATCCTACACTAACTTCTCAATACTTTTGCCAATCGCTTACATATTTATACACATGACACATATGAACATGCCCTACACACTCCACCACCCAGTACTTCGACCTTGACCTTTGGCCTTGACCTTTTCCACTTTAAATGTTTGCTTGGCACTTTGGGACAAATCTACGTGCACGTTTCTCAATCCTACACTAACTTCTCAATACTTTTGCCAATCGCTTAAATATTTTTACACATGATACATATGAACATGCCCTACACACTCCACCACCCAGTACTTCGACCTTGACCTTTGGCCTTGACCTTTTCCACTTTAAATGTTGCTTGGCACTTTGGGACAAATCTACGTGCACGTTTCTCAATCCTACACTAACTTCTCAATATTTTTGCCAATCGCTTAAATATTTATACACATGATACATATGAAACATGCCCTACACACTCCACCACCCAGTACTTCGACCTTGACCTTTGGCCTTGACCTTTTCCACTTTAAATGTTTGCTTGGCACTTTGGGACAAATCTACGTGCACGTTTCTCAATCCTACACTAACTTCTCAATACTTTTGCCAATCGCTTAAATATTTATACACATGATACATATGAACATGCCCTACACACTCCACCACCCAGTACTTCGACCTTGACCTTGGCCTTGACCTTTTCCACTTTAAATGTTTGCTCGGCACTTTGGGAAAAATCTACGTGCACGTTTCTCAATCCTACACTAACTTCTCAATACTTTTGCCAATCGCTTAAATATTTATACACATGACACATATGAACATGCCCTACACACTCCACCACCCAGTACTTCGACCTTGACCTTTGGCCTTGACCTTTTCCACTTTAAATGTTTGCTTGGCACTTTGGGACAAATCTACGTGCACGTTTCTCAATCCTGCACTAACTTCTCAATACTTTTGCCAATCGCTTAAATATTTATACACATGATACATATGAACATGCCCTACACACTCCACCACCCAGTACTTCGACCTTGACCTTTGACCTTCACCTTTTCTACTTTAAATGTTTACTTAGCACTTTGGGACAAATCTACGTGCACGTTTCTCAATCCTACAATAACTTCTCAATACTTTTGCCAATCGCTTAAATATTTATACACATGATACATATGAACATGCCTTACACACTCCACCACCCATTACTTCGACCTTCACCTTTGACCTTCACCTTTTCCACTTTAATTGTTTACTTGCCACTTTGAGACAAATCTACGTGCGCGTTTCTCAATCCTACACTAATTTTCACACACGCATTGCTCCAATGGTCCTCTACCGCCCTGTGACAAATCCACATTCGTCCTGCCCCCGCTAAGCACAGGGTCAAGGTCACAGACTTGGTGCGTTTGAAACCTTAACATTCAGTTAAATGGCTTATAATTTGTGTTTCCTTGCTCGGATCTGCTTCACATTTCACACACGCATTGCTACAATGGTCCTCTACCGCCCTGTGACAAATCCACATTCGTCCCGCCCGCACTAAGCCCAGGGTCAAGGTGCGTTCAAAACCTTAACGATCGGGTAAATGGCTTATAATCAAATATGCCTCGTTTTCTTTGGCTGCCAGCGGGGGCATTCGTGTGCCGACAGGCCACATTTCTAGTTTCACAATATCTCTTTAACCCCTTGCCAGACTTTGATAATATTTCACATCAATGTTTGTCTATGGATGATGCTTCATTACGCACACCCCCACATCCAAATTCTGAAGGTCAAGGTCAAGGTCATTTATTTACTTGTAATGTTCACAGTCAAATGCCTCGGCAGGCGCGACACCGCTTCCGTGGCGGAATTCTTGTTTAATTTAGTGAATATTTTTTCCGAAAAAGTATGCAGTATGGAGTGTTTGGTATCCAATTAAAGGTATTAAAGAATGCAAAACAATGAAAGTTGTTTCATCAAGATATCTTGATTGGTTAAGAAGTTATTCAATTTTTTATTTCGAGAAATAACAAATTTTTAAAAAAAATAGTGCCAATTTTGAATGCAGTGGATATTTTTTCCAAAACAAAAGTGTGCATTATGGAGTGTTTGGTATCAAATTAAAGGTATTGAAAAAAATTCAAAACAATGGAAGTTGTTTCATCAAGATATCTTGATTGGTTTAAGAGTTATTCAAATTTTCACATTTGGGGGAAAAAAAGCAACGTTTTTTGTGCAGAGATCTTAAAACGGATAATATACATACACCACTTGATAGTAAGTAGCTCAATTATTTTTTGCACAAAGATGTTCATGTCAAGATTATAATGTGTTAATGAATAGAGCTGTTTGGTGTGTTTATAACATGTTTTGATTTAAATATATTCACAAACTGAATATTAATGGCCGAACTAATGAATGGACCGAATTACAAAAACTTTTTATCTATCCAAAATACAAGGTCGGCGGTGAGATTAACTAAGATAGTGCGCTCTCATTTAATTAACCAACAATTAGTCAACAGTGGCTCTCATACACAGATTGATTGATAATTTGTGTTTAACGGCATATCAACAGCTAAGGTAATTTAAGGCTTGGCCAACGGGTCTTATTATCCGGTATTTAATGTGTCCATAACAAGAGAAATTCCCAAAACCAGAACTGAATATTCAGCCATGAAATTAGAATATCCTATCCTGGTGCTAGGTCCATTCCACACCAGTCACTTAGCCCAACCACAAAAGTAGTATGATCAACACTAAACTAATTTGATCTGACATGTGGCTGCAGAGGCAACAAGAAAATATGGCTTGTCGGCACACAAATGCCCATGGTGGCAGATAAATACACAATACTCAATAATAATGATTCAGGCTTCAGCTCAATTTGATTGATAATAACATTGTTATTTGGAGTTGAATTTTTTTTTTTTTTTGAATTGTTGAACATATATTCAAAGTGAATCTACAAGGACCCACAAATACACAGAGGCATCATTAAACAACAATTTTGCACTATAATTTTACACCAAAAATGGCCAGTTCAACAGAAACGCTGGCTTTTTCGATGTGGAAGTGAAAATAAAATGGTCGCGAAAACCCATGACACGGCTTGTGTTCCGAACTTCCGGTTTGATATGAGGTTACTAAAAAAGTTTGCCACCGAGTGCGCACAAGCCAGACGGTTCAATAAAGTGTTTTTTGGGCACATTAATGATTGTTAAAGAAACTGTCGATGTCCTAGGATGTCGAATCCAGAGGTTCCTATAAAAATCAATGTTCAAATATTAGTGGTGCAACGATATACCGGTATACCGGTATATTGCGATATGTCATCCTGACAATATGTATCGCGGTACGGTTTTCGCGTATCGCGATATTTACACTATATTCTCGGTCGCCATCTTGTGTTAAAATAATAGTGTAAAATTATTCAAAATCATTAAAAACATAATTTTTAATATGACAGAAGTAAATATTTTGAATAAACACGCCACAATTAGATGACTAATACATGTAGCGAGTAATCTCGATCATCCAATTTCTGTTGTGAACCATCTTGTGTCCCCATTCGCGTTGACAGCATGACTTTGCATAAAAAAAACATATCACCGGTTTAACATTAGCCCAGCACAGATTACTGTCTTATATACTGTGTCATTCCTATAATTTGTTTGATTTGGTCTTCCTATGGTGCTACACACCAAACAAGGAGTTCGAAGTTATAAAAATTTGCACTAAAAACGAACTTTCTAGACCAAAATGTGACAGTAGTCTTGTTCTATCTGAATGTGCGCGACGCTTGATTTAGCATCTAAAATCTTACATCAAGCGCTTATCATTAATTATTCACAGGATGGCGGACGTGTGACGTCACTTTGAAAATTTACAACCAAACAATACCCGACAGGAAACATTTGACCGATATGAGATCGGGAATGGAATTGAATTGGTGTTTAACGCCCAATGTGGATAAATGTGGCTTCGGATGGAGAAATGGGGGTTAAGGCATTTGCGGCTTGTGTATATCCAGATCATCTTGCTTACAGTAATTTGTATTGATGGGTGGTGGGGTTGACGGGTGGTGTGGTCCGCCCGCTCCCCCCCGCTCCCGGCAAAAAAAAGAAGAAGAAAATCTACAATACTCGAATAGTTGGATGTTTTTTGTGGCCTAGGTGTCAGGAAATCGCATCTGCGGCGATCTGCCATTTAAAAATTTCATGGGGGAGGACCCCCAGACTTTACGCTTTCGCACTCGCGGAGGTCGGGTACGCCAAATTTTAATTACAGACCCCCCCACCCCCCCCCCTACAATTATTTCTGTATCTGCGCCCGTTTCATTGTTAAATATACAAGGGAGCCCTCACCCACCCCACATATTTTGCTATTGAACATACATATAACACCATTGGCAATCCATCAGTCATTATTATGTTCTCATGCTTCATATTTTGAACAAGTATAATACCAATTTAAGGGACTGGTCATTATTTATATTATTGGGGGTGGGAATGGGGCTGGATTATTTTTTTTTTATAAACATATATTGCATCTACTGATTGCCTGGTTTAATCATGCCCCTATGCGATAGCCAGGGGGACATATTGCCTTGCTCTTGAGGTTCCGTAAGTCCGTCCGTCTGTGCACATTAACATCAACAAGTTTGTAAGAGTTTCTCCAGTTAGAGTCCAGTAATCCAGAGGGGCACATCCATGTTTTACAAACATAATACGTATTGCAATATGGGTTTGTTGTATCGCAATATATCGCAATACAGGTTTGACCGTATCGTTGCACCTCTATCAAATATTTACCTCTTTCTAACACCAAAAACACGATTTTCCTCTCAGAAATTTAAACAGCAGACAACAGAATCGTGTAGAGGGTGCTTTTTTCTTTCCGTTGACATGCCCAAATTAAATATCCATCAAGAAATGATCGCGTTATCGAAATTAAGCCACACCACCTAAATCTGGGAAAACTCCGACATCCCTACATCAAGCAGTTTGGTTGGCTGAGCCTGAGCTGTGGCACAGCTCAGGCCAGCCAATCAAGCTGCTTGATTTCAAGCACAATATACCAGTAATTTGAAACAAAACAATTGACAGATATTGGCAAGATAAGCAGAGGCCGTCATGTAATCAATGATTGTTGTAGGAGAGCCACCCGAAGTGTATCTGTACTGTGTGCGAACACATGGCGGAGCATGCATACGTGATCAAGCGGCACATGATGCGACACAGTCAGGAGGGGTGTAAATGTGATATATGCGGCAAGGTCTATAAGGTAGGTTGTCCTTCATTCTAAACAAATTCAAAATGGCCACCGAAAAACTACTTGTAAGTAAAAAAAATAGTTTTAGTGGCCATTTTGAATTTCAAGATGACTGTATGTGCTTGTATTTCATACGTAAAACTGAGTAGTTTACTTGAGAATCTTATGGAATGGGTGATCATTGAATTTTTAATTTCAACTCTTGATGAGCTCTTGTCTAACTCTGCAGTGTTTAACCGTTAGACCGCTACACACAACAATTGTCGTCTGCTGTTGCTTTTATATCTTGCCTTATTTCTCAATAAAAACATGTTTTGACAGCACTTCAGAATCATTTCCAATGGAAATGATTCTGAAGTGCTGTCAAAGCATGTTGCAAATTATTCTAAAATGCTGTCGAAGCATGTTGTAAATTATTCTAAAGTGCTGTCAAAGCATGTTTTTGAAGATAAAAATGGAAAATAGAAATTAAACAGAAGACAACGAAAAATTAAGATCTAAGGGTTAAATTATCTTGTCTGTCATTTTTCCTTTTTACAATTTTTCGCAGAAACATGCCTTTGTTAAGAAATCAACAATATATAAATAACAGACACCACTTTGTCGCCTTTCCGGTTAATTCTTTGTTCAAGCCACATATTCCTCTGCCCACAGGACCAGTATGTGTTAAAGATGCACATGAAGATGGTACATCTACCAGCCGAAGTCCTGTTTGAGTGTACCATCTGCTCAAAGAAGTTCACGCGGAAGGCCCACCTGAAGCGTCATCTACGCATCCACGACCCGGAGAAGCCATTCAAATGTCCGCACTGCACGTACAGGTACAAAGCTAATACAGTAGAACATCTCCAGACAGGACACCCGGAAACCTTGCTTATGGGTTCCATTGTTAGGTTTCTCTGAAAATAGTGTCTGTTTGTGATTGCAAAGCACTGAAACATGTCTTGGCATCATCATATACCGGAATTACAGTGGAACATCTCTAAACAGGACACCCAGAAACCTCGCTTATGAGTTCCATTGTCAGGTTTCTCTGAAAATAGGGTATGTTCATGATTGCAAAGCACTCAAACATGTATTGGGATCATCATACACCGGAATTACAGTGGAACATCTCTAAACCGGACTCCCAGGGTGTCCTGCTTAGAGAGGTTGCACTGTATTTACCTCAGACCTGGGGGCCATTTCACTAAACTTTGTACAATTAAATGTCTGTAAGTGCAAATTTAGGATAGTCTAAAAATTTACATTTATTGAACATAGGCTGCATATGCATACAAAGTTTAGTGAAACGGCCCTCTGGTCCTGCTTGCAAAGCATACATATGTCTATTGAAGTGCTGATATACCTGAAATACAGTGAAACCTCTCTAAACCGGACGCCCTGGGGACCGGTGGATCTCCGTGAATGATCCACGGGGTAAGTGGGCCAGACAGTTCCAGACAGTGATCTCATCAGGTTACCACACTGCTAAAATCAAAAGATTTCACCTCATCCGTGCAATAATAATCACTAAAATTATGAAGTTGTGTCTGGGTGTCAATAAAATCATGGGTAAGCAACCAAATAGTCTGGTAGTCCAGTGAACAACGACAGCATTTTGAAATCAGTGGAACTATGTGACTCCTCGCATACCCTGCCGTTGTGTTTCGTGTTGTAGGGGCTGTGAGCGGTCGGACATCTCGAAACACTTGCTGATCCACGAGGACCCCAAACATGTCTGTGATGTCTGTGGGAAGGCATTCAGGCACATCAAAAACAAGGACCTGCATCTCAAAAGGTTTGCACGCTCCAGCATGAACTTGTTACCAGGATGGTGACCAGGCGGCCGTTTCACTAAACTTTGTACGACTAAAATGTTAATAAGGGCAAATTTAAGATCGTCTGGAAATTTAAATTGATGGATTTACATTTATTGAGCATAGGCTGCATATGCAGCCCATAGGCTTACAAGAAAACATTGTTAATGTGAAATTTAACGACTATCATAATTTTGCACTTACAAACATTTTAGTCGTACAAAGTTTAGTGAAACGGCCCCCTGACCTACCTTCTTCCCTTCATTGACCATGCCTGAACGGGCGTATATTGTGATCTCTGGTACTCTTGTTGCAATATTTTATATTACAGTGGAACCTCTCTAAACCAGACACCAAGAAAACGCCTGTGATCTTATTTTTGATGAGTTTCTTGGTAATTTATCTCGGGTGGTAATGTCTGTTTGTGATCGCATAGCACACAACTATGACTCAGAATGATCAAATGCCTGATTTACAGTGAACCCTGTCTAAGCTGCACACCCTGAGGACCTCCTAGGGTGTCCGGTTTAGAGAGGTTTCACTGTATATACATTTGAACATACAGGGAGGGATGGATTGTGGCCTAGGGGTTAGAACACCTGACTTTCAATCTGGAGGTTGTGGCTTCAAAAAATACTTACCGGTATATAGTATTTCCATCCCACTGGTCTGTCGGAGACTTTAAACTGTGGTCCCGTCTGTATATGACCCTAGCTGTTGGGACGTTAAACACATTCACTTTCACTTTGAACATACATATCCCTTAAAACATGGTTTGACAGCACTTTAGAATCATTTCCATTGGAAATGATTCTAAAGTGCTGTAAAACCATGTTTTATTGCAGTCCATCATTAATGTCCTTGTTTCAGACACAATGGGCAGCGAGACTACAAGTGTGGGGTCTGTGATTTCTACGGCTACACGTTCACGGACATCCGCAAACACATCGAGCGCAAACACACGGACGTGAAGACGGTCATCTGTGATAAGTGTGGCTCCACCTTCCGCAATGACCAGCAACTCAGGGTAATCAGTCTTATTATATACATACTTTCGTTTTCCATTTAAACACAATGGAACGCAAGCCATCGATATTTTTCCATATTGACGTCTCGTGAGTTCATATTGGTCATTGCCGGAACTAAATTTCACCTTGTTAAATAGTTCCGTCTACATCATCACTAATTTGTTTATTATGCCACTCGAACAATAGTTGTTGGTGGCATATAGTGTTTACCCTGTCTGTCCGTCCGTCCGTCGTCCGTCTGTCCTGTGCGTCTTGTCGGTAGACAATTTTCCTTGTCCGTCGGAGTACTTCTACAGTTTTTGGCCGATTCTCTTCATATTCGGTATACAGCCCTACCATCAAGTGCAGGAGTGTGTAGCGTAAAAATGTTCGCTATCCCACTGATACATCCGCAGTTATGCCCCTTTTTCGACTCTGAAAATATTATCTTTTCCTTGTCCGGCGAACTACTTCTGCAGTTTTTGACTGATTCTCTTCATATTTGGTATACAGCCCTACCATCAAGTACAGGAGTGCGTAACGTAAAAATGTTCACTCTCCCACTGATCCATCTGCAGTTATGCCCCTTTTTCAACTTGAATTTTTTTTTCTTTGTTCTCTATATATTCTGTGTCATCTAGGAGCACAAGCTGCGGCACTGTGAAGACTATTTACCCCTCGACATATTTTGTATTAAAATTAAAATGTGGCTGTGACTGGAGAAATGGGGCTTATGGTATTTTGACCAGTGTAGCTCCTGATCAAATAGCACATTCCTGTAGCCTGATAATGATCTATATTGCTTGATAGAGGCATGTCGGGTGTTTCATTGATGGAATGGCGAACATTGCAGACCCTGATCAGACTGTGCGGATGCACAGGCTGATCTGGATCTACACTGGTCGCAAAACGCATATGCCCCATTTCACCAGTCACAGCCACAATATGGGTGTGGGGGCTTCTAAATGAATAAATACAGTATATTATGTGTCCGTTATAATTCACCAATTGCCCTTAAAGGTACATGCCCACTCAGTAGGCACAAACTGTTCTTTATATGAATTAAATAAGTGTATAATTGTGTCCCTGTTCCACCAGTTCTAAACATTACAAGTGCCCGCTATAAAGATATTATCATTTAGTAATATTTATTTTAATGATAGTGACTCGCAGTGGTATCAGGCTTTTTCATATGCAAATGAGGTACGATATTTTTTAATTATTTATACTAATTAAATGCGTCACCTGAAAAAAATAATATTTTCAACAGATTAATAAATACAGATAAAAATAAATACAGAGAATAAATAAGTAATGTCCATTAACATTTTAAGGAAACACGGGTATCGCCCCTGATATCAGTGTGGAATTTTACGTATGATATGATATTTTATAATAATGCCAATCAATACGTGAGGTAATGGTGAATGAATGTTTATTTTGCCAGAAAATGTCTCAGATGATGTCTCTGATATAAAGAACATGAGTGGGCATGTACCTTTAACCTAGAAATAGCTTTAACAAAATCAGTTACATAAATTTGTTGTAAAACATGAAATAGAAATGTTTGTGTATGGGAATTTGTGAACAGTTGATCGACTTTTGGCATGATACTGTACTCTGTGTTATCTAGGACCACAAGCTGCGTCAGTGTGAAGTGTTCATGATCGAGCAGGCGCTAGCGATCGCGACGTCGGACGGCGGTACGAGCCAGGCGACGTTACAGATCCCGACATCACTGTCACAGCAGATCCAGATAGATGGACAGAACATCGCACTCGACGGCGATGGCAACGTGAACATCACCGTCGAACAGATCAGCCTGCCCGGTAAGTGGGTTGGTCTGTGTGCAGTGTGTTGTACCTGTGTGGTTATAGTATGCAGAGCTCCAGATAAGGTGCGTATTGACGTATTTTATGCACTTGTTTTAGCAGAATATGCATTTATTATCAAATGTGCAAGTACAAAACACTCACAGCAATGTGAAAATATGCATTGATTTTCAAATAAAGTAGTGAGAATACTGTAATAAAGTTGAAGATTTACTTAGTTGAGCATCCAAAAGCAAACAGTGTTTGTTTTTTGCAGCTCAAATAAGTGAATTTAAAAAAAATAAAAAATAAAAATTATCATTTGGAACAAATAATAAGGAAGAAAATCAATAAGACACTGTAAAAGTAAAATACGCATTGAATTTGAAATCTGGGCGTACAATACTCTTTAGATACAAAACTTATCTGCAGCTCCGAGTATGGTATTGCTGCAAACTCATGTATAATGTAAGCACGACGGCATATTCAGAAGAACTTGCAGCATTATCGGCGTCCTGTTACATGTCAACACATGTGGAAATAACTCTAAGTATGGACGTAAGTACAAAGTTATGATATCGTCTGATATATCCGTCAGATCTTTACCAAGCTTTGTGAGTAGTTTCCTTCTTTCAGACTTGTATTTTTGAGAAACACAGCCAAGGTGACATACAATAAGACCAATCTAGTGCCAACAGTCACAATATATGCCCATTTGATGGGCATATATTGTGACTGTTGGCACTAGATTTACCTTATTGTATGTCACCTTGGCTGTGTTTCTCACACTACGATGATAAATGTCTGACATATCCAATGCCTGGTAGCCCACGACTATGTTTTACCCGTTGGGCTACCAGATTCTCAATGCAGCAGGTTAAAACGTTTGCCCGGCCTTACATGTTGATAGGCCGTAAAACACCAATAAACAAACAAAACCAGATTCTGACATTGTCGGCCAAGTCGGCTACTGGAAATTCAAAAATATACTGTCGGACCCCAATGTTGATTCTTTATGTCTATATCGGTAGTTGTAGAATCAGTTAGACATAGACAACACACCATTGACAAATGAACCTGGGGTCCTTTTCACTAAACTTTGTACGACTAAAATGTTCGTAAGTGCAAAATTATGTAAATTTCACATTAACAACGTTTTCTTGTAAACAATTATTGGATTTACATTTATTGAGCATAGGCTGCATATGCAGCCTATTCTCAATAAATGTAAATCCATCAATTGAAATTTCCAGACGATCCTAAATTTGCACTTGCGAACATTTTAGTTGTATGAAGTTTAGTGAAACTGGCCCCAGGTTATTGCAAGTAGTTTCTTGAGCTAGTACCAGTGACCCTGATCACCTTGTGCATCCACTCCCTCTGATAGGGATCTACACAGTTTCACCAGTCTCACTGTAGCAGTTCAATCTGAATTACCAGTACATTGCATAGCTTCAACAGTGGATGGTAATATGAGCAGGGCATCTTAAAGGTACATGCCCACTCAGTAGGTGTTAATATAGGGGGACAGATAGTTTTGTATATTCTGTAGATATGACATTTTCTGGCAAAATAAACATTTTCTGGCAAAATAAACATTTTATCACCATTACCCCACGTATTGATTGGCAGTATTATACATTTTATATCGGACATAAATTTGCACACTGATGTCAGGGGCGATAACCGTGTTTCCTTAAAATGTTAATGGACATTAATATTTATTCTCTGTATTTATTTTTTCAGGTGACACATTTAATTAGTATAACTATCATGCTTCATTTGCATATGAAAATAGCCCGATAACACAGTGAGTCACTATCAGTAAAATAAATATTACTAAATGATTATACATGTATCTGTATATCGGCCACTAGTAATTTTAGAACTAAAAATATACTCGTATTTAATTCCTATAAAGAACATGTTGTGCCTACTGAGTGGGCATGTACCTTTAAGCCTGAACATCTATGCAAATTGATGGACTACCATCAGGCAAAACTCTGCCCAATTCATTTCTGATCAGTGTAGATCCTAAACAGCCTGTACTTTCATACAAACTGATAATAATAATTTATTATATACCTACCCATGAAATACATAGTTATGCGATGTAAATAAAAGTCATATGTTCTCATCGATGAAATAAACAACTTCCGGTGAAAATACGACTACTTCCGCTATCTATATTCATATTCTGTATTTAGAAAGAAAACAGCGCAAATAGGCTGCAAATACACATTCATTACTGTATACAGTCTAAAAAACTGCTAATTTCCATGGAGCGGTATATAATAAATAGAATATTCCTATTTTTGCAACGAATATGACATATATGTTCATCGAGTGGTGTGAAATTTCACACCACTCGATGGTGTGAACTTTCACACCACTCGATGAACATATATGTCATATTCGTTGCAAAAATGTGAATATCCTCTATATATTACATTGCGCCTGCTTGTGGTGTTGTAGATGTAGTAGGCGTTATTGATGTGCGTCCGTGTGTTCGTGCTTCCGGCTTTTTTTCTCTTGATAGTTGATCAGTGTACTGCCTGACTACACTGTGTGGCCGGCCTTAAATGACCTTAGCTGTTGATAGGTCGTTAAACCACATCACATTGCAACCCATAGTCGCAGTTTAGTGCATAAAATAGTGTAATAAATATGCAAATTAGCTCGTTACAGAAAACAGGTTTGGTGACCAGTACAGTTTCAATGAATGATCATGTGCTTATGCATTGAATATAGTCTAACATTTTTGTTGATTTAATATGAGATTTCTTTGTACAGGTAATGTGTGGGATTTAGTACTAAACCCATTGGCCCGGCCTTGAATGACCTTAGCTGTTGATAGGCCGTTAAACCCCAATAAGAAAGAAACAAAAAATAATAATTAAACTCGTTGACTGAGTTGATATGAAACTCTGCATAGCTTTGTTTCTTATGAAATCAGTAAACTTGTTTAATAAATAGTATATTAAATCATCACTCGAGTAAGATCCTCTATATATGACACTCAACCGGTGAGTAATGTTGTACCGGCTGATCAGGATCTACATTCGTTGCAATTGAATCGGCCCTGGTGGATCGCATTGCAAGCCATATGCCAATATGCCACGCTCCAGAATGCTTAACCCTATGACTAATGTCCCTTTTGTAATTAGATGAAAGGCAATGACATGCATTTCCGCAAAAGCGCGCAATTTATGTCGCGGCATTGGCAGATGTATTGGAATAGTTTATATTGCCGATGCTATCGCGCCACGTTATCTAACTGATTTCTAGGTTGATAGCAAGGAGGGAATTGAGACGGATCTTCTAATTTCATCTTTTGCTGCATAACTGTTCCATGTGTTTGTAGTTTTGTGTGTTCCCAGATGATTATCGGGCAAGTTGTTACAGCAATCGCAGTGTGACTCCCCACTGCTGCATGTTGGGTATCGTGGTAAATACTACCTTCTTCCCCAGTGCAGTGCAGCCAGCTAGGCAATTCTGTCTTGGGACAGGGATGGCTGGATAGTCTAGTGTATAGAGCATTGGAATTCAATACCGAAGGTTGTGGGTGAATCCATGCCTTGGTCATTATTGTCATAGTACTTCCATCCCATTGGTCATTCCATGAGATTTAAACTCTATATGACCTTTATCTGGAAACGTTCTGAGTCTCGCCCCTCTGTTCAGGAAATTTGATTGGTTGAGATGTGATTATTAGGCACCTGGCATCAGATCATGATTGTTGCAATTTCACGTTTCGCATTCGTCTCCCCAAACGTAGGTATTCATGTTGGCATATGACCTTGTTGTAACTCATTCTATCAACCAAGTTGCATTTTTATCCTCGCTGGAAAATGAGAGCCATTAGTATAGCTACAACCAAATCAGGGCCTACACTGTTTGCCTATCGAGGAAGTGATTTGTCCATACGCATTGAATGTTGATGTTAAAACCAGCAAATACTGAAATGTTCTTTTTGCCAGACAGCTGTCTATTTGTGTATGTTTTTGTGGCAATTCCCTTTCATACTTAAGTAACTGCATTGGGCTGCTATATACTAATGTTCACACTATTCATTTAACCCTTTAAACCCGACAATTTGCAAACAGTGCAGATCCAGATGAGCCGGCTCGTGACGAGCCGTCTCATATGGATCTGCACTTTTTGCATGTAATTTTCATGTTTATAATAAAAAATACCTCCTGTTCATAAATGGATTGGTCTCTAAATCATTTTGTGACGATTGGATTATTGCAAAATTAACATATCAAAATCCATTCCAGTTACTTAGGGGTGAAAGGTTAATAAGAGTAGAGGTAAATTGAAAATAAATTCGAAAATATTCACTCACGCTGAGACCCGTCTCTTCAGGATCTACAGTGTTTGCAAAAAAATTGGCAGTCTAATTTCGATCTCTCCAAATAGGACGAGCAATTTGTAGGATTTGGGGATTTTAGTTCCATGTGTATGCCCGCCGAACACCCACCCCCACCCTCACAACTCCTCCCACCCCTTGTCTGGTAAGACATTGCTGATGGCTGCCTTCGACCGTGTTCCACTATAGTGAAATGAACGCTGCCTGTCAGGGCTCCAGATATGGAATCAGTACTTGAGTATTGTCACTCCATCATTTCTGAAGCAAAAATTTTATTGTGTAAGATAGAATCACACTACTGTTTACACATCAGCAGACCGCACTTATTGAATAGTTTGCTTCTAAATGAAAACACATCTTGGAGACAATTCTAATGAAATACCAAGATGTGTTTTCATGGAAAAATAAGAAAATATGCTATATTTGTGGTCTGTTAATTGTTTTCTGTTCCTGATAAAGATACCACATATTGTTCAGTGCTTTTTGATACTCAATACTTCTGATTTCAATTGGGTGTTTCGCAATTTTAATTGGGTATTTACGCAAATACGCAGCTTATCTGGAGCTCTGCTGCCTGTGTCAGTTTCACCCACTGAATGTTGAATGGCGTGATGTGTGTGTCTGACATTTCCACACAGAGGTATGCTGTCATTCATACGATTCCATGAATGGCAGGGGTGAATAACCTCCGCTACTGTTCCCGGCTTAACTGCCAATAAGTCTAGGTTATGTGCCAGCAAAAGTTGACAGTTTCCACCAACCTATGGGTAAACAGATTTAGCTTTCTAAGCATTTTCATGAATTTGTGTGCTCGAAATCTAGCAATTCGGGCCTGGTCTTGTAAAGCTTTCTGAATTTCTTCATGCTCATGCTTGAAATCAGGAAGTTTGATTGGTTGAGGCTGAGCTGTGCTCAGTCTCAGCTAATAAAACTGTGTGATTTCGAGTACGTATCTGGAGAACATGCTCCAAAACTTTATAAGCACCAGCCCAGATTGACCGAGTTTGAGTACTGGTCAGACTTAACAACTTGCATTTGTCGAACTGATCGAATCAGATTTATTAAAAGTGTAACACTAGTGTCAAAATGTCATCCTTGATGTCAAATTGGTTTAAAAAATTGGGAGGCACCAAAATTAAATGGACAAAAGATCATGTGATCAAATTGAAGTTATCAATGATTCAAATCAATTAGATACAAATTTTGGGATGAGCCCAATATAAGGTTCGACAATGCCCAGCCGTGGGTAAACGTTTGCCGTGGCACTCGGGAACTGTTTGAACCCCAAGGCCGTAGGCCGCGGGTTCAAACAGTTCCCGAGTGCCACGGCAAACATTACCCACAACTGGGCATGGTCGAACGTTATTGTTACATTTCCGTAGGAAATATCATTTAATCTGAGCATATATGCAGTAACTTTCGCTACTTTGATAACCCGTTTCATTCAAACAACTGGTTTACATACCTATACATATTCCTGGGCCGCAGTATACGTACGTCACTTGATGCAGCCGCGTCAATTTCAGTGGGACCATTGTAAAGTCGCGTTCTAGTAACGTCATAAGACACATGCATTACGTAGGTGTTGGCTGGGCCCCGGAATGAGAATTGTCTACAGCCATGGTCAAACAGCGCGCGCTCTGTACGTTTCAACATGGCTGTGAGCGGTGTCAAACAACGGCAGTCATGTAACAATGAAACTTAGAACTTCTTTGCAAGAGGCATGGTGAGGTGTGCGATGGAGTCAATTGTGAACAGAAGTTTGTATTGTCGCGCCTGCTTTAGCTGAAGGCATCACTATAGTCACCGTTTTTCCATTGTCGTCGTCCGCGTCGTCCGCGTCGTCCGCGTCGTCCTCGTCGTCCGCGTCGTCATCGTCGTCCGAAATTTTTAGAAAGTTTGTACAAGTTTCTTCATCATCGTATAACATTAATATTACTTGATGGATTGCTTCAACATTTGGACACTTGATACATGTAAGCATTTGTAAGACATTCGGCCCGCCATTGACATGACCTTGACCTTTTTGACCTTCACATGGTTGTGGAAACACTTCTCTGACGCACTTCACTGACGGTTTCTGTGATGCCTACTTTAGCACATGTCCTTGATCATGTTGCGGTCAAATGCCTCGGCAGGCGCGACACCGCTTCCGTGGCGGAATTCTTATATGAAAATTGGTGTAGGCTTGTGTATACATAAAGTGTTGGAAAGCCAATTACCACATGCATAACGTATCAGGAGAAGTGCATCATTATTTATCAGGTAACCTGCTCTGTATTGATCTGATAACATATTATACTGACTGATAACATATTGCTGTATCAGGCATTGACCTGATACAAACGTCCGGCTACGACGAAGGGAAAACTGACGTTCCATTGGTCGGATGACGTCGTGTTACGTTACCGAATAAGACAACGTAAACAAGTCCCCGTTCTGTCCATAGATAACGACGTCATATGTGGTCATTTTTTAGCATAAAACGTTACCTGATAAATAGAATACCAGGCTACTATCTTTTGATATCAAGTTTATCCGGCTCGGCTCCGGGAGGTCCCCAGGGTGTCTTGTTTAGTGAGGTTTCACTGTAAATCAGGCATTTGATTATTCCATTCTATAGTTGTGTGATATGCGATCACAAACAGACATTATCACCCGAGATAAATGACCAAGACACCTATCAAAATTATGATCACAAATGTATCTTGTTTAGAGAGGGTCCACTGTAGAACACTCCAAAATAATTATGCAAATTAAAGTTCAAACAGGCAGTTGGCATTGCTATGGCTGACTGTAAATTTCCTCTGACTATATGTAGCACGTAGCATGAAACAAGGACTTATTGAGTTTTCTACCTGAGTAGCCCCATATCAGTAGCCTATTTCACCAACATTGCAAAGTATACTTATCTAGCAAAGTATACTTTGAGGGAGAAATTTTCAATTTAAGGATAAATTTATTAATTTTTGTTATACTGATTTCTTACATTATCACAGCCATTTTGGCTGTGATAATGTAATAAATTCAATATAATAATTCTGCATACTTTTAATCATCAAATATATGCAGTCGTTAGTTCTATATTAAATAATGCATTTCAGGAAAAATAAATGATTACTCCCTCAAAGTATACTTTGCTAGATAAGTATACTTTGGAATTTAGTGAATTTTCAACTTTATGACAGTATTTTCACGACTCAATTTGAAAATCAATGCATATTTTCACATTGCTGTGCGTATTTTGTACACCCACTTTTGATAATCAATGCGTATCAGCTAAAATAATTGCGTAAAATATGCCAATACGCACCTTATCTGGAGCTCTGATGTATCCAATCAAGTGAGTAATTCATAAGCTGACAAACAATATTTAGGTGGTATAATAAAAGTGAATCACTTAGTACCAAAACATGCAACTTTTGCAATAATCTGTTTGCAAAAACAACACATGCATTGAATTGCAAATGAAGGAGTACAATATTCGTTAGACACAAAGCTTATCTGGAGCAATGGATAAGTGTTCTGACTGATCAGGAGCTATAGTGGTTGAACCCATCTCATTCTGATGATATGTCATTTTGTTTGCGGAAAATCCTACATATTTTCTTTATATGAACTCAGAAGTATATGCTGCGACCACCACTCGTCGAGATGGTTCAAATGAGTGATCGCTGCATACATGTATACTTTCATCGAGAAATAACACAAATAAAAAGTAAGATATTTAAAAAGTGTTATACCCGTAATGGTGTATTATGAATGCAATGGGTTAAAGCTCAATAATTCCAGCACAAAAATATTTACATAATTCCCTAACATTCGATTGGTCCGTAGCAAGTCTCTGTCCAAAATTTATATCCCAGTAAACTCCCATGCCGAACTACTTTCCGTAACCGTGAGGCGCAGTTAAAATAATTCTTAAGAAAACGGAAAATAAACACATTTTCTTGATGAATTTATTTCAAATGCTGGAATTATAAGGAATGAATGGCCTTTTCGTGGAATTTATCGGGGATATAAACTTGGAAAAGTCGCGGGAATACTGGACGAGGCCTTCTGGTTCCATAACCGTGAGGCGCAGTTAAAATAATTCTTAAGAAAACGGAAAATAAACACATTTTCTTGATGAATTTATTTCAAATGCTGGAATTATAAGGAATGAATGGCCTTTTCGTGGAATTTATCGGGGATATAAACTTGGAAAAGTCGCGGGAATACTGGACGAGGCCTTCTGGCCTTCGTCCAGTATTCCCGCGACTTTTCCAAGTTTATACCCAGATAAATTCCACAAAAAGGCCATTCATTTCTACAATATGGAGTGTGACCTAGAGGTTAAAGGTACATGCCCACTCAGTAGGCACAAACTGTTTTTTTACAGGAATTAAATAAGCATATAATTGTGTCACTACTCCACCAGTTCTAAAAATTACAATATACAGATAAAAACATTTAGTAATATGTATTTTACTGATAGTGACTCGCGGTGGTATCAAGCTATTTTCATATGCAAATGAGGCATGAACATTTTTAATTATTAATACTAATTAAATGCATCGCCTGAAAAAATAATATTTTCGACAGATTATAGAGTATGATCATTGCACATCCAAAAATAAATACAGAGAATAACTAGTAATGTCCGTTAATATTTTAAGGAAACACGGTTATCATCCCCCGATATCAGTGTGAAATTATTTACGTCTGATGTAAAATGTATAATAATGTGAACCAATATGTGTGGTAATGGTGAATTAATGTTTATTTTGTCAGAAAATGTCTCAGATGATGTCTCTGATATAAAGAACAGTTTGTGCCTACTGAGTGGGCATGTACCTTTAAAACACTGGACTTCAATGCCAGAGGTTGAGGGTTCAATCAACATTGACCCTAGGCATGACAAATACATTCATAGTATTTCCATCCTACTGGTCGGATGAGACTTGAAACTGAGGTCCCATCTCTATATGATCCAAGCTGTTGCATGAACATTAAACCCTCTCACTTTTTAAAGCTCAACATACCTCTTTTTCTCGTGACATGTGACGTATATTTACTTACTATTTTGTGCAAATGTCACCGACAGACATTGTTGTGTGTGACGTGCATGAGAATGTAAGCTGACTGCAAATGTCATCGTTTCTGGTATTTCCCACTGACTGTGGGGTCAATCTTGCCTAGCCCATTCATACGGCTGCAATAGATGTTCAGACCGGCCTGCGAACTCGTTGGATGTATCAAAAGTCACATACATTCAGCGAATAAAAAGATCGAGTCTTATACTGGGTCAGATAAATATTCTAACCCTTAGACCGCTACACACAACAATTGTCGTCTGCTGTTGCTTTTATATCTTGTCTTATTTCTCAATAAAAACATGCTTTGACAGCACTTCAGAATCATTTCCAATGGAAATGATTCTGAAGTGCTGTCAAAGCATGTTGTAAATTATTCTAAAGTGCTGTTAAAGCATGTTTTTTTGATGATAAAAATGGAAAATAGAAAATAAACAGCAGACGACAACAATTTTAAGATAGCGGTGTAAGGGTTAATCCTTTGAACCCGAAAGCCCGCTTATTTAATATCGGTTTATGCCAACAGTGCAGATCCAGATGAGCCGGCTCGTAACGAGCCGTCTCATCAGGCTCTGCACTGTTTGAAAGTAATTTTCCTATTTTTGAGAACAACAACTACCCCCTTTTTATAAATGGAATAGTCTGAAAATCATTTTGCGATGATTGGATTGGTTGCAAAATTAACATATCGCAGCCCATTCAGTTCCTTAGGGTTGAAAGGGTTATAAGTATCCGTCAGCAGATTTGTATCTGAGATTTGAACTGAAATTGGGTGAAAAGGTTCACTGGTGCTAAAACACAATCGCGGACGGCTGTGCATACAAAACAGCAACAGTACAATAGTTCAACATCTCGGCAGGTGGCTATGGAGCATAGTTCTCTGTGGGTTAGGCTAAAAATGGAAATGTGACATTTACTGATTATAAATATAGCAAACGTGTTATGAATTATTAGAAATATTTGCCAGGGCTCGACAAAATAGATGACTAGTCATAATAACGTTCACAGGCACATTAAGTCGAAGCTGTCTGTACATTTCAGACTGCCATTAGCAGTCTAACGTTTCTAAATTACATTCACATGATAATAGATTGTTAAGAATATGTTATAATGACATTTAGGCACTGTGGTTAATTTTTTTCTTCATCGATTTTGTATTTGTCATATATTACAATGTAATTTGCTTGACCCAATCTAAGCCAAGTTCAAACTCACCAGCTAGCACAGTCAGACTTGAGTTTACGAGCATGAAATTTGCATAGATAGACCTTCATAAAAATATCACAACTCTTGACCTCAGTGTGTTTAATGTTGATGAGTTTCTCTGTCAATTATGTCTGTTGATGATGTTTGTTCATTATTGCAAAGCACACAAATGTCTTGGAGTTGCCATACATGTATACCAGAATTACAGTGGAACTTCTCTATACCGTGACACTCTGGGGTCCCCAGGGTTTAGTGAAGTTCCACTGTGATTCTGAATACAGTGGGATCTCTATCTAAACCACGACACCCTGTGGACCTCACAGGGTGTCACGGTTTAGTGAGATTCCACTGTATTCAGAATCACAGAGAAACTTCTCTAAACCCTGGGGACCTCCACAGTCTGTTTTCAGAATCACAGTGGAACTTGTCTAAACTCTGGGGACCTCCACTGTATTCAAAATCACAGTGGAACCTATCTAAACCGTGACACCCTGGGGAACTCCCAGGGTGTCACTGTTTAGAGTGGTCCCACTGTATGTGTAGCTTCACTATGTTCTGGCTAACTACTGGTAATGTTAGCTGGTTGTGACTGTCCACATGCGTAGCGTGATCTGCCAGTAATCCATGCCATTCATATGCATCACACTCCGCTAATCCCCCTCAAACTTGTACCGCAGATGCACTTGAGTGCAGGATGTGTGTGCAACGTTTAGACAAGATGCAGCTCAACTAAGTACATTTTCAATTTTATTACAGTATTTCCACTACTCAATTTAAAAATCAATGTGTGTTTTTACATTGCTGTGAGTATTTTGTACTCCCACTGTTGATATACTCAATGTGTATTCAACTAAAATAAGTGTGTGAAATATGCCAATACGCACCTTATGTGGAGCTCTGAGGATGCAAGTGACAGTGCTATAAGCTTGGAAAAGTCGCGGGAATACTGGACGAGGCCTTCCGGCCTTCGTCCAGTATTCCCGCGACTTTTCCAAGTTTATTATGTCACCTTATCTGGAGCTCTGAGGATGCAAGTGACAGTGCATTATGTCACATCATCAGTTTGCATAACAATATACTGTATATCCTGTTTCTTAGGCCAGACGCAAATTACCACCTTCCACCCCCAACATTTATTGCCTGTTATTTGTATATGTCATGGTACGTAACTCACTATGGGGAAAGGTGTATTTGTGCCCATTTACCTCAGTCGGTTAGAGTGATGTTACGGCAAACCGGAGGTACCTGGTTCGAGCCCTGGGCCGGTGCTCATTTTTCTCGCCCTGTGACATTTGGTGCCCAACAAGGGACCTTGTCCGATAAATAATACCCGAAATGTACCAAAAGTATGGAATTCAGAGACAAATTAAATATAGAATTCGGCGATACATTTCAATTTGGCGTGGGACTATGTTGTGGTATGTAACTCACTATGATGAGAAGGTGTGTATTCGTGCCCGGTTAGATCCGTCGGTTAGAGCTATGGTACGGTAAATCAGAGGTCCCGTGTTCGAGCCCCGGGCCAGTGCACATTTCTCACTGTGACATATGTAGAATGTTGTTTAAAAATGCATTATTTTAGGGTTTTTCTCTCACTAATTTCAAACCATTTTTTTAGAAAAGGTCGAGCCTACCCTATTTCAATCCACAATTTGAATGTAAATCTACTGTTTCATTTTATATGGCATTATAGACATTCACAGGGTGGTATCCGGATATTATGATCTAGTTGACAATGGTAATACAGCGATCTCATTCACAGATCAAATAATGAACTAGTGTAGCATGATCTGTAGCCTATTTCACCAACATTGCAAAGTATACTTATCTAGCAAAGTATACTTTGAGGGAGAAATTTTCAATTTAGGCCTTTTTTTTTTATTAAGTTGGTTTACGGATATTTTTTTTAAATATTGAGGGAAAAAAAATAAAAATAAAATTACCTTTGAAAAAAATATCTCTGATAAACTGTCACAGAGATAAAGAATTACAGTGAATGAAATATAGATATATAGTTTATTTTTAAAGTGCAACCCGTTACAGTAATACAATATTACATGTTTAGGTATTCAACAGCCAGCCTACAGATAGTGCGAATACCCCGAAAACTCAGAATACCACGAAAACCCACCCAATGACCATATTTGTAAACACGAAATGCGACATATTTTTGTGTCGCTACAATGCAGCTGTCTAATAGGAGAAATTGCGTAAATTGCGCTGATACTGTTCAATAAACTTTAAATTTACATACAATAATAAATACATGCTATGACACCACAGATAAATCCCCCCCCCCACCCTCTCTGATATTTTTTGCCCCCCCTCCCACCCCTTGTCACCTCCCACCCACACCCCCTCATATCTTTTGCCCAGACATCCCCACCCACTCCCCTTCATTTGTTTCTCTTCCACACATTGAAGAGTATTTTTTTCAATTGAATAGCCCAATGAGGACGATTTAACTTGGATGTTTCCTGTGGAATAGAACAATTTGAGGACGATTTGACTTGACAATTTGACCAGGGGACGATTTGACTTGAGGACGATTTGACATGTTACCATTCACAACCAACAAACCTCTCGGTTCGACGGAAACGAACACAACATGGGTCCCAAACTGTTGGAGGACATGCCCTGGTGTGTCCGCTTCGAGGGACGAAGCGTTGGTGATGTCGTTGGAAGCTGAAGCCTTGATGGACCATATCACTACGTCTAAATCTTCCAGCATGGGCGACAAGGCGTCGCCGATACTTTGATTGTGAAATATTTTCACGAACGAACTGTTTTTAGTCGTTGTAAAATCAATGTAAACGCGGACATAGAACGCCTTGTCGCCAATTTCCGGGTTGGCAGTTGCCATGTTGGTGACCTTGGAAGACCTTCAATCGGACATCGCGAAAAATCACGAGGTAATCCGATTGGTGTACTCTGTATGATTAGGCGTTTACATATTACTATTATTCGATAACTATTTATGTATAAGAAAGCTCCGACATGACGCTGATCGCATCACAGAGACAGTGTCTACTTTCACGGTCGCTAAATTTTTATTTTTCTTGTTGCTTTCAGCGGATTTTGCTGTCGGCGGCGGATATTAATATATAAAAAAAATGAAAAGTTCAATTTTATTAGCCAGGTTTTTTTAAAAAAAATCCAGGCTATTGGATTGGCGAAAGCCGGGCGGGCGGGCGGGCGGGCGGCGGCGGGCGGCGGGCGGGCGGCGTCCACAATCAATGTTAAGTTTGAGTCCATTTCTTTGTTACTGTACCACCTAGGACCACCAAACTTTCACAGCTTCATAATCAAGGGGTGCCCACCACATATCACTATCCAACATGTTACTTTTTTTTATCTTGACCCATTTTTTCCGCGTAGTCGACTTAGCCATTTTCAATGTTAAGTTTTCGCGTTTACAATGTTAAGTTTTCGTGTTTAAGTCCATTTCTTTGGTACTGTACCACCTAGGACCACCAAACTTTCACAGCTTCATAATCAAGGGGTGCCCACCACATATCACTATCCAACATGTTACTTTTTTTTTTTTTTTTTACTAACTTCACCCATTTTTTCCGCGCAGTCGACTTAGCCATTTTCAATGTTAAGTTTTCGCGTTTACAATGTTAAGTTTTCGTGTTTAAGTCCATTTCTTTGGTACTGTACCACCTAGGACCACCAAACCTTCACAGCTTCATAACCAAGGGGTGCCTACCACATACAACTATCCAACATGTGACAATTTTTTCACCTTCACCTATTATTTCTACGTAATTGACTTAGCCATTTTCAACGTTAACTTTTTAACGTACGTCTGGTTAAAGTTTTTTGGTTAAAACTTTTTTGTTATACTATATCTCTGCAACTGCTTCGCCCATTACCTTGAAACTTCACATGGGTGTTTATCATCATCCATATTTTCATTCTAACCCCCAACCGTGCGGCCCCTGTGCCCAATGTCAAGGTCAAATTACTTTGATTTTTTTTGTTAAAGTTTTTTCGTGTACTATATCTCTGCAACTGCTTCACCCAATACCTTGATACTTCACATGGGTGTTTATCATCATTGTCACACCTGCTTGCGGAAAGCGCGATCCTGTGCCCAATGTCAAGGTCAAATTACTTTGAATTTTTTGTTAAAGTTTTTTCGTGTACTATATCTCTGCAACTGCATTCACCCAATACCTTGATACTTCACATGGGTGTTTATCATCATTGTCGCACCTGCTTGCGGAAAGCGCGATCCTGTGCCCAATGTCAAGGTCAAATTACTTTGAATTATTTTTGTTTAAACTTTTTTTCGTGTACTATATCTCTGCAACTGCTTCACCCAATACCTTGATACTTCACATGGGTGTTTATCATCATTGTCGCACCTGCTTGCGGAAAGCGCGATCCTGTGCCCAATGTCAAGGTCAAATTACTTTGAATTTTTTTGTTAAACTTTTTTCGTGTACTATATCTCTGCAACTGCTTCACCCAATACCTTGATACTTCACATGGGTGTTTTATCATCATTGTCGCACCTGCTTGCGGAAAGCGCGATCCTGTGCCCAATGTCAAGGTCAAATTACTTTGAATTTTTTTGTTAAAGTTTTTTCGTGTACTATATCTCTGCAACTGCTTCACCCAATACCTTAATACTTCACATGGGTGTTATCATCATTGTCGCACCTGCTTGCGGAAAGCGCGATCCTGTGCCCAATGTCAAGGTCAAATTACTTTGAATTTTTTTGTTAAAGTTTTTTTGTGTACTATATCTCTGCAACTGCTTCACCCAATACCTTCATACTTCACATGGGTGTTTATCATCATTGTCACACCTGCTTGCGGAAAGCGCGATCCTGTGCCCCAATAGTCAAGGTCAAATTACTTTGAATTTTTTTGTTAAAGTTTTTTCGTGTACTATATCTCTGCGACTGCTTCACCCAATACCTTGATACTTCACATGGGTGTTATCATCATTGTCGCACCTGCTTGCGGAAAGCGCGATCCTGTGCCCAATGTCAAGGTCAAATTACTTTGAATTTTTTTGTTAAAGTTTTTTCGTGTACTATTTCTCTGCAACTGCTTCAACCCAATACCTTCATACTTCACATGGGTGTTTATCATCATTGTTGCACCTGCTTGCGGAAAGCGCGATCCTGTGCCCAATGTCAAGGTCAAATTACTTTGAATTTTTTTGTTAAAGTTTTTTCGTGTACTATATCTCTGCAACTGCTTCACCCAATACCTTCATACTTCACATGGGTGTTTATCATCATTGTCACACCTGCTTGCGGAAAGCGCGATCCTGTGCCCTATGTCAAGTTCAAATTACTTTAAATTTTTTTGTTAAAGTTTTTTCGTGTACTATATCTCTGCAACTGCTTCACCCAATACCTTGATACTTCACATGGTGTTTTATCATCATTGTCACACCTGCTTGCGGAACGCGCGATATCGTCGGCATTTTGGCATACGTCCGTCCGTTCGTCCGTGTGTCCGGTTAAAGTTTTTTGGTTAAACTTTTTCCATCTACTATATCTATTTTTTTAGTGTCCATGCCTCGCCCCAAGGCGCGACATGCAGGCCACGGCCATCTAGTCTACAAAAAGTGGGTATAATTATGTTATCCAAGTGTCTATGCTTGGAAAAAACCTGGCCTTCGTGGCTTTGCCTCGTTTCTTGTTTTTATTCCAAAACGGCAAAATTGGGTGCGGCGATTCCGTAAACCAACTTAGTAAAAAAAAAAGGCCTTAAGAATAAATTTATTAATTTTTAGCCAGGTTTTTTGAAAAAAAATCCAGGCTATTGGATTGGCGAAAGCCGGGCGGGCGGGCGGGCGGGCGGCGTCCACAATCAATGTTAAGTTTTCGTGTTTGAGTCCATTTCTTTGTTACTGTATCACCTAGGACCACCAAACTTTCACAGCTTCATAATCAAGGGGTGCCTACCACATATCACTATCCAACATGTTACTTTTTTTTTTAACTTGACCCATTTTTTCCGCGCAGTCGACTTAGCCATTTTCAATGTTAAGTTTTCGCGTTTACAATGTTAAGTTTTCGTGTTTAAGTCCATTTCTTTGGTACTGTACCACCTAGGACCACCAAACTGTCACAGCTTCATAATCAAGGGGTGCCCACCACATATCACTATCCAACATGTTACTTTTTTTTTAACTTGACCCATTTTTTCCACGCAGTCGACTTAGCCATTTTCAATGTTAAGTTTTCGCGTTTTCAATGTTAAGTTTTCTTTAAGTTTTCATTTAAGCCATTTCTTTGGTACTGTACCACCTAGGACCACCAAACTTTCACAGCTTCATAACCAAGGGGTGCCTACCACATACAACTATCCAACATGTGACCATTTATTTTACCTTCACCTATTATTTCTGTGGATTCGCGTAGTCTGCCCATGGTTTACATGGTTTACAATGCTCGCAAATCTCTAATTAAAAACATCAGTAATTACGTCAACGGACATTGCCAATTCGTCATAGGCTGCTTAAATATTCGGGCTTGACCAGGATAGTATACAGTACATTGGACAGAAAGCAAATAAGCCTGGTGTTCTCTCCTGATTTGGACACCTAGCTTGTGTGGGTTACTCGACTTGACGCATTCAATGAAATATTTTTGTTACAAAAAAAATTGCGGTTTTCACAGGCCGCGCCACATAGGCTATCGTTTTAATACAGACTATACAACCGTTATTAATTTCAACTGGTGGTGTGAAATACTAATGGTCATGCTAAATTAAACCACTTACATGTAATTACGACAAGCTATTAAATGGTGCACCAAAGCGGGCCGCGATATATACTTATCGTGAAGATAATTACTCCCCTTTGTATATAATTTCCAAAGCGAGGCTGGGTTCAGAACACTAACAACAAGATGAGAAAACAAAATAAATTGACTATTTTAGCCATTTTCATGCAATTTTTAATTGATGAAAAGCATGCATATATATTACAATAGAATGCTAAAAACATGGCCGACTTTGTTGTGAAACTGGGAAAATGTTCGACCCTTGGAACAACGACCACCTGTCAACAACGACCACCTGTCAACAACGACCACTTTGGCCACTTCCCTTTGCCGGTCGTTCTTCACAGGTTCGACTGTATATCTATTTTTTTAGTGTCCATGCCTCGCCCCAAGGCGCGACATGCAAGCCACGGCCATCTAGTCTACAAAAAGTGGGTATAATTATGTTATCCAAGTGTCTATGCTTGGAAAAAACCTGGCCTTCGTGGCTTTACCTCGTTTCTTGTTATTATACTGAATTTATTACATTATCACAGCCATTTTGGCTGTGATAATGTAATAAATTCAGTATAATAATTCTGCATACTTTTAATCATCAAATATATGCAGTCGTTAGTTCTATATGAAATAATGCATTTCGGGAAAAATAAATGATTACTCCCTCAAAGTATACTTTGCTAGATAAGTATACTTTGCAATTTTGGTGAAATCGGCTACTGATCTAGGGCTTCGCTCGTTGCAAACATCATAAGGTTTCTTTTGTCAGCCAGTGGCCCTTATGCGTGTCCGTCTCCCGATGTGAGTTGCTTCAAGTAACTATTAAAGTGTTAAATTTCAGAAAATGGGCATAAAATGTGAGGGTCATCCAATAAATAGTGAAATCGATATAAGTGGATATATACTGCGTATATGTGAATGAAATTTGGCATACTGCTAGATTGACACTTCGTCAATGACGTCGCATTATATTCGGTCTCTATGTTATATGCCGTCATCGTGACGTGACGTCATCATCACATATGTCGAGCATCATGGACGCGGTGATGAGTGACTAGAACAAATAATTTGGTAAAAGTATCGCGTTTTAAGCGAGAAAACCAACATAGAAAGTTGTGACACAAAATTATGATCGTGTATTTCGTATCGTATAACAACTGATTTATTGGATTAAAATAAATCGGAAACAGCTGCATTTTTAGCTCACCTGAGCAAAGCTCATGTGAGCTATTGTTATGGCAAAGTGTCCGTCGTCCGTCCGTCCGTCCGTCCGTGAACATTTTCAATCATCTTCTTCTCCCGAACTGCTGAGCCGATATTGGTCAAACTTCACAGGGATGATATATGGGTGATGCCATTTCAGATTTGTTAAAATGGAGGTCATCGACAATCCAAGATGGCCGCCATGGAAAAGTAGGTCAAATTCTTTAAAAATCTTCTTCTCACGAACCGCCAGGCCGATTTTGACGAAACTTGGTATGAATGATCGATAGTTATTGCTGATTCAGATTTGTTCATATGGTGGCCTCTGGGTCAAAAATGGGCGTGGCCCGAGGGGTCAAATATGGGTCAAATTTTATTTTTGACCGAATATGGTCATGTAATATATCAAATCGAAGGTATCGACTAGTCGATCACTCTGGAGCATTTTTTGTCTAAATCAGATGATTTTGTCATCCAAGATGGCCACCGAAAGGTAAAAAAGTTGTTCTTTTACTAAAGATTTCAAACGTATTCTTCTTGTGAACTGCTTGGCCGATATTGGCCAAACTGAACTGTAATGGTCTGTGGGTGAAGCCTGTCCATTTTTGTTAAAATGGAGGTCATCACCAAATCCAAGATGTCCGCCGTTGAAAAGTAGGTCAAATTGTCAAAAAATCTTCTTCTCACAAACCTCCAGGCCGATTTCGACGAAACTTGGTGTGAATGATTGATAGTTAACGCTGTTTCAGATTTGTTCATATGGTGGCCCCTGGGTCAAAAATGGGCGTGGCCCGAGGGGTCAACTAGGGGTCAAATTATATTTTTGCCCGAATATGGTCATATAATATATCAAATCGAAGGTATCGACTAGTCGATCACTCTGGAGCATTTTTTGTCTAAATCAGATGATTTTGTCATCCAAGATGGCCACCGAAAGGTAAAAAAGTTGTTCTTTTACTAAAGATTTCAAAGGACTTCTTCTTGTGAACTGCTTGGCCGATATTGACCAAACTTAACTGAAATGGTTTGTTGGTGAAGCCTGTTCATTTTTGTCAAAATGGAGGTTATCACCAAATCCAAGATGTCCGCCGTTGAAAAGTAGGTCAAATTGTCAAAAAATCTTCTTCTCACAAACCGCCAGGCCGATTTCGACGAAACTTTGTATGAATGATCGATAGTTAACGCTGATTCAGATTTGTTCATATGGTGGCACATTCGCAATATATGTTAGATCAGAAGGTACCAACAAATTCTGTGGAACATTTGAAGTTGTAAGTGAAGAGTCTTTATGAAATCAAGATGACCACTATGGAGGCTTTTAGGTGAGCGATACAGGCCCATTTGGGCCTCTTGTTAATGAACCCCTCTCTGGAAATAAAATGAGATAAACTATAGATAATAAGTTATTGCCTGGTATTGGTAGACGATATGTATGTGAGCATATAGCTAAGAGTATTGATATTAACCATGGATCAGCTCAAACAATTCGTACTCGTAATTAACTTTTTGCATGCTGGGTAATTTGTGGGCTATAAATAGTTCAAAAATAGCAGATGACAATTCATTATAATTTTCTTTTATTTCTCCTTTTAATATAAATGTCATGAATATGTCTTGGAATTTCAAATTCTAATGAAATTTCAAGACATATTTACAGAGAGAAATAAAACATATACTCCTAATTCGTTTGGCGGATATTTTCGCCGCTTAAGCATGCAAAGAGTTACAGAATAAGAGATTGATGGCCGCGCAGTCGTGTCCAATATGTAAATAAACTTGAAATTGTATGCAGCTGATGTCATTAATGATATCATATCTAAGTGATGGCATCCACTTCATTATTTCAGGGCTCCAGATAAGGAATTAGTAATTGAGTATTGTTACTCCATCATTTCTGAAGCAATTGGGTATTTCAAAATTTTAATTGGATAAAATTAAATCACACTACTGTTTACACATCAACAGACATCAATTATTGAATAGTTTTTTTCGAAATGAAAACACATCTTGGTATTTCATTAGAATGGTCTCCTTGGAGACAATTCTAATAAATACCAAGATGTGTTTTCATCGAAAAATATGCTATATTTGTGGTCTGCTTATTGTTTTCTGTAGCATGATAAAGATACCACAAATTTGCATTGCTTTTTGATACACACTACTTCTGATTTCAATTGGGTTTTTGGCAATTTTAATTGGGTATTTACGCAAATACGCAGCTTATCTGGAACTCTGTTATATGGATTTAAGTTTGAGTTACTTAAACGTAGTTAAAAATGTCACCTTGGGTAACACGACTTAGAGAAGCTTAAGTATGCCGTGGCCATGGGAGGTCGGTGTGTCCCCTCAGGTTGCCTAGCAACCAGTATAGAAGCATTCCCGAGTATATGCAAACCAATTATCAAACACAGAGAAGGTTGCATTGTATAATTATGGATAAGTGGCCAGGATTGTTCATTCTAAACTGACAATACTATGCCGTTTTCACTATATATTGGATGACCCTCGTACATTGTATATGTGGTTAGTGTATATTCTGAATACGCCCTTAAAATGCATCAAATATATATGAAATGTATTTCCTGTTTCATTGTCAGCATTATATTACAGCTATAGAGCGCGCTGTTTTAATAACAGGTATTTTATCAGAATGGCCTAACGTTAGCGGTCTCTCCTTATCAAATCAGTTTATTTGGTTACTATTTTGTGAAAACACGTCAATTTTGAGAGCATTTGGTAATTTTTTAATATAAGCATTTGGGAACTGTAATTAATCTTACCGGTAATTATTCTTTACATCGGAGTCATCATCTGAGACATTTTCTAGCAAAATAAACATTCATTCACCATTACCCCACATATTGATTGGCATTATTATACATTTTATATCAGACGTACAATTTTGACACTTATATCAGGGGCGATAACCGTGTTTCCTTAAAATGTTAACAGACATTACTATTTATTGTCTGTATTTATTTTTTGATGTGCAATGATCATACTTTATAATCTGTGGAAAATATTATTTTTTCAGGTGTCGCATTTCATTACGGTAGTATAAATAATTAAAAAATATCATGCCTCATTTGCATGCGAAAATAGCCTGATACCAACGCGCGTCACTATCAGTAAAATAAATATTACTAAATGATTATATCTGTATAGCGGGCACTTATAAGTTTTAGAACTGGTGGAAATTAGTGACACAATTATACACTTATTGAATTCCTATAAAGAACAGTTTGTGCGGACTGAGTATGCGTGACTACCTATCCCTATAGTTATTTACATGTATAATATTAGGGATATTTGAAGGTTATAATATGATCCTCACAATACTTAACCTTTACACCGCTACACACAACAATTGCCGTCTGCTGTTGCTTTTATATCTTACCTTATTTCTCAATAAAAACATGTTTTGATAGCACTTCAGAATCATTTTCAATGGAAATGATTCTGATGTGCTGTCAAAGCATGTTGTATTTTATTCTAATGTGCTGTCATTGCATGTTGTAAATAATTCTAAGGTGCTGTCAAAGCATGTTTTTGATGATAAAAATTAAAAATAGAAAATAAACAGCAGACGACAAAAAATTAAGATATCGGTGTAAGGGTTAACTTGATTGTCCATTTAACATTATGACATGTATGATTTTTATGCCCCCACCAAATTATTACATGTTCTTTTCAATTACTCCTTAAATCCTTCACCAATTTCAATAATCTTTGCCCACAATGTCTATCTAGGGATGGTGCTTTGTTTCGCATATGACCCACGCCCGAACACCCAAGGTGAAGGTCTCTGGAGATTTATCTTCATCTTGTTTGTAAGGCAAATGCTTTAATATTTTCTCAATAACTCCTTCAGCAATTTCAATAATATTTACCCATAATGTCTGTCTAGTAGGGATTAGCATCGTAATACCAGATAAGTTTTTTATCTAAAGAGTAGTATACCGCCATATTTCAAATGCAATGCATCTTTTACAAATGTATTATTGATGTTATTCCTGGTTAAATAGGGAGTAAATGGTAAAAAATAAAACAAATTTAAACATTCACTTATTTGAGCTGCAAAAAGCAAACACTGTTTCGTTTTTTCAGCTCAACTTAAAGTAAAATTTCAATTTTATTACAGTATTTTCACTACTCAATTTGAAAATCAATGTGTATTTTCACATTGCTGTGAATATTTTGAACTCCCACTTTTGATACTCAATGCATATTCAGCTAAAATATGTGTGTAAAATACGCCAATACACACCTTATCTGGAGCTCTGATGAAATTATTTTGTCTCTTGTGGACCCATAAATGGAAATAAGATCTTATGTACAGTTGAACCTCTGTAAACCCTGCGGACCCCATTGTGTTTAATTTAAACGGATTCCACTGTAATTTATTTCATTGTAGGTTCTGTTCAGGATTGGAAATGGCAAAGTTGCTCATGGAGTGCTTAATTACAGTGGAACCTCTCTAAACTGGACACCCAGGGTGTCCGGTTTAGAGAGGTTCCACTGTATATACAGTGCAACCGCACCTTATTATAATAACCAATTGGTCAATCAATCAATCAATACATGTATCTCGAATGTCTATTTTATCTCGTATGAAATTCCTGCTGTGTCGGGCTATAATTTGTGAGATTTACTTGAGAAAGGGGGCTTATCGCCTACACGACCAGTATAGAACCTGATCAGCCTGCGCATCGTGATCGGGGTCTTTATTGTTCACTATTCAGTCATTGAAACAAGGATGATGATTGTAACAAGCAATATAGACCCCTGACTTCAGGAGTGTGCTAGAAGATTTGGGCATAGACTGGGCAAAATACCATCATTTTTCCACTCACATTCAAGGTCATAGTCACATTCAATTGTTTCCTGCTGACGTTGATATTCTCAGAAAGGTTGACGTAAATTTGTTAATGTTTTACAAATAAAAGTCACGGATATACGTAGGTACTTCATAACGTGGTTATAATGACCGGAGAAACGGGACTTATAGGTTTTGCGACCAGTGTAGATCCAGATCAGCCTGTGCATCCGCACAGTCTGATCATGATCTCCATGGTTCGCTATTCCACCAGTGAAACGCCAATCATGATTCTAACAAGCAATATAGATTGTTAACAGGCTACAGGAGTGTGCTATTTGTTCAGGAGATACACTGGTCACATGTCCCATAAGCCCCACTTCTTCAGTCACAGCCACATGTGCATCAGTCTGTTAGCTTCAATTTAACAAAACCTACATTAGCTAGTTATGTAAGTTTACTTTTAACCTTTTTAGCTCGACTATTCGAAGAATAAGTAGAGCTTATATTGTCACCCCGGCGTCGGCGTTTTTAGTCAACCTTGTATATGGAATACTACTGGCCACACCCACCATACTTGCACAACTTCATCTCCTAGTGATGTACATCAATAACCCCTGATCTATATTTGACCTTGACCTACATTTCCTCTTGAATTACTTAGTTAATTCCCCTTGGTTAAGGTTTTTAGTCAACCTTGGTTAAGGTTTTTAGTCAAGCTTGTACATGGAATACTATTGTGCATACAGACACCATACTTGGACAACCTTTTCTCATAGCGATGTACATCAATAACCCCTGATCTATATTTGACCTTGAACTACATTTCCTCTTGAATTACTTACTTAATTCCCCTTGGTTAAGGTTTTTAGTCAACCTTGGTTAAGGTTTTTAGTCAAGCTTGTACATGGAATACTATTGTGCATACAGACACCATACTTTGACAACCTTTTCTCATAGGGATGTACATCAATAACCCATGATCTATATTTGACCTTGACCTACATTTCCTCTTGAATTACTTAGTTAATTCCCCTTGGTTAAGGTTTTTAGTCAAGCTTGTATATGCAATACTCGTGGCCCTACACCCACCATACTTGGACAACTTCATCTCCTAGTGATGTACATCAACAACCCCTGACCTATATTTGACCTTGACCTACATTTAACCTTGAATTACATAGTTAATTCCCCTTGGTTAAGGTTTTTAGTCAACCTTGGTTGGTTAAGGTTTTTAGTCAAGCTTGTACATGGAATACTAGTGTGCATACAGACACCATACTTGGACAACCTTTTCTCATAGGGATGTACATCAATAACCCCTGATCTATATTTGACATTGACCTACATTTCCTCTTCAATTACTTAGTTAATTCCCCTTGTTTAAGGTTTTTAGTCTAGCTTGTATATGGAATATTCCTGGCCCTACACCCACCATACTTGGACAACTTCATCTCCTAGTGATGTACATCAACAACCCCTGACCTATATTTGACATTGACCTACATTTAACTTTGAATTACTTAGTTAATTCCCCTTGGTTAAGGTTTTTAGTCAAGCTTGTACATGGAATACTATTGTGCATACTAACACCATACTTGGACAACCTTTTCTCATAGCGATGTACATCAATAACCCCTGATCTATATTTGACTTTGACCTACATTTCCCCTTGAATTACTTACTTAATTTCCCTTCGGTAAGGTTTTTAGTCAACCTTGGTTAAGGTTTTTATGCAGGCCGCAGCCACATTGACCTACATTTAACCTTGAATTACTTACTTAATTTCCCTTGGTTAAGGTTTTTAGTCAACCTTGGTTAAGGTTTTTATGCAGGCCGCGGCCACCTTGTTTGTCAAGCTATGTGTACATCGACAACCCTCGTAGTCGAGCTATGCTATTCTCCTACAGCTCTTGTTCATGCTGAGGATACACCATTATGTTTCCGGAACATCCTAAGAAGTATATGTCGTGACCACCATTTGAACCGTCTCGACGAGACGGTTCAAATGAGTGATCACAACATATACTTTCATTGAGAAATAACAAAAATAAAAATATTTAATAAATATCATACCCATAAAGGTGTAATCCGTTTGTAATAGGTTAAATTGGTTTGTGCTTGTAAATATCCGAGTCGTTTCAGGGGATGACATGTATACAGTATACACTCGTTAGCTCAAACTCCCTCAAGTCAAACTACTGATAGCTTAGCTCAAACTCCCTCAAGTCAAACTACTGATAGCTCAAAGTCAAATTTTTGGTCCGATGTTGGTACATGTTTTTCGTTCTGTGTGCTTTTCAATCATGAACTGACATTGTCATAAGAGATAAATGACAATAAAAGCCACCAAAATATGTGTCCAATTTGAAGAGGATCTTCTGTGAATTCCTGTCTGTCTATGAATAACAGTGTCGTTGATGAACCTTAGAAGAAACACTATATCAATCAATTCGATCTTCTGTATGATGATTTCCTGGCTTAACACATTACCCATATATTTAGCAAAATCACTGTCTTCTGTTTTCTTGCACGTGGATGGGCAGACTGATCTTGAAAGTGCTGCGATCTCACCTTCCATCTTATTTTTTTTAATTTAGACCTTTCTAAACCCTTTCACCCTCAAATATCCGATATTGATAGCTCCGTGCATATTTCTGGACTATTTCATTAATCAGAGATATTTTTAAAACATCTGAAAAATACTGACAAACACCGTAGATCTTGATGAGACGGCTTGTTACAATTAATTGAGCTATCAGTAGCTTGTTACAATCAATTGAGCTATCAGTAGCTTGTTACAATCTACAATCAATTGAGCTATCAGTAGCTTGTTACAATCAATTGAGCTATCAGTAGCTTGTTACAATCAATTGAGCTATCAGTAGCTTGTTACAATCAATTGAGCTATCAGTAGCTTGTTACAATCTACAATCAATTGAGCTATCAGTAGCTTGTTACAATCAATTGAGCTATCAGTAGCTTGTTACAATCAATTGAGCTATCATGAGCTATCAGTAGCTTGTTACAATCAATTGAGCTATCAGTAGCTTGTTACAATCAATTGAGCTATCAGTAGCTTGTTACAAGCCGGCTCATCAGGATCTACAGTGTTTGCAAATGTCTGCTTTATGGCCTGAATGGTTGAAAGGGTTAAACCCTGGTTATCTCCCCTAGACCATTTGCTCAATGGTGTGCGTATTCTGTGGCAGTTAGTTGGCCTTGAATGTAGGTTAGTTTATGATGCAAACTGGTACATATTTTAGTGTTGGAAGCGTGTGTTAACCCTTTCAATACTACACCTTTATCATGCAGTTTGCTGAAATGGCTTTGGTGTGGTATGGACGTGGCACCAGCTCAGGTTATTCTTATATCAGGGCTGCATGTATTATTTTGATGTAAATATTCCGTTCTGATTTTGGGAATTTCCCCCCAATGCAGCAGGTTAAATGCGGGATCGAACCTGTTGGCCCGGCCTTAAATGACCTTAGCTGTTGATAGCTAGGCCGTTAAACACCAATACATCAAATCATAATGTTTACAAATGGTGTACATTCATATGAGCCGGATTGTAACGAGCCGTCTCATCAGGTTCCTCACATAATAAGTTGTGGATATTTTCTAATTTCTAAAAAACAGTACCCTTTGTGATAAATTGACTAGTCTGAAAAATAATATGAAACGGATGCACAGGCTGATTTGGATCTACACTGGTCGCAAAACCCATAAGTCCCATTTATTTCTCTGGTCACAGCCACAAATTAGCCCTATTTTATCAGTAGCCGATTTCATCAAAATTGCGAAGTATACTTATCTAGCAAAGTATACTTTGAGGGAGTAATCATTTATTTTCCCCAAAACGACTGCATATATTTGATGATTAAAAGTATGCAGAATTATTATACTGAATTTATTACATTATCACATCGGCTGTGATAATGTAATAAATTCAGTATAATAAAAATTAATAAATTTATCATTAAATTGAAAATTTCTCCCTCAAGTATACTTTGCTAGATAAGTATACTTTGCAATGTTTGGTGAAATAGGCTACTGTCAGATCTTGGTTAGTATATCTTGTCTGGATATTTTTGCAATTGGCAAAAAAAACTGGATGCAGGTATGAGACCAGGCATATTACTTTGTCAGTTTGAATGATTTTGTGTCAAATGTAAGTGTGATATTTTCTCGTTATTTCCGTCAGCTTCAGGAAGACAACCCGTGAACACTGAAATATACTTAGTAATATCATAAATATAATGTTTTTGCTAGTAATTCAGTGTGACAAATTTCTCCTTTCAATTCCCTGTAAAACTGGCTGTGTGATAACTGTGAGTGGATAAATGGGGCTTATAGTATTTGCGATCAGTGTACAGTGCTCCAGATAAGCTTTGTGTCTAAAGAGTATTGTACCCCCTGATTTCAAATTAAATGCATATTTTATCTCTACAAATAGATTATTGAGTTCATAGACCAAATTTAAACATTCACTTATTTATGCTGTAATACAGTTGAAAATTAACTTAGTTGAGCTGGAAATTCTTTTTGCAGCTCAACTAAGTTAATTTTCAACTTTATTGCAGTATTTCCACTACTCAATTTGAAAATCAATGGGTATGTTCACACTGTTGTGCGTATTTGTACTCTCACTTTTCACCATCAATGCATATTCACTAAAATAAGTGCGTAAAATACGCCAATACGCTTCTTATCTGGAGCTCTGAGTGTAGACCTCCGTGTATCCATGCAGTTGTGTGCACTGTATGTAGACCTCAGTGTATCCATGCAGTTGTGTGCACTGTATGTAGACCTCAGTGTATCCATGCAGTTGTGTGCACTGTGTGTAGACCTCAGTGTATCCATGCAGTTGTGTGCACTGTATGTAGACCTCAGTGTATCCATGCAGTTGTGTGCACTGTATGCTGCATGCGGTGTTGATGAGATAATGTAGGGCATTGCTCTTTAGCAGGTGGGTGGTTGGTCGGGCGAACGTGACGGTGTACATTAACAGTAGGGTTTCCTGGTTTGGCCCTCAGGTACGTTTTTATCTTTTGCTCTTTTGTTACCTGGGAGTTGAATTGGGTTAGTTCTCATTATAAAAGTAGTAAGATTATTACTGATGCTACTGCTTTTGGGAGGGGGCCAGGCATCAGATCAGGACTATTCTGATTTCAGGGCCAAATATATAGTTTTTATATTGTAAATATTGAGTTCTGATTTTAGGACTCCCCCCCCCCCCCCCCAATTGGTACAGGTAATATATGGGATTTAGTACTAAACCCTTTGACCCGGCCTTAAATGACCTTAAGGCCTTTAAACCCCAACAAACAAACATACTCTCTAGCAGATCAGGAACTCGACACTTAAACCCCCAACTATAAGACTATTTGTTATAACACAAATATGGATATAACACTATGAAGTCATGACTCCCAAAGATTCAGTTTTACTATATGTTGCATACATTTAGTATGGACGTAACACAAATTCACTTGTAACACGATGGTTTCCAATGGATCCCAATCATAGTGTTGTTATAAATTGAATTTAAGTGCACAGCCATATTGTGATTGTCTCCCTTTGACCATAGTGGGGAAGCCAGGTATATTGGAATCTTAAAATATCCAGGGAGGAGGGGGGGACTGCTTTTAAAATCTTGTGCACTCAAAATCACCGAGTTTGATTGGCCGAGCTCGACCAACCAAACTCATTGATTTTGAGCATGAGAATGGTGTACATGCTCAGAAAGTTTAATCACATTCACAAATTTCAGTAATCTTTTGGTTCTTTTTATGTTCGTAGCCAGAAAAGCAATATTCTTCTGTATTTTTCATGAAGTATATGTTATGATGTCTAGTGTGAATTGTCTGTATGATGCATTTCGAGTGTCATATAAAAAAACACAAACTTCCATAGAGAAATAAGGGAATAGGAAATATATTCTTCTTGAAATCACAGTACAGGAGGATTGGAGGATAAATATTTCTGAATCCATCCTTCGTGGGATTCAGATCAGTATATTGTGGTAATTATGATGCTGGAAAATTATTGTAATTTCAATGCTCAATTTATTACAACACTTGCACTATACTGGTATATTTACATCTACATGTGTACGTGGATGTGACTCGAGAACTGGGGCTTACGGGTTCTGCGGCCAGTGTAGATCCAGATCAGCCTGGATATATGCTGAATTCTATATTATTATATGTACTGCTGTATGTGTACCTGTTTTATATGTGGCTGTGACTGGAGAAATGGGGCTAATGTGTTTTGTGACCAGTATAGATCCAGATCAGACTGTGCATCCGCACAGTCTGATCAGGATCTACACTGTTCGCTATTCAATCAATGAAACGCCGGTCATGCTTCTAAGAGGCAATATACCTTGTTATCAAGGTACAGGCTTGTGCTATTTGGTCAGGTGCTATACGCTATACTGGACATACGGTAAATCCCATAAGTTCCATTTCTCCAGTCACAGCCACATGTTACATCATTGTCGAAAAATTCTTGGAAAAAGCATTTTGATTTCGGAAGAGATTAAATCCATTCACTTTCACTTTGATTTTAATCATACTACTTGGATTAAGATGACCCGACAATTTGTTCTTCCTGCCCCGTCTGTGTCTGTGGCTGTGACTGGATAAATGGGGCTTATGGGGTATATGACCAGTGTAGCTCCTGATCAAATAGCACACTCCCGTAGCCTGATAACAATATAAATTGCTTGTTGGAAGCAATATGGGTGTTTCATTGATGGAATGGGAAACAGTGCAGATCTGGATAAGACTGGATGCACAGGCTGATCTGGACCTACACTACTCGCAACACCCACTGTCTATATATGACATTGCTGTTGAACAGACATGAAATCAATAAATCAATCAATCAACCAATCAATCAACCAATCATTGTTCCTGTACAAACATCCCCAGGTCAGGTCTTCCACTGCCCCCTAGCCCATTGTGCTCCATCAGTCCCCTGTTGACCCAAGTCAGATTTAGATTGGGCACATTGTTACTCCATTGGCCCCACTCAAATTAATTACAACCAGTCATTGTGTGAAAGGTCACATATCCTCATCCCCCTCTGAGCTTCAAGGGAGCTGTCAGCCCCTTTCTCCTGCAGGGTCCACCCTGGATGGATGGCTGCCCTTTTGGCTGATAATATCCTACAAGGGATTTGATGGTAACTGCCATTAGTTGCATAAGCTTCCAATTTGATGTGTATCAGATTTGTGGCTGTGACTGGAGAAATGGGGCTTATGGGATTTGTGGTCAGTGTAGCGTTCAATCAAATACAAATCACTCCTGTAGTCTGATAACGATCTATATTTCTTGTTAAAAGCATGTCAGGTGTTACATTGATGGAATGGTGAGCAGTGCAGATCCTGGTCAGACTGTGTGGATGCACAGGCTGATCTGGATCTACACTGGTCACAAAACCTGTAAGTCCCCCATTTCTCCGGTCATGCACAGCCAGATTTGATGGTTGCGTTTTTTAAACTGGGCAATTTGCCATTTTTGGCCAGTGTAGTCTTTGACCAGCCTGTTCGATTACAATTTTCGGGTTTGTGGTTTTAAAGTATTTGCGGCCAGTGTGGCCCTTGATCAGCCTATATATGTTTACAACTAGTGTAGTGACTCACAAGCTAGCAAGATTCCAATTCAATGTGCATCAGGTTAGGTGAGTGTGCTTTAACATTGTGCATTTTGCCATTTGCAACCAGTGTAGTCATTGACAGTCCTTTGAAATTATCATGCACGCTGATCAGGGACTACACTGTTTGCAAGATGCATATTTCAACAATCCAGAAGTGTATTCTTGTCTTTCAGAACTTACATGATTATTCAGGAGTGTTGCTTTTGTTGAAAGAAGCTAATTTGGTTATCAAATAATTCAGTGTGTGCATTTTCTCCTATTGCTACTAAATGCTGGTATGATCAGGGACTACACTGTTTGCAAGATGTACATATTTCAACATCAACCAGCTACAGTATGCATTCACACATGCTTTATCAGGATTTGTGATTCAGGATGTTGAAACTAGCTATGCTGGTTTTAAAATTCATGGTGTGCAGTTTCTCCAATTGTTCCTAAGTGCTGGTGTGCAGCCTGCTGATTGCTGGTGGTCAGAGGAGATGGAAGATCCACCCAGAGATAGTGTTCAGTTGTCCATCTGGGTAGAAGTAGGTTACAGGTGGCTGTCATTGTGTTTTCACTTCCAAAATTCATCTTGACCACTATTATTACCATTATTACCACCTGGGTTGCCAACTCACAAAATGGCCCATAACTATTTGCATGCTGGGAAATCTGTGGGCTATAAATAGTTAAAATAGCAGAGGACAATTCATTATATTTTCTTTTATTTCTCTCTATAAATATCATGAATAAGTCTTGGAATTCCATTAGAATTCAGTCCGGAGGACACAATTCTAATGAAATTCCAAGGCATATTTACAGAGATAAATAAAAACATACTCTTAACCCTTATGCCGCTATCCATAACACTTGCCATCTGCTGTTGCTTTTATATCTTGCCTTATTTCTCAATAAAAACATGTTTTGACAGCACTTCAGAATCATTTGCAATGGAAATGATTCTGAAGTGCTGTCAAAGCATGTTGTAAATTATTCTACAAGTGCAGTCAAAGCATGTTTTTGATGATAACAATTGAAAATAGAAAATAAACAGCAGACGACAAAAAAATTAAGATAGCGGTCTAAGGGTTAATTTGTTGGATAGTATTTTCACTGCTAGCATGCAAAGAGTTAAAGGACTTTTGCATACATGAGTCTGTTGATCAGAGATATTTAATCGGGGCATATAATATTGTTCATCATTTTGCCACTGCGGTGTGCAGACTATTTAGTAGCAAACACATTTGATCATGAATTCTGAATTCACAGGATTATCAGGAGCTACAGTGGTCACAAATGTTACTGGAGGTCCTAGTTCTATTTTTCCAGCAGTTTATGAAACTGTATCCAATCATCAGTCACTTACCGTATTTATTCTAATAGTTACAGCCCCCTCTCTAATAGTAGCCCCCTACCATATTTGCATTCTAAATATGTTATTTTCACATACAAAAGCCATTCAAAACGTAGTATTTTTTTTATCCTACTTTCCACGTTTTGATGCCCACGGATTGCATAGCCCCGGAGGTGTTTATTAGAATAAATACGGTACTTGACTTTTGTCAGGATGGGTTGACTATTTGCTCAATGGTAGAGTATTGGACTTCAATACAGGAGGAGGTCATGGGCTCCATATATACCTGCCTTGGGGCTTGAAACAAATAAGGTCCCATCTCTAGTGGTTGTGACTGGAGAAATGGGGCTTATGGGATGGATGGGTTTTGCGACCAGTGTAGATCCAGATCAGCCTGTGCATCCGCACGGTCTGATCAGGATCTGCCCTGTTTGTCATTCCATCAACAAAACACCCATGATGCTTCTAACAAAAATAGATTATCATAGTACTTTTAGGGAAGGGGCCAAGTGGCTTTGGTGTGGGATGGACCTGGTTATTCTAATTTCAGGGCTGAATATATTTTTATTTTTTTCGATGTAAATATTCCGTTTGGGATTTTTCCCTCAATGCAGCAAGCTGAATACGGGATCAAACCCGTTGGCACGGCCTTAAATGACCTGAGCTGTTGATTGGCCGTTAAACACCAACAAACAAACAAACAAAACTTCTTAAATTGAGATCTGTATTTGCCTTGGTCAGGAGCTATTGTGAAAACAAAACCAACTTCAAAAGTCCTTTCTTGTGAAGGCAGGTTGGATGCTATTTCCATGTTTGTTCACCTGTCCAGTGGTGGTGGGTGGGTGAGTGGGGAGGCCAGGCTGGACGGGACAATAGATGTCCCAGTGGGAAGCTCATGTCTCCAACTTTGCCCTGGGTCTGGTTACAGGCTCGGGTAGAAAACTGTCAGATTTGTATTTTATTTTTAGTCAGAGTCAAATGACTGGTTCAGATGGCAAATGTGGCTGTGAGTCGAAAATGGTGATTATGGCATTTGCAGCCAGCCTATAGCTTGTGACTCCTGCTTGGTGTTTTTTACTGGAGAAATGGGGGCTTATGGCATTTGTGGACAATATTTTCTTTTCTTCTGAGCTGGATATATGATTGGAGAAATGAGGCTTATGTGAGTTGTGTCCCATCTAGCTTCCAATTTGTATGTATGACTGGATGTATGGTATGTTGTGTGTGACCAATTCCAGCTGCTGATCTGTAGCCTATTTCATCAACATTGCAAAACATTGCAAATTATACTGATCTAGCAAAGTATACTTTGAGGGAGTAATCGTGTATTTTTCCCGAAATGCATTATGTCATATAGAACTAACGACTGCATATATTTGATGATTAAAAGTATGCAGAATTATTATACTGAATCTATTACATTATCACAGCCAAAATGATAATGTAATAACTTCAGTATAATAAAAATTAATAAATTTATCCGTAAATTGGAAAATTTCTCCCTCAAATATACTTTTCTAGATAAGTATACTTTGCAATGTTGGTGAAATAGGCTACTGAACATGTGACTGGAGAAATGGGGCTTATGACATTTCTGATCAGTCAAACCTCATTCAATCAAACTCAGAAGCAGCTATGTAGCTACCTCATAATAAACGTTGACACTCAAAACCAAACTGGGTCGCCATCATCCCATAGCTGTTTTGAACATGCAATAAATACATCAGATGTCTCTCACAAAAAATGCCATCAGGGCCGGTGGTTAAACTACATAAAAGATTATGAGCATGTACTCGAGTCTCATACTGAAGAGTATGCATTTTCATTGGCTGAAGCTAAGCTTGGCTCAGGCTCAGACATCTTGAATTTGAGTTCAAATCCGGAATACAATGCTCAGAAAGTCCGATGCCATCTCTGTATCCTTTGCTTTGCACTCTCTGTCAAATCCGAGGTGACTGGCCAATGGTAAACACCAGCCAGTCAACTGTTGTCATGTGGGAACATTCCTATGATGACACACTGTAGTGATAAATCTACAGTCACCTTCACAGTTATGGCCTCTGCTATTTGTTTGTATATTTCTCTGTGTCTATTTTAGTTTACGACTGACATCAAGCTTTTGGAGACTTTACACTAAATCTCAGTTTGATGGCTTTCCCAAGATTCTGAAAACAGGTTGATGGTGCATGAGATCAAACATTAATGTCACCACTTGGTGTGCTGGTTCCATAAACATTGTGTGTCAATAATAATGGAGTATCTTGCTGGTAAAACATGCCTTTGAACATTTGCGACCAGTGTAGTCCGTGATCAGACTGCGCTAATACGCAGTCTGATCAGGGCCTACACTGGTTGCCAATCATCTATTGAACAATTATCCTGATTATCATCACAACCAGTGTATAATTTCAGCTAATAATGAGCAAAATTATCAAAATCTTCACAAGTTGCATAAATAATATAAGGCCCCTTTTTATCTGATGGTCCCCTAGTTGTAATCATCCTCTGGGGTGGTTGTTAGTAGGGATAATGGGTCACTTGGGTAATGGTCAGCTAGGATAATGACCCATCTGGGTGATGGTCAGCCATTTTGGCTTTGGCTAGTGCTGTAATGGTCATCTAGGGTAATGGTTAGCTGGCTATTGCCCATAAGGGTGTTGTGCAACCAAGGTAATGATGTATAAGTAACCAACTGTGACAAAGTGGGGTTATAACCCCAGCAATCATATAATGGTTTGTGTCTGTCCATGTGTGTGTGTGTCAATGGCTCTTGCTTGCTGGAATTTCTACAATCTGCTTCTATTAACCCTTAACCCTTAGACCACTACACAGAACAATTGTAATGTCTGCTGTTGCTTTTATGTCTTGCTGTATTTCTCAATAAAAACATGGTTTGACAGCTCTTCAGAATCATTTCCAATGGAAATGATTCTGAAGTGCTGTCAAACCATGTTGTAAATTATTCTAAAGTGCTGGCAAGGTGATAAAAATTGAAAATAAAAAAATTAAGATAACGGGTGTAAGGGTTAAACTTTGTATCCTTATCGGGTTGTGGATGTCTGGAGTGATATTGGACCATATTATACAAATCCATCATTTCTCCAGCCATGTTTTTCTCCAGTCACATGTACATCCCACACCATGGTGGTATGATGCTCAAAATCCAGTTTGTTGCAATTGATGACAGGTCTGGCTTCCAAACAATATCACGCTGTAGACACCAGGGGGCCGTTTCACTAACCATCGTTGTATGACTAAAATGTTCGTACGTGTAAAGCTACGATAGTCTGTTAATTTCACATTAACACTGCATTCTTGTAAACAATTATTGGATTCACATTTATTGAGCATAGGCTGCATATGCAGCCTATGCTCAATAAATGTAAATCCATCAATTGAAATTTCCAGACGATCCTAAATTTGCACTTACAAACATTTTAGTCGGTATGAAATTTAGTGAAATGTGTCCCCCGCAGGGTAGCCACAACTCACCATGGCACTATTAGCGTATAATGTAGGAAATGTCATATTGAGTCAAAACCGTTGAAATATTTTGTTCCACCATGGCAGTATTTTAGCCACCACTAGTCTTGCATATAAAAGACTGTTTGCGATGATGATCAGAAGATGAAGTCCAATTGGGACCCATGTTACCTGGATAATTGATGACCAGGGACCAAGTGACCCTGGGTGTAAACATGGCAGGCCCCTTGGAATAATTGACCCCTTGTGCAACAGCTGGTGACCTTTGCCACTGCTGACATGTCCAGTCGCAGTAACTTCAGCCAGGGTCAGCTGGTGTAAATTACAGTGGCTCCACATGTCAGGTTGATATAGGAGCATTAACCCTTACACCTTATGTTATTTTTTTGTCGTTTGCTGTTTATTGTCTATTTTCCATTTTTATCATCAAAAACATGCTTTGACAGCACTTTAGAATAATTTACAACATGCTTTGACAGCACTTCAGAATCATTTCCATTGGAAATGATTCTGAAGTGCTGTCAAACCATGTTTTTATTGAAAAATAAGGCAAGATATAAAAGCGACAGCAGACGACAATTGTTGTGTGTAGCGGTCTAAGTGTCTAAATGTGACGTTGCAAACACGCATGTGATGTCATACATCACACAATTTACGTCACTTACTGACGTCAGAACGTTATGACATTTTACTTCTTTGACTTCTTTGAACTTTGTCGAGTATTCAGGGAATTTATACTGAATATGGAATGACTGAATTTATTTCATTATCACAGCCATTTTGGCTGTGATAATCTAATAAATTCAGTATAATAATTCTGCATACTTTTAATCATCAAATATATGCAGTCATTAGTGCTATATGAAATTATGCATTTCGGGAAAAATAAATGATTACTCCCTCAAAGTATACTTGGCTAGATAAGTATACTTTGCAATTTTTATGAAATCGGCTACTGGATCTATAGTATTTACCCATGTTACGAGCCAGCTCATCTGGATCTATAGTATTTACACATGTTACGAGCCAGCTCATCTGGATCTATAGTATTTACACATGTTACAGCCAGTCATCGGATCATAGTATTTCACATGTACTAGCCAGTCTGGATCTATAGTATTTACACATGTTACGAGCCAGCTCATCTGGATCTATAGTATTTACACATGTTACGAGCCAGCTCATCTGGATCTATAGTATTTACCCATGTTACGAGCCAGCTCATCTGGATCTATAGTATTTACACATGTTACGAGCCAGCTCATCTGGATCTATAGTATTTACCCATGTTGGCTTAATGGTCTGTAGGGTTGAAGGGGTCAAATTGCTGCACAGATCTAATTGTGTGCTCTGGTATCAGATTTGAAACATCTGATTTATATCTAAATGGTAGGGGACAGCATTTATTTCCATGGAAATTGAAATTATATGTGAAAATGTATTACTGCACAACTGTAGTCACTAGGTCAGATGAGGGATGACATGATATTTACTGTTATCTCTCTCTATCTCTACCTCTACGTCCCTGCCTTCCTCCCACCCCTTCCTCCCAGATCCTGATGAGACATTTCGAGTTGGTTAATCTTGATGTGAAATATTTGGAAATATTGGAGTTATGACCAGTCCACTTGAAATTGGGAAAAGCAAAGCAATATCCAGGATAGTAGTCTTCAAATCAGTTTCCACCTATAAAATTAATGCAAGCTGCAGCAGCAGTATCAAATCAGTAGAATGTCCAACCCTCCTCTAGGTTTAATCACACTAAATCATCAGATATTCATGCGCGGTGTAGTCAAAAGTAGTATGTTAAAAAAAATAAGCCAGATTTATTATGCCATACACAGACACTCTTTGCTTGCAGAAACCAGTCATTTGATGCACTAATCTACTTCACAGGCATGTTAATGTATCATTTACATCAGTTTCAAGCATATTCTTTGGGATTATTTTGTAAGTCGGAGCATGTTTGTTATGTGAGGTGGTTTCAATTCCAGCCGCTGACTTTTTGCGCCACCACCAAGGTGGTCACAGGAGATTGAATTTTGTAATTAAACCTATATTTTAATTAGTGAATATCCAGAGCAGAATGGGTTATGCAGGTTATGGGAAAATGGGTCCCACAACATCCATATGAAAAATGAAAGTAGCAGAAAATAGCAAAATGTGTGGTCATTGGTTAGTTTATATAGGAACAATCAATGGTGGTGATGGACCTCTACAAGAATGTAGATTTGATGTCAAATCCAAGTCCATGGAGTCCCAGTGGGCACATAGTTGAATGGTCCCAGTGGTCAGTCAGTGTGAATATGGCAATAAAACCAGTCACATCACAGATGGCAGATAGTGGAATGGCTATATTCATATGTGGCTGTGACTGGAGAAATGAAGCTTGCGGGTTTTGCGACCAGTGTAGATCCAGATCAGCCTGTGCATGATCAGGATCTGCACTGTTCGCCATTCCATCAATAAAACACCCATCATGCTAACAAGCAGTCTAGATCATTATCGGGCTACAGGAGTGTGCTATATTATCAGGAGCTATGCTTGTAACAAATCCCATAAGCCCCATTTCTCCAGTGGCAGCCACATATGTATACAACACTTGAAGTGACACTTATAACTACCATTATCATTCCCTGATGATTTGGTCCAAGATTTTCTTCCCATACATAGAAAATAGTCTATCATTGGGGGAATGATTCAGTTGGACAGTGTAAGAATGGAAAACAATTCCTATTATTACCCAATTCCCTATATATGTTGATATTCCATAGTTTTGACTAATTGACGTGGTTTTGACGTGCCTGGGCAATAGTTCCGTGTGTCTGGGCAATAGTTCCGCATGCCTGGGCAATAGTTCCGCGTGCCTGTGGAATAGTCAAAACTATTTTCACCACCCGAAACTCATGACATCATGATTTTTGTCGAAGATTACGTCTGTCAACGTGCTCCGCCAAATTTAAGTTCATTGTGTCACATACACTTACAGGTTGAGTAATAAAATAGTTATTTCATGTTAATTCTGGGAACAGTAAAAACATATTGCCCCTCGGTACTGTGGACAACCCAATGCACTAGGGCAATAGTGCCTCGGGTCGTCCACAGCACCGAAGGGCAATAGTTTTGACTGTTCTCCGAATTACCATGAAATAACTGTATACGGTATTAACCCTTTCAACACCACAGACCTCTATAGAGACAATGTTTGCAAACAGTGCAGATCCAGATGAGCCGGCTCGTAACGAGCCGTCTCATCAGGATCTCCACTGTTTGTTAATAATTTTAAACGTCCTATTAAGTTACTTGGTGTTGAAAGGGTTAAAGGTACATGTTTCCTTAAAATGTTAACAGACATTCTTTATAATCTGTCGAAAATATTATGTTTTCAGGTGACCCATTTAATAGTATAAATAATGAAAAAGTATCATGCCTCATTTGCATATGAAAATAGCCTGATACCACCGCGAGTCACTATCAGTAAAATAAATATTACTAAATGATTATATCTGTATAGCAGGCACTTGTAATTTTTAGAACTGGTGGAATAGTGACACAATTATACACTTATTTAATTCCATTTTGTGCCTCCCTGAGTGGGCATGTACCATTTAAAATGTTTGAAGAGTGTACCATATTTCTGAACAAACAGTGGGGACGGGTTTTTGCCAAGAAGTTAGAGAGATCACTAGCCATCAATACCAGAGGATGTGGGTTCAAACCTCGTCTTAGGTATCAAAAATACTTTCATAGTATTTCCAACCCAACCGGTCTTTCAAATGAGACTGGAAATCGAGGTCTCGTCCCCAAATGACCTTTGCTGTTGCTGGGACGTTAAGCTCATTCACTTTCACTGAACATACAGCATGAGGTTTTTCTCTGCTGAATTTTAAAACTTGTTGCTTCTGTGCTAGCTACATTTGAACCCGTCGAAACCAGGGGCCCATTTCACTAATCTTTGTATGACTAAGAATTCCGTAAGTGCAAAATTGGAATTTAGAATAACATTTGCACTGACAACAAATGTTGGAAAATATATAGTGGATGTGTTCACATGTATATGTATATGTATATTATATGTACATGCAGGTTGGAAATGGTCATTTAGTTAACTATGCTAATGTAAGAAGCAAATTCATAAAGATCTTCGTACAAACTTATTTATCGTACATTTAAGTTTAGTAAAACGCAACCCAGACACCCCGGGTCAGTCCATAGGGTGTCCTGTTCAGAGAATTCCACCTCAGTTCATGTATATCACCCTGTATTTGTGTTTTGTAATCCTGAACAGGCATTATGTTTAGACATAAATTACTTGAAATCCATCAAATTTAAAAAAACTGGGCTTCCCACGGTGTCTGACTTAGAAAGGTTCCTCTGTGTAGTAGTTTATCCTTACAGATGCATAGTTTAGTCACTCATAATATTGATATTGTACGGTCACTTTAAAATGTCTGCTATGTTTATTTGAAGTCACACTTCACTTGAAATAACCCCAATTTATTTGATGGAGGTAGTTTGAAAATCAGTTCTCAGGACATGACACTCGTTAATAATATCTCGTGAGAAGATGCTGAACTGTGAGTATGCAACCAGTGTAGGCCGTGATCAGACTGCACCTGTGCAGTCTGATCACGGCCTACACTGTTTGCATGGTACATAGCCTGACATTGTCCACCATACTGCAAGTGATGAGCTGATCGTCTATTGTCTGAGCATTGGACTTCAATATCAAAGGTTGTGGGTTCGATCCCTATATGAGCATGACCTGTTGGGACATTAATCCCTTTTACCTTTGTATTGCAAACACTGTATACTATGACCAGATAGCTGTCATTTGGATGTAAAACCTTTTTACCTTTCACGTTTCTGAATATTTACACCTTCTATACATTCATAATGCAAACGCCCATTCGACGTGTTGCGTTTACATCCCAATACAATACATCGTGCGATGTTAATTGGTTAAAGTTTCGCAACGTCTCTGTTCCAGGAATTGCGACAAAATGACGTAAAACAAGATAATTGTTAATTCTTACGCCATATTTGGTTATTTACCTTTTTGAAACTATCAGAAAATGCAGTGTAAATATAAGTAATAAAACCATGGGCTGTTGTGTTTACTGGGGTGAACATTACATTTGGTCTGTTTAAAGTTTGCGAGGAGTCCAAATGCACTGTACACCCCAGTAAATTCAATGAGTCCTTCGGACTGCACACACTTTTAATAGACCAAATGTATTGCGTCCACCAGTAAATGCAACAGCTCATGGTTGTATTCCATAAAGGCAAACATGTGTTGCCTATAACATGGTAGCTTTTATGGCAAAATTACTTTTGTATTTGTACTCACTACTGATATTTGATTAACCCTTAGACCGCTTGACACACAACAATTGTCGTCTGCTGTTGCTGTTATATCTTGCCTTATTTGTCACTAAAACATGGTTTGACAGCACTTCAGAATCATTTCCAATGGAAATGATTCTGAAGTGCTGTCAAAGCATGTTGGCAATTATTCTAAAGTGCTGTCAAAGCATGTTTTTGATGATAAAAATGGAAAATGGAAAATATACAGCAGAGGACAAACAAATTAAGATAGCGGTGTAAGGGTTAAGCTGGTTAGAAATACCCAGTTGTGTCTCTTCGAGTCTTGGATCATAATCAGGGATGGGGAAATATGTAAAATCAATTCCAGACCCAATGCGCCACCCCTGATAACACTGAGGGGCCCTGTGCTACCTAGCCACAGTGACCTGATCAGTTTGTTTTGTTTACTAGGGGTTGCCTGGGTACACAGATCGCCAGATATTCCCACATTACTGTTAGGGGCCAAAGGTCTTGTCAGATCAGCTTACAATAACATTGGGGCTGTCAGGGGAAAGACTGTGGTGTTGTTAGCACATGTATAACATAGCCCTGTCCCTTCCCTAACAACAACAGGTTAGAGAATACCAAATGGTGCAAACTCGCCAAGGGGTATGCAAAAGTAGTCTGGTATAAACAAAAATAGTGCGGGTGTTTTGAGGTCACAGGCACAATTTTCTTGAAAATCTTGATCCATTACTACCCATGAGTTTCACTTGAGGAACATTTTGGGGTGCTTTTAACACCAGTTTTCAGCATATTTTTGTACCAAAACAAAATGTTCATGAAAAACCAGATGAAAGGGGTGTTCCTGGTACTTGGTTTAGAGGTTCAACTGTATATTTTATACTTTCTCATGTACATTTATACAGCTGGATCGATCGCATTTTCGTTTCTGCCTCGTGTAGTTCCAGATCAGCCTGCTCTTCAACTCAAATTGAGGATTGGGTTGATAGTCAAATGGTAGGGCATTGAACTTCAATACCGGAGGCTGTGGGTTCAACTTTCGGCTGAGCATAAATAATCACATTCATAGTATTTTCCTTTACATTGGTCTTTGGATGAGAATTGAAACCGAGGTTTGGGGGACGTTTCACTAAACTTTGTTTGAATAAAATGTTCGTAAGTGCAAACTGATCATAATCTGTAAATTTCACATTAACAATAATTTCTTGTAAACAATTATTGGATTTACATTTATTGAGCCTATGTTCAACAAATGTAAATCCATCAATTGAAATTTCCAGACGATCCTAAATTTTCACTTACAAACATTTTAGTCGTACAAAGTTTAGTGAAACGGGCCCCTGGTTCTTTAACGTGCCCAGACTCTCATTCAAATCTGATACACTGGACCGCAGGAAATACAAAGTATCTCAGAAATACTGACGCCCTGGAACTGAACCCTGAATCGAACCTGGGTCGCCAGTGTGGCAGTCCGACGGTGTTACCCCACGACCACAGTCTGCTCTTCGATATGAAATAGGAGATGAATTGATACTTATAGATAAATAGATTATTGTATTTGTACTGCCACACTAAGGGGTCAATTGCTGGACCTACAGGGGCTGGCTCTGGGGAATGAAATTGTGACCATTCACAATTACATAAAGGGGCTTATAGAGTTTGTGACCTGTAGCCTATTTCACCAACATTGCAAAGTATACTTTTCTAGCAAAGTATACTTTGAGGGAGTAATCATTTATATTTCCCGAAATGCATTATTTCATATAGAACTAACGACTGCATATATTTGATGATTAAAAGTATGCAGAATTATTATACTGAATTTATTACATTATCACAGCCAAAATGTTTCACAAAAATTGCAAAATACACTTAATTTGAGGGAGAAATTTGCAATTTAAGGATAAATATATTAATTTTTATTATACTGCATTTATTACATTATCACAGCCATTTTGGCTGTGATAATGTAATAATTAATTCAGTATAATAATTCTGCTTACTTTTAATCATCAAATATATGAACACTGTTAGTTGTATATGAAATAATGCATTTCGGGAAAAATAATGAATACTCCCTCAAATTACACTTTGCTTCAGATACCGTTAAGTATGCTTTGCAATTTTGGTGAAATCGGCTAAAGGAGCTACAGCTAGTCGCCAAGAATCTTCATAAAAGCCCTTTTTTCCTTGTAGCGGGTATCACTAAACTATGTAAACGATAACTTCAAACATGAATAACTTGTGTTTTTAGCTTCATAGGGTGCACGAGCAGTGTGTGTTCTGTCGGATCCGACTGTACATGTGTTCATAAGAGACTATTCTTGTTGATACAGTAGAACCCTGTCAAACAAGAAATATTGTGATGCCAATCGGTGATTTATAACTTAAATGCATCCTATATGTGCAGTTTCCTGTCCAACCTGGGTCATATTAGCGAGACACAAGTACTCTATAGTCTGTCCAGACTGACCATACACATGGTGGAAATATCCCAATCCACTGGTCAGTTGTAAACAATTTGTGTCAGAGTATCATTGATGCTACAGATGGATATGGTGGGTCATGGCTGAGAAATGGGTCCTTATTATATTTGTCACAGTTTTGTACATTTGGATTATCTTGCACATACTGCCATCAGCCAAACGATTATATTCAAATCTGTGTGAATCACATATTTGAATATAATCATTTTGCTGATGTCAGTATGGATCCTTCAGTGAGTGACTGGCGAACAGCGTATGCCCTAGCTGATAAGAACATGCATATGGGTAGGGCCTACACTGTCCAAAGGTGGATAAGCTTCATTTTGGTATGGGGCATCATAAATGGAACAGTGTAGACCTTGATTTCACAACACATATATATTGAATTTAGTCTCTATTTCATTTAGTGTGGTAACGATGCCTGGCACTAAATCATGAAATTGTAATTTTATATCAGAATTTCAATGCCCCCTATATACCGTATTTAGCCGTGTATTGCGCGCACTGGTGTATTGCGCGCATCCCTATTTTGGGCCAAAAAAATGGGTAAAAAAACAGTTCTAGTAAATAGCGCGCAGACAATTTTCACGAAAAAAATCGGCCGAAATTTTGTCATTAGTATAAGAAAATTGCTTTCCAAGTTCACATCCACAATGCTGAACGTGGGCGGGTAGGCTTTCTCAAAGCAGTTAGTGTTGCATTTATTGGTATTTACCGATTAATATGCTAATTAAAAATTAAAAATTAAAAAAAAAAAATTTACGACGCATGTAATGAATTTATTGGAACTACTTACGAAGAATTTTTGTTTTTATTTAATCCACTACATTTGGCATTCGACAAAGCAAGTCACGTGTCGCCCCGTAATCAGGTTTGATAATCAACAACACGTGGCAGCCATGTGTCAGACAGACAGCTTCCCCAAGGCGATACTGAAACACCTGTACCCCAGCCAAATATTGACCCAGTACACACGCGTAGTGTGTATTCACCGTTTATTGATCGGGTTTAAAAATAGACATAGAAGTCGCTGTAGAATACAGCGTATAGCCTCAGCTTAGCATGTTATTGATTGAATGTTATCCACTTATACTGTACTGATCTGACTGCGTGTATGCTACGCTGCTCGCACACGTCATAAGGTTGATTTGCTTTACAACTACTGTCCTCATTAATTATTCACATAATGGCTGACGGCACGTCATAAGGTTGATTTGCTTTACAAATACTGTCCTCATTAATTATTCACATAATGGCTGACGCGTGACGTCACATTGTTGAAAATTTCACAACCACCGATAACAAGCTAACAACAATTGACCGATATGAGACACCAGCGTAGATAAATTTAATTTCGAGACAGAAAATGCCAAAATGTGGCTATGTATGGAGAAATGGGGCTTATGGTATTGCAACCCGTGTAGATTCACGCATATGCTGGTTTATACTGGTTTTAACTCTCTTCAAAATATGCATTGTCCTACTTCCTAATGCACCTGCTAATTTGAATTTCACACACATTCTTTGTTGATTAGCGGTAGGGGTGCAACGTCTTTGTCTGACCATAATGTGCTATAATTACCACCGCACATAGTTATTGATCTCCCAATTAAGGGCTTCAGACGGACATTTAATACCAATCTACACTTACCTCACCCGTACTTACCCATACTTTTTGTGGTGTATAACACTATGCGTAATTTAGGATCACAAATCGATGTTTCCGTTTCCGGTAAACATTACTTTTTTCTCTTCGATCAAAAAAATGGGTAAAACTGGCGCAGAATTCGGCTGGAAAAATGTTTGAAATTTATGTTCCTACTTATAACGCGCAGGGTGACTTCTGGATTAAAAATGGGGCTGAAAAAATGCGCGCAATACACGACTAAATACGGTAGGTGTATTCCTGTCTGTCTATGATCTTGTTGAATGGCCATAAAACTGGACTGAATCAATCAGCCACCTTTTGACACGGCGTGCCCCATACAGTGGTCAATTCCATGCTCAACCACTGATGTGATAAACTGCAAGGAAGCTACTTGAATTAATCCCCCTGGTATGTACCAATTAACCGCTGCCTAATTGTTAATTGACTTTGCAGGTGTGTCAATTGTTTGTAATTGATACAAGCCCAGCTCCAAGAGTGTGTCTACTAGGTTTCCTGATTCACAAGTGTTCCGCTGAACGAATTGTGAATCACGTGCCTGATGGTTCGGAAATTGAAACGCTACCCGTTTGTTTCTGACATCTAGTTGGACTAATGAACCCCGGTCCGTTGTCCCGCTGGTTTGCTTATTGCTGCAGATTCTATCTGAAATTGAGATGGACAAAATCAAGTGTACCGCCTATCCTAAACACCGATGCCTAATCTCCTTGATTCCGGTTTTATTTCCATCTCATCGAAAAGTTTTCCCTTTCAATCTCCCAGTAGTAAAATATCCTGGTTTTAATTGTACCGGTGTACGAGGCAATGTGCCAGTTTGGTTTTGCGACCAGTATACACCCTGAACAGACTGCACGGAAGTGCAGTCTGATCAGGGTGTAAACTGTTCAGCAAAGACTGTGTTTGAAAAGCATCAGTAGTATTATCAAGCAGTTTAAACCCGGATCTGACTACAAGGTAAAAATTCATATATATAAAAACATATAATATTCAACATGAGAAGAAGGGGCTTGTTGCATTAAGACCAGTATAGACACATGATCACCATTTATACCTGGACATCCTGACCAAGGTTACCACTGTTCGCCATTTAGTCCACAACAAAGTTTTGTCGTTCCCAATGAACAAATCAGATAATCATCAAACCACAGTTGCCTTAAAATGGCACATGATCAAGAACGTTCACAAAAGGTATAAGCACCAATTTCAGTATGAAACATCATATATCCTGAATTCTAGATTCCACAGCCACACCAATGCCAGGTAGTATGTTTTCAGAAACAGAGAGCCAATTGTTGATAATGCTAATTTATGTGTATTTGTATGTCATTTGCCCTGTGGGGTACAGTTATAAAGGGCAGGTGATGACCTCTATCACACTGACCCCTTATCTGGGGTGGCAGGATATGCTGGGCCTGATGCGGAATTAATGATTGACAGAAGACATACAGTGGGGCTGGCTGATTATGTACTTCAGTCACTGATATCTCTGGGGCCAGAAATCTTTCTCCAGACTAAGACTCACCTGTCCATCGGTTTTGGAATTACAGTGGAACCTCTCTAAACCGGACACCATGGGAGGTCCCCAGGGTGTACGGTTTAGAGATGTTCCACTGTAAATCAGGGATATTACCATTCTGATATGTATGTGCGTGCTTTTCAATCATGAACATACATTAACATCCAAGATAAATGGCCAAGAAACACATCAAAAATAGGATCGCAGATGTTTTCTTGGTGTTTAGAGAGGTTCCACTGTATTCTAATCTCATCTCAATGTACATTTCTTATTTGTCCATGACAGGTATATAACTTTGTTGTTTAATGGAGATGAAATTCCATTCAATTAATTAAAATCAATCAATCTATGAAAGTGTTCGTAAAAGTTGATGATAAGTTCTGACACAAGCAGCGCTTGTGGTGATCATAGTCATGTCCCGTGACCCCTTCCTGTTACAGATAAATGGTGTGGTGGGTGGTGGCTATTTGGAGGTGGACTATTATTTGTCTGTAATAGTTGGTAGGCACCAATTGCATCAGTGAGAGCTTTTATGATGTTAGATTTGAATGTCTGAGCATTCAAACCTCGTAAAATTGCATGTGGCTTGTTTTCAGCATGGTACCCTAGTTCGTACATTGATAAATCTAAATTACAGAAATAGGACATGTGATATTCAAACTTTCTCAGTACATGTCTGTACTCACTTATCACGCCCAGCCTCGAGGTCCACTTTTTTAGCCTCGAGGTCCACTTTTTAGACCCCCCTAGATACCTCAGGCACCTTGGGCCTTCAAAACGACCCCCCCTTCAAACATGTCTGGCTACGGGCCTGAATTCAGGCTGTTTGATTGCTCGCTGAGTTGCAAGGGCGGATCCACGTAGGGAAAACCCGGTGCACACACACACCCCCCCCCCCCCCCCACCCCCCCCCCCCCCCCCACACTAAAATTTGGAGAGTAAAGATGTTTTTGCTCTAAAATGCGACAGAACGCAGCAAAATGGGATGTAGATTTCAAAAATATTCTGGAAGGCTTACCGCCGGACCCACCTAGCAGTCTCCCGAGCTAAACTCGGTCTGCGAACGAGTGGTGCTAGTTCGAAAATATAGTAAACTATTTCAATGAAGAAGTCCCAGGTCAGGTTAACTGTATTATATAAGAAGCAACTTTGTCATGTCCCTGGTGGCCATTTAAATGGTAAACTGTTATCACGTGTGGCAGGGCTATCATCAGGTCTACTAGTGAACTGTGCAGCCTAATGGCTTATCAGCAGTATTATGGTACCCTGGAGACTTCATCAGTGTCTTATCTGGCTCTCTGTGGAATATGTGGCTGTGAATGGAGAAATGGGGCTTATGGGTTTTGCAACCAGTGTAGATCCAGATCAGACTGTGCATCCGCATAGTCTGATCAGGATCTGCACTGTTTGCCATTCCACCAATGATACACTCGTCGTACTTCTGACAAGCAGGATACCGATAGATTGTTACCAGGCTACAGGAGTATGCTATTTTATCAAGCGCTACACTGGTTGCAAATCCCATAAGCCCCATTTCTCCACTCAGTTATACCTTCTATAATATATGTTGTTGTTCATCAGCCAATGAATCCCTTCAGTCAATCAATCCCATTATGGTTCTCTGCAAACAATCGGTGACTTGTCTCCTCCCCCTATACTAAATTTCTTACAACTAAAATGTTCGTAAGTGCATATATAGGATCGGCTGGAAATTTCAATTGATGGATTTAAATTTATTGAGCATAGGCTGCATATGCAGCCTATGCTCAATAAATGTAAATCCAATAATTGCTTACAAGAAAACATGGTTAATGTGAAATTTACTGACGATCATAAGTTTGCACTTACGAACATTTTAGTTGTACGAAGTTTAATGAAACGGCCCCCTGGAATATACCCTTCTGTTATAGACCTTGATCTGAAGTTGTACCTCTTTGTTCTATATATACCCCATAATATAGGGTGTGGGTATTAAGATCAATTCATCATTTACTGAGAGCAGACCGTGGCCGAGGGGTAACATCGTCGGACTGCCATCGCTGGCGACCCGGGTTCGATTCTCGGCCAGGGCGTCAGTATTTCTGAGATACTTTGTATTTCCTGCTCTACTAGTCCTTTCGAATGGTCCCGTGTATCAGATTTGAAGGAGAGTCTGGACACATTAAAGAACCAGAGGTATCCACCTCCTTCCTTTCTCCCCTTCTTGGGAGACGACATGCAAGGTCATCAGGCCAGTGCCGTCGTTAAATCCAAGCATTTACATTTACATCATTTACTGCACTATATAGATCCATTGGTCAGATAGGAAGGAATCTTTGTGCAGTAAATTTGCCTAGCACCAGTAGTCTATTTCATCAAAATTGCAAAGTATACTTTAGTAGCAAAGTATACTTTGAGGGAGAAATTTTAAATTTTATGATAAATTTATTAATTTTTATTATACTTAATTTATTACATTATCACAGCCATTTTGGCTGTGATAATGTAATAAATTCAGTATAATAATTCTGCATACTTTTAATCATCAAATATATGCAGTTGTTAGTTTTATATGAAATAATGAATTTCAGGAAAAATAAATGATTACTCCCTCAAAGTATACTTTGCTAGTAAAGTATACTTTGCCAAGTTGATGAAATCGGCTACAGATCAGACCGCTATTTTGCAGTAAAAAAAATTGCTTGTAATTAACCTATTCCTTTCGGAATACACCTTTATGGGATTGAAATTTATTCTATATTTTATTTTTGTTGTTTCTCAATGAAAGTATATGTTGTGACCACTCATTTCAACCGTTGTAGGAAAATATTTAGGATTTTCCGCAAATATAATGGCGTATCCGAGGCATGAAACGGGTTAAGGATTCCTATCTGACTATTTTTCAACAAAAAAACAACATTTTGATTGTGATTAGTGTGCTGAATGTTCAGTGTACCCACCCACCCCCCCCCCCCCCCCCACCCCCCATACAAGAGCATTGTCATTTGCATGGTGACCTTGCTGCTGAACAGACCTAAAACCATGTTCAATTAACCCATTTCATGCCTCGGATAGCCATTATGTATGCGGAAAATCCTAAATATTTTCCTTCTACACGCTAAGAAGTATATGTCGCGACCACCATTTGAACGGTTCAAATGAGTGGGCACAACATATACTTTAATTGAGAAATAGCAAAAATAAAAATAAAATATTCAAAAATAATTCATACCCGTAAAGGTGTATCCCGCATGTCATGGGATTAAACCGTTCACCCCCCCCCCCCCCCCCCCCCCCCCGCCAAGAAACTGGAATGGATTTTGACATGTTCATTTTGCAACCAATCCAATTGTCACAAAATGATTTTTAGACTAGTCCATTTATGAAAAAAAAAAAAATTCCTCTTAAAAGTATGAAAATTACTTGCAAAAAGTGCAGATCCTGATGAGACGGCTCGTCACAAGTCAGCTCATCTGGATCAACACTGTTTGCCAATACCACTATACAGGCATGTGGCGTTGAAAGGGTTAAACAATCAATCGATATATCAATCAAATATTTTCCTGGGTCGTCCTCGTGATTGAATGCTGGCCAATATCATGATATTGTTGGCTTGAGCTTGACCGTCTTCTCTGGCTGGAATGTGATCCACTGGACACAGGTCAGTGCTGCTGCCCATCCCCACAGGTCTGGTCACAAGGGTCAGTCAGGTCATCAGATGGTCAGCACATGAACTCAGAAAAAGGCATAAAAAATCATTTACTGTTAATCAAAATAAGATAGCATCTTTGAAGTCTGGTGCAAGTGTGACCTATCGCCATAGATTTTGGAATATGTTTACTTTGGTTACAGTTAGAACCATGACATATATGGCTTTGACTGGAGAAATGGGGTTCATTGCAATTGTGACCAATGTAGCTCGTGATCAAATAGCAAACTCCTGTAGCCTGATTACAATCTATATTGCTTGGTAAGAAGCATGACGAATGTGTCATTGAGGGAAGGGCAAACAGTGCAGATCCTGATCAGACTGTGCGGATGCACAGTCTCATCTGGATCTACACTGGTCGCAAAACCCATAAGCCCCATTTTCCCAGTCACAGCCACATATAAGAGTGGATGGCTGAGAAAAGGTACCTTCCGATCTTTGACCTCTTGCACATTCAATCAATGTGATTAGAATTTAATTGTTTGCTTGTCCCAGTTTACTGCTTTCAGTGACTGAATGGCGAACAGCGTATGCCCTGATCAGACGGCGCGAATGCGTAGGCTGGTCTGAGGTTAAGCTGATTGCACACGTAGTAAGGTAACTTTTCTCAAAAGGTGGCGTATATGAGTGGTTCTGTGTGTGACCAGATCATTATGTTTACTAATTCAGTCAATAGTCTGATCAAATATGATTTTCAGTGGTGTAAACGTCGCGAGATTGACTACATGGCAACTACTGTCTGTTCCACGTTTTCCTGCCGACATACTTTTGGCTATTAAACACATTAAATCTAAACAATATTTAAATGTAAGTACTTTTTCACCAATAACAAAAAAGTCTCCCTAAAATTGTTAGTTTGATGAAATTCCATCAAATATTGATTTAATAGCGAAAAAAAACATTTTCCTATGGGAATTTAACATGGGGGAAAAAGAGGTGGAAGAGGTGGGGGAGGAGTGAAAAAAACGAAAGATATCGGAAATTTACTGAAATGTAATTAAGAAAATAAAAGTTAGATTTTATAAATTGGTCCACAAATAAAAAAAATATATATAAACAAAAAATCTATTTTTAGCCCCCATGTTAAATTCCCATCAAATCAATGTTTTTGGGGGAGGGATACTTTTTTGTTATTGATGAAAAAGTACTTACATTTAAATATTTTTTGGATTTAATGTGTTTAATGGCCAAAAGTTTGTCGGCACCAAAACGTGGAACCGACAGTGTATATAGGCCTGGATCAGAATGTGCAGATGCGCTTGCTGATCTGGGGCTACGGTGGTGGTACATATTGTAAGGTTACATTTCTCGGCCGTCTGTGACTGAAGGAAAGTAGCTTATGACATTTGGGATCAGTGTAGACCCAGATCAGCCTGTGCACCTGCGCAGTCTGATCAGGATCTGCACAGTTAGCAAATCTGTAAGTGAAACACCATCATCATCATCATTTCAAACAGATACTTTTCAGACTGCACAAATATTCCTGTGTGCATATGAGAATTAAGGCCCGCCCCGATTTTTTTCTCCTTTTTTAATTTTTTTTATTGTCAATACGTGGTTGATGGTTGGGAGCATGCGATGGGTAATTACATATTTTCAGAGAGAAATAAGAAAGACATTGATGAATTGTCATTTGCTATTAAGATAGAGAGTATAGCCATTATTTTCATTCCCAGCAGACAAATAGCTAACACAAACGATGGTTGATGGTCGGTATTTCCGATGTTCTGAAAATATAAAATAAAAAATACAATTTCACCCCCCGCCCCCATTTCGAAAAAAAAATGGATGAGAATCTAGCATTTATTTTATAAAGGCCTAAGCACCATTCAATCAATCAATCAAACCAGATTTTTGTAGAATGATGGTTTGATGGTTCAACTGCTGCTCAGATGTACCACTCCTGACTACAAACCACCCCTCCATTGTCGGGTCACATGACATTACCTATTGGCCGTTTGTCAGCAAGTTGACACCGTCTTCCTTTCAAGTGTCGCCTTTTCATTGCATTCTTGTTTAATGTCAACAAAAGCATAAAGAAGTTCCGGATACCGATCTGTGAGATAAATGTGTGCTCCATGGATTCTGATGACAACATTAATACAAATTGAAATCTTGCGACCAAGAATGTTGGTATTGAGCTTATGCTTGTACCTTCACCCAAGTATCGTCAATTGCTGATATCTCTCCTTGATGTATCTTACTGGGATTCACATCTGTGTAGTAATGGTACCTGGCACCAGTAGCCCATTTCATCAACATTGCAAAGTATACTTTAGTAGCAAAGTATACTTTGAGGGAGACATTTTCAATTTTTTGAAAAATGTATTAATTTTTATTATACTGAATTTATTACATTATCACAGCCATTTAATGGCTGTGATAATGTAATAAATTCAGTATAATAATTCTGCATACTTTTAATCATGAAATATATGCATTTGTTAGTTCTATGTGAAATAATGCATTTCTGGAAAAATAAATGATTACTCCCTCAAAGTATACTTTGCTAGTAAAGAATACTTTGCAATGTTGATGAAATAAGCTACAGATCAGTCTTTTCTTCAAAGTCTATACTGAATGTTTTGACTTCATGTATAGATGTTGGACCGAAGTAATTTCCCACCCATTGAAATCCCAAAGACTTACATGTATTTGTAACTGTGCTTGTTAGTATGTTACTTCAAATGTACTGTACATATTTTAATGAATTAAAAGGCATTGAGCAGCCAATAGATTTGCGCAAACTATACACTTCATTATAACTTCTCTTTCCCTCAATGAAATGCTTTAATATTTCATAGACCTGTATTTTTAACATCTCACATCATTCTACAGAAAGCCCATGGTACTCACTAACCCCAAGGTTATTATTACAAGCTCCTTATGTACTATCAAACTGCGCCAGGCGGGACATCTGCGGAGCTCTTGTTTTAAGTATATCGGTCATATAAGTAAAGCTAGCTAGCACCAGAAGGGCATACCAAAGGAAGGTGATTTGATTGAAGCTTAGAATACAAAGGTAAACAAATAAAATAAAAAATAATAATAAAAGAAAACTGTTTTTGTCGCGCCTGCTTTAGCAGAGGCGCGACTATAGTCGGTGCTTTTTCCGTCCGCGTCGTCCGCGTCGTCCGCGTCGTCCGCGTCGTCCGGTTTTTTTGTAAGGCAAATGCGTTAAAGTTATTGTTTTTTCAAAATGTCTCTTTAACCCCTTGCCAGACATTGATAATATTTCACATCAATGTTTGTCTACTTTGCTTCATTACGCACACCCCCACATCCAAATTGTCAAGATCAAGGTCATTTATTTACTTGTAATGTTCACCGGTTTTGTAACAGAAATACGTTAAAGTTATTGTTTTTTCACAATATCTCTTTAACCCTTGCCAGACTTTGATAATATTTCACATCAATGTTTGTCTAGGGATGATGCTTCATTACGCACACCCCCGCATCCAAATTCTCAAGGTCAAGGTCATTTATTTTCTTGTAATGTTCACCGGTTTTGTAACAGAAATGCGTTAAAGTTATTGTTTTTTCACAATATCTCTTTAACCCCTTGCCAGACATTGATAATATTTCATATCAATGTTTGTCTAGGGATGATGCTTCATTACGCACACCCCCACATCCAAAGTCTGAAGGTCAAGGTCATTTATTTACTTGTAATGTTCACCGGTTTTGTAACAGAAATGCGTTAAAGTTATTGTTTTTTCACAATATCTCTTTAACCCTTGCCAGACTTTGATAATATTTCACATCAATGTTTGTCTAGGAATGATGCTTCATTACGCACACCCAACATCCAAATTTTGAAGGTCAAGGTCATTTATTTACTTGTAATGTTCACCGGTTTTGTAACAGAAATGCGTTAAAGTTATTGTTTTTTCACAATATCTCTTTAACCCCTTTTCAGACATTGATAATATTTCACATCAATGTTTGTCTACGGATGATGCTTCACTATGCACACCCCCACATCCAAATTCCAAAGGTCAAGGTAATTTATTTACTTGTAATGTTCACGGTCAAATGCCTCGGCAGGCGCGACACCGCTTCCGTGGCGGAATTCTTGTTTTTTGTAGTCGGACATTCGGTCAACTTCCGGTTTACTGTCAGACTGGCGGCAATTGTAACGGACATGTCCGACGGACCAACGACTTTCGCGGAGACTGAATGTATATCGATACGGGCCAAAATATCAGATGTGTGTGATTGTGATGGGGTTGAAGTGGACATGGTAATAAGATTATACACTTGTCAGAAATATCCTATTACATGTTCTATTTTTTTCCGCCACTGGCCCACACTGTCGTACCCGACTACACGCTTGCAAGCATACAAAATGTAAAACTTTTAAATGGATTTGTTCGGCTGAGGTTTAAAGATTGTGTACCCTCGCAGAGCTTTTATGTGGCCTTGAATAGGCGGATTAATATATTTGAGCTGCCGACTGAGAAAAGGGACCTGATGGCAAAAATTGTGAGACTTATCTTGATCTATTGCATACTCACAGTCAGATTTGAATCTTATAATTTTGCTGAAGTTGGTTCGTCTGTTTCAGTGACTGATCAATGACTGAATTGCGACCAGCATAGCCCCTGATCAGACTGTACGCGCAGTCTGATCAGGGGCTATGCTGGTCGCAGATGTCGTGTAAGTTACGTTTTCTCAGCCACAGTCCCATTTGCAATTCAACACATTTGTCGGTTTAAGCGATGTTCAAACGGCAGCGCATTTCATTCATTGCCAGCCGTTTGATTCATCTTTGACATGTGTCACAGCGACTTGGATGCATGCCGGTGACATTTCGGGCATGGAAACTGCAATTTAAAGTTGTCATCAAAATATTTTAGCTCGGTGGTCAATACTGAATAATATATTAGTGCAGTGGAAACTCTAAGCTGGACATCACGCAAACCCTGATGGGTTTCTGATAATAATGTGCTGTGTTTTTCCACCCAAATATTTTGAGATATAAGGCACCCCTCATAAAAGTTTCTTTTTTTGATTCACTTCCCCCCATCGTAAAAGTTTTCATTCACTTCAGAAAAAGATTGTCTCTAATACTCCTCTTTTTCTAATTTTACTCGCTTATCATTTTTTAACAACTTTTGACTCATTGACTCAAAAAAGTAGATAAAATACTGTATTTGACTGTTTATTTGATAATAAATGCCAGCATGGCTGAACAAAAATCCCCTATTGTCGAACTAGCGTCACATTTTCCCCTCTCAAAAGGCACTGTCCCCCTTTTCCCAAAAGTGAAAAAAAACCCACTGATGTGTGGGCGGTCATGCTTGCAACGCACATGGTTACTCAAAACATAGTTTGGTACCTTTTGTCACAAGTCGACCCATGTATGAGCAGATCCAGGTTTTAGAAATTGGTGAATCTGGAGTTGTTTCCCTTTGACTGTTTGTGTTGGTGATTTGCTCGCTTGTTCTCTGTCTTTGGCATTCATGAACCATGTGACATGATGTGCCATGGGGCTTAACCCTTTCAACCCTCAGTAACTGGAATGTATTTTGATATGTTAATTTTGCTAATCCAACTAATCCAACCAGTCACAAAATGTCCAATGGAAATGATTCTGAAGTGCTGTCAAACCATGTTTTAAATTATTCTAAAGTGCTGTCAAAGCATGTTTTTGATGATAAAAATGGAAAATAGAAAATAAACAGCAGACAACAACAAAATTAAGATAGCGGTCTAAGGGTTAACGAATATCATGAACAAAATAAATGGGCCATTCGTTGACCTAACGGCTTCCATGAATGATATAGTACTGGGCAACCTCCGGTTCAACACGTGTGACTTGCCATCGTCAATTTACCTCACATAATAAGGGGTAAATAGTTATGATCACAGGCCAGTTTTGTCATCGTTTTAAATCACTGAATTCTGTTTAAAATACTTTGGTCACGATGTGATGAAAATCGGCCTATCTCATCTCCGAGCAGAGTTGACTCTGATCATCCCTTCGACTTTTGCAGTGTGATGAAACTGTATTGTTCGCTAGGTGCATTTTTTCATTAGCAGATTGCGAACAGTGGAGACCCAGATCAGCCTGCGCTTGCGCGCAGGCTGATCTGAGTCTGCACTGGTCGCGAAGGATGTAAGTGTTCGTAAGATCATGATTTCTTGATAATAGAGAGGAAGCACACACATATGGGTTTGCATTAAAGGCAAACATTTTTGGACATTTTGTGAGAAAAGCAGTTTTGATATTTTGTTCTGAATCAATGAGATTGAACGATTTACATTCATGATGTGTATTGACAGTTTTGTGCAGTTTTCTAGCTAGTCTGCATCTTCATCTTCAAGTTGAATGTGCATTAATGCATCTGATGTTGAACAATTTATTTCTTGTTGTCTAGTCGTGTATGGAAAAATACTTGTATATCAACGTGTGGTACAATGATTTTGTTACGAGATGATTCGACTTGTTGCGACAAAAGGGGAGTAATGCGTTTGTGATTAATGCATCTGATCAGGGTAGACACTTTTCACTATTGTTTGGGGAAATATTGTTGATGCCACAAAGGAAAAAAAAATATCATGAGGCTGAAAATGATGATGCCAAAAAATCAGGACACATTTGCAGTGCTCCAGATAAGCTTTGTGTCTAAAGCTTACCCCTGAGTTCAATATCATTGCGTATTTTACTTTTACAAATTATTTTTTGATTTTCTTCATTACTAAATAGGGAACAAATGATAAAAATATATAACAAATTTAAACATTCACTTATTTGAGTTTCAAAAAGCAAACACTTTTTGCTGCTCAACTAAGTGAATTTTCAACTTTATGACAGTAGTTTCACTACTCAATTGGAAAATCAATGCGTATTTTCGTATTGCTGTGTGTATTTTGTACTCCCACTTTTGATAATCAATGCATGCATGTTCAGCTAAAATAATTGCGTAAAGTACGCCAATACGCACCTTATCTGGAGCTCTGCGTTTGTGATATTAGGGTTGACAGAATGTGGTTTATTTGCGTCATGATCAATGTAGCTCCAGATCGTGCTGCACAACTGAAACTTGATCATAGACTACACCGTTAGCAGAGAATTAAGCATCATGCTTTGAACGAATAATCCAAGGGGCGATGGGAATTAACCCTTTCAACACCACAGGCCTGTATAGTGGTATTGGCAAACAGTGTAGATCCAGATGAGCCAGCTCGTGACGAGCCGTCTCATCAGGATCTGCACTTTTTGCAAAAAACACCCCATTTTCATAAATGGACTAATCTGAAAATCATTAGATTAGAAATTATTACATTGGTTGAAAAATTAACATATCAAAATCCATTCCAGTTACTTGGTGTTGAAAGGGTTAATGCTGTGGAAGCATGCTCAAAGCTGATCAACAGCTACACTGTGCAAAAACAACTGAATAAGATGTGTTTTATCACTATGGGACAAAAATAGCTCAGATCTGTGGTACACCTAGGTACAGTACAAGGCTGGGTTCGGCAGATTTTGGTTGATTCAAGCGTGGTAGAAAATTGATCAGTGTTCCGCAAAGATTGCTTCGGTGTGACCGATATACGTGTTCAGATGAAATACGCACATTTCGAGTTTGAAGCAAAGTAAGTTAATAATTTTCTTGTTTCTCCATAAATATATTGTATTCAACGAGCATGGATTGGTCCAGATGAAGGCAAAATGCGTGTTTTAAAAAGTGTGAATAGAATTAAAAGTAAATGGTTTGTGATGAAATAAAGTTTTGAAGTCTTGTAATATGCCCGAGATTGTTTTCTCCTGTTCGGCATGGACAGGAAGTTTAAAGGGATTATTATATGTCACACACCATGAAAAAAAATGTGGCTTATTATAACTTTGTGACCAGTGTAGGTCCAGTAGCCTATTTCATCAACATTGCAAAGTATACTTTACTAGCAAAGTATACTTTGAGGGAGTAATCATTTATTTTTCCTGAAATGCATTATTTCATATAGAACTAACAAATGCATGTATTTCATGATTAAAAGTATGCAGAATTATTATACTGAATTTATTACATTATCACAGCCATAATGGCTGTGATAATGTAATAAATTCAGTATAATAAAAATGAATAAATTTATCATAAAATTGAAAATTTCTCCCTCAAAGTATACTTTGCTACTAAAGTATACTTTGCAATGTTGATGAAATAGGCTACTGATCAGCCTGCGGAACTGCGCAGTCTGATTAGGGCCTACACTCATTAAAAACATGGTTTGACAGCACTTTAGAATCATTTCCAATGGAAATGATTCTAAAGTGCTGTCAAACCATGTCTGTATATCTGAAACCTTACAGCTGCCTTTAACCAATTACATGTGCAATACACCTTTACATATTTTTTTAATCAATGAAAGTATATGTTGCGACCACTCATTTGAACCGTCTCGATGAGACGGTTCAAATGGTGGTCGCGACATATACTTCTAAGCACATTTAAAGAAAATATTTATGGTTTTCCCCAATCAAAATAGCGTATCCTCAGCATGAAATGGGTTAAGAAAAAAAATAAAATTGGGATGTGTGAGATTGCTAGAGCTCTCTATGTCGGGAACCACATTGGTCAAAAGCTTATTGCATCTCTTTTTCTCATTTTTCTCATGACAAGTCACAAGTGCAGGGTGTTGGATGACGTGTTTCCGAACAGCCTGATGTCATGTTTTTTTAGCTCACCTAGCTGAGCGAAGCTCATGTGAGCTATTGTTACCGCAATGTGTCCGTCGTCCGTCCGTGCGTCCGTCCGGGCACACATTAGGGTACTTATGTGGCTAGCCCCACAGGGTTATGGACTTAGAAAAGGATAGGGTTGGTTACAATTAGCCACCTAAAAAATCCTTTTATGTGGCTAAAAATCGTTTTATATGGCTAATATTTAACATGTGATAAGCCACATAAGTATAGTACTGTAAGAACGTCCGTCCGTCATCCGTGAACATTTTCAAACGTCTTCTCCTTGGTAACCATTGGGCCTATAGTCACCAAACTTCATGGTCATGGTCCTTAGGTAAGGGGGATTACAAAATTGTTAAAATGACGTCATCACGTAATCCAAGATGGCCGCCGTCTAAAAATAGCACAAATTCTTCAAAAATCTTCTTCTCAAGAACCGCCAACCGGATTTCGACAAAACTTGGTAGGAATGATCGATGTACAATGCTCTTTCAAAGTTGTTAAAATGGTGACCCCGGGGTCAAAAATGGGCGTCGCCCGTGGGGTCAAATATGGATCAAATTTTATTTTTGACCGAATATGGTCATGTCATATATCAAATCGAAGGTAATCGGATCGTTATGTCATCCAAGATGGCTGCCGAAAGGTCAAAAGGTCGTTCTTTTATTAGAGGTTTCAAAATTCTTCTTCACATGAACCGCTTGGCCCATGGTAGCCAAACTTAAAAGTTATGGTCCATGGGTGAAGCCTTTTCAGATTTGTTAAAATGGAGGTCATCGCTAATCCAAGATGGCCGCCATCTAAAACTAGCATAAATTCTTGAAAATCTTCTTCTCATGAACCGACAACCGGATTTCAACGAAATCTGGTAGGAATGATCGATGTACAATGCTCTATCAAAGTTGTTAAAATGGTGGCCCCGGGGTCAAAAATGGGCGTGGCCCGTGGGGTCAAATTGGGGTCAAATTTTATTTTTGATCGAATATGGTCATGTCTATATCAAATCGAAGGTATCAAAGAGGCAATCGCTCTGGTACATTATTTGTCGACATTGGATGGTCATGTCATCCAAGATGGCCGCCGAAAGGTCAAAAGGTTGTTCTTTTATTAGAGATTTCAAAATTCTTCTTCACACGAACCGCTTGACCCATGGTGGGCAAACTTCACAGTTAAGGTCCATGGGTGAAGCCTTTTCAAATTTGTTAAAATGGAGGTCGTCACTAATCCAAGATGGCCACCATCTAAAAATAGCACAACTTCTTAAAAAATCTTCTCATGAACCACCAGCCGGATTTCGACGAAGCTTGGTAGGAATGATCGATGTACAATGCTCTTTCAAAGTTGTTAAAATGGTGACCCTGGGGTCAAAAATGGGCGTGGCCCGTGGGGTCAAATTGGAGTCAAATTTTATTTTTGACCGAATATGGTCATGTCTATATGAAATCGAAGGTATCAAAGAGGCGATCACTCTGGTACATTATTTGTTGAAATTGAATGGTCATGTCATCCAAGATGACCACCGAAAGGTCAAAAGGTTGTTATTTTATTAGTTATGATCCATGGGTGGAGCCTTTTTAGATTTGTTAAAACGGAGGTCGCCGCTAATCCAAGATGGCTGCCGTCTAAAAATAGCACAAATTCTTAAAAAATCTTCTCATGAACCGCCAGCCGGATTTCGACGAAACTTGGTAGGAATGATCGACGTAGAATGCTCTTTCAAAGTTGTTAAAATGGTGACCCCGGGGTCAAAAATGGACGTGGCCCGTGGGGTCAAATTTTATTTTTGACCAAATATGCTCATGTCATATATCAAATTGAAGGTATCGATGAGGCGATTGCTTTAGTGCAATATTTGTCAGAATCAGATGATTATGTCATCCATGATGGCCTCCAAAAGGTCCATTTATTCGAGATTTTGAACGTCTTTTTCTCAGGAACCACATGGCCGTTGCTGGCCAAACTTCATAGTAAGTCAAGATCCTTGGGTGAAGCATTTTCAGATTTGGTAAAATGAGAGTCATCGCTTAATCCAAGATGACTGCCATCTAGCAATAGCACAATTCTTTTAAAACACTCGATGTCACATTCTCCTCTGGTGTTCATGGAGTCAGGTGAGCGAATTAGGGCCATCATGGCCCTCTTGTTTAGATTTCCTTTAATATATCGTTCTAATGGAATGGCATAATATTTTATGAAATATACCGCAGCAAATGCCGTACACGTTTCCCTTTATTATATAGCCGGCTTTAATCTCATAAGTCTGTCGTTTTAACGAAGAATCGGGTACCGTAAATGTAAATAAAAGCTAGAGCACGTAAATAAACGGTACTCAATTCTTTGGTGCACAACAATAGTATCATGAATATCCGTCAAAATCTACTGTAAAAATGACGTCACAGATTACGTAACGTCGGAAAATCGGGTTCGGAAAGCACGTGATCCCACACCCTGAAGTGGGGTCACACACAATATGACTGGGAATTCCCTTTGCGACTTAGTGAAGACCCAGACCTGCCTGTGCAGTCTGAGATCGTGGTCTTCACTGTTAGTTAATCTTTCTTATACTTTATTTATCTGTTAACCCCTTCAACACTACATACCTCTTTAGATGTGTTTGCAAACAGTGTAGATCCAGATGAGCCGCCTCGTAACGAGCCGTCTCATCAGGATCTGCACTTTTTGTAAGTAATTTTCATATTTTTTTAAAACAAAAACAACCCCCCTTTTCATAAATGAACTTGTCTGAATTTAATTTTGTGACACTTGGATTGCTCCTTGTATTAACACATCACAGTTCAATCAAGTTATTTAGGGTTGAAAGGGTTAAACATTTAATCAGGAAGCCACACTGGTTCGGAATGAAATAAGCCTGGTTTTGTCAGGTAGTGTCACGATATGACACACTAACAGGAAAATGTAGCTCCTGATCAGCTAGCACACCTGTGGAACATGATATGGATCAGCGTTGTTTGTTGCATGTATGAAAGTATGTTTCATTGAGAAAAAAACAATCAGTATAGACCCAGATCAGGCTGATCTGGGTCTACACTGTTTGTGATTAGAGCCGGTTTCTCATCAGCTGTCAAACATACATGTAGTTTGCTATCTAAGGGTCAAGATGCTCAATTTTTGGATCAGTAAAATTGTTAGCAAACATTGAAATATTTGACTCAATACCAGATAACGAGGAAAGGATTTGGACAAAATGTAGAATGTATGATAAACGAGTATGACATCCGCAAGGAAATTGCGTAAATTGTACAACAGCCTACGCATTCACCATATTCAATGAGGTATTTGTTATGTGTATCTGCATTTCTGCATACAGATTGGATCCTATTCAAATGATAGTCGGCTGAATTTACAATATCGCACCATATATAGTGCTGAATTTACAATATCTCACCATATATAGTGCTGAATTTACAATATCTCACCATATATAGTACTGAATTTACAATATCTCATCATATATAGTGCTGAATTTACAATATCTCATCATATATAGTACTGCATTTACAATATCTCACCATATATAGTACTGCATTTACAATATCTCACCATATATAGTGCTGAATTTACAATATTTCATCATATATAGTGCTGAATTTACAATATCTCACCATATATAGTACTGCATTTACATCTCCCATATATGCTGATATGATACAATATCCACATATATAGGCTGAATTTACAATATTTCATCATATATAGTGCCTGAAATTACATTCATCTCAACATATATAGTACTGCATTTACAATAATCTCACCACCATATATATGCTGAATTTACAATATTTCATCAATATTTGCTGATTTACAATATCCTCATCATAATAGTGCTGAATTTACTAATTTATCTCATCCAATATATAGTACTGCCTTTAACAATATCTCACCATTATAGTGCTGAATTTACAATATTCTCACCATAATAGTGGAATTTAATCTCATCATATATAGTATGCACATTTTTTAAAAACCCATCTCACCATATGTTGCTGATTGACAATAATTTTCACCTTATATAGTGCATGAATTTACCAATATCTTTCAAACCCTTATATAGTTTACTGAACAGGCCTCGACAAAGTTTTATTTTCTGACTCGTCCCACAGGACGAGAGAACATAACAATCTACTCGTCCAGACTGGACTTCTACTCGTCCAAACTTTTGGTCAAATAACAAAACATACATTTTCAGAAATGGTAATTAGGTTTGAGGCGGCTTTCAGCTGCGCCGAAAACCTATTGTATTTTTTTTTTTTTTTTTTTTTTTTTTTTTTTTATTCAGCCGTTCAGGCTACAGCCCAAACCGCTGGTCGGATCGACTTCAAATTGTGCATGCCGATTCGGATCAAGTGTGCGCAGAGACTCAGAGATTTTCAGAAATATCTTAATGCCACTTTCCACGAAACCGGAAGTGACGTCATATTTTCTATAACTTTCTATAACTTCCTTATTTTCCAACCGATTTCAAAAATTATTTTTGCATTGGAAAGCTGACAACATTCTCTATCTCGAATTTCGGCTGATAACGGGTGGTCTTTGCAAACGTTTTCCAATTTGTACAGTAATGTCAGCAACATAATTTCTTGCCAGTGTGATAGGGGAGTGTCAGGCGCATAAAAGATGATAATTTTCAGAGCTCTTTCTTGACTACTTCCGGTTCTATTGGATGTCAAAGATGAACGTCTTTTTTTCAAGTTTTCAAAATAGAGCAAACGGATGTGACGTCAGCTTCGTTATTTATCAATAGATTTCAAAATTTCTTGCTGCGGTCGATATTTCAGTCATTTAGCTAAAACTTTCCCGCTTTGTGCCCGGCCTATGGTGAAAAACAAACGAAAACTTCACTGGCGGAATATTGCACATATGTAATTTCCGTTTACAAATGGCGTAAACTGCAATTTAGAGTCGATAACTATCGAAAAATAATCATCCGCTGACTTACGGGCTCCCTCCATCTACACCAAACCGCTGGTCGGATCGACTTCAAATTTTGCATGCCGATTCGGATCAAGTGTGAGCAGAGACTCAGAGATTTTCAGATATCTGTTAATGCTACTTCCCACGAAAACGGAAGTGACGTCATACTTCCTATAACTTCCTTATTTTCCAACCGATTTCAAGAATTATTTTTGCATCGGAAAGCTGACAAAATTCTCTATCTCAAACTCACTGACAGTTTTCGGCTGTCTGCTCAAATAAAAGAGCTATATGCATTTGAAGTTGAAAAATGTACATACTTTTCAACGATTTTGCCGAATTTCGGCTGATAACGGGTGGTCTTTACAAACGTTTTCCAATTTGTACAGTACTGTCAGCAACATAATTTCTTGCCATGGTGATAGGGGAGTGTCAGCCGCATGAAAGATGATAATTTTCAGAGCTATATCTTGACTACTTACGGCTCTATTCGATGTCAAAGATGAACGTATTTTTTCAAGTTTTCAAAATAGAGCAAACGGATGTGACGTCAGCTTCGTTATTTATCATTCGATTTCAATTGTTTTTGCTGTAGTCGATATTTCTGTCCTTTAGCTAAATCTTTGGCTGAGGATCGAACCCGGTATCCCTCGCTCCGAGCCCATCGCTCTACCTCTAAGCTAACCGGCCCCACATCGGTGTGATGATGCGAACACAATAATGTTGGACTGTTCATTCTAAAACTTCAGAAATTCTTTTTGCAACCGATAGTTTACACCTTGGGCTAAAGCTTAGTTACACATGAAATCAATGTTTGAGGCTCAAACCGTTGATGCAGCTCAAGCTGCTCTAGTTATATAATGTCTTTAATTAGTTTTAGATATAATTCGCCAGATACCCGTGATTAATTTCGCCTTTTCGAGTTGTTCATTGGATCTATCAATATCTCCGCCGCCCTGCAAAAACCAGCGTATGTCTGACATCTTGTTTTGTTTGTAAACACAGAGCAGACGACAGTTAAACAGGATGCTGAGTCACGGTGACTGGTTATAGAATGCACATATTAAATTCAGTAGTTGCAGCCATGAATGGGAATAAGTCGGACACAGTCTACATTGTATATGTGTATCTTGACAACGCAGAAATGCGAGTGTAGTAGGTAGTCTCCCTTTACCACGCTTGGTAATCAGTTGAATATTTTATTGGAATTTAATATTTTGCTTCGCAAAACTTCGCATTTGCATTTTCTCAGTGGTGATCTTCAAATTTCCACTCGCCCGACTGGACGAGCGGCTTTCAATTTGCACTCGCCCAGACTGAAAAGTTACTCGTAAATACGAGCGGACGAGTGGATTTGTCGAGGCCTGCTGAATTTACAATATCTCATCATATATAGTGCTGAATTTACAATATCTCACCATATATAGTGCTGAATTTACAATATCTCAATATAGTGCGAATTTACAATATCTCATCATATTATATGCTGATATATATCATCATCATATATAGTACTGAATTTACAATATCTCACCATATATAGTACTGCATTTACAATATCTCACCATATATAGTGCTGAATTTACAATATCTCACCGTATATAGTGCTGAATTTACATTATCTCACCATCTTAGTGTGAATTTACAATATCTCACAATATTTAGTTGCTGAATTTACATTATTCTCACCATTAAAATAGTGCCTGATTTGCAAAATGCTACCATATATAGTGCTGAATTTACAATATCTCACATATATATGCTGAAATTACAATATATCATCATTATATAGGTGCTGAATTTTACATATTCTCACCATATTATAGTGATGAAAATTTACTCAATATCTCACCATATATAGTACTGAATTTACAATAATCTTTCACCATATATTAGTGCTGATTTTACAATATCTCCATCTTATATAGTTGCTGAATTACAATATACATATATATTGTGCTGAATTTTACAATAAATTTCACCAAATATAAGTGCAGATTTTACATATTCATCAATTATTTTGTGCATGAAATTTACAATATTCTAATCATATATGTACTGAATGTACAATATCTCACATATATAGTGCTGAATTTACAATTATCTCACCATATAGCTGAATTTGAATTTACAATATCTCACCATATAGTGCTGAATTTACAATATCTCACCTTATATGTACTGCATTTCAATATCTCACATATACATCATATATAGTGCTGAATTTACAATATCTCACATATATAGTGCTGTTTAAATCTACAATATTTGTGCTAATCTTTTTATCACCACCATATAGTGATCTGATACAATATCTTTCTATCTCCATATAGTGCTGAATTTACAATATCTCATCATATATGTGCTGAATTTACAATAATACCTCATATAGTGCTGAATTTACAATATCATCATATATAGTGTGAATTTACAATATCTCACATATATAGTACTGAATTTACAATATCTCACCTTATATAGTACTGACTTTACATATCTCACCATATATAGTACCTATGTGAATTTACATATCTCACCATAGTGTGATTTTAATTTTACTACAATATCTCACAAATATATATATAGTGCAATTTAAAAAGAATTTATATGTGTCATATCTCACCTAGTCATTTCATAAATACCTGCTGATCTCCTCAATATCATTGTCTGGTTATGTGAGTGCACATAATGATATAAAGCAGTGACCATTGCAAATGTCCAAAGGTTCATTTTGTTTAACACGAGTTTTGAAGCAAAGGTTTGAAGAAAATCAGATATTTAGCTGAGAGATTACCACAAACACCTATGTTATTTCTGCTAATAGTGAACAGTGCAGATACGTATACTGATAAGATTTTTCAGATGCCCTGGCTGATCCAAATCTGCATTGGCCTCGAGTCATTAGCCCCATTATTCACAGTCACTTTATTTATAGATTACCCCAAGTACTTGTGTGCAAACAGTGCAGACGCTGATGAAACTGCATATGCACTGTTTAATCTGAGTCTACACTGGTCGAAAATCACCATTTATTCACCCACACTGACCAGTCACATATGAGGTGTGGACTTTAGCCGAATGTCAGCATGACTTTTTATCACATTTTATACAGCTGGGAGATTACTCCAAATACCTGGGTTACATCTGCTAACAACAAACCAGACAGACCCTGTTCAGTCATCTTGTCATCTTGACCTTCACCTATATTTTATACAGCTGATAGATTACCCCAAATACCTGTGTGTGAACAGTGCTGACCCTGATCAGACTGCGCAGATATCTGCGCAGGCTGATCTGGTTCTACACTGGTCGCAAAAGGCCATTTATTAAATAATCACAATCACATTCGACGTGTGGAGTTTAGCCGAATGTCAACTTGACTTTCACCTATATTTTATACAGCTGAGAGATTACCCCAAATACCTGTGTTACATCTGCTAATAACCTCTCGTTTGTTTCCAGCTGACAAATTATTGTTTTCTTATTACAACACAGCGAGGACGTGTTAATTATCGTGTCCACTTATGGACATTGATGACCACCAACGACAGTGCTCGTTTGTCATGGCGGGTCATCTTGTTCGCATATACCTCCCATGGTTCTAGTATTATATTCTGTAGGCATATTTGCATAGTAGTCTCTAACACAGAACATATCAGTTTGTTCAGTTTTGAGATTTCACCGTGATTTTTCTACAATGTATATAGAGTTTATTCAACTGCCATTTTGAAATACCGGATTTATTCCCAGAGACATCAGATCTGCCATGGAAATCCGATAAAGGAACGAGTGGGGAGCACGAATTTCTTTGTCGGATTTACAGATGCCAATTAAGGGAAATAAATCCGGTATTTCAAAATGGTAGTGGAATAAATTGTATATTACTAATTTACACGCTCTTCGAAAAATGTGAAATTTGCTCTTAGACCAGCTTATATAACCTTGCCAAAATTGACAATTTTGACGTTAGTGTATGAATTGCTTCTTCGCCAGAAAATGACATCAATTACTTCTCCGGAATCATGGTAAATCACTGGGTAGCATGTAATAAATTGAAATATCTGGTCCTGATTGCAATTCACACAAACATGTCTCACTGTGATTATATATATAATTAAGGCTGTGACTGGAGTAATTATAGGCTAGTAGGTTTTTGTGACCTGTGTAGATTCAGATCAGCCTGTGCATCCTTTGGTGTGGTATGAACCTGGCACCAGGTCATGATATTCTAATTTCAGGCCTGAATATATTTTTTCTTGATGTAAATATTCTGTTCAGATTTTGGGATTTCCCCCCCCCCCCCCCAATGCAGCAGGTTAAAACGAGATTGATAGGCTGTTAAACACCAATAAACAAACAAAGCCTGTTTCTTCAGTGACAACCAAACTAATACTATAAGCCCATTTCAACAGTCACAGTCACAAATGGATATTTTGCGAGGATGCTTTGACTGGGGGAAGGCTCTGCCATGACATGATAGCAGCGGTCACTGGGCTTTGTGGGTTTATGGCCATTAGGGCGAGTTGATGGGAAATGGGGCCATTTGGGGCCATTATTGGTGACACTGTAACACAGGGGTGAGGGCAAATCTTCTGGAGGTCAACACCAAATCACTACTGACCCTGGATGTTTTGGCTATTATTAAAATGTGGCTGTGACTGGAGAAATGGGGCTTATGGGTTTTGCTACCAGTGTAGATCCAGATCAGCCTGTGCATCTGCACAGGCTGATCCGGATCTGCACTGTTCGCCATTCCATCGCAAGGAAACACCCGCCATGCTTCTAACAAGGAATACATATTGTTATCAGGCTACTGGAGTGTACTATCTGTAGCCGATTTCATCAAAATTGCAAAGTATACTTATCTAGCAAAGTATACTTTGTGGGAGAAATCATTTATTTTTCCCGAAATGCATTATGTCATATAGAACTAGCGACTGCATATATTTGATGATTAAAAGTTTGCAGAATTATTATACTGAATTTATTACATTATCATGTAATAAATTCAGTATAATAAAAATTAATAAATTTATCCTTAAATTGAAAATTTCTCCCTCAAAGTATACTTTGCTTGATAAGTATACTTTGTAATGTTGGTGAAATAGGCTACTGATCCATCTGGAGTTACACTGGTCACAAATCACATAGGCCTCATTTCTTCAGTGACAGCCACACATCAGATCAGTTTGTGATTAGTATGGCATGTATCATAGTTGGGTACTTATCCAATGTCCGTCCTATTTGTCAGTATGTACAGAGAAAGGGAGGGTACGTGTTATCTTAACGATAAATTCATATCTTGATGGTGTATAATCTCACGATCTGGTGTGGTATTAGGGTGCCTAGCACCAGATCAGGATCCTGTTTTTCAGTGCTTAATTTAACAATGAATCCATCCTTAAGGATGCATTATCATATCTTAATGGTGTTTTTCTTGATCTGCTGTAATAAGGGTGCCTGGTACCAGATCATGACATTGTCCTTTAGTGGTGACAGTGTACAGTGCTACCCTTATGCAGGTGTTTTCCCTTGCGAATATGGCCGTGCTGTTGAACGGTTGTAAACTCCCAATCATTTGATTGATCAATCAATCAATCAACTAATCAATTAATCATCAGTATGTATCATTTGGGCTCCCATGCATTAATGTCTAATGGTGTTATTCTGGAGGTCTTCACATATACTTTCATCGAATATATCTAATGATATTGAACAGTAAATGTTTGATGTGCGTTTTGGCCCCCAGCTAAGAAAAGTGACCTAATGATGTGCGCAACCAGTGTAGCCCATGATAAGACTGCGAATCTTGCGCAGATGCGCAGGCTCATTATGGGCCACACTCACTGTCACACTGTTCGCCATTCAGTCAGTGAAGTATACTGCCTGCCATGAGCAAAATGATTACTGTCTGTTTCACGAAACCTGCCCGAATTTTACAGCCATATAAACAATGCAAAACAATATTTGTTTTCAATACCGGTAATATTAAATTTTTAAGAATGAGCCTTCTTTATATTTCGAGAAATTTTGTCAAATATTGATTTGATTACGAAAAATGAGTTCTCTATGGGAATTTAACATGGGGAACAAAAAGATGGAGAACCTGGAGGAGGAGTCAAAAAATGAAAAAAATTGGAAATTGATTCTGAAACCTGGCTAAATAGCTTGGAAATGATCTAACTACGAAAACAAAAGTTACATTTTGAAAATCAGTCCACCATTTCTGAAATTAGAAAAATTTCCCCATGTTAAATCCCCATAGACATCTTCACATGTGGAAATTGTTTTTTCGCAATAAAATCTATATTGGACCAAATTTCACGAAATAAAAAGTAGGCTCATTCTTAAATTTTGCTATAGTTTAATATTATCGAAAAATATATTGTTTTTGCATTATATTTAGAGAAGGTAGATTCCTATTCTACGGAGTGAATGTCCACGAGGCTGAAGATATACAATTGTTCAAAAAAATATTGTAATAATCCTTTTCTCAGCTGGACCCGGTTGCTCAAAGCTTCTGTTAGCTTAAAACACTGTTAAATCCTTAGCAACCCGGTTGCTCAAAGCTTCTGTCAGCTTAACAGACTGTTAAATCCTTAGCAATGCTATAAGGATTTAACAGTCTGTTTAGCTCTAACAGAAGCTTTGAGCAACCGGGTCCTGATGTCTTATTTACAGGCAAAAATGTTCACGTCTCCACCATATGAGGCCCATGTATTATATGTAGGGCTATTTTCTCACGAATCGATAATATAGATACCAAACTCAATTGTAGCTTCAATTGCTTTTGTGTTGAAGCATCAGTGAAAATTATCCACCGATTTAAAAATACCGAAGCCAGATTATTAAATTTCTATTTAAAACAGCAATAATAGTGTAAGGCCACCCACCTATGTGCGATTATTTCATATTTGTAATTAACCAAATAATCTGTATCATAAAGTCACACGCTGTCGATATGTGTATCCTTCAAATGTGGCTGTGATTGGAGAAATGGGGATTATGGATTTACGTTTCTCCCAAACAGCTTGTGTATCAGCACGATCAGCCTAGCTGGGCCGTTTCACTAAACTTTGTACGACTAAAATGTTTGTAAGTGCAAATTTATGATCGTCTGGAAATTTAAATCGATGGATTTAAATTTATTGAACATAGGCTGCATATGCAGCCTATGCTCAATAAATGTAAATCCAATAATTGTTTACAAGAAAACATTGTTAATTTGACATTTACAGACTATCATAATTTTGCATTTACAAACATTATAGTCGTACGAAGTTTAGTGAAGCGGCCCCGTATCAGGCACTGTACTGTTTGCCATTCAGTCACAGTCTTTATTAGGCTGCACAGTGAGTGTGCTAGCAGATCAAGAGCTACACTGTCCAAATGTCTCCAGTCACAGCCACATATGATCTTAGAGTAGTCCTTTCCACAGGTAGCCGAAATGTATCAAACCATGAAATTTGCATAGAAAAGAATAAAAATGTGAAAGTTTTCCATTGTATAAACAATACAATCAAAATAATTGAAAAATCTAAATAATTCCTCCCCTTGAACGAAGTAATGTGAGGTCCAGTGAGTTGGATATAACATGGTGGGCAGGCAATGCCATGTACCCGTGCTGTTTAGGCTGGCTTCGACCTACATTTTTCTACATACTGAGCAACGAGTGGAGCGATTTTGATGCTATAAACGACAGATATACTGGAAAATTGTATAATGTTTCTTGTTGTTGATGCCGTACCTATAACTGTAGCCGTTTCGTAGTTATTTCGAGAAAATTGACAAATTACATATACTTACCATTTAATTTATGCCATCTCAGAGTTACTTTGAGAAAACTTACATAAAGGTAAGTTTTCTCATAATAACTCTGGGATGGCTTCAATGAAATGTCATAAATGTAAGCGTTTTCAAAATAACTCCACAGCAACATTAATGAAATAGCATAAATGTAAATTTTCTCGCAGTTATTTTCTCCAAACAGCTTCAGCTATAAATATAGCTTCCTCGGATTATATTATACAACTTCACTGGGTATCTGAGCTTTATCGCATCAACATCGCTCCACCAGTTGCTAAGATATGTAGAAGAATGGCTGCAGCTATGTATGGGAAGAGTGTCATCATCGGATTATAGTATACAACTTCACTGTGTATCTGAGCATTGTCACATCAAAATCAGCTCCTTCAGTTGAGCACAGCATCATCATCAGATTAGAGTTCACAATTTCCATGCAACAAATGCAGCAATTTGATGAGATAAAGCTGTCACTTCAAATTCAAATTGCTGCAGTTGTTGGTGAGATATATAGAGAATACCAGGCTAGTGTCTTTTGATATCACAAGTTTATCAGGCAAGGCTAGGAAACGCGTAGGAACACCGAGGCTTGCCGAGGAATTTCTACCGTTTCCGAGCCGAGTCTGATAAACTTGATATCAAAAGGCACTAGCCTGGTATTCTATTTACGTTTTATGCTAAAAAATGACCACAGATGAAGTTGTTATCTATGGACAGAACGTGGACTTGTTTACGTTGCTTCATTAAACTGACGTTATTCGGTAAGGTCACGTGACGTCATTGACTAATGGATCGTCAGTTTTCACTTTGTTGTAACCCGGATGTTTGTATCAGGTCAATGCCTGATACAACAATATGTTATCGGTCAGTTCGCATTTAGTCAATACAGGGCAGGTTACCTGATATATAGAAAGATGTGTGTCCAAACAGGCAAACAAAAGTAATCAGGTGAGTGTGATGTGATGCACATTGCCCGCCATAGACAATCACCTGGAGAGAAATCAATCTGATAATAATGGTCAAGGATAAATTCCTATCTCTTGTTATTCCTCTGGGAACCTGGTGCAGAAAATGGGGAAAACATCCAATCATTGTAACCATTGTGACACATTGAAACTCACAAGGGTGTTCCAGTTAACTCCATTAGTGAGCTGACTTGCTGAACCATATACCCCATTCAATAGATAACTCAATCAATTAATAAATTAGTTTACTGAACATATATTATAAAATTGCAACCAAGGCATTAGCTAATCGTATAAACAGGTATTAACCCTATAGACTGCTACACAGAACAATTATCGACTGCTGTTGATTTCCTTATTTCTCAATAAAAATGGAATGGAAATGATTCTAAAGTGCTGTCAAAGCAGGTTGTAAATTATTCTAAAGTGGTGTCAAAGCATGTTTTTGATGATAAAAATGGAAAATAGAAATTAACAGCAGACAACAAAAAAAATAAAATAGCGGTGTAAGGGTTAAATAAAATAGTTGATTCGTCTCAAACAGGCTTTATTAAAAAGGAAGGTACATTGGAGAAAATATCAGACTTTTATATGAAACATAGATCACCTACATGTAAATGAAAACCAGCTACCCAGATTGTTATTTTTTGCATATTTTGAGAAAGCATTCGATAGTACATGTATTATAATTAAGATCCGAAAATTCCTTAATTTTGGACCAACTCTTGCAAAAATGGATAGAAGTGTTTTATCATAATATTTCAAGTTGCGTAACAAATAATGGACATCTTACAGAGTTATTTGGACTTAGAGGTGCAAGACAAGGTTGTCCCCTGTCACCATATTTATTTATTACGGCAATCGAGTTACTATCGTACAGCGTCAGGAAAAAAATTGAATCAACCAACTTTTGATAACAATATATAGCTATTACACTTGTGGTTGATCTTTATATTTCATTACCAGAGGTCTTAAATTCAACCCTTCCCTAGGCATTGAAAACTGTCATAGTATTTCCATCCCACTGGTCTTTCAGATGTCACTTGAAACAGGGTGCCGTTTCACTAAACTTTGTAGGACTCAAATGTTTGTAAGTGCAAATTTAGGATCATCTGGAAATTTAAATTGATGGATTTACATTTATTGAGCATAGGCTGCATATGCAGCCTATGCTCAATAAATGTAAATCCAATAATTGTTTACAAGAAAACGTTGTTAATGTGGAATTTACAGACTGTCATAATTTTGCACTTACGAACATTTTAATCGTACAAAGTTTAGTGAAAAGGGCCCCAGATCCCCATCTTTATATGACCTCAGTTGTTTCTGTGGCTTTAAACCCTTTCACATTTTTCCACTCTCTAGGAGATGGCCCAAATGACAAAATCTGATGACAGGCCATTAAACAACAATCAATTAACCAATCATCCTTATTTAATAATGAATGCATGAATTATTCTGTGACCATTTGTTTCCATCGACAATGTTTTTATCGGAACGAATCTAGTACCAGCACTACATTATACGATGGCCTGTCTTGTGACAAGGACATCTTTTGTCCATCCCACTTCTGAATCTCATGGGAGAGGTCACATGATCAATGTTACAATGTTAATCTCTCTTGAATACAGGTTGTAAAATGTTAATCAGAGCATTGACCAGGGCATGTATGAAAGTCTATGGGAATGATGGGACATTTGTGGTTGTGACTGGAGAAATGGTATTTATGGGATTTGTGGCCAGTGTAGCTCCTGATTAAATAGCACACTCCTACATGTAGCCTGATAGCGATCTATGTTATTCGTTATATGACCATTGGTGGAATAGCGAACAGTGTAGATCCTGATCAGACTGTGCGGATGCACAGTCTGATCTGGATCTTCACTGGTCGCAAAACGCTTAAGTTCTATTTCTCCTGACACAGCCATATTCGGGGTGAACTGGAGACCCAGCTTCCTGCCCATATTAATATGGCCGGATTTTATTTTATGGTAAAAATATCAAATCCAGGAAATATCTAATATCTGAGGAAGTGGGCGTGGTCCCTGATGGGAAGTAGTGGTCAACAGATTATGACCATATTGTGTTACAGCACCCTATATCAGTTCACAATTTCCAAGTGTTCTATTGAATGTGTTGTCTAGAATGACAACACATTCAATAGAACATTTGGTAATATTGGACTGACATCTTCATGGATTAAAGTTATACAAGTTCTGCTCATCATTAGTACCGGTGTAACAGGAAATCTTCCCTCCCCCCCTGGAAATCTTCCCCCCCCCCCCCCCGGGTCCAAGGTCTTTATCAAGGAATTAGTGTCTACTATAGTAGTGCGGTAGCTCTTCCAAGGTTTCGTCCAAGGTCTTTATCAAGGAATTAGTGTCTACTATAGTAGTACCGGTAGCTCTTCCAATGCTTCGGTCCAAGGTCTTTATCAAGGAATTAGTGTCTACTATAGTAGTGCCGGTAGCTCTTCCAAGGTTTCGGTCCAAGGTCTTTATCAAGGAATTAGTGTCTACTATAGTAGTGCCGGTAGCTCTTCCAAGGTTTCGGTCCAAGGTCTTTATCAAGGAATTAGTGTCCACTATAGTAGTACCGGTAGCTCTTCCAATGTTTCGGTCCAAGGTCTTCATCAAGGAATTAGTGTCTACTATAGTAGTGCCGGTAGCTCTTCCAAGGTTTCGGTCCAAGGTCTTTATCAAGGAATTAGTGTCCACTATAGTTAAGTACCGGTAGCTCTTCCAATGTTTCGGTCCAAGGTCTTTATCAAGGAATTAGTGTCTATTATAGTAGTGCCGGTAGCTCTTCCAAGGTTTCGTCCAAGGTCTTTATCAAGGAATTAGTGTCCACTATAGTAGTACCGGTAGCTCTTCCAATGTTTCGGTCCAAGGTCTTTATCAAGGAATTAGTGTCTACTATAGTAGTACCGGTAGCTCTTCCAAGGTTTCGATCCAAGGTCTTTATCAAGGAATTAGTGTCCACTATAGTAGTACCGGTAGCTCTTCCAATGTTTCGGTCCAAGGTCTTTTTCAAGGAATTAGTGTCTACTATAGTAGTACCGGTAGTTCTTTCAATGTTTCGACCCAGGGCCTTTATCAATCTATACTAGACACTAATTCCTTGATAAAGGCATAATTGGGCCAAGACGTTGGAAGAGTATTTGTGGTTAATGAAGTATCGTTCAACATATCGTATTAATGCAGAAAGTGTACCATTATTGCCATGGTAACTATTTGTACAGACATAGCTCTGGAAGCTAATGTTATATGATTTGCACTATCTGATTTAAATAAATGTAAATCTTCATATATCTTACAGTCCATGACACAGATTCTTCAAATGTCTCATGACGCCAGCTTAATGGAGGACAACATATGGGTTGCCAGGCCTCACAAATCCACTCGTCTGATGGTATTGGCGAGTGAATTTTGCAATTGGACTAGTGCTAGTTTGAAGGAATAATGCAGCATTAATATTAAATAATTATGTACAAGATGGTCTTGGTAGCACACATGCCAAAAGAAGCAAACTGTGGCAAACTTTAAACAACTTGAGCCAAATATATGGGGCAATCTGGGCAAGTGTGTCTCGGGTTGTATGACAACTGGGCCAGCATTCAGACACACCCACCGTGGATGCAGATACAATGTGTACATTCACGGCCGCATACAACATCGCGGAATGTGTAAATTACAGGGTCTACTCCAATGGATGTGTTTACAAATGTACTACATGCGATTATGGCTTTTTTTTCTGACAAAAAGTCAGCCGAGCCCTATTATTTGGCGAGGCTTGTTTATTGTTGCATACATGTCTCAGATGTCACAGGTTACGTATGGGCTCGCAGCTCCAGATAAGTGCTGTGTCTAAAGAGTATTATGCTCCCAGATAAATTATTGATTTTCTTCCGTATTAACCCTTTCCCTGTTTTGCGATATCTCGACTCATCCAAATCGAAAACATCTGAATAAAAGAATCAAATGCTGGGTCAAATGATGGTTAAATTATCTGATAGAGTAGAAAACATTGTGGGAAAAGGAGAAATTGCTTGTTACAAGCAATTTCTCCTTTTCCCACAATGTTTTCAAAAGACATCTTCTGCAGAGGCGTCAAAAGTCGTCTCTATCAGGGAAAGGGTTAAATGATAAAAAAATTTAAAGAAATAAAAAATTTGCTTATTTGAGCTGCAAAAAAGCAAACATTGTTTGATTTTTGCAGCTCAACTAAGTAAATGTTAAACTTTATTACAGTATTTCCACTACTCTGTTACGTGTTAATTTGGACTATTCCCCCCAAAAAACAATAATGGCAAACACTGCAGATCCCGGCTCATCTGGATCTACAGTGTTCGAAAATATTGGCTTTATGGCCTGTAGAGTTGAAAGGGTTAAGTAAATACGAATAATAATCAAATTTCATAGAATAACTTGTATTTACAAAGTAAGGGAGCCAAGCAGTTGAGCGAAAACATGGTGATAAATTAAAGGAATATTCATGAAACCAAGAAGGATCTACTTCCACCATTGTAATCGATCCCATGTTATTTGCCCGCCCCGTTTCCTAGCCCTATCAATTTGTACATGGTTCAACACCGTACTAAACTCTTTCATCCCGGTTTGAATTATTGCTGGACTGTATCAGTAGCTGATTTCACCAAGCTCCTCAAACACGAATTAATTTAATTTATCATGTCTCGCTGTACTGTACTACATTTTCTTATGGTAAAAACATGTAATAAATGTTTAATATATACCAGAATAAAATATACTGTATTGTAAAAAAAAAGAAAAAAAAAAAGGAAGTATACTTATCTAGCAAAGTATACTTTGTGGAGCAATTTTCAAGTTATTCATTCATAACTTCATTAATGAATTTAATGAAATATTATATTTTCTAATACATACAATGGTTGTGGTAATGTAACATGCGGCTGTAGACTGTAGAGACCACCACGGCAGCCACGGTGCGACGTGGCACTATTTTGGCTCTAGAACGCAGGAAACCCCAGAGCTCCAGTTAAGGTGCGTAATTTCACCAACTTGCGGTGAAATTTTGTTATTTTTTCATCAAAAATGGCAAGTTTGGAAGTCTTTTAGAATCGTCATGCGGCCATCTGGTTAAATGCTTATAAACTTTGTAAGTGAAACCCCTCCAAACCGGACACACCAAGAACCACCAAGGTGTCGGTGTAGATTGGATCCACTCTATATAATATAGATGCACTCCAAAACATTGTTCAGCAGATTGCAATCATGAACAGACATTACATGTACCAGTGAATCAACTTCAGTGAAACCCATCAGAATTAAATATACTGCGTTTCATGTCCAAGACGGGGATGGACTGTGGGTGTAGGAGATATGGCATTTGACTTCAATACCATAGGTTGTGAGTTCAATCCTCACCATAGGTGTGAAAAATACTTATATACACAAAGTATTTTCCGTCCGACTGGTTTGTCGTTTAAACTGTGGTCCTGTTTCCATAATGGCCTTAGCTGTTGCTGGGATGTTAAACCCATTCACTTTTGCTTTCTTTTTGATGTCCAAGAGAGACTTCAATGCAGGTCTACGTAAACTATATTTAGCCAGTAGAACCTCTACTAAACGGACACACAAGCACATTCAGTATATTTAATTTTGACGATTTCACAAACTTATCTCTAATGATTATGTCTGTTCATGATTGAAAAGCATATAAACCTGTATTGGAATTTCCATGGCCTCAAAACAGTGAAGCCTCTCTAGACCCCAGGGTGTCTGGTTTAGAGAGGTTTCACTGTAATGTGTAACCCGTAGTGTAGATGTCGACCAGAATGTGTGAAAGCAAAGGTCAGCGAGAAGTTCAGCCCTTCTTCTCACTGGCGATCACATATCAATACAAAACCCTCATCTAAAATAACAAAGCATTGTCCAGAGTTATTCTTTGAACAGCGGTGGTACGAAGATAAACAAATAAATGGACTCAACGTCAAACACGCCCCCTATTGTTTTCATGGTCCAACGAAGAACATTCTGGTTTTGCTTATAAATAAACCATTTAGTCCCCATTCGCATTTAACCTGACCTTTAACTCAGGTCACGAAAAATAAATATTAAAATGATATTCCCTGCACATCAATTCAGCAGATTGAAATATTATATGTGGAGAAATCTTCAAAAAAATTGAAATTAGATAGTTGAACTTCGGGGAATGGGTGTCGAAATTGAACTTTCCTGATTAAAAAGACAATTTTTCGGACAAGAGTGGTATTGACAGTGACAGACGAGGATAAAACTATCGGTTATCTTGTACAAATAGTTAATATGCCCCATTGTCATCTGTACCATGAGCTGACTACCCCCTATCATGAGTAGTCTCTTTATTTGTGGCGTTCATGGTAGCATCGGGCTTGTTGAATGTTTGGCCGGTTCCACTAAACTTCGTATGACTAAAATGTTCGTAAGTGCAAATTTAGGATCGTCCGGAAATTTAAATTGATGGATTTACATTTATTGAGCATAGGCTGCATACTATGCTCAATAAATGTAAATCCAATAATTGTTTACAAGAAAACATTTTTACTGTGAAATTTACAGGCTATCATAATTTTGCACTTACAAACATTTTAGTTGTACGAAGTAGAGGGGGAATTTATACCCCTTGACCATCTAAAACGTCATATTTGTACAGTGGAACCCCTCTAAACCGGACACTGGCAATTATAGATGTTGACCTTAGATGTGTTTCGCTGTTATGTATCTCTGATTAAAATGACTTTTCATGATTGCAAAACACTAGAATGTGTTGTGAAGTGCTCACATGTTTGATTTACAGTGGAACATCTCCAAACGGGACACCATGGGCACCTCCCAGGGTGTCAGGTTTGGAGAGGTTTCACTGTATGTCTGTGTCTCTGCATGTCCGTCCCTAGCCTTGCAACTTCTGAAACATTTGAATCTTATAATTAATACACACGGGCTCGGTAGTGCTGTGATGTTTAGACACACAGAGTGCATTTCTTTCTGTATTTGCTGTCTTTCCCTGTCTATGAGCAAATTTTCTAATTCTTATTTCTTCAGCAATTTCAGCCATCAAATTAGCCTGCGTATCATTTTTCACAATGCATATGTCATTAACAAAGTACTTTATTTTGCATAATGTAATTCAGCCAATTTTGTAATGATCCATTATATGTCAATTCTGCTTGGCCGGCATCATCCATTTAAACATCACATTGGTCAATCTTCCCGCACTTGGTTTAAAATTCTAAATATGCACTGGACCAAAAAAAATACAAAGATGTCCTGTCAATATTTACAATCATGAGACGAGCTTGTATAATGTGACTTAAGCCTTTTCAAGATGACAGGTCTTTTTCCTAATGTTTGCAAACAGTGTAGATTTTCATCAGGCTCTAGACTGTTTAGAAAGTTTCTGAATTTTACAAAAACATTTTTTTTTTAATCTAATTTATGGAATTAACACAGAAGAATCCAGTCAACTTCCTTTGGGTGGTAGTTATAGGCCAGTCTTGAAGGCTTGGGTATGGAGACGTGAACTTTTGCTGACCCGCAAGCCTCCCAGGGATGCAGATTATGGACCATGTGACAGACAGGGCATAATCCTAGACAATCCTAGACTACCACGATGTGACAGTGACTGTTATATAAGAGTCAGAGACAGTGACTGTTATATAAGAGTCAGAGACAGTGACTGTTATATAAGAGTCAGAGACAGTGACTGTTATATAACAGTCATTGACAGCGACTGTTATATCAGTCATAGAGAGCGACTGTTATATAACAGTCATAGACAGCGACTGTTATATAACAGTCATCTTGGCTGATTGTAGGTGTCAGTTTGAAGCACACTGTGGCACACAGAGTTACTCCTCTTGATACTGTTTATGGGCCCCTTTCATGTGACAGTGACTGTTGTTGCATGTTTCTAACACAGCCATCTTGGACAGACAGTTGTTGATACGTACAATATACTGTCTGCATGAAGGGGTTGGGGTGGAGGTGGTTAGGTCGGGTTTACATTCGAACAGCGTCACATGACGTTACCGAATTACGTCAGTGGACTGACATCACGGAAAGTAGTCCGCGTTCTTTTCAACGAAAACAACATCATTATTGCGCAATATGAAGCCAAAAACATTACTTGATAAATAGAATACCATGCTAGTGTCTTTTGATATCAAGTTTTCAGGCTCGGCTAGGAAATGCGTAGGAATTCCTTGGAATTCCTATGTGTTTCCTAGCGTTGCCTGATAAACTTGATATCAAACGACACTAGCCTGATACTCTCTATGTATTGCAATCAGTGAATGCTGGTTGTACATGTTCCGGCTGAACTGGGGCTATGGACAGTGTATGAATGTTTCCGTCAATGATCATTTGCTTATGCATTTGACACCCACCCATGTTCTATATGCCTGCGCTAGTCGCAAAGGCAGTAGTACCATTTTGTAAGAAATACATCATTTGAAAGGTCAAGTTTTTTGTTTGTGATGATCTTCATAATGCCTTTGTTGTTTCTATGGATAAACAGATCCTTGTTATCCAAGTCCATACATGGGATCTGCATGGGACAAAATGGATCTTTGGACAAGTGTGACCAATATAAATGCTAGGTAAACTATGATTGAATGCCAGGCTCCAGATAAGGTGCGTATATTGGCGTATTTTATGGACTTCTTTTAGCAGAATACTCGTTGAATATCGAAAGTGGGAGTACAAAATACTGACAGCAATGTGGAAGTACGCATTGATTTTCAAATTGAATAGTGAAAACACTGTCATAGAGTGTAAAATTTACTTAGTTGAGCTGCAAAAAGCAAACTGAATTTTAATTATTTTTTTTTTTTTACCATTTGTTCCGTATTTAACTCTTTGCATGCTGGGAAACTTGTGGGCTATAAACAGTTCAAAACTAGCGGACAAAAATTCATCATATTTTCTTTTATTTCTCCTTGTAAATATCATGAATATGTCTTGGAATTTCATTAGAATTGAGTCCCGAGGACTCGATTCTAATGAAATTCCAAGACATATTTACAGAGAGAAATAAAACATATAGTCCTAATTTGTTTGGCGGATATTTTCGCCGCTAGCATGCAAAGAGTTAATAAGGAACAAAATCAATAATATATTTGTACATGTACCATACGCATTTAATTTGAATTATGGGGGTATAATACTCTTTACACACAAAACCTATCTGCAGCTCTGTGAATGTACAAAACTGCACATGTTAATCATAAGCTATTCTGACCTCACTCGAACTTCTATAACAAATGGAAAACAGTATATATGATCTTTGAAACGGCTGCACACTCTAATTTGAGTCAACACTGGTTACATTACACCAAGCTGTGGATTTTGTCAAACCGTCGTGGCTCGAAGGTGAATTATTATTGTTTAATGGTGACACAAGATTGGAGCATCCTGTCCACCCGTTTCCTGTCCGCTGTATTCAAGATGCTAGATCAGCAGTATTTGTTTGTATTATTGAACCCATTCACCCCTAAGTTACTGACAAGGACCATTCCATTTTAACCCTTACTATGCTGAATTAAATTTTATTGGCTGCTGGAAATATTTTATTATCAATATTTTTCGATAAAAACCTGTTTTGGCAGCGCATGAGAATCGTCTCCACTGGAGACGATTCTCATGTGCTGTCAAAACAGGTTTTTTGTTAAGAATTAAGGCACAAATGAAAAACAGCAGACAACAATTTTCGTCTCCCGCGTAGTGAGGGTTAAGATTGACACTGTTTCATTCTGCAGAAAAGGGGGTGATTTTTATAAAAGTTAAAAATATCCACAAATGGTGCAGATCTTGACGAGACGGCTCGTTACGAGCCAGCTCATCATGATCTACACTGTTTGCAAACACTAATAAAGAGGTTTGTAGTTGTGGAAAGCGTTAATGTCAGTTATACATGCAGATTATGTGAAAATTGTCACAATTCAAGATTATCTCTGGTTTATGAGTAATTATACCGATATTATATCAATTGAATTGATCCTGTTTACTTTACAGAAATGGTTTACATATTATATTGTAACCACAAATAGTTTCTCCATTCTGTGTGTGTTGTGTCACCGTAGCTGTCAGCACAGTCAGCAAAATGTTGATGAAACTTGGCAGGTGTACATATATTTGCAGAAAAATTACCAAAACTATTTTTCCCAAGAATCATGATTCATAATTGCCTAATTCCCATTACTTGCTTACTTAGTCCTCTTCGCCCAGGCCTTCACCACTGTCCGTCATCTGGCTAATTCCCATTACCCCATAATATATTACATGTTTTGCGAAATTTCTACCATTTCCGTGCTACGGTTGATAAACTAACTACGTTATTAGAAGACACTAAATTGATATTCTATTTATCAGGTAACAAGCTTTGTATTGGCCGACTACGTACAGATTGATATCATATTGCGGTATCAGGCATTGATACGAATATCCAGATTACAACAAGTTGAAATGTGATGTTTCATTGGTCGAACGGTGTCGTTAGCGAATTACGTCAGTGTAATGACATCACGGAAACAAGTCCGCGTTCAACGAAAACAACGTCATAATTGCTCGTTCTATGGCCTAAAATGTTACCTGATAAATAGAATACCATGATAGTGTCTTTTGATATCCAGTTTCCTCGCCTCGCCTGATAAACTTGATATCCAAAGACATTAGCATGGTATTCTCTATTATCAGGTAACATTTTATTGTATGAATGTGACTTTCGTTGTAAAGATTGCTCACTTCTTTACATTGTGATTGACAGTAACATCATGTGACGTCATTCGACCAATGAACCATCAATGAAAGTAGTTTGATCATGATACATTGTATCGGCACCAAAGCCTGATCCAGCAAATTGTTATCAATGCGTGTGTCTTCAGTCAATGCATAATTGTAGCTGTGAGTGGAGAAATGATGCTTATGGGATGTGTGACCAGTGTAGTTCCTGATCAAATAGCGCACTCCTGTAGTCTGATAACGATCTATATTTGAAGCTTGATGGATGTTTCATTGGTGGAATGGCAAACGGTGCAGATGCTGATCAGACTGCAGATGTACAGGCTGATCTGGATCTACACTGGTCACAAAACCCATAAGCCCCATTTCTTGAATCACAGCCACAATTATGCTCTTGATAAATTCCTGTTGCAATAATTGCAATTTATACTATCAAAACCCATGACAGTACTGTGTGCATGGGCTTGCTGTTGAACTGATGTAAAATCCCAATCAGTTAATTCTATCAATGAGTCACCCAGCCAGGCCAGGCTATCAATCAATCAATCAATCAATCAATCAATCAATGTGTCCAGTTTCTCGTGTTCACTCAGCTCGTACCAGTTTACCCTGAAACATTGACCTCTGGTAAAGTTTCAATATTCGGAAATTCCATCACACATGCTCACCAGATGATCAATTACAACGTGTTAACAAGGCGTACAAGCTTAATAACGTTATTAAAATATCATGCGGGTTTCCCATTGTTCGACGGTTACCTGCAAGACAATGGGTCCGGGGATAAAGTACACGTCGTTGTTAGCGAGATGGTAAAAGCCGACCACCCGACTGTGGTCACGGAAGATGAGACAGGTGATCATGAAAATGTGAAAGTTTTACTTTGCAACCAGCATAGTCCCTGATGAAACTGCACAAATGTGCAGTTTGATCAGGGACTACGCTGGTTGCATTGGACAGGGATTAAATCAGACACATACCATGAATTTACTGTGGATGATGAAGGTGAAGTTGCACATGTAGCTGATTAAGAGATGGGGACACCTCTAAGTTGGTTGGATATGTCGAAACAGTAGCGGGCACAGATATCGCCATACGAGGGAACAATCGGGTGTCAGGGTGGCAAGTCCAGAGGTCAGGCGAGTGACAACGGCGTGAATAGCGTGCACAGGAAGTCTGAGATTACTGTACCGATCGCTGTCCATTCTCCCTGCTCACCATCAATTGAAATCTCGGCTTCAATTTCCCGTTTTTATAACACATAAACATGTGACAAAACATTCCGAGCGCCTCCGAAAGGTGAATTGGGACAAATCTGTGTCATTCAGCTGTCGATGCGGTGTCTCACCAATGAGGATTTATTGGTATTATTGGCCACTGACCAAGGTGAGACACGGAGGTACAATAGGCGACTGTGATTCAGTCCATGGGTGAAAGAGATGTATCGGAGGAATTAGCGAGGTTATTTGCTACAATGACTACATTTTGCAATCTGTCGGTACCATACCCTCCTAAATTTCTGTCCACCTGCCCCAATTGCACAAATGTCCACTTATAATTAAATCTGGTCAGGTAAGGTGACTGTGGACACTGAAATAATTGTTAACTTCTGTTGAATTGTTAACTTCTGTTGATTACTATTATCCCTGTGCATGGAATCTGCGTACCAACTGGTTGAACGACATCACATACAAATACATTGTAACCAGCTGCTCTTTTGCACACATGTCCACTAATGTAGACAATTACAAATGGCCATCTAATGTATTAAACCTGCATAGCTTCGAACACAGAAATAATTGTTGGACATAATTTGGTTGGTTATTTTGCTTTGGTTGTTGACCATGGAATCAATGTACCAGCTGGTTGACCAACACAGAAAGTTACCTCCCATCAGTGTCATCATTTGTGACTTTGATACCAAGTATAATCTTGTCACTGTTGAACACGTAATTTTGGTACAACAAATGTTGTTATGGTTAACCCATCTCAGTCTAAGGATGCAATAATTTTTCTTGAAAAAAATAAAATCATTATTTGTTTATTTCTCAATAAATGTATGTGTTGTTACCACTCATTTGAACCGTCTCATCGAGACGGTTCAAATGAGTGGTAACAACATATACGTTCGCAATGAAATAAAGAAAATAGCGATTTTTTTCGCGGTAGTTTCATAATACATGTACGGTACGATAATTGTATCCCATCTGTAATGGGTTAGTATTGGAGGCGGTGCCTGGATTCACACCTGGGGTGGCCTGGTGTTGTACAGACACTTGGCATCAGATAAGTATATTGTGATTTTAGTGCTTGAAGCATATTTCAATTTCATTACTGAATCTACATTGCTCCCCCACCCCAACCCTAACCCCCACCCATTACAAGTGTATTCACCAGTTCGTTCGTAGAAGCTTTTGTGATATTAATGATGCTGTAAATATCGGAAGTTAATCATGGGAATTTCTGTTACACCTTTCATTTTGATTGGACATAAAATCTTAGACAGACACCCACAAATCATCTGGGAAATAGAGATGTTAAATTGCACGTAGAACACAACAGTAGAGTTGTCATGAAACATGTGAAACACTATACCATTTGATTAGCATGTACTGATGATGGGGTGTAACAATAGGGGCATGTTCTCAGGCTATCGTGTTCTCTCGTGTGGACAGTTAGACTGGACATCCGCTAGAGGGATTCTGTCCCTCCCAGCTCCGATAGTACGCAGTGACAGTTACACCGAGATATGGGACCTCGGATGACAGCAAGGACCTTATATGAGACGAGCCATGTAAAGATGTGCTATTTATTCGATTTATTTACAGAAATTGTGATGTGTTCTGTAGATGATGTCGAAGGTTGATAAAATTATTCTATTCCCCATTTGCTCTGAACATTTCGTCAACTTTCGATTTCATTTATGGAACATATCGTACATTTTGTAAATGTTTTTTCATGAAATATCGCATATTTTCGTAGGATCAACATCACATGGCTTGTCTCATATGTGACTGTGACTGGAGGATAGAATTTGTTGTCAGTGTAGCTCTTGATCAACTATCTATATTTGCTTGGTTGAAGGATGGAATGGATGGAATGGCGAACGTTGCTGATCCTGACTGGTGACAAATTAGGTCAATTTAGCTCCTAATCTGTGACTGGAATCAGTATACTGGTACATGTATGTGATTGGTCAAGACTGATCTGGGTCTCTGCCAATGAGATTGCCTGATGTTCAGAATGTTTTAACTAGTACAGAACCTTGATCAGCGCTTAATTAAACCCTTTGGAAATGATAATGTCTACACTCGAAGTCCAGGATACTTTGAAATTTGAGTTAACCAGAATTATTATATAGGAAAACATATACATATACCTGGGACCAAGAGTTTGAATTTGAGTTATTATAGGAATGAATGGCCTTTTTGTGGAATTTATCGGGGTATAAACTTGGAAAAGTCGCGGGAATACTGGACGAAGGCCGGAAGGCCTCGTCCAGTATTCCCGCGACTTTTCCAAGTTTATATCCCCGATATATTCCACAAAAAGGCCATTCATTCCTTATAATTCCAGCATTTGAAATAAATTCATCAAGAAAATGTGTTTATTTTCCGTTTTATTAAGAATTATTTTAACTGCGCCTCACGGTTACGGAAAGTAGTTCGGCGTGGGAGTTTACTGGGATATAAATTTTGGACAGAGACTTGCTACGGGCCAATCAAATGTTAGGGAATTGTGTAAATATTTTTGTACTGGAATTATCAGTACTTTGACAAGAGTTTGAGTTAACCCTTAGACCGCTACACACAACAATTGTCGTCTGCTGTTGCTTTTATATCTTGCCTTATTTCTCAATAAAAACATGCTTTGACAGCACTTCAGAATCATTTCCACTAAAGTGCTGTCAAAGCATGTTGTAAATTATTCTAATATGCTGTCAAAGCATGTTTTTGATGATAACAATGGAAAATAGAAAATAAACAGCTGACAACAAAAAATGAAGTTAACAATTTAAGACTGTATCCATTTCATTCTATTTTATTAGTATTTAACACAATTTACTTCTCACCATCAAGCTGCTTTATTATGACTTCATTATAATGACAGTATACGGCCACTAACAATTAACCCTTTCACCCCTAAGTAACTAAATGGGCTGCGATATGTTAATTTTGCAACCAATCCAATCATCGCAAAATGATTTTCGGACTATTCCATTTATAAAAAGGGGGTATTTGTTGTTCTCAAAAATATGAAAATTACTTTCAAACAGTGCAGATCCTGTTGAGACGGCTCGTTACGAGCCGGCTCATCTGGATCTGCACTGTTTGCATAAACCGATATAGCGGGCTTTCGGGTTCAAAGGGTTAAACACATTTAACCAGTCTGTAACATTATAACATTGCAGATCATATGGATCAACACTGGTCTAAGGCCCCACTGTGTCTGTTTTGTTAACTGTCGTTTCGTATCAACCTCCGGAGTACATGTCACCTACCCCGGTGAAACCAGAAACTAATAATTTGGACGGAATGTGTAATTTGTACATTATACATCTGCGGCGATGGTATGTCATATAATTATGGCTTTGGTGCAAGCTTGGTAGCGGTGGTGAGCACTCGTTAAGTTGCATGTCACCTTCACAGTGTATCAGATTCATTGTTTGGTTTCACTTTACTTTCCGTATGTGCCTTGAACCTGACCCGAAATCTGACTGTGTTAGTTCTGAGTTTCTTGCAGAGCTCCAGATAAGACGCGTATTGGCGTATTTTGTACACCTATTTTAGCAGAATACGCATTATCAAAAGTGGGAGTACAAAATACTCACAGCAATGTAAAAATACGAATTGATTTTCAAGTGGAGTAGTGAAAATACTGTAATAAAGTTGAAAATTTACTTAGATGAGCTGCAAAAAGCAAACAGTTTGCAGCTCAAATAAGTGATTTTTATGCCCCCGCCACCGAATGGTGAGGGGGGCATATAGTGTTATGGCTTATAGCTAGATAAGTATACTTAGCAATTTTGCTGACATCAACTAAAGTTCCAAAAATGCAATATAATTTGGTTGGATGGTTATGGGGATGAGTAGGGGATATATATTTATGTGATTTTTGCCGCATTTTTTATAAAAAAAATACCAGATTTTCGATTGATGGATTCGGGTGGCGGGCGATGGCATCCACATTGTTCAGTTACTACATTTATTCAGGTGGGTGGTAACGGTCGGGTGAATGTGACGGTGTAAATTAACCCTTACTACTCTGAATTAAATGTTGTCGTCTGCTGGAAATGTTTTATTTTCAATATTTCTCGACAAAAACCTGGTTTTGCCAGTGGAGACGATTCTCATGTGCTGTCAACACCAGTTTTTTGTTAAGAATTAAAGCAAAAATAAAAAACAGCAGACGGCAATTTCCGTCAACAACGTAGGAAGGGTTAACAGTAGGGGTTCCTCCTTATAGGAATCAGGATTTGCCTGGGTTGGCCCTCAGGTACGTTTTTATCTTTGGCTCTTTTGTTACCTGCGAGTTGAATTGGGTTATTGCCCATTATAAAAGTAGTACGATTACAGGTAATAATTGTGATTTAGAACTAAACCCAATGACCTGGCCTTTAATGACCTTAGCTGTTGATAGCCGTAAAACCACAACAAACATTAAACTACATTTATTGTACTTTATTAGGAAATTTGTCCAATGCACAGTTGTAAATGGTTCATGGGAGCATACCCCTGGACCCCACCCTCACCCCCACACCATACTTTTGAATTTGTCATTCAATCATATTATTGTGCACAATACAGCTGAATCTCGTTATCTCGATATACCTGCTTATCTGTATTCTCATATGTCGATGCAAAAATTAAGCATCCGGCGCCGCCAAGTCTGAATCAGCGTGATTATCTCGGGTAAGTTTTCACACGTCTATAGAAACCAGACACTGCCGCTGCTAAAATGCGTTTAAAGTTGCATGACCAATTAAAGCAGTGCACTTAAAACCATAATTAATCAATTAAACTTAATGTGATATCACATCTCTTTTAACAGAAAAAATTATTAAACGGTGTAGCAATAAGTAAATCATCTGTTAATTACAAAAAAACAGCTTAGAATAAACTCAAGCCGCGATTTATGAAAACCCGGAAATAAAGTAAAGAGGCATTTCTGAAGCGATTTTGTTCAGATTTTTTTTTGGAGAAGTTTGGTGAATTGTTATCTCGAAGTTCAGATATGTCGATATATTTTCATCAGTCCATTCGACTTCGAGATAACGAGAATGACCTGTATTCATTTTCTCATCAACATTATGTGATAAGTCCTGTTTCGTCAACAGTTTGTGTTCGCTAACATTACATCGCCTGACATCAGAGTCACGTAAAAAACTGTAATTTGCTACTTGATTCCAGTAACTTCAGGTGTTGGATTGGATTGTTCACCTCTTCATTTGCTTCTATAAATGTGATGGGATTTGTCTAATCTACTGGTCCCAGAGTATTCCCGGGGAGATATTGGGTTCTGGGGGCATTTAACACGAAACCAGTGTTATTCTGGGTTACTAGAAAATAGTCTGAGAAACCGGCACAAGATGTGGCTCATTGGAGATATTGGGTTTATCGGTTTTGCAACCACTGTAGATCCAGTGGGTTTATCGGTTTTGCGACCACTGTAGATCCAGATCAGCCTGTGCATCTGCACAGTCTTATCAGGATCTGCACTGTTCGCGGTTGCATCAATGGTATATTCTTCATGTCTCTAACACGGGATCTAAATTGTTATCATGCTACCAGAGTGTGCTATTTGATTAGGAGCTACACAAATGATCACAAATGCCATAAGCCACATTTCTCCAGTCACATATGATTCAGCAATTATTACATAATTATAGATGTACTTTCAGCTGCAGCTAAATGCAATTGAAAGCTACGGAGGCCTGTAGCAGATTTCACCAACATTGCAAAGTATACTTTTCTAGCAAAGTATACTTTGAGGGAGTAATCATTTATTTTTCCTGAATGCATTATTTCATATAGAACTAACAAATGCATATATTTCATGATTAAAAGTATGCAGAATTATTATACTGAATTTATTACATTATCACAGCCAAATTGGCTGTGATAATGTAATACATTCAGTATAATAAAAATTAATAAATTAATTAAATAATAGGCCATTAAACACCAATCAATCAATCAATCAATCAAGTCACATTCACCTACTTTTGTCTCATTTTGGTCATGTTCCATTGCTATTATATTTGGTGGACATTCTTTCGAGCTCTCATATACTTGTATGTCTTTATATGTGGCTGTGACTGGATAAATGGGGCTTATGGGTTATGCGACCAGTGTAGCCCCCAGATCAGCCTGCGCATTAGCGCAGACTGATCAGGGCCTGCACAAATCGCACAAGTCCCATTTCTCCAGTCACAGCTCACCTACTTGCAATATTATCAGACACAGATGTGAAACACGTGATTAGAATGTGGGGAAAGGAAAATTGTAGTCTGCTGTTGTTTTGAATTTTGTCTTTTTTCTCAATAAAAACATGGTTTGGCAGCACCTTAGAATCATTTTCCATTGGAAATGATGATTCTAAAGTGCTGACAAACTATGTTTTAGATGATGAAAATGGAAAATAAAAAATAATCAGGAGACGACAAAATTTAATTCAACACTAAGGGTTAAGTGTTCTTGACTTGTTTCATTTGCCTAGTCATTTTCATTGGTTAACTCTTTGCATGCTAGCGTCGAAAATATCCACCAAACGAATTAGGAGTATATGTTTTATTTCTCTCTGTAAATATGTCTTGAAATTTCATTAGAATTGTGTCCTCTGGACACAATTCTAATGAAATTCCAAGACATATTCATGATATTTGTAAGGAGAAAAATAAAAGAAAATATAATGAATTGTCATCTGCTATTTATACCCCCCGCAACGAGTTGTGGGGGGGTATACTGGAATCAGGTTGTCCGTGCGTCCGTCCGTCCGTCCGTCCGTCCGTCCGCGTAAACTTAACATCAGAGAAATATTGTTATAACTTCTATTTCCTTCATCTAAAATGCTTGATATTTCACACATGCATTCCTGTAAGGCTCTACTACCATGCTGTGCCAAATCCACGACCGTCCAACCCCCGCAGATCCCAAGGTCAAGGTCAAATACTTAGTCCGTAAACTTAACATCAGAGAAATATTGTTATAACTTCTATTTCCTTCATCTAAAATGCTTAATATTTCACACATGCATTCCTGTAAGGCTCTACTACCATGCTGTGCCAAATCCACGACCGTCCAACCCCCGCAGATCCCAAGGTCAAGGTCAAATACTTAGTCTCTTTACAAAACTTAACATCAGAGAAATATTGTTATAACTTCTATTTCCTTCATCTAAAATGCTTAATATTTCACACATGCATTCCTGTAAGGCTCTACTACCATGCTGTGCCAAATCCACGACCATCCAACCCCCGCTGATACCAAGGTCAAGGTCAAATACTTAGTCTCTTTACAAAACTTAACATCACAGAAATATTGTTCTAACTTCTATTTCCTTCATCTAAAATGCTTCATATTTCACACATGCATTCCTGTAAGGCTCTACTACCATGCTGTGCCAAATCCACGACCGTCCAACCCCCGCTGATCCCAAGGTCAAGGTCAAATACTTAGTCTCTTTACAAAACTTAACATCAGAGAAATAAGTTATAACTTCTATTTCCTTCATTGAAAATTCTTATTATTTCACTTGTGCATTCCTCTAAGGTTCTACTATCATGCTGTAACAAATCTACGACTGTCCAACCCCCGCTGATCCCAAGGTCAAGGTCACATACTTAGTCTCTTTACAAAACTTAACATCAGAGAAATATGTTATAACTTCTATTTCTTTCATTGAAAATTCTTAATATTTCATATGCTGTGACAAATCCCCGCTGATCTCAGGTCACGTCACATACATACCGTATACCTCCAATTAACGCCCCCCCCCCCAACCCCCCCACCCCCTCGTAATAAATTGGCGGTCCTTGGTAATTTTTTTTTTTTTTTTTTTTTAATCGCTAATAAACGCCCCCCTTTTGTAAAATGTAACGCCTCCGGGGGCGTTAATTCGAGGTTATATGGTAATCTTTTTACAAAACTTAACATCAGAGAAATCGGTTATAACTTCTATTTCCTTGCTCGGATCTGCTTCACATTTCACACACTCATTGCTCCAATGGACCTCTACCACCCTGTGACAAATTCACGTTCATGCCGCTCGCGCTAATCCCAGAGTCAAGGTCACAAGCCCACACACTTGGAAATTTTTACATATTTTAGGGGTACCTGGGCCCACGCGGGGGGTATTCCGTAAGCCTCGCTTACTGACCAATCTAGTTTTGAACTATTTATAGCCCACAAATTTCCCAGCATGCAAAGAGTTAATTGCTTTGGTCAACCTTCTGTCTTTATTATTACTAGGAAATTCTGTTTTCATGTCTAAAAGCCTAGATTTTACTACAGATGTCACAGGAAATTCTCCCCCCCCCCCCCCCCCCCCCCCATCCAGGGGGGAATATTTCCAGGCTCGACCCTAGGAAATTCTCCTCACCACCCAAAAGTTTGTGTTTGAATGCTACAAAGCAGAATTATTTCCCACCAAACATGTGCACATAGGCACAATGTATGTCATTTGGTAGTATAAGAAAAGGAACATAAAAAATGACCTCCCTCACACCTGGTAGGGGGGGGGGAATATTTCAGAAATACTCCCCCAATCGTGGGCTATTCTTGTCTACAAAGAGACAAGAGACAATCACATCCACTATGCATAGGGTAGATGGTGGCGGGGGGGGGGGATATTTCCTAGGAAAATCCCCTCCCCCCCCCCCACCAATACATGCCACATGCTATCTGTTCTACACCAACATACATTATTTCATTTCATCAGAAATACTCCCCCAATCGTGGGCTGTTCTTGTCTACAAAGAGACGTCCATATCCACTATGCATATGGTAGATGGTGGCGGGGGGGGGGGGGAATATTTCCTAGGAAAATCTCCCCCCCCCACCAATACATGCCACATGCTTGCTGTTCTACACAGATATACTGTTTTTATTTTCTAGACCCACCCCCACCATGTGCTATACATTTATACCAATCATATGCAGCTATGGTAGAGATTTAACCTAGAGAACTCTACCAGCCAACATACATAATAGTTATGGTACGGTAATGGGGAATTATTGCATATACCGGTAAATAGAATCTCTACCGCCCCTGGTGACCACCACTATATTGTCTATGTATAGATATTATAGTAAATTGGATAGCTCTTTTATAGAAAATGCTGCCTCGTCTATTCACATACTTTTCTACAAGCAGACATACATTATGACTATGTTAGTTGGGTATACAGGTAGGGATATTACGTCCTCTGTTACCAACAGACTGGTTCTAACATGTGCATTTTGTATGCTCCTGAGCACAATATCAACAATGTATATGAAAATATATTAAAAGTTTTGTGGACAGTGTCTGTGAAGGTGGTGATGGGGGGGGGTAGAATTTCCAGGCTTAAGCTTAAGCTTAAAAAGGCTTTTTTTTTATAGTAATACCGGTGTAACAGGAAATCTCCCCCCCCCCTGGAATCCGGGGAGGGGGGGGAGGGGGGAGATTTCCTGTTACACCGGTATTACTATAAAAAAAAAGCCCTGCCAATTGCTGTGCTATGTCACAAGTTCTCAGCCAGCTCTTGATTTTATTTCTCAATGAAAGTATTAACATTTTCCATAATCAAATTTGTGTATCGGTATCCTCCGAATCCTCCGAATGTATTTTGCTAAGATTTTCTGCTTGTGAGAAATCACCCATCTATATTTAATAGCTGATTTAAATGTCAGCCAGATATCACATGTCTGACTAATTTTAAAAAATCCTATTTTTACCGTTAATTAATGTCAACCTTAACATCGCCATAATAGGCAAATGTGTCATGTGCATGCTATTTTCATACTGGTCCGGTTCTTTGTAGACGTGTTATGATAATTTTTATCAATTTGTCAAACTCCATTTATCTCTGCTTATTTCTACCCCAAATCTGGGTTGCGCTCGTTAAGCACGGCATAGGACAAAGCTGCGTACAGGTCCAACAATGTTTACCTCAATGTGAGGGAGTGCATATCCTTTGGTGACTGATGGTGCGTGCATTGGTTTGATGGCAGGGTTTTTAATTTTCTCTTAACTGATCATCTTTATGTTTATTTCTCTGTTCAAAAGCTAAAGGCATTTTTTGGGCTTTTGTTTGGCAACACCGGGCTTATTTCGGCGTTCCCCGCACACCAGTGTTTGTGATCGGCGTAAACACTCATTCAGCTTGGTAGCTATTTGTTGTTTACTGATTTCCCTTGATGTTTCGCTGACCGTATTGCGAGCAGTGTAGACCCTGATCAGACTGCGCGGAAGCACAGTCTGATCAGGGTCTACACTGCAAAGGCAGCACTCCGGTTTGTTATCAGATCGTGACCCGTTTACGAAAACGTTCCTTTGGCTGATATTGTGTAGTGTTGGGTGTAGACTACTTCAACTATACAATTATGACAGTAGTCCCGGTGTTGTTGATGTCCATTGTCCAGTTGTCGTCTACGCTGTCTATCAAGGGTGTTAGAGAAACACCAATAATCCTTGCCTGATAACTATTTTTCTCCTCCGTGTACGACATTGACGTTGAACGGAGGTAAAAACCCAATCAATCAATTTATTTATTTCACAATGATCACAAACAAGGATGTGAGCACTAATACGCATACAAGTGATTCTGGTGTGGCGAGGACCTGGCACCAGATCAGGATTATTCTCATTTCAGGGCTGAATATATATTTTTTTATTGTAAATATTCAGTTCTGATTTTGGGATTTTCCCCCCATTTGTACATGTACTTGAACATGTGCATGTACTTGTACAGGTAATATATGGGATTTAGTACTAAACCCATTGACCCGGCCTTAAATGACCTTAACTATTGATAGGCCGTTAAACCCCAATAAACAAACAAACTAATATGCATACAAAGTTGACATATATCAAGGCATATAAGGCTGGTCCTTAATGTGGGAGGAAACCAGAGCACCTGGTGAAAAATCAATTTGTCCAAGCTGGCGATATACGATATTGTGATCCTATTAACTTTCATATTTTGTCGTTATTTGCAAAAAGTTAAAAAAAAGCTTGTTTTAATCATATAATATGTGGGCTGTTTTTAATGTCTTTTTGAATGAAATCAGTCTTTTGTTTAGAGACACCCTGTGCCATGCAGTGCAGTGCAGTTCATTCTGCTAAATATAACCTGCCCTAGATAATTTAGACATTCACACAATGAACAGGGTCTGTTAACGCTTACACACCGCTATCTTATTTTTTTGTAGTCTGCTGTTTATTTTCTATTTTCCATTTTTATCATCAAAAACATGCTTTGACAGCACTTAAGAATCATTTCCATTGGTAATGATTCTGAAGTGCTGTCAAACCATGTTTTTATTGAGAAATAAGGCAAGATATAAAAGCAACAGTAGACGACAATTGTTGTGAGGAGCGGTATAAGGGTTAATTAATTCAGTCAGGTCTGGGCCTCCCAGGGTACCCGGTTTAGAGATATTCCACTGTATATGGTTCAATTGAAAATAATGTTTTACTGTCATTTATCGCAGACAATGATGTCACTTCAAGATCACATGTCTCTTAGAATCCTCACATCCGTGAATAGCTGCATATTTTCCGCTTTATAGGTAACAGGTTGCACTATATCACTACACCACGCTACACAGTAAAAATGTGCGTAATAACATTTACACTTCGCACACTAAAATATAGAAAAAACCTGCAGGGTGTCAACATTCATACTTCGCTATATTGTTATTGAGAGACAATTCTACAATATTATGACACGAATAATATTACCATAAACTTACATAATAAAGTGTGTATTCTTAGGTCACTCTCCACGAAATGGAAAGTAAACAAAGAAGGCTTCAGACACACATTTGGAAAGACTACTCTGTCATAACTCTTAGGTAATGCAGTGTAATGAAATGAAATGTACTCAGAACTAATCGGTGAATTACAGTGAAATCTCTCTAAACTGGACACCCTGGGGATCTCCCAGGGTGTCCGGTTTAGAGATATTCCACTGAACATGTATTTATGATTCAACTGAACCAAAATTGAATCCATACTCGGTTGTATGCGTGGTATAGCTCCATAGTAGCTATGCTTGTAAATTATGACCTTTATAAGCCAATTTTTGTCATGATATTTCACATTGTGATGTTTCTTGTGTTTACTAACAGAGCTTGATGGTTGGTGGCGTTATGAATCTCATTCATAAACTCCTGAATTACTCAAGGTCACAATATACCGCCATTCAGCTTGTTCAAGCTGATAAAGTTAGGTTTTGTGATTTTTGTGGTTTTGCTCCCAAAGTTAGGTTTTGTGATTTTTGTGGTTTTGCTCCCAACAGCTTTTCACATTTCACCACATGAGGACACATATTTGCCTGACCACAATCAGTTAAACGCTAAACACACCCATCGTTTGTCGTTGTTATCGCAATATCCTTTTCCATAACAGATAGGGAAGGAAGCAGAATCCAAAAACTATAGTGTTGATTAAGGTCACATAAATATATACATCGTTCAGTTCTATCGGCTGTTGTTTGATGTTCTGAATATAACATTTGACACTGATATTCAACTTTAACTATATACTGTTTCAACAATGCCTCGACAATCTCCCTGTCCCCCACCCCGGTGTATTTCCATTTGTCTTTGATGGTGAAGTTTTACATCTATCCACAAGTGGGCGCGACAAAAATTGTGGTCAATTTTGGTAATAATCACGATCGTCAAATAATGACACCTGGCATCAGATCATGATTTCCTGATCAATTGCCCCCATGACTGCCAGTAGATTTGACGAAACTGATTCTGACATGTCTCATATCTATATTGTTGGTCGTTGGTCAGGCGAACGCAATAGCGTAAATTAACGGTAGGTGTTCCTCCTTATCACGATTTGCCTGGTTTGGCCCTCGGGTACGTTTTTATACGCCCTGACGGATTGTAACCAAATTTGGTATACATGTTTACCACGGCAAGCCGAAGGAGCCTATTGATTTTAAAAAATGACTTATCTCCCCTTGGCGGCCATTTTTATTTTTCGCACTCTGTATTCTTGTCCACGCAATAACTCAAGTTCTACTTCACCGCTCGTAACCAAATTCGGTATACATGTTTATCACGGCAAGACGAAGAAGCCTATTGATTTTGAAAATTTTCCGACACTTATCTCCCCTTGGCAGCCATTTTTAATTTTCGCACTCTGTATCCTTGTCCACGCAATAACTCAAGGTCTACTGGACCGATCATAACGAAATTCGGTACACATGTTTATCACAGCAAGGCGAAGAAGGCTATTGATTTTGAAAAATTTCCGATGACTTACCTCCCCTTGGCGGCCATGTTTTATTTTTCACACTCTGTATCCTTGTCCACGCAATAACTCAAGTTCTACTTCATCAATCAAAACCAAATTCAGTATACATGTTTATTGGATTATTCTGATTTCAGGGCTGAATATATAGTTTTTTATTGTAAATATTCAGTTCTGATTTTTGGATTTTCCCCCCATTTGTACATGTACTTGAACATGTACATATACTTGTACATGTAATATATGGCATTTAGTACTACACCCATTGACCCGGCCTTAACTCTTTGCATGCTATAGCGGCGAAAATATCCGCCAAACGAATTAGGAGTATATGTTTTATTTCTCTCTGTAAATATTTCTTGAAATTTCATTAGAATTAAGTCCTGAGAATTGAGTCCTCAGGACTCAATTCTAATGCAATTCCAAGACATATTCATGATATTTACGGGGAGAAATACAAGAAAATATTATGAATTTTTGTCCGCTAGTTTTGAACTATTTATAGCCCACAAGTTTCCCAGCATGCAAAGAGTTAAATGACCGTAGCTATTGATAGGCCGTTAAACCCCAACAAACAAACAAACAAACATATCTATATTAGCAGACCATTTGCAAAAGTGAATTAAATCTGTTTGACCTACTTTACTTCAAACTAGCAATCAAGTGCATCATCGCTGCTTGTGAATTACAGAAAAGATGCTTTTCTCAACTTGCGGGACGCGTATGCTACATGAACCGCGAGTTAAATTAAATATTAAGTGTCTGATGCGCAACGTTTATCTAACAGACACAGGTATGCAGTGATGAAATTTGGTGGAGAACGGTGTCCTTTCCCACGTATACGCAGGTATTTCACCCCGACTGGAATTTCATTCATGTTACCCCCCCATATTATATAGGTCATTGTAGGTGACTTGCAATCGGAAACATTGCTCAAATGTGGTTGCGAAGAGTGTAGCCCAAGATCAGCCTGCGCAAATGCGCAGGCTGATCTTGGGCTACACTCTTCGCTACACTGTCAACAAGACATCTTGGTGTTTTCAGCACTGTTAACATTTGCCCACCTACTGTACCTGGACGTCGAAAGAGAAAGTATCGCGAGCTAAATTGGGTAAAATCTTGCCGGCCTCGTTTTGTCAGGAATCTCGTCTTTATTTGCATCTGGGACATTAACCCTTACACCGCTATCTTAATTTTTTACCGTCTGCTGTTTATTTTATTTTTTCCATTTTTATCATCAAAACATGCTTTAACAGCACTTTAGAATCATTTACAACATGCTTTTGACAGCACTTTAGAATTTTACAACATGCTTTGACAGCACTTTAGAATCATTTCCATTGGAAATGATTCTGAAGTGCTGTCAAACCATGTTTTTATTGAGAAATAAGGCAAGATATACAAGCAACAGCGGACGACAATTGTTGTGTGCAGCGGTCTTAGGGTTAACTTGGGATTATCCACTAGTAGTACACTGTTTCCTCTTCTCATCCAAAGATTTCACCAGACACAAATCATTCTTTCCTATGGTAAATATTGCACAACATACCTGGGAGAGAGTTTCATTAACTCACACTCATCTCATTGTGTGGTGAGCCATCATTGAGTAACCCCCATTACCCAAGCTGGGCTGATTAGTGTCTGTTTTATCATGTTATATAACTGAGGTTACTAGGTGACTTTGACAAAAGCGGATGTCAGACTGCCACGGCTAAAAATAATCCAAATACACCGGCCAATAAAATGCTTCCCTGCTATAAATCTGATAAAATCTGTTTGATCAAAATTACATATCCCTGAATGAACCTTTAAATTTAAAGGTCTCATGCACACTAGGAATTTGATGAAAGAATAATAGTTAATGTATACAGTGGAACCTCTCTAAACCGGACACCATGGGGACGCAATTGTGATTAATTTAGACGAGTTTCACTGTAATTTAGTGCATTATCTGTTCATGATTGAAAATGACACAAAGTGTTCATGGAGTGCTTAATTACAGTGGAAATCTCTAAAGCAGACACTCCGGGAGATTGCACTGTATTTGTAAACTGTGGCTGTCTGCTGTATTTGTAAACTGTGGCTGTCTGCTGTATTTGTAAACTGTGGCTGTCTGCTGCGCTAACCCTTTCACCCCTAAGTACCGTAACTGCAATTGATTTTTGTCGCGCCTGCTTTAGCAGAAGTCTTTTCCGTCGTCGTCACGTCCGCGGCGTCGTCATCCGAAATGTCAAAAAGTTTGTACAAGCTTTGTCATCATGGTATAACTATAACTTTAATATTACTTGATGGATTGCTTCTGCTTCAATGGTTCGACACGTGATACATGTAAGCATTTGGAACACACTCATGCCACCATTAACATGACCTTGACGTTTTTGACCTTCACATGGTTGTGGAAACACTTAGCCAATTTTTTATGTAAAAAAAGTTTCTTCAACCTTGAACTTTTTTTGTGTTTTAAGCATGCACTTCTCTGACGGTTTTTGTGATGTTTATTGACATTTGTAGCACATGCCCATGATTATGTTGTGATATGTTAATTTTCCGACGAGTCCAATTGTCACAAAATTACTTTCATTTATAAGATGGGTGTGTTGTTTTTTAGCTCAACTGAGCGAAGCTCATGTGAGCTATTGTTACCGCAATGTGTCTGTCGTCGTCCGTCGTCGTCGTCGTCCGTGAACATTTTGAAACGTCTTCTCCTCGGTAACCATTGGGCCTATGGTCACCAAACTTCATGGTCATGGTCCTTAGGTAGGGGGATTACAAAATTGTTAAAATGACGTCATTACGTAATCCAAGATGGCCGCCGTCTAAAAATAGCACAAATTCTTAAAAAATCTTCTTCTCAAGAACCGCCAACCGGATTTCGACAAAACTTGGTAGGAATGATCGATGTACATTGCTCTTTCAAAGTTGTTAAAATGGTGACCCTGGGGTTAAAAATGGGCGTGGCCCGTGGGGTCAAATTGGGGTCAAATTTTATTTTTGACTGAATATGGTCATTTCATATATCAAATTGAAGGTATCAATGAGGCGATCACTCTGGTGCATTTTTTGTCGAAATCGGATTGTTATGTCATCCAAGATGGCCGCCGAAAGGTCAAAAGGTCGTTCTTTTATTAGAGATTTCAAAATTCTTCTTCACATGAACCGCTTGGCCCATGGTAGCCAAACTTAAAAGTTATGGTCGATGGGTGAAGCCTTTTCAGATTTGTTAAAATGGAGGTCATCGCTAATCCAAGATGGCCGCCGTCTAAAAATATCATAAATTCTTAAAAAATGTTCTTCTCATGAACCGCTTGCCCGATTTCGACGAAACTTGGTAGGAATGATCGATATACATTGCTCTTTCAAAGTTGTTAAAATGGTAACCCCGTGGTCAAAAATGGGCGTGGCCCGTGGGGTCAAATTGGGGTCAAATTTTAATTTTTGACCGAATATGGTCATGTCATATATCAAATTGAAGGTATCAAGGAGGCGATCACTCTGGTGCATTTTCTGTCGCAATCGGATTGTTATGTCATCCAAGATGGCCGCCGAAAGGTCAAAAGGTCGTTCTTTTATTAGAGATTTCAAAATTCTTCTTCACATGAACCGCTTTGCCCATGGTAGCCAAACTTAAAAGTTATGGTCCATAGGTGAAGCCTTTCAGATTTGTTAAAATGGAAGTCATCGCTAATCCAAGATGGCCGCCTTCTAAAAATAGCATAAATTCTTAAAAAATCTTCTTCTCATGAACCGCTAGCTGGATTTCGACGAAACTTGGTAGGAATGTACAATGTACAATGCTCTTTCAAAGTTGTTAAAATGGTGACCCCGGGGTCAAAAGTGGGCGTGGCCCGTGGGATCAAATTTTATTTTTGACCGAATATGGTCATGTTATATATCAAATCGAAGGTATCAATGAGGCGATCACTCTGGTACATTTTTTGTCCAAATCGGATTGTTATGTCATCCATGATGGCCGCCGAAATGTCAAAAGGTCGTTCTTTTATTAGAGATTTCAAAATTCTTCTTCACATGAACCGCTTGGCCCATGGTAGCCAAACATAAAAGTTATGGTCCATGGGTGAAGCCTTTTCAGATTTGTTAAAATGGAGGTCATCGCTAATCCAAGATGGCCGCCATCTAAAAATAGCATAAATTCTTAAAAAATCTTCTTCTCATGAACCGCTTGCCGGATTTCGACGAAACTTGGTAGGAATGATCGATGTACATTGCTCTTTGAAAGTTGTTAAAATGGTGACCCCGGGGTCAAAAATGGGCGTGGCCCGTGGGGTCAAATTGGGGTCAAATTTTATTTTTGACTGAATATGGTTATGTCATATATCAAATTGAAGGTATCAATGAGGCGATCACTCTGGTGCAATATTTGTCGGAATCGGATGATTATGTCATCCATGATGGCCACCAAAAGGTCCATTTATTCAAGATTTTTAACATCTTTTTCTCAGGAACCACATGGCCGATGCTGGGTGAAGCATTTTCAGATTTTGTAAAATGAGAGTCATCGCTTAATCCAAGATGACCGCCATCTAAAAATAGCCCAATTTTTTTAAAACACATGAACTCGATGTCACATTCTCCTCTGGTGTTCATGGAGTCAGGTGAGCGAATTAGGGCCATCATGGCCCTCTTGTTTTAAATTAATATGACCTTTACTTGCAAAAAGTGCAGATCCTGATGAGGCGGCTCATTGCTCATATGGATCTACACAGTTTGGAAACATCACAATAGATGTCTTTAACATTGAAAGGGTTAATTCTCATGGTGGCAGTTTTGCATTTACAATTTACAGTTGTTAAGTAAGCCAAGATGGCCACCGTTAAATTTATAAAACTTCAGCATTACATATCTATAAAATTTATTTTTGGCCAAATTAATCAGATTGATTGACAATGGTCACCCTGGGTTCATTTATGAAGGTGATATATTCCGGATTTGTGAACTGTAGTATACTACAATAAATTTTTTGACATAAAAAAGACAGGGCTCCAGATAAGGAATTAGTAATTGAGTATTGTCACTCTATCATTTCTGAAGCAATTGGGTATTTCAAAATTTTAATTTGGTAAAATAAAATCACACTACTAGCAATTATTGAATAGTTTGCTTCGAAATGAAAACATATCTTTACATTTCATTAGAATTGTCTCCTTGGAGACAATTCTAATGAAATACCAAGATGTGTTTTCATCGAAAATAAGAAAAATACGCTATATTTGTGGTCTGTTTATTGTTTTCTGTAGCATGATAAAGGTACCACAAATTTGTTATTGCTTTTTGATACTCGCTAATTCTGATTTCAATTGGTTTTTTGGGTTACGCAAATATTTACGCAAATACGCAGCTTATCTGGAGAATTGAAAAGAGAATGTTGACTGGTCTCGCCCATTGAAACATGAATACCCTTGAAAAATGCTAATCTCTTCTTGTGTGAAAAGGGCATACTCAGCAAATTTAAATCCTGTCAAAAGACAACACTTTCAAAATTTCACGGCCAATTGGCAATAAAGAGAGTGGCTGATTGGTGAAACAAAAGCCGAACTGTGCATGCACAATACATCAAAAGTGTGTCTTTCTTGCCCTGTGTCTACCAGCGAGACTCGGGGTCTCGTCCATGACATGTAAGGGACAGTGACTCAATATCAACACTTTCTAAACGCCATTAAAGAAACACACATACTCTGTCTAGTTCATGATACATGTAGTATAATAATGCCTCTTTAAACATCTATTGCTTCTAACATATTAGGACAGCATCCATTCTTTTACTGTTGGCTGTATTGTGCTATGTTATGCTCGCGATATATATTTCACAGCTAATGTCTTTAATTAGAATTCTTCCTATAGTTTTGTGACTGGTCGCATTTATCATTGACTCTTTGACTGACTCTTCTAGTTGTGGAAGAAATGTGACACTTCTGATACTCGTACCATCCATAGCAGTTTGCAAACTGCTACGGATGGTACGAGTATCAGAAGTGTTTTGCAAACTGCTACGGATGGTATGAGTATCAGAAGTGTTTTGCAAACTGCTACGGATGGTACGAGTATCAGAAGTGTTTTACAAACTGCTACGGATGGTACGAGTATCAGAAGTGTTTTGCAAACTGCTACGGATGGTACGAGTATCAGAAGTGTTTTGCAAACTGCTACGGATGGTACGAGTATCAGAAGTGTTTCATCTTCGAATCTACCTCTCTTTCTACCTCTCTTTCACCCTGATACTCATTCACAAATGAGTATGTGTATGTCAGATGTGACACGACGTCTAAGTAGCCTTACAATCAAAAACCAAAGGAAGTACTACCAAGCATATCGAAGGTACATAATGGAAACAGAGGCCAGCATTTCTGGTCGTATCGGCTCGGAATCTTTCTCCCCATTTCACATTACTTTTATCAGCGTATGTTTCATTCAGGAAACTCGGCTTTCCCACATATCGATTCACAACGATGGTTCAGATCTGCGTAAAACACGTCACACGTATCTTGAGATTGTTTCACTGGGCGAGATCGGAACACAGATATATGGTTAAGCTTTTATCAATGAATCTACTTAAATGATTGGTCTCCTTTCAGCGATTGAGCAAGAACAATCAGGGGACAGCACAAGAGCAACTGTGACAGTTAATAAGGCTCCTGATAATGATAGTGGTTTCTGTTTATTAAGCAAAAAAAGGAAAATAAGGTTTGACAGTAGCTGTGGAAATAAATACTCTAGACCTGTTTGTTTTTCTCAAATCAGTGATCACAGCATACAGTGTCATGACTGAGAAATAATAATAGAACGACAATTTATTTTAAATGTTCATCATATATAGAGTTACAGATAACACACTTTTACCCTGTCACCCCTAAATAACTGGAATGGATTTTAATATATTAATTTTGCAACCAATCCAATGGTCATAAAATGATTTTCAGACTAGTTCATTTATGTTCTCAAACATATGAAAATTACTTGCAAAAAGTGCAGATCCTGATGAGATGGCTCGTCACGAGCCGGCTCATCTGGATCTACACTGTTTGCCAATACCACTACACAGGTCTCTGGACCGTTGAAAGGGTTAATAATTGATGTATTTTACCCTTGAATTGATTTTCAAAACTGCATGGAGTACAAAATGCTCACATCATTTTGAAAATACTTGTATCTTCCCAAATCATGTAGAAGATTACCTCATATAAACGTGCACTAATTGAATTAATTACAGATCCATCATCCATGTTTGTTATTTTCCTGAAACCACCTCATAATATTATTTAGCCTTTCAACACCACAGGCCTGTATAGTGGTATTTGCAAAAAGTGTAGATCCAGATGAGCCGGCTCATTTTTGCTGAGAAGAAATTAAAAATAATTTAATTTAGAATTACATGTCTAACAATGCATGATATATATTGCTTAGATGAATAAATATTTTCAAAGAATGTCCAGTTAGCGCAATCGGTAACGAGCGCGCTTCTCACTATAATGTGAACCTGGGTTTGATCCTCGGCATGGGGAGTATGTGAGATGGTATGGTGGTCGCCAGATCAGACAAGTGGGTTTCCTCCGGGTACTCCAGTTTCCTCCCACATTAATGACCGCCCTTACGCCTTCATCTGTGCCAACGAAAGCATTTGTATAAGTGCTCTCGCGCTTGTTTGTAATCGTTGTAAACTAAAGAAAGTTTATACTTTATGCTTCTAAAACTTTCTGAGTATGTTTGGTTGAGGTTGATCGTCAAAGTTATACGGTTTTCTTTTTTTTTGTAAATTAAAGGTACATGCCCACTCAGTAGGCATAAACTGTTCTTTATGGGAATTAAATAAGTGTACAATTGTGTCACTTCCACCAATTGTAAAAATTGGTGCCTGCTGTACAGATATAATCATTTAGTAATATTTATTTTACTGATAATGTGCAAATGTGCTATTTTGATATGCAAATGAGGCATGCTATTTTTAGCCAGGTTTTTTGAAAAAAATCCAGGCTATTGGATTGGCGAAAGCCGGGCGGGCGGGCGGCGTCCACAATCAATGTTAAGTTTTCGTGTTTGAGTCCATTTCTTTGTTACTGTACCACCTAGGACCACCAAACTTTCACAGTTTCATAATCAAGGGGTGGCCACCACATATCACTATCCAACATGTTACTTTTTTTTTAACTTGACCCATTTTTTCCGCGCAATCGACTTAGCCATTTTCAATGTTAAGTTTTCGCGTTTACAATGTTAAGTTTTCGTGTTTAAGTCCATTTCTTTGGTACTGTACCACCTAGGACCACCAAACTTTCACAGCTTCATAATCAAGGGGTGCCCACCACATATCACTATCCAACATGTTACTTTTTTTTTTAGCTTGACCCATTTTTTCAGCGCAGTCATGTGACCATTTTTTTACCTTCACCTATTATTTCTACGTAATTGACTTAGCCATTTTCAACGTTAACTTTTTAACGTACGTCTGGTTAAATTTTTTGCTTAAAACTTTTTCGTGATACTATATCTCTGCAACTGCTTCGCCCATTACCTTGAAACTTCACATGGGTGTTTATCATCATCCATATTTTCATTGTAACCCTCAACCGTGCGGCCCCTGTGCCCAATGTCAAGGTCATATTAATTTGAATTTTTTTGTTAAAGTTTTTGTCGCGCCCGCTTGCGGAAAGCTTGATATAGTCGGCACTTTGGCGTACGTACGTACGTACGTCCGTACGTCCGGTTAAAGATTTTGGTTTAGTTTTTTGGTTAAGTTTTTTGGTTAAGTTTTTTGGTTAAAGTTTTTGGTTAAAGTTTCACCCATTACCTTGATACTTCACATGGGTGTTTATCATCATTGTCGCATCCGCTTGCGGAAAGCGCTATATCGTCGGCATTTTGGCATACGTCCGTCCGTCCGTCCGTCCGTCCGTCCGTCCGTCCGTACGTCCGTGTGTCCGGTTAAAGTTTTTTCGTTAAAGTTTTTCCATCTACTATATCTATTTTTTTAGTGTCCATGCCTCGCCCCAAGGCGCGACATGCAGGCCACGGCCATCTAGTCTACAAAAAGTGGGTATAATTATGTTATCCAAGTGTCTATGCTCGGAAAAAACCTGGCCTTCGTGGCTTTGCCTCGTTTCTTGTTTAATTATTTATACCAATTAAATGTGTCGTCTAAAAAAATAATATTTTCAACAGATTATAAAGTCTGATCATTGCACATCAAAAAATAAATACAGAGAATAAATAGTAATGTCCGTTAGTATTTTAATGAAACACGGTTATCGCCCCTGATATCAGTGTGAAAATTTACGTCTGATATAAAATGTATAATAATGCCAATTAATACGTGGGGTAATGGTGAATGAATGTTTATTTTGCCAGAAAATGTCTCAGATGTCTCTAATGTAAAGATTTTGTGCCTGCTGAGTGGTCCGGGCATGTACCTTTAAAACAATGATTACCGCTACATGAATATAAATTGGACCATATTGCTATAAATAGACCTGCATGCTGGTAATTCAGACAGCTATGATGTATTTCACTGCTTCACTACACGTTGTTCTGATTTGTGACTCTTGGTTGTCAGGACACCTGTCATGTTAATATTGTTTAATATGAGCACATCCTGAGATAAATAGTTGACCTATATTTACATTTTGCAAAAAAAATATCAGAAATATTAACCCTTTCACCCCTTACCTGGAATGGATTTTTTCTGCCAAACCGCTCATCATAAAATAATTTTCAGACTAGTCCATTTATGATAAGGGTGTTTTTGTTCTCAATAATATGAAAATTACTTGCAAAAAGTGTAGATCCTGATGAGACGGCTCGTCACGAGCCGGCTCATCTGGATCTACACTTTTTGCCAATACCACTATACAGGCCTGTGGTGTTGAAAAGGTTAACGAATAAGTTGTCTCAGAATATACCAAGTATATGAACTATTTCAAGTAGCTATCGACTTCATTTACAGTTTTGTTAATATTTTATTAATATTTATTCGCTATTTTTAAACTCTCTGAAATGAGACTATTTTACCTAAAAAATGATCTCGTAAATTGACTCATTATTGTGATGGTCCGTGAATATTTTGCCTATCTGTATTTTGTAAAAAAAAAAAAAAAATTGTTTTAGCAAATTACTGTAAAATTTATTGAGATGGGCATATTGCTTCATATTTGCCAACATTCAGTATTTAGATAAAAACAATTATTTGCTTTTCTTTGGTGTAAAATGTCAGGTCTGATAATTATGTTTATCTGTGTGAGTTGTCATGTACTCCCAGTAGAGTAGTTCACTGACCTAGCCGGTCGGTCCCCTTTATGTACCCTTTTGGCAAATAAGGGGCTGGAGGTGCTTGATTCATACAGTGAAACCTCTCCAAGTTGGTCCCCAGGGTATCTGTAGCCTACATTGTATTTCACCAACATTGCAAAGTATACTTATCTAGCAAAGTATACTTTGAGGGAGAAGTTTTCAATTTTAGGATAAATTTATTATTTTTTATTATACTGAATTTATTACATTATCACAGCCATTTTGGCTGTGATAATGTAATACATTCAGTATAATAATTCTGCATACTTTTAATCATCAAATATATGCAGTCGTTAGTTCTATATGACATAATGCATTTCGGGAAAAGTCAATGATTACTCCCTCAAAGTATACTTGGCTAGAAAAGTATACTTTGCGATGTTGGTGAAATAGGCTACTGGTTACTGTATCATCAGATACAGTTATGTCAGTGTCCGATGTATGTTACTATTTTCAGGTATTGCCATTTTATTTATCTATTTTTGGTAACACGCTGTCCATTTTTGCGGACAGGTTTATTCGCCGGAACTCATGTACTTATTATGTGGTAAAACAACAGAACTTTTATAAACGGTTATAATTCATATTGCATACATATTTTCATATTTTGATGGTAATGTATCAAATGTATGCCTCTATGCTATAATTTGGTATATAATATGTATGTCTATGACGGGTGTAATTAATGCACCACATACCTGTAGCCCATTTCATCAACATTGCAAAGTATACTTTAGTAGCAAAGTATACTTTGAGGGAGAAATTTTCAATTTTTTTAAAAATTTATAAATTTTTATTATACTGAATTTATTACATTATCACAGCCATTTAATGGCTGTGATAATGTAATAAATTCAGTATAATAATTCTGCATACTTTTAATCATGAAATATATGCATTTGTTAGTTCTATATGAAATAATGCATTTCTGGAAAAATAAATGATTACTCCCTCAAAGTATACTTTGCTAGTAAAGTATACTTTGCAATGTTGATGAAATAGGCTACAGATCAAGATTGTTATGCTCTCCGAAAAAAAAATAATCGGGGGGAGCATATTATGAGTTACCGCTTTGTCCGGCGTACGCCGTCCGAGTTTTGTTAAAGTTTTTCAAATTTCTATATCTCTGTGACTGCTTGGGATATCAACTTAAAACTTCATATACACATTGCTCAACATCCATATTTTCATTGTTTACCCTACCCAGGAGGTCAAGGTCAAGGAGCTCAAGGTCAAATTACTTTTTGTTACAGTTTTACGTTAAAGTTTTTCAAATTGCTATATCTCTGTGACCGCTTGCAATATCAACTTGAAATATCATATACACATTGATCACCATTTATTGTGATTAATAAGCATACTACACCAATACCCAGGGTCAAGGACTTAGAATTTCAATCCAGGTGTCATTGGGGAGCATTTGTCAGATTTACCGACCATCTAGTTATAAAGACTGCCAGTGGGGGCATCATCAGTGTGGGGCAAGCACACATTCCTACGTTTTGTTTCTGGCGATACAGTTTCACTTCTTTCAGTACTTTCATTTTGTAAAGGTTCCATTGCGCATAGAGGCACTCATTGACATGTTTATACCCCTGGAATACAAAGTACAGTCGAACCCCTCTAAACTGGACACAAGTAAAAGTCAGAGTATATTTATTTGAAGTTTGAATTAAGGTGTGTAAAAGCTTTAACACAAATTTGAAAGTCATTTAAACCTTGAAAATATGATGATAATAAAGAATTATTTGAAGTTTGAAGCACATCTGATTAAGTGTTGTGGAGGTATGTAAAAACTTTAACACACATTTCAAAGTCATTTGACCTTGGGGAACAGGGGCTGCATGAGTGGGACACAGAAGGAATATATGGATGATGCATGACTAATACGCATTTGAAGTTTCAAGTCAATGTGACTTATGACTGCAGAGATATAAGGTATTTGAAAACTTTAACGCCGATTTCGGATGGACGCACGGACACCCGGACGTCATTGTGATCACTATGTCTTGCTTTCCGCAAGTGGGCTCGACAAAAAAGATATAATGTAAATAAAAAATAAGCCACATATCCCGATGCACGGACTCGCGGCCCAAATGAACCACGGGCCACAACAAACAGGATCAGCGGGTGCAGGACGTGTGTATGGGCGAGTTTATGAATGAAACCAGCCAGGCACCAAAACACTCACAAAATATTTTAATCTAAACCAGAGACCACCTGCTGATGTTGTAAATGTAATTGAACCAAACTGTACCGGAGAACAGGGTACCGTTTCACTAAACTTTGTTCGACTAAAATGTTCGTAAGTGCAAAATTAAGATAGTCTGTAAATTTCACTTTAACAATGGTTTCTTGTAAACAATTATTGGATTTACATTTATTGAGCATAGGCTGCAGCCTATGCTCAATAAATGTAAATCCATCAATTGAAATTTACAGACGATCCTAAATTTGCACTTACGAACATTTTAGTCGTACAAATTTTAGTGAAACGGGCCCCTGGTTTTTTACTACATACTGCTCTGTGGGAGGCTGCTGGACAAAAGGGATTGGTTGGTAGCTTTCTAAGCATGGTTGAGTATATGACCCTGTTGTTGAATGAACATAAAACCTCATTTAATCAGGAAGTTTGAGTGTATGCTTGGACTAATGCAGCAAATAAATATATTTTAAGGATGACCTCAGACAGGTGAAACAAAAGCATTTTTTTTATAGAAGGTGTAGTGTAATAAACAAAAACAAAACTTTTGTATTAAGGACCCATTCTATACTTGATCATCGTTTGATTCAAAGATAATTGCTTCCTAAATGTGATGGGATATATGTATAACATATTTGTCAACATTAGCTTGTTATTGTATACTATACAACACATGGAGCTGCTGTGTCGGCCATCTTAGTGTGTGGTACAAACCAGCAGTCAGTTTTAACTCTTGTTGCGTTTGACACATACCACAAATAATATGACATATACATAAATACAATTGGGTGCAGCATCTTCTACAGATGTTAAACAACAACGTCCTGTGGGTTGTTTTCATCACACTTATACACAAAGTCTGATTTCTGAAGAGTTTGTTGACCTGTTTTTGAGAATCAGATAAATATACAGTTCTGTCAATGTATACCTGTATTACCATACATACTGTATCACAGCCAATGACATGTAAGCACTTACCTGAGTGTATTGTTACTGGTGTCTTAATCGCCTACTATGCAAGTAGATATGGCTTTACATGGGTAATAATAACATGTGTACGCTAACAATGAACTGTGCATCAGATAGAAAATTTACACGTTGAAATATATTTTGAGATTGATGGGAGAAATGCTTAGATACCTTGTCGTTTTTATAGTTTTCTGGCATAATATTTATAGCACACTGTTTTCATATCTGTCTATGATGTATTTCACAACATTTTATTTTTTATATTTTGAGATTGATGGGAGAAATGCTTAGATACCTTGTTGTTTTTATAGTTTTCTGGCATAATATTTATAGCACACTGTTTTCATATCTGTCTATGATGTATTTCACAACATTTTATTACTTTTACTGTCATATTTGCTGTATGTTTCAAACGGTCGAAGTGGTGAACCTGTACTGTACGATACCATATAGTATACAGTAACAAGACAATATTCACATATCTTAAATTCATATATCACATCACTCTTATGAAACAATTATGATTGAAGCCAAGTGTATCTTTCTATGACCTAATTTCTTAAAGGTACATGCCCACTCAGTAGGCACAAAATGTTCTTTATAGGAATTAAATAAGTGTATAATTGTGTCACTATTCCACCAGTTCTAAAAATTACAAGCGGCCGCTATACAGATATAATCATTTAGTAATATTTATTTGATATCAGGCTATTTTCATATGCAAATGATGCATGGTATTTTTTAATTATTTATACTAATCAAATGCGTCACCTGAAAAACTAATATTTTCGACAGATTATAAAGTACAATCATTGCACATCAAAAAATAAATACAGAGTATAAATAGTAATGTCCGTTAACATTTTAAGGAAACATGCTTATCACCCCTGATATCAGTATGGAAAGTTACGTCTGATATAAAATGTATAATAATGCCAATTAATATGTGGGTTAATGGTGAATGAATATTTACTTTGCCAGGAAATGTCTCAGATGATGTCTCTGGTATAAAGAACATTGTGTGCCTACTGAGTGGGGATGTACCTTTAATTGGTAATCAAGTTAGCAACTAACTATGCACCAGATATTGCTTGTACTCCGGAAATACCTGATTTACAAAAAATAATAATTACATGCAAGAATTCAATCGCTGCATTCTACACAATGTCAAGGTACTCAGCAAAGAAGGGTATTTATACATGCCATGCAATTTTGTACCTAAGAAGATGTGCAATATCTCATTAAAAATATTTACAAAATCTACGATATTTTCCGTAAATGACGTCGAAAGTTGATGAAATTTTCATAGTAAATGCAGAATTCTATTCTTCATGTGCTTGTAAAACTTCACCAACTTTCTACATCATCTACAGAAAGTATCACAGTTCATAGCTAACCATCCATGTTAACTTTTATCGACCACCATTAAAATTTACAGGCGAAAACTCTGTGGAAGCTACATACAGATGGTCGGCAGCATATTTGTAGACCTATGCAGCCTGGGCCCGGTTTTCCCCGCACAACTACCTGTTTTATATCTGATCAACATGGCACAAATTTTCAGTTTATTGCTCAATTCTTTCATTCTATCATGAAATATCGCACATCTTAGTAGGTGCAAAATCACACGCCACGTTTGAAATGAATGGCAAGAGCCCCCGAAGGATCAACATCGCCGCATAAGCCCAGGTTTGTGGGGTAAGATTACCAGGGGCTCTTGTTTGGGTTAGAATGCCTATCTCACTGGGGGTTGGAAGGGTGATTGATGTGCTTTACACAACACTGGGTGATGTGGCGTTTTTGAACATCCTGCGTTGGGCGTTTCCAACCAGCGTAGACCCAGATCAGGCTGCACAGAACGTGCAGCCTGATCCGGGTCTACGCTGGTTGGCAAGGCTGTGATATCTACGATATCTAATGATGATGTTCGATTTGATATAGATTGTGTGTCGAGAGTAAAAGTCCATGGTTGAATTATGGAGCATTGAATACGCATGCCAAGTTTTTGGTTTGTGTTCGCTTTCGCTGTCTCAAGTGGGCATTCTTCTCCCCGACTTTGTTCTACCGACCTGAATTACTCTTCCCTGGAGAAACCAAACAAACCAGAAATGCTTGCTATTTGTAGCCGGGCCTAATGTATGGTGATTTGTTGGCAGTTGTCACACACAGAATAGCAGTTTGACTATTGAAAGTGGTAAAGTACAAATGGTCTAGCTTCATTTCTGATCATTTCTAGAAGCCCTCTGGAGAAAGCAATAGAACATCATGACTGGAATATGTCATAACTTCAGATTTAGCACCATGGGTAATTTAATTGTACCCCCTTGCAATGAGTTGTGTTGGTCGGGTATATGGGAGTCAGATTGTACATCCATCCATCCATGCATTCGTCCGTCTGTTCCATTTGTCCGTCATAAAACTTAATGTAACTTAACTTTCTAGTAACTTCTTTTTCCTGAAAGCTCTTGATATTGCATACATGTATTCCTCTGATGGTGCTCTATCATAATGTGACAAATCTATGACCCCACTTATGCCTACATCAAGGCCAAGGACTTAGAAAATTTGCATCAAGGCCCATGCGGGGGGATATTCCATAAGCCCTCGCTTATTGACTTAGCTTGCTTAGTTATTTAATTAACCCTTACACCGCTATCTTATTTTTTTGTTGTCTGCTGTTTATTTTCTATTTTCCATTTTTATCATCAAAAACATGCTTTGCCAGCACTTTAGAAGAATTTACAACATGCTTTGACAGCACTGAATTCTGAAGTGCTGTCAAACCATGTTTTTATTGACAAATAAGGCAAGATATAAAAGGAACAACAGGCGAGAATTGTTGTGTGTAGCGGTCTAAGGGTTAATGAGTTGCGCGGGGTTATTGACTAGAGTTAGAGCATTGGACATCAATACCGGAGGTAGTGGGTTCAATCCCACGTATATATATAAAATTACCAAGGCACAAACAAAATATTTTTATAGTAACCTGGGGGCCGTTTCACTAAACTTTGTACCACTAAAATGTTCGTAAGTGCAAATTTATGATCGTCTGGAAATTTTAATTGATGGATTTACATTTATTGAGCATAGGCTGCATATGCAGCCTATGCTTAATAAATGTAAATCCATCAATTGTTTACAAGAAAACATTTTTAATTTGAAATTTACAGACTATCATAATTTTGCACTTACGAACATTTTAGTCGTACAAAGTTTAGTGAAACGGCCCCCAGGTTCTAAGAATGAATGAAAGTTTGAACGAATGTCGTTTTAAAGGTCACACTATTTTCAAGTACCGTCCCAAACAGGCAATCATCCATTTGAATGAACGCGGTTTTGAAGGTCACACTATTCCCAACTGCAGTGGAATCTCTCCAAACCGGTCGCCCTGGGAGGTGCCCAGTACATGTGACACTGGAAGGTGCCCAGTATGTGACACGGGAGCCCATACATGCACTGGGAGGTGCCCAGTATGTACACTGGGGCCCAACATGACACTGGGAGGTCCCAGTATGTGACACTGGAGGTGCCCAGTAATGACACTAGGTGCCCAGTACATGTGACTGGGGTGCCCAGTACAGGTGACACGGGAGGTGCCCAGTACATGTACACTGGGAGGTCCCTAGTACCCATGTGACACTGGGAGTCCCCAGTACATGACCTGGGAGTCCCAGTACATGTGACACTGGAGGTGCCCCAGTACATGTGACACTGAGTCCCCAGCATGTGACACTGGGAGGTGCATACATGTGACACTGGGAGGTGCCCAGTACATGTGACACCCTGGGAGGTCCCATACATGTGACACAGGTGCCCAGTATATGACACTGGGAGGTGCCCAGTACATGGGACAAACTGGGGAAGGCCCCATACAATGACCCCAATGGGGGATCCCCCAGTACATGTGACCCACGGGAGGTGCCCAGTATATGTGACACGGGAGGTGCCCTCTTCCACTAATGTGGGACCCACTAGGTTGCCCCTGGGAAGGTGCCCAGTACATGAGACCACCTGGGAGGTGCCCAGTACCCATGTGACACTGGTGAGGTGCCCAGTACATGTGACACTGGGAGTGGGAGCCCATATATGTGACACTGGGAGGTGCCCAGTACATGTGACACTGGGAGGTGGGCCCAGGTATAATGAGACCCAACCCTGGGAGGTGCCCAGTACTTGTGACCCAGGGAGGGCCCATACATGGTGACACTGGATGTTTGCCCTGGGAGGTGCCCAGTACAATTGACACTGGAGGGAGGTGCCCAAGTACATGTAACAACTGGAGGTGGCCCATACATGTGACCCAGGGAGGCCCTAGTAACATGTGACACTGGGAGGTCCCCAGTACATGTGACCCTGGGGAGGTCCCCAGTACTTTGAACACTGGGAGGGTGCCCAGTACATTGACCCTGGGAGGACCCCAGTTACAGTGACAACTGGGAGGTGCCCAGTATACATTGACCACAGGGAGGTCCCAGTACATGTGACACCCTGGGAGGTCCCCAGTACATTGACACCCTGGGAGGTCCCAGTACATTGACCCTGGAAGGTGCCCAGTACATGTGACACTGGGAGTGCCCAACATATGAACACCCTGGGGAGGTGCCCTGGGAGGTGCCCCAGTACATGTGACCCAACTGGGCCCGGAGGTGCCCAGAACATGTGACAACGGGGAGGTGCCCAGTACATGTGAAACTGGAAAGGTGCCCAGTACATGTGACACAGGGAGGTGCCCTCAAGGTACCCCGGGAGGTTCCCCAGTACATGTACACTGGAGGTTGGCCTCCCAGAAAAAACATGTGCCACAGGGAGGTGCCCAGGTATATGTTGACACTGTGGGAGGTGCCCAGGACATGTGACACTGGGAGGTGCCCCAGTACATGGAACACCCAAACCCAGGGAGGTGCCCAGAACCAAGAGACACTGGAAGGTGGCCCAGGGAGGTGCCCAGTACAGTGACCCACAGGGAGGACCCCTGGGAGGTGCCCAAGGTCCCCAAAAGTGAATGGTACTATCCCCGTACATGGTTGACACTGGAGACCCCAGTACAAGAGACACTGGGAGGAGCCCTGGGAGGGAGGCCCCATTACATGTGACACTGGGAGGTCCCCAGTACATGTGACCCAGGTGCCCAGTAACATACACTGGGGAGGTGCCCCAGTACATTGACACTGGGAGTGCCCTGGGAGTGCCCATACATGTGACACTGGGAGGTGCCCTGGGAGTGCCCCATTCATGTGACACTGGAGTGCCCAGTACATGTTGACACTGGGAGGTGCCATGTACCCTGGGATGGTGCCCATTACATTGTACACTAGGGAGGTGGGCCCAGTACATGTGACACTGGGAGTGCCCATGGGAGGTTGCCCCAGTACATGTGACACTGGGAGGTGCCCTCCCAGTACATGTGCCACTGGGAGGTGGCCCAGTATACATGTGACACTGGGAGGTGCCCAGTGGAGGTGCCCATGTGAGACAGGTACCCTGGAGTGCCCAGTACATGTGACACTGGGAGGTGCCCAGCATGTCCCAGTACATGTGACACTTGGGAGGTGCCCTGGGACCCTGGATGCCCAGTACATGTGACCCTGGGAGTGCCCTGGGAGGTGCCCAGTACATGTGACACTGGGAGGTGCCCAGATACATGTGACACTGGGAGTGCCCAGTACATGGTGACACTGAGGTGCCCTGGGAGGTGCCCAGTACATGAGACTGGGAGGTGCCCAGTACAATATGACACATGTGGGACAGGTGCCCTGTGAGGTGCCCAGTACATGTGACACCCTGGGAGTGAGCATGTGACACCCTGGGAGGTGCCTGGGAGGTGCCCCAGTACATGTGACACTGGGAGGTGCCCAGTAACCCACATGTGGACCCTGGGAGTGCCCAGTACATGTGACACTGGGAGGTGCCCTGGGAGGTTGCCCATACATGTGACCCCCCCCCCACTAGGAGGTGAACCCCAGTACATGTACACTGGGAGTGCCCGGGGAGCTACATGGACTGGGATGCCCTGGGAGGTGCCCCAGTACATGTGGACCCGAGGTGCCCAGGTACATGTGACACAAGGGAGGTGCCCAGGGAGGTGCCCTGGGAGGTGCCCAGTAACATGTGACCCTGGGAGGTGCCCAGTAACATGGTGACCCTGGGACCCTAGGGGTGCCCAGTACAATGTGACACTGGGGAGGTGCCCAGTTACCAGTGACACTGGGAGGTGCCCATACATGTGAACACTGGGAGGTGCCCTGGAGGTGCCCAGTACATGTACTGGAGGTGCCCTGGGAGGTGCCCAGTACATGTGACAACCCTGGAGGTGCCCAGTACATGTGACACTGGGAGGTGCCCTGGGAGTACATGTGACACTGGGCGGTGCCCTGGGAGGTGCCCAGAACATGTGAACCGTTACCCTGGGAGTGGCCATTACATGTGAGCCCTGGGTAGGATGGCCCGAGTACATTTGACAACTGGAGGTGCCCAGTACATGTCTGGACACTGGTAGGATCCCTGGAGGTGCCCATTACATGTGACCCTGGGAGGTGCCTCTGGAGGTCCCAGTACATGTGACACTTGAGGTGCCCAGGTACATGTGACACTGGGAGTGCCCAGTATACATTATGACACTGTGGAGGTGCCCTCTGGGAGGTAGCCCTGGTGTGCCCAGTACAGTGACCACTGGGAGGTTGCCCTTGGAGGAGCCCAGTACATTTGACACTGGGAGGTGCCCTGGGAGGTTCCCAGGTACTGTTGACACAGGGAGGTGCCCTGGAGTGCCAGTACATGTGACACTGGGAGGTGCCCAGTACATGTTACACTGGAGGTGCCCTGGATGTGCCCAGTAGTGTGACACTGGGAGGTCCCTGGGAGGTTCCCAGTACATGTGACCACTGGGAGGTTTCCCTTTTATGGTGCCCTGGGGAGGTCCCCAGTATAAGTGACACTGGGAGTCCCCAGTACATTGACAGACTGTGAGGTCCCCAGTTACCTGTGACACTGGGATTCTCCATTACATTTGACACTGGGAGGTCCCAGACATTTGTACACTGGAGGTCCCCAGTACATGGTGACCCGGTGGGAGGGTCCCAGTAACAGTGACACTGGGGGTGCCCCAGTAACATTGTGGGACCCTGGGAGGTGCCCAGTACATGTGACATCTAGGAGGTGCCCTGGGGAGGTGCCCAGGTACATGTTACACTGGAGGGCCCAGTACATGTGACCCTGGGAGGTGCCCGGGAGGTTGCCCATACATGTGACACTGGGAGGTGCCCAGTACATGTTACCACTGGGAGTGCCCCATGTACAGTTGCCCAGTTACATGTGACCCTGGGAGGTGCCCAGTACATGTGACACTGGGAGGTGCCCTGGGAGGTGCCCAGTACATGTGACCCTGGGAGGTGCCCTGGGAGGTGCCCAGTACATGTGACACTGGGAGGTGCCCAGTACATGTGACACTGGGAGGTGCCCAGTACATGTGACAAAAGGGGGGACCCTGGGAAGGTCCCAGGTACATGTGACACTGGGAGGTGCCCTGGGAGGTGCCCAGTACATGTGACCCTGGGAGGTGCCCAGTACATGTGACACTGGGAGGTGCCCAGTACATGTGACACTGGGAGGTGCCCAGTACATGTGACACTGGGAGGTGCCCAGTACATGTGACACTGGGAGGTGCCCTGGGAGGTGCCCAGTACATGTGACACTGGGAGGTGCCCAGTACATGTGACACTGGGAGGTGCCCAGTACATGTGACACTGGGAGGTGCCCAGTACATGTGACACTGGGAGGTGCCCTGGGAGGTGCCCAGTACATGTGACACTGGGAGGTGCCCTGGGAGGTGCCCAGTACATGTGACACTGGGAGGTGCCCTGGGAGGTGCCCAGTACATGTGACACTGGGAGGTGCCCAGTACATGTGACACTGGGAGGTGCCCTGGGAGGTGCCCAGTACATGTGACACTGGGAGGTGCCCATACATGTGACCCTGGGATCCCTGGAGGTGCCCAGTACATGTGACACTGGGGAGGTGCCCTGGGAGGTGCCCAGTACATGTGACACTGGGAGGTGCCCAGTACATGTGACACTGGGAGGTGCCCTGGGAGGTGCCCAGTACATGTGACACTGGGAGGTGCCCTGGGAGGTGCCCAGTACATGTGACACAGGGAGGTGCCCACTGGGAGGTGCCCATACATGTGCCACCCTGGGGAGGTGCCCAGTACATGTGACTGGGAGGTGCCCAGTTACTGGTATGTAAGGAGCCCACAGTACAGTGACGACCCTGGGAGTGCCCATACATGTGACACTGGGAGTGCCCAGTACAGTGACAAATGGGAGTTGCCCAGTAACATGTGACACTGGAGGTGCCCTGGGAGTCCCATACATGTGACACTGGGAGGTGCCCTGGGAGGTGCCCAGTACATGTTGACACTGGAGGTGCCCATACAATGTGACACTAGAGTGCCCAGTCCCAGACAATGTGACACTGGGAGGTGCCCTGGAGGTCCCAGTACAGTGGGACTGTACCCCTGGAGGTGCCCAGTACATGTGAACCACTGGGAGGTGCCCAGTACATGTGACACTGGTAGGTGCCCTGGGATGTGCCCAGTACATGTGACACGGGAGGGCCCAGTACATGTGACACTGGGAAGGTGCCCTGGGAGGTGCCCAGTACATGTGACACTGGAGGTGCCCAGTTTACATGTGACACGGGGAGGATGCCCATACATGACACTGGGAGGTGCCCAGTACATGTGACACTGGGGAGGTGCCCAGTACATGTGACACCCTGGGAGGTGCCCTGGAGGTGCCCATACATGTACACTGGGAGGTGCCCATAACATGTGGACCACTGGGATGTGGCCCAGTACATGTTGACACTGGGAGGGATGCCCATACATTGACACTGGAGGTCCACAGTACATGTGCACTGGGAGGGTGCCCTGGGTAGGTGCCCCAGTTACATGACACTGGGAGGTCCCATACATGTGACACCCTGGGAGGTTGCCCTGGGAGGTGCCCATACATGTGACACTCGGGAGGTGCCCATACATGTGACACTGGGGAGGTGCTGAGTGCACTGGGAGGTGCCCTGGAGGTGCCCAGTACATGACAGGGAGGTGCCCATGTACTAATGTGACACTGGGAGGGAGGTGCCCATACAGTACACTGGGAGGTGCCCTGGGACCCAGTACATGTGACACCCTGGGAGGTGCCCAGTATGTGACAACTGAGTGTGACACTGTAGGTGCCCAGTACATGTGACACTGGGAGGTGCCCAGTACATGTGACCACTGGGAGGTGCCCAGTAACATGTGACACAAGGGAGGTGCCCAGTACATGTGACACTGGGAGGTGCCCATACATTGACACTGGGATGCCCTGGTGCCCAGACATGCCCTGAGGGTGCCAGTACATGTGCACGCCCACTGTAGGTGCCCAGTACATGTGACACCCAGTAGGTGCCCTGGGAGGTGCCCAGTCACAGGTGAGACACTGGGAGGTGCCCAGTACAATGTGACACTGATGGTGCCCTGGGAGGTGCCCAGTACATGTGACACTGGGAGGTGCCCAGTACATGTGACCCTGGGAGGTGCCCTGGCCCAGTACATGTGACACTGGGATGTGCTGGGAGGTGCCCATACATGAACACTGGAGGTGCAGTACATGTGACACTGGGAGGTGCCCAGTACATGTGACTGGGAGGTGCCCAGTACATGTACACTGAGTGCCCTGGGAGGTGCCCATACAGTGACACTGGGAGGTGCCCAGTACATGTGACACTGGGAGGTGCCCTGGGAGGTGCCCAGTACATGTGACACTGGGAGGTGCCCAGTACATGTGACACTGGGAGGTGCCCTGGGAGGTGCCCAGTACATGTGACACTGGGAGGTGCCCAGTACAGTGGGAGAGAGGAGGAGGGACCCAGTGACACTGGGATGTGCCACTGGGAGGTGCAGTACAGTGTGTGACTGGGAGGTGCCCAGTAAAATGTGACACTGGGAGGTGCCCAGTACACTGTGGGAGGTGCCCAGTACATGACACCCAGAGGTGCCTGGGAGTGCCCAGTATCATGTGACCCTGGGAGGTGCCCTGTACATGTCATGTCACTGGGAGGTGCCCTGGGAGGTGCCCAGTACATGTGACACTGGGAGGTGCCCAGTACATGTGACACTGGGAGGTGCCCTGGGACCCTGGGAGGTGCCCAGTACATGTGACCCTGGGAGGTGCCCATTACATGTCACATGGTGACACCCGAGTTCCCAGTACATGTGACACTGGGAGGTGCCCAGTATAAGTGACACCCTGGGAGGAGCCCATACATGTGACACTGGAGGTGCCCAGGTGACATGTGAACACTGGGAGGTGCCCTGACTGGAGTGCCCAGTACATGTGTAGGTGCCCAGACATGTGCCACTGGGAGGTGCCCAGTACATGTGCCACTGGGAGGTACCCAGGGTATCCGGTTTGGAGATGCCCCACTGTAAATCAGACATGTTAGCACTCCATGACACATTCTAGTGCTTTGCAATCATGAAAAGTCATTGTATTCAGAGATAGATAACAGCGAAACGCATATAAGTTAAACATCCATAATTTCCCATTTGTCAGGTTTAACGGGGTTCCACTGTAGTTGAAAACAACAACTAAAGCAAGTTCGGAATGTTTCCCAAAGAGGCAATCATCCATCTGTGCATGACCTCAATGTAAACTTGAGAGTACATGATGCGGTATACCCAACCAGGTGAGCGATTCTCTTCATAAACACCTTGTGTTGTGAAGATCTGAAGATCGAACTGTTAAGAAGTCGGTTAATGCATTGCTAATATCATTCAGATTCTTAGTGACCTCCGTGGGGTCACATCCCAGCCATGACCCTGCTTGGCAGCACATTGTTGCACCTATTGTTCGCTGACCCGGTAACCATGGCAATACAATAAACACGAACAAAAAATTGATACATCTCAAGAGGAAACCAACAACATGGGCCCATACTTATAAAACTTTCCAAATTATAATTCCAAATTCGAACTGAAAATCAGGAAGCTTGATTGGTCAAGGCTGAGCACAGCTCAGCATCGACCAATCAAGCTACGTGATTTTGAGCATGAGAGTGGAGTATTAAGGTACTAGTAAATTCAATTAAAGTAAATTCAAATTTAAACTAGTTGTCATGTATCACTGTATAGTATTGAACAACATTTATTTATGGCAAAACCATGTATTTAGCCCATTCCTTTCAGAATACACCATTACGGGTATGAAATTTATTCAATATTTTATTTTTGTTATTTCTCAACGAAAGTATATGTTGTGACCACTCATTTGAACAGTCTCAATGAGATGGTTCACATGGTGGTCACGACATATACTTCTGAGCGCATAGAAGGAAAATATTTAGGATTTTCCGCAAATATAATGGCGTATCCTCATCATAAAAAGGGTTAATTATGTTATAAGCCAGAATAAATTGTATTGTATTGTATTTTAGGTACTCAATGTGTTGTATAAACATTATGGGCCCTGACTGTTGTAATACTCACACACAAGGTGCAGTATGATGGAAAATATAATGTCTGTTCATGATTCCAAGAGATGTTTGGAGCGTATTGTGTGCATTAACAATGTTAACCCATTGCAGTCTAAGGATACAATAACTTTTTGTTGAAAAAAAAATCTGGTTTATTTCTCAATAAAAGTATATGTTGTTACCACTCATTTGAACCGTCTTGCAGAGACGGTTCAAATGAGTGGTGACAACGTATACTTTCGAGAAGAAATGACGTAAATAGGGATTTTTTTTGGAAAATTTCATACTACTTTAATGGTATCCCATCTGCATGGGTTAACAGGGACCAGTTTCACTAAACTTCGTAAGACTAAGTAGTTTATAATTGCAAAATTGGAATTTATAATAAAATTTACACTGATGGGCGATGTTGATAACATTTTAGTGGACGTGTTCACATGTAATGATGTGCACATGTAAGCGGGTGGACAATGGTAGCAATAGTTAGCCATGTTAATGTGAGAAGCAGATTAACCCATTCCATGCGGAATATAATGCCCATATATGGGTATAAAAATTAAAACAAAAAATATCTGCAATTTTTCTCATTTCTCATCGAAAGTATATGTTGTGACCACTCATTTTAACCGTCTCGATGAGATGGTTCAAATGGTGACCACACCATATACTTTTAGGGAGACACGAGAAAAATAATCAGATTTTTCCATCAGCAAAATGGGGAATCCCCAGCATGAAATGGATGAATAAAAATCCTTGTACAAACTTTTTTATCGTACAAAGTTTAGTGAAACGGGTGCCAGAATCCTGATGGTGAATTTTACTGGGATTCACACCGGGCCAATTAGTGATCTGTAACCTATTTCACCAACATGGCAAAGTATACTTATCTAGCAAAGTACACTGTGAGGGAGAAATTTTTCAATTTAAGGATAAATTGATTAATTTTTATTATACTGAATTTATTACATTATCACAGCCATTTTGGCTGTGATAATGTAATAAATTTAGTATAATAATTCTGCATACTTTTAATCAAGTATATGCAGTCGTTAGTTCAATATGAAATAATGCATTTCGGGAAAAATAAATGATTACTCCCTCAAAGTACACTTTGCTAGATAAGTACTTTGCAAGTTTGATGAAATCGGCTACAGGTGTAGTAAGGATAGCTTGCACCGGATCTGGATATTGTGGGTTCAGTGCTGAAATTATCCTGTAATTACAGTGCTAAATGTACCGTAAAAGGCTCCCACATACAGGTACATTCTGTGATGTTGAAAGGCCATCAAACGCCAATCAATCAATCAATTTTTATTCAACCTTACCTCAAGGTGTCGGGTTCGGGTACGTTTCCTGTATGGATTGTGGCCTAGGGGTTAGAACACATGACTTCCAACCCGGAGACTGTGGGTTCAAAGCTCGCCTAATTGGGAGCAAAAATACTTTCATAGTATTTCCATCCCACTGGTCTGTCGGATGAGACTTTAAACTGTGGTGCTGTCTCTATATGACCTCGGCTGTAGCTGGGACGTTAAACCCATTCACTTTCATGTTTTCTATAGTTTAGTCAAAATGCAAGAAGGACAAATCTTAGTCTATATTGGTTGTTAATGTAACATTTTGTGCTATCCGAAATGGAACAGATCTGTAATGTCGGCAGATAGTTTTCCATTATCATTAACATTTGAACGTCAATTCAACGAAACTAATTTTTTTTTTAAAAGTACCAGTATAAGTCCTGATCCCTTTTCTCATTATTGCTATGTCTTAAAAATCCAAGCTGATTGCCGGAAGCTTTTATGGATGTTTCAATGATTGAATTGCGAACAGTGTAGCCCCAGATCAGACTGCGTGACCACGCAGTCTGATTTGGGGCTACAATGGTCGCAAAGGATGGTAGCTCGGTTTTTGTCTGAAAAAAATACCCATTCGTTTGATTCACAAGGTAAAAGGCATCTTAATTTGCTCACGAGACATGTTTCAAGTGGCCCATTTGACGGGGAGCTATTTAAAGTGTCGGCGAAAATTTAAATTGTTTCAATAAAATTTAGGAATTCAAATACATTTGCAGTCCTTGAAAAGGTGTATTGAGAGCTGTTTTATTCAAATACCGCACGATTATCTGTATGAAAAGCGTAAATATTCATAAAACTGAAAGTTTAAATAGACAGGATGTGACTGTTGACATCGGCCCCCATACGTTCCATACAAGAAAAGTCAACTTAGGTAAAAAAAAACGTGACAAAAGTGTGGGATACGATTCATTATCTGATTATGATTCTTAATGAATGATAAGTCACAGAAAAACGGGGAGCGTCTCTCAGTTCTTAGAAAATGAGATGCAACTTCAAGCTTTGTGTATGTGGCAATGTATTGTCTAGAAACCGGCTATAATGGTAACTGCAACAGCTGGGTGATCATCGTCGATGATATAACGTTCAATTGACAGGTGTACCTGTACAATCTGCGACAACAAAAAAAGACTTATCAGTGTGACGGTCGTCTTAGTGCGGTAGGGTAATTCAATTTTTGCTGATACTGCAATTTTTGTATGAAATTTAACACGTTCAACCCCATTGACCATTTAAAAGCCAACGTTTGCAAATAGTGTAGATCTAGATGAGACGGCTCGTGACGAGCCGTCTCATCTAGATCTACACTATTTGTCAGTATTTTTCAGATTAAAAACAAAATTCCTTATATAGTTAATGAACTAATCCAGCATGAACTAGTCTATGGTAGGTATTTAGGGGTGAAAGGGTTAATAACTTTGTGCCGGTATTACATTCATCAAGTTCAATACCCCACAAAAGATCACTCCAGATCGGGAAATGTTGACATACATTTTTATGCCCTCAGTTTGGGTAGAGGCATATTGTGTTATGGACTGTGTCCGTCCATCCATCCGTCCAGTTTGAAGTTTGCCGGACTTTCTCATCTACCACCGAAAGGCCACATTTTCTTGTTAACTATATGTAAAACAATTAAATGGGGTGCCTTTGTTAGCTAAATTATTTTAAAATACATGTATTATAAAGTATGATCATTCCGCAGAAGAAATAGAATGATTAGGTGCACATTGTATATAGAATGTGATTTAATGCCGAAAACAACTTTCAGTGATGGTCCTGATGGAGTATGATGGTTATTGTGCAGATAAATACTTTTTCTAAGGAATTGAAGAAAAAAAAGAGTGTCTCACTACAGTACAAAAGTACAGGTATTACATAATATACAGGACAGTAACTTTGTATCAATATTTCTTGTTTGTGTTACCCTTATTCGTGTTACCCTTGTCCGTCCGTCTGTCCGTCCGTCACCAACCTTGTAAGTCGTAAAACTTTTAAACCGTACTTAGCTACAGACCTGAAACTTGGTATGTAGCTTCCTTATGATGAGTAGATGCGCACAGTTTATTTTGCTTTTTGAACAGAATATCTCCCTTTTGGACTTGGAATTTTGCCTTGTTTATTATCAAAGCGGTATGTGGGGCATCCGTGTTCTATGAACACATTTTCTAGCTTTGCTATAGTCCAGTATTGAAGATACAATTAATACTCACCAATACAGGCACATTCCTATCTGTAGATGACCTTGTTGCTAAAAGGGCGTAAACCCCCACTCAATCCCCACCTATATAGGGTATCAAAAAATACTTTCACAGTATTTCCATCCCACTGGTCTGTCGGATAAACTGTGCTGCCGTCTCTATATGACCTTAGCTGTTGCTGGGACATTAAACCCATTCATTTCATTTTTCATCCCCACTCAATCAATCAGCCAGTATGGATGCAGTGGTGATCAGGATCTACATTGGTCTCAGATGTTGTCAGTTCCATTCTGTTGTCTGGCGACCCAACTGCCCTAATATTCTGACTGACAACCCAAATGTGGACAAGAGGTTAAATACATCAAATGGCACCCCCCCCCCCCCCAAAAAAAATATACAAAACTATGTGTATTCCATTTCTTGTCTGAGTAGTAATACTGATCTGCTTCGAAATTTGTTATATTTTTTTGCCATAGATTTCATTGATTTTTTATTAACTCGATGGCGAACAGTGTAGACCCAGACCAGACTGCACATCTGCGCAGTCTGATCTGGGTCTACACTGATCGCAAGGACAATAAGCCGTTTTCTTAGGACATTGTCCAAATATATTCACCAAATAAATGCCGATAGTCAGTGTATGTTTTAACATCAGTGTCAGTGTACCGTTAGCGGCTAATGATATGCAAATAATTAGCATTAAACGCCTTTTGTTTTTAAACCGTTAAGCACAATTTATTCGGCTGATCAAAAACAGGTATGACAGCCTCTATAATCGGCTGACAGCGAGTAGGCATATTTTGTACCGAAATTTGTATTATTTATTCCGTTACTTACATGTAAAGCTCATTAATTATAAACAACAACGTCAATATGAAACGTGAAGTATATATTTTTTGAACGTTCATAGTCATAAACAGAACGGCAACCCACATACAAGGAAATGTTTAACCCTTACAATGCTGAATAAAAATTTGACGTCTGCTGTTTATTTTTTATGTTCCATTTTTCTTATAAAAAACACGGTTTGACAGCACTTTAGAATCATTTCCAATGGAAATGATTCTAAAATGCTGACAAACCATGTTTTTAGTGAGACAATTGATCAAATATGACACAGCAGCAGACGACTATTTTCTGTTCCCGCATTCTAAGGGTTAACCTGCATTTGTCATACAGTGAAATGTCTCCAAACTGGACATCCTATGCACAGGTGATTTTAGCGTGTTTTGGATGGTCAATTATTGTTTGTATATACATAAAACACCTTTCTAAACAATGTACAAAACAATTGAAATATTCCCGGGTGTAAATATAATAGTACTTAGAAAGGTACAAAACTCCCATTCGCCACCATTGTAACGAAAAGCCACACAATGTAGACAATTGGAACTCGCCTATACAACTCATTACAGTGTGTCGAAACCGCTGCTTAATTGTGGTGGGTTTTCGGCATAGATTTTACAGTTGCTAATACATTAACGTAAATCTGAAAGATTTCGAGTGTAAACTGCACTAAAAACGTGTCTCACTAACCTATTGAATTGGCTTTTTAAAATCATACACGTTCACTTCCGCATTCTCAATGACTATTAGCCGCCATCTTTGAAAATATTACAATCACGTGCACGCAGTGGTTTGGTTGGTTACTGGAGACTGACATCATTTCCATTAGCCAACCAAATCAGTGCGTGTCACGTGATTCGATATTTTCAAAGATGGCGGCTAACATTCATTTTTAATCAGGAAGCGAAGGTGTATGCTTTTAAAAAGCGAATTTAGGTTAGTGAGACACGTTTTTAGTGCAGTTTACACGCAAAATCTTTGAGATTTATGTTAATGTATTAGCAACTGTAAAATCTATGCCGAAAACCCACCACAATTAAGCAGCGGTTTCGACATGCTGTAATGCGTTGTATAGGCGAGTTCCAATTGTCTACATTGTGTGAGTTTTCGTTACAATGGTGGCGAATGGGAGTTTTGTACCTTTCTAAGTATTATTATATTTACACCCGGGCACATTTGAATTGTTTTGTGCATTGTTTATAAAGGTGTTTTTAGTATATACAAACAATAATTGACCATTCAATACACGCTAGAATCACCTGTGATCCTATGTGGTCCCGATGGTGTTAATATTGAAGGATTCTGGGGATGTTATATGCCTGTAAATATCCATAGTTTCACCGTGACCAAGATCAAGGTCAAATGACATACATGCATTTACATTAACCCATTATAAAAGGTGTATGTAAAATTTGAAATATTTTCTTTTACATTTTTCTTATTTCCCAATGAAAGTATATGTTGTCGATGAGACGGTTCAAATGGTGGTCACAATATATACCGGTACTTCCGATGAGAGATAAAGAAAATATTTGAAATTTTCTGTCTGTAAAATAAGTTCTCGAAACATTGCACACAAACTGTCTCAATGATGAATCAATTGTTGCATAGATTTAAACCTCAATAGTGAATCCATCCTTAATGGGATTCACATCTGGGCCTGTGACCACCAAGTAATCGGGTGTGATAAGGGCACCTGCCATGAGATCAGGATATTGAAATTTTGTTTCTACCATGCTGGAAAGACATGATTTCAGTACTGAATATACAATCTTAATGCCCACCTACCCACCTCACCACTTTATTCCTATCAATGTATGACCTAAGATCTGAGTCAGTCAACCAAGTTGGGACCAGTGGCTGGAAGCAGACAATTAAATGTGATCCACTCTGTTCTGCTCACTTTAGATAATGACGACCATCTTCATTGGCTTCGCCAGGGGGAATTCTGGTGGTGCGTACAAACCCCTTTTTTCAGTTTTAACTTTTGGGTGCAAGTGTGACTATTGGAAATTATAGCTCTAAAATGCATTAGAATGCCGGAAATTGCACGTTGTTGCCCCCGCCCCCCAGTAACAAGCCGCCTCCAGCCTTTGGCAGTCGAACCCTCCTGGACAATTCCTGGCGATGCCTATGGTCTAATTACTTTCAATGTTTGTCCATATTTGACCTATTTAGCAGAAGATGACAAAATTATACACCTGACTGAAATCTCCCAGCAATACCTGCCATTCAACATGGAGGAGGGGGTGGCATTTATTTGCCAACAGAATAATTGGGCCCCCCCCACCCCCCCCCCCGCCATCGGACAAAACATACAAAAATGACAAGGTGACATTTCACACCAGTGTACATCCTGATCATTTATATATTTCATACATACTTATTAAATGATCCAATGTGCGTGATATGTACGGTAGCCGTGTCTCATTTGAATCTATTGCGAACAGTGTAGGCCCAGATCAGACTGCGCATCTGCGCAGTCTGATCTGGGACTACACCGGTCGCACACATAAGTTCCGTTTTCGTTACCCAAACACTGAAATGAGGTCAGCATAAAAATTCACTTGCATTCTTCCCTTTGATAAAATATTCTGAAACTGATGTTGCAGAAAACTATGAAATTTTATTACGTATAATTGTCAAAATCTGCTGATATATGTAATACATTCAAATATGAGACGAGCCATGTGATTTTATGCCTAATAAGAAATGCGATTTTAATGTTTTGTCATTAAACACGGAAATTGATTCTTCGCAAAAACGACAGAAGTTTGGGCCAAAGTACCGAGACCACCAAATGCAGCTTAACAAGACGAGTTTGATGCGCCATATTTCATCAAAATCTGTTACATAATAAGGACAATATAACAGAATACGTACTTTGAATCGGAGGCGCTTCTGGAAGCATCAGTAATTGTTGTTGTTGTTGTAACCACGTGATCATGCACCTTGTATTGCGAACAGTGTCAGGTAGAAGCAGGCCAGGTATTTCACTGACTTAATGGCGATCAGTGCAGATCCTGATCAGACTGTGCAGATGCACAGTCTGATCTGGATCTACACTGGTCGCAGAGGCCATAAGCTGTATTCAGTCACAGCCACATATGTGTCTGACAGTTCATGATAAAAGGGACCTTATTGCGTATTTCTTTAGTTATCTCCGATCAAATATCACATTCACAAGTGGTGTAACCGTTTCAGATACATCCGCTGAAATATCAGTAATATCAGCTGTTTGCAAATCAACAAAAGGGAGATGGCCCCAACTGATGGTTCCTAGTTTAAATATAAATATACTCAGCGACAAAAGAAACTGTACAGTTTTTAAAAGAGCACAGATATATTTCTAAACGATTTGTAACATCTTTTCCTATCAAATCTACCTTTAAAACAAAATGTTGAGCCGATACAATAAACAGTGTGCTGATTGATATTGCGTAATCACGTGTAAGTCGTCAAAGTATGGTTTTACCATTTCCGGTCCGTGCAAAGTTACGGTTGAATAATTCCAGCACAAAAATATTTACACAATTCCCTACCATTTGATTGGCCCGTAGCAAGTCTCTGTCCAAAATTTATATCCCAGTAAACTCCCACGCCAAACTACTTTCCGTAGCCGTGAGGCGCAGTTAATATAATTCTTCAGAAAACGTAAAATAAACACATTTTCTTGATGAATTTATTTAAAATGCTGGAATTATAAGGAATGAATGGCCTTTTTGTGGAATTTATCGGGGTTATAAACTTGGAAAAGTCGCGGGAATACTGGACGAGGCCTTCCGGCCTTCGTCCAGTATTCCCGCGACTTTTCCAAGTTTATACCCCGATAAATTCCACAAAAAGGCCATTCATTCCTATAATGATTCCGTGCAAAATGTTGTTTGGGTACAGCCTCGAGATAACGGAATAAAACCACGAGGTAACGTGGTAATCAACAGACATTGCCGAGATAATGATCAACAAAATCAGGTACTTATAAATGACGGCCTATATCGAATATATTTTCATGATTACTGTTTAACATCTGTATTCAACTTGTATGTCACATGCTGACACCTTATGACATGCATAAGTGATGTTAATTAAATATGGTTCTTGCATAAACGTTTTTTTGGTTATTTAATACATGTATATATCATCACTTTTATTATTATCATCACTTTTATTGGACTGTACAGTTTATTTTGTCACTGATAAATATATTTTTATATATATGGTTAATTTTGTTTTCTCCATAAAGTTTTGCAGTCTCATGTAAAATTCCGTTATGAAAGTTTTATTGGACTGTACAGTTTATTTTGTCAATGATAAATATATTTTTATATATGGTTAATTTTTTTTTCTCCACATTAGTTCAGATATTCAAACAATGTACAATGTAAACAGCCTTATTAAATTACCACAGTTGAGTTAAGATTATAAACAATAGATTTTGACAGCTATACATGATATGTGTGGCCGGCGTAACTTTGGTGTAAAAAAAGGTAACATAATGCTTGAAAATTACGAAAAAGGTACACCATATCAAATACAGATACAGAATTTACATTGAAGGATATCAGCTTGACTTCAAAACTACTAATATTTATAATTGTATAATTATAAGGTGACTGTCATCCGATTTTTTTGCATGCGCAATAACATGAGAAATTCTAGAATTACAATATCTGGTAGCGCTGGTGAAATGTACAACCATTAACCCTTACAACCCTAAATAACTGTGATGTACTGTGATATGTTAATTTAACTCTTTGCATGCTAGCGGTGAAAATATCCGCCAAACGAATTAGGAGTATATATGTTTTATTTCTCTCTGTAAATATGTCTTGAAATTTCATTAGAATTGTGTCCTCAGGACACAATTCTAATGAAATTCGAAGACATATTTATGACATTTATAAGGAGAAATAAAAGAAAATATAATGAATTGTCATCTGCTATTTTTGAACTATTTATAGCCCACAAATTTCCCAGCATGCAAAGAGTTTGGAATAATCCAAATGTCACGAAATGATTTTCTGACTAGTTGGTTTTATAAGAAGGGGGTGTTTTTCTAAAAACAAACTACTTGCAAACAGTGCCAATCCTGCTGGATCTACACTGCTAATACAAACACAGCTAAACCGCTTAAAGGCATTAAAGGTAATTCAACACATCCTGAAATCAACTTGTCTAACTGCCAAATCAAGACTCCAACTTGGGAGTAACCTTTTCATGTTGACAACAGTATTACGACGCCAAACTTGAAGCCATCGAATATCCCCATATGAGGGATTGCTTGTTACAGTACCCCATGCCCACCATAAAATTAATAGAATCTAGTGGGTGGCAGGTGGGAGCATGCGATGGGTAATTTAACGATCGGGGTTCATCCTTACCGGAATTCGGTTTGGCCCTCACATACGTCTTTGGCATTTTGTATGTGACTGTGGTTGAATCTGGTTATACCTCTGATGTGAGTATTACGATTACTCGTAATCCTATTTTGGGATCCCGCCCCCCCCCCCCCACACCCCCCCCCAATCCCCCAATGTGGCAGGTTAAAACGGGATCGAACCTGTTTGCCCTGCCTTACATGACCTTAGCTGTTGATAGGCCGTTAAGCACCAATAAATAAACAAATAATAGACTCTATGGCAGGGTTGGGACTAAGACAGGGAAATAAAGTCGAGCGGCAAGATATGTGTCGTACGAGGCTCTACCAAGCATGCATGAGATGATAGCAACGTGAGAACAGATGTATCCGGAATGCTGCAGAAAGAAAAAACAAATATAATTCAGAAATGAAATCTCAAAATGATTTATGCAGTAAACCGCTGAATATTAATTAACCCTTAGAATGTGAGACACGCAAATTGTTGTCTGATATTAAGTTATATATTGTTTGTCTTGTTTCTCAATAAAAGCATGCTTTGACAGCTGTTTGCAGATAGATATTGTCAAACCATACTTTTGACGAGAAAAATGTAAAATAAAACAGACATGAAATTTAAGTGAGAGCGGTGTAAGGTTTGCAAACTTATTGTGACCATGAAAACAATATGTTTTCAAACCTTACACCGCTCTCACTTAAATTTCATGTCTGCTGTTTATCTTTTATTTTACATTTTTCTTGCATGGGCTGAGACTACAACATTCTCTATTTTTTCTAAAAGCATCTTAAAGGTACATGCCCACTCAGTAGGCACAAAATGTTATTTATATCACAGACATCATCTGAGACATTTTCTGGAAAAATAAACATTCATTCACCATTACCCCATGTATTGATTGGCATTATTATACATTTTATATCAGATGTAAATTTCCACACTGATAGCAGGGGCGATAACCGTGTTTCGTTAAAATGTTAACAGACATTACTATTTATTCTCTGTATTTATTTTTTGATCTGCAATGATCATACTTTAGAATCTGTCGAAAATATTATTTTTTCAGGTGACACATTTTAAAAATTATTTGGTATAAATAATTAACAAATATCATGCCTCATTTGCATATGACAACAGCCTGATACCACCGCGAGTCACTATTGGTAAAATAAATATTACTAAATGATTATATCTGTATAGCGGGCACTCGTAAATTTTAGAACTGGTGGAATAGTGACACCATTAATTTATACACCTATTTAATTCCTATATTAAAAGAACATTTTGTGCCTACTGAGTGAGCATGTACCTTTAACCCTTACTATGCTGGAGACGGAAATTGCCGTCTGCTGTTTTTCATTTTTGCCTTAATTCTTAAAGGTACATGCCCACGCAGCAGGTTACACTGTACTACAACATGTGAGCCATATGTCTACCCACTAATGAGTTATTTTTAATTACGGCGCGTGTTGATTGGTGTTAAATCGCATTTTATATGCCGCGACCAGAAAGGGTATTTTCCGACCTCGTGCTATTTTTACCAATACGCGTCACGTGACACGGTCAATCATATCACATCTTTGACATGCGCAGTGAAGTATCGGAAGTTGGGAAGAAAAATCTCTATTCGAGTCTAAATCTAAATCTCCACATAACTTTCCATTTGGTGATCTGGTCGTCAATATTAACCACTCTCTCTCTCTCTCTGTACTGCCTATGCCTCAGACATTTCGCCTTTCTTTTGGCCGACGCTGTTTCATACAATTTCCGTCCTGGACGTTTCGACATGTTGATATTCTTGTTTACATATTGGGAAGCCTACTGGCGCGCGTAGTATACTGCGCATGCGCACCGCAAGCCGTGATGTGAAAGTCGTCGTCCCCACACATTATCAAAATAGACTGTTACCGCCGCTCGTCGCTAACAGTAAATTGATAATTAATAAATGATTATATTTGTATAGCGGGCACTCGTAATTTTTAGAACTGGTGGCATAGTGACATAATTATACACTTATTTAATTCCTATAAAGAACATTTTGTGCCTACTGTGTGGGAATGTACCTTTAAAAACAAAAAAGGTTTTGACAGCACATGAGAATTCGCTGTCAAACTGAGGTTTTTGTCGAGAAATATTGAAATTTCCAGCAGACGACAAAAATAATTCAGCGTAGTAAGGGTTAAGAGTATTCAATTCATGTATTCCATTAAATTTTGCATCTTGACGATTATCATTCACAATCATGCACACAAGCAAATGGCACATTACAACCTAGCTCACTTGATTTGACTGTCATTGACCTGGGATTGGGGAAGACCGAATGGCTGCCTGTGATTCACAAATACTACCAGTAGCTGATTTTACCAAAATTGCAAAGTGTACTGATCTTGCTAAGTACACTTTGAGGGAGAAATTTTCAATTTAAGGATAAATTTATTAATTTTTATTATACTGAATTTATTACATTATCACAGCCATTTTGGCTGTGATAATGTAATAAATTCAGTATAATAATTCTGCATACATTTAATCATCAAATATATGCATGCCTTAGTTTGATATGAAATAATGAATTTCGGGAGAAATAAATGATTACTCCCTCAAATATACTTAGCTAGATAAGTATGCTTTGCTACAAGGGAGAGGTGGTGGTATATGTATCCACAAACGGCCGTATATGCTTGTTCCGTGGGAGGGATGGGCTGTGGGTCAGGAATAGAATACAGGACATCAATACTGAAGGTTGTGAGTTCAAAACCTACCCTAGGGCATGAAAAAACGTTTCATAGTATTTCCATCCCACTGGCCATGGTCTGTGGGATGAGACTTTAAACTGTGGTCTCGTCTCTATATGACCTTAGCTGTTGCTGGGATGTTAAACCCAGGGTTGTGCCTAGGTCTCAGAGGGACAATTTCAGATTTTGGGCCCTTTTTGTATTAAAATAATAGAGATTTTGAAATTTTAAGGGACATGGACAATTTTAGGTGACAAAATGTCCCCCGGGCTCGCTCTAGGCACAACACTGTAAACCCTATTCATTTCATTTTGTCCCGTGGGAGCTGAACATGGGCAACACTTGGTGGGCAAGTACTGAAAAATCCATTTCAGTCTAGAGTCAATATCCTCAGACCGTCAAAATGCAACAAATTTCAGCCGTGTCTTTGCTGTCAGAGGATATAATAGCCTGTAGTACATGTATGATCTGTGAATGAACTTTTTGTCAATGAAATTCTCGCTGTAGATGTTATCATTGACCGTGACCTGATAAATTACCACACATCATCATTTTACCGGTTGTACACCCTGTGGAATATGATCCGCTGTGGTTTTACACGGCGCAGACATTCACGGCTTTTTTTAACCCTTAGACCGCTACACACAAAAATTGTCGTCGGTTGTTTCTTTTATATCTTGCCTTATTTCTCAATAAAAACATGGTTTGACAGCACTTCAGAATCATTTCCGATGTAAATTATTCTCAAGTGCTGTCAAAGCATGTTTTTGATGATAAAAATGGAAAATAGAAAGTAAATAGCAGGCGACAAAAAAAATAAAGGTTAACCCTTTCAACACCACAGGCCTGTATAGTGGTATTGGCAAACAGTGTAGATCCAGATGAGCCGGCTCGTGACGAGCCGTCTCATCAGGATCTGCACTTTTTGCAAGTAATTTTTGAGAACAAAAACACCCCCTTTTCGTAAATGTAATAGTCTGAAATTAATTTTGTGATGGTTGGATTAGTTTCAAAATTATCTAATTGTATCTTGTTAGAACTCTATCTATAAAATAGAATCAGTTTTTGTCCATTTTTCTTTTGCTCCCTGTAAGAGATTGTCACGTGGCATATCCACCGGTGAGGGATGTTACCTGTAGCCCTTTTTGTCACAGTATATGTCGAGTCAGCTTTTGTCGTATATACCATACCCTACCTTAAATTTGCTGATCCAGTATGTATTTCCAAATCTTAGCCCACTGTCCCCGCAACTTTAAATATAACCTTTTCAATGACTTGCATGCTAGCGGTGAAAATAACATCCATAACAAATTAAGAGTAAGTTTCTTATTTCTCTCTGTAAATATGTCTTGGAATTTCATTAGAATTGCGTCCTCCGGACTCGATTCTAATGAAATTCCATGACATATTCATGATATTTATATTGAGAAATAAAAGAAAATGTAATGATTTGTCGTCTGCTATTTTTGAACTATTTATAGCCCACAAGTTTCCCAGCATGCAAAGAGTTAAACAACATTGCTGATTGCGAAAGCGCATTCAAAACAAGCTGACTCCACTGACAAGGTACAGAGTTTTCTCCACATTCATAAACACACACATGTGAAAGGAGAGCATATGTCACTTCCAGGCTAAAAAATGAAAGTGACCTAGAAACTTGGTTAGATAAAATATTTTATTTACTTATTAAATGTTTTTACTAAGAAAAGAAGTAAAATATTGAAAATAGCTCCGCTAACTTTAAAATGATTTAGAACAGTCTATTTTAGCACCCAATGATTACTCAAATACAGGGGCCCGTTTCACTAAACTTTGTACGACTAAAATGTTCGTAAGTGCAAAATTATGATAGTCTGTAAATTTCACATTAACCTTGTTTTCTTGTAAACAATTATTGGATTTACATGTATTGTGCATATGCAGCCTATGCTCAATAAATGTAAATCCATGAACTGAAGGTTGGTAACATTTTTTATTATTTAGAAAAATGTATTCACATTTTGACAATATGCAGATTTAATTTGTTTCATAACCCAAAGCTTCATTACCAACTGACACTGATGAATACAAGTTTATCACCAGTACTGCTAGTGTTATATCTTTTCCATTTTTCTTTTCAAAAACATGATTTGACAGCACTTTAGAATAATTTCCATGTTTTTGAAAAGAAAAATGGAAAATAAGTACTGGGAAACCATGTTTTTATGAAGAAAGAAGTCAGAATCTAAAACAACACCAGACAACAATTTTTGTATGTGTTCGGTTGTTGTTGTCGTCTTGACGAAGAGGTTTTCTGGTGACCACAGGTATGTAGGAATTTGCGAGTGGGTGGGTTCTTAAGTGCTGCAAGACCAATGAAAATCATCATTGCTTCAATGTACATGGATCGATGTCAGTCATCTTCAGTCGTCTTTTGTTTTATATTTTGACAGACATGTCCCTGGTGTTATTATTTTAATGATGGGCTATGACAGTATTTATGATCACTTTGAATTTTACTGCTGGTAGCACTCCAAAAATAAATTGTCGGCGACTATTTATTTGAAGGGCTATCAAATGCATTTTATGAAATGCATACAAATATTTTTTGCCTAATTTCAGTTTATTAACATACATATTGACAATCAAGCAAAACAATATATTTTAAAGGAAATGCAATCCCACAAATGTATAAACCAATGAAATTGCGTTTTATGCTAAAACAATAAATAAAAAATTTGCGTCAACAAAAATATCTGAAAACATAGTATTCAATTTCTGGACCATATAACTCCTGTTGAGTCTGTCAAATAATCATCGCACATAACCCACATTAATATATCATGTCTTTGTATTTTATCGTTTTTCCTAGAACTGGTTATACAGGTGCGAATGCTCTGAAGTTCTGAACCAATCCTAATGTGTACATGCGACCGGTCACGATAAGGGAGGCCTTGCAATTTAATGGATCAGTGTAAGAAGGGGGCTAACTCACTCATATTGAAATGTCCGTGTAAGAAGGGGGCTAACTCACTCATATTGAAGTGTCAGTGTAAGAAGGGGGCTACCTCACTCATATTGAAGGGTCAGTGCAAGAAGGGGGCTAACTCACTCATATTGAAGTGTCAGTTTAAGAAGGGGGCTAACTCACTCATATTGAAGTGTCAGTGGAAGAAGGGGGCTACCTCACTCATAGTGAAGGGTCGGTGTAAGAAGGTGGGGGCTAACTCACTCATATTGAAGTGTCGGTGTAAGAAGGGGGCTAACTCACTCATATTGAAGGGTCAGTGCAAGAAGGGGGCTAACTCACTCATATTGAAGTGTCAGTTTAAGAAGGGGGCTAACTCACTCATATTGAAGTGTCAGTGGAAGAAGGGGGCTACCTCACTCATAGTGAAGGGTCGGTGTAAGAAGGGGGCTAACTCACTCATATTGAAGTGTCAGTGTAAGAAGGGGGCTAACTCACTCATATTGAAGGGTCAGTGCAAGAAGGGGGCTAACTCACTCATATTGAAGGGTCAGTGTAAGAAGGGGGCTAACTCACTCATATTGAAGGGTCAGTGTAAGAATGGGGGCTAACTCACTCATATTGAAGGGTCAGTGCAAGAAGGGGGCTAACTCACTCATATTGAAGGGTCAGTGCAATAAGGGGCTAACTCACTCATATTGAAGGGTCAGTGGAAGAAGGGGGTTAACTCACTCATATTGAAGGGTCAGTATAAGAAGGGGGCTAACTCACTCATATTGAAGTGTCAGTGGAAGAAGGGGGCTAACTCACTCATAGTGAAGGGTCAGTGTAAGGAGGGGGCTAACTCACTCATATTGAAGGGTCAGTATAAGAAGGGGGCTAACTCACTCATATTGAAGTGTCAGTGTAAGAAGGGGGCTAACTCACTCATATTGAAATGTCAGTGTAAGAAGGGGGCTAACTCACTCATAGTTGAAGGGTCAGTGTAAGGAGGGGGCTAACTCACTCATATTGAAGGGTCAGTGCAAGAAGGGGGCTAACTCACTCATATTGAAAGGTCAACGGAAAAATGGGGCTAACTCCCTATTATTGAAGTGTCAGTGCAAGAAGGGGGCTAACTCACTCATATTGAAGGGTCAGTGGAAGAAGGGGGCTAACTCACTCATATTGAAGGGTCAGTGCAATAAGGGGGCTAACTCACTCATATTGTAGGGTCAGTGGAAGAAGGGGGTTAACTCACTCATATTGAAGGGTCAGTATAAGAAGGGGGCTAACTCACTCATATTGAAGTGTCAGTGGAAGAAGCGGGCTAACTCACTCATATTGAAGTGTCAGTGTAAGAAGGGGGCTAACTCACTCATATTGAAGGGTCAGTGGAAGAAGGGGGCTAACTCAACTCATATTGAAGGGTCAGTGCAAGAAGGGGGCTTACTCACTCATATTGAAGGGTCAGCAGAAGAAAGAACTCACTCATAATTGCAAGGGTCAGTGGAAGAAGGGGGCTAACTCACTCATATTGAAGGGTCAGCGGAAGAAGAGGGCTAACTCACTTATATTGAAGGGTCAGTGGAAGAAGGGCTAACTCACTCATATTGAAAGGTCAGAGAGAAGGGTTAACTCACTCATATTGAAGTCAGAAGAAGGGGCTAACTCACTCATATTGAAAGGTCATGGAAGAAGGGTAACTCACTCATATGATTAAAAGGGTCAAGTTGAAGAATTGGGCTACTCAACTCATATAAGAAAGGTCATTGTGCAAGAAGGGTGTTAACTCACTCATATTGAAAGGTCCGTGGGGCAAGGGTAAGGGGGTTAACTCACTCATATTGAAGGGTCAAGGTGGAAGAAGTGGGGGCTAACTCACAAGGGGGACGTATTGAAAGATCAGTGTAAGAAGGGGGCTAACTCACTCATATTGAAAGGTCAGTGGAAGAAGGGGGCTAACTCACTCATATTGAAAGGTCAGTGTAAGAAGGGGGCTAACTCACTCATATTGAAGGGTCAGTGTAAGAAGGGGGCTAACTCACTCGTATTGAAGGGTCAGTGCAAGAAAGGGGCTAACTCACTCATATTGAAGGGTCAGTGCAAGAAGGGGGCTAACTCACTCATATTGAAGGGTCAGTGCAAGAAGGGGGCTAACTCACTCATATTGAAGGGTCAGTGCAAGAAGGGGGTTAACTGACTCATATTGAAGGGTCAGTGCAAGAAGGGGGCTAACTCACTCATATTGAAAGGTCAGCGGAAGAAGGGGGCTAACTCACTCATATTGAAGGGTCAGTGCAAGAAGGGGGCTAACTCACTCATATTAAAGGGTCAGCGGAAGAAGTGGGCTAACTCAATCCTGGGGGAGTCAGCCCCCTTCGTTCACTGACCCCTTCAAGTCTGTTGAGAATTTGTTGTAATTCTGGATTTTTGGCAGAGTTATTACAAAGGTCAGTGTAGAAATTCTTTGCAAAGAGTAGATGCTGCATACCGCCTTTGGACGTTTTAGGTCCATTCCCGATTTTAACCCTTAGACCGCTCGCTACACACAACAATTGTCGTCTGCTGTTGCTTTTATATCTTGCCTTATTTCTCAAGAAAAACATGCTTTGACAGCACTTCAAAATCATTTCCAATGGAAATGATTCTGAAGTGCTGTCAAAGCATGTTGTAAATTATTCTAAAGTGCTGTTGTCAAAGCATGTTTTTGATGATAAAAATGGAAAATATAAAATAAACAGCAGACAACAACAAAAAATTAAGATAGTGGTGTATTAAAGTGTTAACTGTTCAGCCTGTAGGTTGTACATTTGTGTGACTGGAGAAATGTAGCTTATGTACCCGGACATGGATTTATTTTTATGTATTTGTTCCCACAAAATAACAATCCGTTCCCGCAATTTAACAATTCGCTCCCTCAAATTAACAATTCGTTCCCACGAAATGACAATTTGTTCCCTCGAATTAACAATTCTTTCCCACGATATAACAATTCGTTCCCACGAATTAACAATTCATTCCCGTGGGAACGAATTGTTAAATTGAGGGAACAAATTGTTAATTCGTGGGAACAAATTGTTAATTCGCCGAAATGAATTGTTAAATTGAGGGAAGGAATTGTTATTTCGTGGGAACAAATTAATAAAATAAAAAGAGTTCTACGTCCCCTGTGGGGCTCTGTACTTTTGGTCTTTGTGGCAAGCTTGTTTATTTGCGGCTAGCTACATGATGATTATGATCTATACTATTTATTAGAAGCATGCTGTTTCACTGACAGAATATCGAATTAGACCCAGATCAGTCACAATTATCATTCAATATTATCTGTCACTTTGATATGAACATTTGGTCTTTGATAATATTTACCAGGCACCGAGTGACACATTGTGAAATAGTTTTAGAAAAAAAAACATTGGGTACAACATAACACTGTACCTTACAAAAAACATTTTCATTAATAAATTGGATCGTTAGATATGTTATCTTATCTGCCAGTTTGATTGATTTCATTGAAACAATGGCAACAATTACCACAAACGGCTTACCAAATCTGCTGATCTTTCTCTTTTTGTTTATTCGATCGCATTATATAGTTGAAGCTCTCTAACCCAGACACCTTGGAAACCTGGGTGTGTTTAAATTGGATGGGGTTCAGTGTTATTATCTCTGGATACAATTACTGTTGTTTCAAAATTTGGAGATTTATTTTTTGCGATTTTCTCTATTTCTCAGCGAGACGGTTCAAATGAGTGGTAACAACATAATCTTATATGGAGAAATAATCAGGTTTTTTCAATAAAAAATATTGTATCCTTAGCCAACAGTGGGTTAACCGTTAGACCGCTACACACAACAATTGTCGTCTGCTGTTGCTTTTATATTTTGCCTTATTTCTCAATAAAAACATGGTTTCACAGCACTTCAGAATCATTTCCAATGGAAATGATTCTGAAGTGCTGTCAAAGCATGTTGTAAATTATCCTAAAGTGCTGTCAAAGCATGTTTTTGATGATAAAAATGGAAAATAGAAAATAAACAGCAGACGACAAAAAAATTAAGATATCGGTGTAAGCGTTAACTCTTTGCATGCTAGCGGCAAAAATATCTGCCAAACGAATTAGGAGTATATGTTTTATTTCTCTCTGTAAATAAAATTTCATTAGAATTGTGTCCTCCGGACACAATTCTAATGAAATTCCAAGACATATTCATGACATTTATTATGAGAAATAAAAGAAAATATAATGAATTCTCATCTGCTATTTTTGAACTATTTATAGCCCACAAATTTCCCAGCATGCAAAGAGTTAAGGGCATAATATATATCGCACTACCTTTGATTTCAAAGATAACTTCTTCCTAAGGGTGATATATGGAAGGTGATGGAATACATCATCATGATGAAACAACTAGAGAATACCAGGCTAGTGTCTTTTGATATCAAGTTTATCAGGCAAGGCTAGGAAATGCGTAGGAATTCCTCGGCTTGCCGAGGAATTCCTACGCGTTTCCTAGCCTTGCCTGATAAACTTGATATCAAAAGACAGTAGCCTGGTATTCTATTTATCAGGTAAGGTGTTATGCTCGATATTGACCACAGATGACGTCGTTATCTATGGACAGAACGCGGACTTGTTTACGTTACGTCATTCGGTAACGTCACGTGGCGTCATCCGACCAATGGAACGTCAGTTTTCACTTCGTTGTGACCCTGATGTTTGTATCAAGTCAATGCCTGATACAACAGTATGTTATCAGTCGGTACGTATTCGGTCAATACAGACAGGGCAGCTATGTTACCTGATAAATCTGGTTAGTGTACACTGTGCAGGGAATTTGATATTGGCAGATATTTCAATGTTAAACTACCCAAATTATAGTCTGGATGAATTTCTCATTTGACAGTCGGCATATATGATTTACCTTGGCCTTGAAAATCTTCTGAATGCAATGCTCCAGATAAGCTGCGTATTTTCTTAAATACCCAATTAAAATTGCCAAAAATCCAATTGAAATCAGAAGTATTGAGTATCAAAAAGCAATAACAATTTTGTGATACCTTTATCATGCTGCAGAAAACAATAAACAGACCACAAATATAGCGTATTTTTTCTTATTTTCCATGAAAACACACATAAACCTTAGAAATGCCAAGACATGTTTTCATTTCGAAGCAAACCATTCAATAACTGCTGTCTGTTGATGTGTAAACAGTAGTGTGATTTTATTTTACCCAATTAAAATTTTGAAATACCCAGTTGCTTCAGAAATGATGGAGTGACAATGCTCAATTACAAATTCCTTATCTGGAGCATTGTGAATGTGTAGGTAGGCGGAAATGGTCCACCAACCTTACCATCATATTTCCCTATGCCACCCTGGTGAGCCAGCTCTTTAGACTATATATACTCCACATCAAAGATAACACACCGCTTGTTAAGTAGTATATTTTACAATAATTCCAGCACAAAAATATTTACACAATTCCCTAACATTTGATTGGCCCGTAGCAAGTCTCTGTCCAAAATTTATATCCCAGTAAACTCCCATATGCCGAACTACTTTCCGTAACCATGAGGCGCAGTTAAAATAATTCTTAAGAAAACGGAAAATAAACACATTTTCTTGATGAATTTATTTCAAATGCTGGAATTATAAGGAATGAATGGCCTTTTTGTGGAATTTATCTGGGATATAAACTTGGAAAAGTCGCGGGAATACTGGACGAGGCCTTACGGCGTGGGAGCATATACATGTATACAATGATGACAAACGTGTGCGGGAGCATTTATACAATGATGACAAACGTGCGTGGGAGCATATATACAATGATGACAGACGTGTGTGGGAGCATATATACAATGATGACAAACGTGTGTGGGAGCATATATACAATGATGACAAACGTGTGTGGGAGCATATATACAATGCTTTTGATGCCACTAATGGAGGCGAAAGGATGATACTTAATGCGGAAAATGGAGAACCCGGAGAAACAGACTTGTCCGGTCTGGTGAGCACTATACCATCGCACGTACTGCCACGGTCGAGATCGAACCTACCAGTAATGGGTCGCATTGTTGAGGTGCGCTCATTACCAATTGCGCTGAATGGACAAATTTTGTATTTGTAGGGTACTCTGGTTGCATCAGCATGCATCTATTTTAATTTTAATTTCAATATGACACATAAATGATATGTATTGCATTGCATCCATAAAAACTATTTTGTTTCATATGGGTGATGCTTCATTTCTGGTGTAAAGTATATTTTCCAACAATGTAATGTTATTAGTTCCCACAGTGTGGGAAAGTTGGAAATTATCAACTTAGTAACACTGATAAAACCTTCACCATGACACTACACTGATAATTAAGCCATGTGATGACTAAAAGGACCAGGGTGTCAGTTCACTAAACTTTGTACGACTAAAATGTTTGTAAGTGCAAAATTATGATAGTCTGTAAATTTCACATTAACTTGGTTTTCTTGTAAACAATTATTGGATTTACATGTATTGAGCATAGGCTGCATATGCAGCCTATGCTCAATAAATGTAAATCCATCAATTGAAATTTACAGACTATTCTAAATCTGCACTTACGAACATTTTAGTTGTACGAATATTAGTGAAATGGGCTCCTGGTGCTTGCTACCAGCTCAAACTTAGTTAACGAGTATCATGTTGAAGCAGGATCTACACTGTTCACCATTCTATCAATGAAACGTGCTTTGAACAAGCAATATAAATCGTTATCTTATTCCAGGATTGTACTATTTGATCAGGAGCTACACTGGTCACAAATCCCATAAGTTCCGTTTAGCTCCTGATCAAATAGCACACTATTGTATAGCTCGTCAACAATCTGTATCGCTTGTTAGAAGCATGACGAGTGTTTCATTGATGGAATGTCTGCGGAACAGTGCAGATCCTGATCAGACTGTGCAGATGCAGGGCAACTTTCTAGATTGCCAGTATTCATGTTTAACTTTGCCCACCATGGACAGTTACATCTTCAAAGCTCAAAAATGATAATCATTACACCCTTCAAGCTCGATTACGTTCCAGGTACTTTTTAGATCCCCTCGAATGCACTTGTGTTCATAATTAAATATTTAATATATTTCTCACAGGAATTCTCATACTTTTCATTGCCAAATTTCAAGTAGTTAAACACTTTGTCATTATAGGATATTAGTATGTTTTTAACATTTTTGTACAAAAAAGGGCATTTCTGTAATTGTCTCGTCAAAGTTGTCATGTTTCATGCAGTGCAAAACTTGGCTAAAATGTACATGTATATTCTTCTTTTGTGTGGTGTCACAGGGCACTTGCATATTTAACCCTATCAACCCCACAGGCCTGTATAGAGGTCTGGGCCTGGGCAGATGAGTCGGCTTGTGACGAGCCGTCTCATCAGGATCTGTACTTGTGTACGCCCGCTTGAAAAACGGGACGTATTATGTATTCACCTTGTACAGGCGGGCGGTCGGGCGGTCGGGCACAGCTTGTCCACGCAATAACTAGAGTTCTACTTGACGGATCATAACCAAATTTGGTTTATCACATCAAAATGAGTTATCTCCCCTTGTTGACTGGCCTCGACGGGCGTATATTGTGACCTTCGGCACTCTCGTTGCAAGTAATTTCATATTTTTGAGACCAAAAACACCCCGTTTTCATAAATGGACTTTTTGGACCATTTTGTGACAATTGGATTGGTTGCGAAATTAACATATCGATAGTGCATTCTAGTTATTTAGGGGTGAAAGGGTTAAATAAACCACGATCAATGTTAAAAGATTGTAAGCAATATTTACAGACACATTAGCTTTTGTGGAAATTATAAACTGTGATTTTACAACGAATTGTGCTCATAAAAACTCAGATATTGCAACATCCTATTATTTTACATCACAGTCGGGAGGTGTTCAGGCACTTTCGGGTGTGGCCACAAGTGTGGAATACAGCTCTATATAAATGTCTTTATGCAAAAATAAAAAAAATTATTTCGTGATATTTTGCGATATCTGTACCAATATGGAGGAGTGACCAAAATAGATATGGCAATTTGTTGTCTGTCAGCGTGTATTTGTTCAATACACAGCAAGTTACCTGGTGAAACTCATAAATCAACCAGAATTCCATGAAGGCATTCTTTTGTAAATTATTAATCCTTACACCACTATGTTAACTTTTTGTCGTCTGCTGTTTATTTTCTATTTTCCATTTGTATCATCAAAAACATGCTTTGACAACACCTTAAAATAAATTACAACATGCTTTGACAGCACTCCAGAATCATTTCCATTGGAAATGATTCTTAAGTGCTGTCAAAGCATGTTCTTATTGAGAAATAAGGCAACATTTAAAAGCAACAGCAGACGACAATTGTTGTGTGTAGCGGTCTAAGGGTTAAAATATATTAAAGGGTCAGCAATACCAGATAGTCACAGGGTACACACACGTTTTATGAATATACTTAAATGGTTTACGACCTAAGTTGATGCACATATCATTATTCTTCCATCCATTATCATTCCTGGTGACAAATACTCCCTCTTTGTCATCTGATAAAATTCCCCGATTTGAAATTATGGTTTAAATTAAAAAACAGTTTGTTAAAAAAATATGTGCATAAAATATTTTTTAAGGCACTTTGAACAATAGGTACTAATATTTTTCTTTGAACAAGCTCTCACGATTTCATGGTGGGAAGAATCACAGATCTGTGGGTGTCAGCCTTCAAAAGATGTCTACAAACATTGGTCAACTGAGTTTAACACGATATATGTCTATGAGTAATGGTGAGCACAAATGAAATATCATTAACTGAAATGGATTTTGATTATGTTAATTTTGCAACCAATATCTAACTGTCACAAAATGAACTAGCAAAGTACACTTTGATGAGTAATCATTTATTTTTCCCCGAAATTCATTATATCATATAGAACTAACGACTCAATATATTTGATGATTAAAAGTATGCAGAATTATTATACTAAATTTAATAAATTCAGTATAATAAGAATTAATAAATTAATCTTTAAATTGAAAATTTCTCCCTGAAAGTATACTTTAATTGCTAGATAAGTATACTTTGCAATGTTGGTGAAATAGGCTACTGGGGCCCGTTTCACTAAACTTCTTATGACTAAAATGTTCGTAAGTGCAAATTTAAGATCGTCTGTAAATTTCAATTTATGGATTTACATTTATTGAGCATAGGCTGTATATGCAGCATATGCTCAATAAATGTAAATCCAATAATTATTTACAAGAAAACAATGTTAATGTGAAATTTACAGACTATCATAATTTTGCACTTACGAACATTTTAGTCGTACGAAGTTTAGTGAAACGGCCCCCTTATCTGAGCTAGTCACATTGATGGCTATCCACCCAGTGTCATTCGGGTGACCTTGACTGTCACCTTGGTGACCTTGTACATTCAAATGTTGAATATCTCCTGATCCGTTAGTCAGTTCATTACCAAACTTCATAAATAGCTTTATTATAAAAGTATTAAGATTAGTACTAACACTATTACTTTTAGGGAGTGGAGTTAAGTGACTCTGGTGTGCTGAAGACCTGACACCAGGTCAGGTTATTCAAATTTCAGGACTGAATATATATTTTTTCTGTAAATGACATACTTTGGGTGACAAACATGGTTGTGAAGAAAATCTTTTTTATTCCCATAAATCGTTTTTCGCTGGTGAATAGTTAAAGGGCTTGTATCATACTTACCTTTGCAAGTTGCAGTCCAACTCTGGTCAGTACTGTCACCTTGATGACATTCATATCAAGTACCGTTACTAGCATTTATTATACCCCCAGCATACGAAGTATGTCGAGGGTATATACTTTACGTATTTCCGTCCGTCTGTGCGTCCGTCCGTAAGATTTGCGTGAATGTTTTTGTTTGTCGGTCCACGGGGCGGCCGGGTGTATTATCTGCCTCTGCTCACTTGCTCTAGTTGTTTAACCATATCCATCCTGAGGCTACACAATTTTTCGCACAAAAAATAATTCCCTTAATTATCAACGGAAGTATATGTTGTAACCACTCATTTGAACCGTCTCGCCGAGACGGTTCAAATGAGTGGTAACAACATACACTTTCATTGAGAAATGAAGAAAATGGAAAAAAAGGTGTCTGTAAATTTAGATACCTGTGAATGGGTATCCCACATACAATGATGGGTTAATTGCTGTATGGAAGATACACCAAATAAGTCATTGTCTTCCCTGGTTCTCCATTGTTTGCTAATATGGATCAGACTGTATTCAGAGCAGAATTTTTATCAATGAAAAATGTTCCAGTCAATTAAGATGCATGCAATTAAAAATAGTTAGTACTGGAGATAAAATAAAATGTGTTGTCATTTAATATTCTTGAAAACCAACCCAATTATAACGGTAATTAACAGGTGTGACACATTGCATAAAAAAGATAAGATTACAATAATTGTCTTATTTCTTCCATCGTACCATATGAAAACAGGATTTGAGCCAACCAATGAATTTTTTATTTTTTTTGCAATTTTTCAGAAATTTGGAAAATTAGTCATATATTGCATTTCCCGCCTGTATATGACATTGAATGGACATATACCCCAAGCACTCACTCAATCTCACTCAATTAATCTATCAATCAGTCTACTAATTAATCATTTATAGCATTCAAATGCTCCAGAACAAACTCTACCAAAGAATGTTTGAAAATTGGGAACCTCTGTAAAGCAAATATTAAGAAAGATTTAGAGAGGTTCAACTGAAATGATGAACTGGCATTATATGTCATCAGGAACAAATAACAATATAAAAATCAAACTTAAAGGTACATGCCCACTCTGAGTAGGCACAAAGTGTTCTTTATAGGAATGAAATAAGTGTATAATTGTGTCACTATTCCACCAGTTCTAAAAATTACGAGTGCCCACTGTACAGATATAATAATTTAGTAATATTTATTTTGCTGATAGTGACTCGTGGTGGTATCAGGCTATTTTTATATGCAAATAAGGCATGCTGCTTTTTAATTATTTACTGGTATACTAATTATATGTGTCACCTGAAAAAATAATATTTTCGACAGATTATATAGTATGATCATTGCACATCAAAAAATAAATACAGAGAATAAATAGTAATGTCTGTTATAATTTTAAGGAAACACGGTTATCGCCTCTCATATCAGTGTGGAAATTTACGTCTGATATAAAATGTATAATAATGCCAATCAATAGGTGGGGTAATGGTGAATGAATGTTTGTTTTGCCAGAAAATGTCATATCTACAGAATATACAAAACTGTCTGTCTCCCTATAGTATAACCTACTGAATGGGCATGTACATGTACTTTTTTAAAGATATTAAGCTGTTCTGGTGTGGCCTCTTTAAATCTGTCCTACGGGAACTGCAAGCATGCAATGCCCAAATTTGACTGTATATACAACTTATCGAGTCAGATTGTGTCACATGATCAGAGCAAGTGTTCCGTGTCTCCTGGGGACAGAGAGGTCACACAGTGGGGTGCTGTGACCTTTGTATTTTCCTTTGTAAGATACCCCCATCCGTGAAGCAGAAAAACAGATTACCGTAGTTTAGTTCTGATACAATCGCACAAGTCATTTGTGACATATATGTGGTTCATGGACTGACAAAATTGGTACACTGGTATCGCGAAGTCACCTCGCCATACACTGAAAATGCATTGTTCAATGCATTTTCAGTGTATGGCGGGGAACTTCATTTTGGCATTTTTAGCTCGACTATTCGAAGAATAAGTAGAGCTTATGTTGTCACCCCGGCGTCGGCGTCGGCGTCACCGTCACGCCTTGGTTAAGGTTTTTAGTCAAGCTTGTATATGGAATACTACTGGCCTACACTCACCATACTTGGACAACTTCATCTCCTAGTGATGTACATCAATAACCCCTGATCTATATTTGACCTTCACCTACATTTCCTCTTGAATTACTTGGTTAATTCCCCTTGGTTAAGGTTTTTAGTCAACCTTGGTTAAGGTTTTTAGTCAAGTTTGTATATGCAATAGTACTGGCCCTACACCCACCATACTTGGACAACTTCATCTCCTAGTGATGCACATCAATAACCCCTGATCTATATTTGACCTTGACCTACATTTCCTCTTGAATTACTTACTTAATTCCCCTTGGTTAAGGTTTTTAGTCAACCTTGGTTAAGGTTTTTTTTCAAGCTTGTACATTGAATACTATTGTGCATCCAGACACCATACTTCGACATCCTTTTCTCATAGGTATGTACATCAATAACCCCTGATCTATATTTGACCTTCACCTACATTTCCTCTTCAATTACTTACTTAATTCCTTTTGGTTAAGGTTTTTAGTCAACCTTCTATATGGAATACTACTGGCCCTACACCCACCATACTCCTACACCCACCATACTTGGACAACTTCATCTCCTAGTGATGTACATCAACAACCCCTGATCTATATTTGACCTTGACCTACATTTCCTCTTGAATTGCTTAATTCCCCTTGGTTAACGTTTTTAGTCAAGCTTGTAGATGGAATACTCCTGGCCCTACACCAACCATACTTGGACAACTTCATCTCCTAGTGATGTACATCAACAACCCCTGACCTATATTTGACCTTGACCTACATTTAACCTTGAATTACTTACTTAATTTCCCTTGGTTAAGGTTTTTACTCGACCTTGGTTAAGCTTTTTACTCAAGCTTGTACATGGAATACTATTGTGCATACAGACACCATAATTGGACAACCTTTTCTCATAGTGATGTACATCAATAACCCCTGATCTATATTTGACCTTGACCTATCATTTATCTTGAATTACTTACTTAATTCTCTTTGGTTAAGGTTTTTAGTCAAGCTTGTAGATGGAATACTCATGGCCCTACACCAACCATACTTGGACAACTTCATCTCCTAGTGATGTACATCAACAACCCCTGACCTATATTTGACCTTCACCTACATTTAACCTTAAATTACTTACTTAATTCCCCTTGGTTAAGGTTTTTACTCAACCTTGGTTAATGGTTTTTAGTCAAGCTTGTAGATGGAATACTATTGTGCATACAGACACCATACTTGGATAACTTTTTCTCATATGGATGTACATCAATAACCCCTGACCTTTATTTTACCTTCACCTACATTTAACCTTCAATTACTTGGTTAATGTTTATAGTCAAGCTTGTATATGGAATACTTCTGGGCCTACATCAACCATACTTGGACAACTTCATCTCCTAGTGATGTACATCAATAATCCCTGACCTATATTTCACCTTGACTACTTTTATCCTTGGATTACTTAGTTATCTCCCCTTGGTTACGTTTTTTACTCAAGCTTGTATATGGAATACTCCTGGGCCTACAGCAACCATACTTGGAAAACCACGCATCTACGTCCAAGGTCAAGGTCACTGTTGAAGGTCAAAGGTCAAACCTATTGAAATTCCCTTCCGCTCTATATCTTCTACACCGATGCATGGATTATCAAATGGCTTGGCACAAATGTTTCTCATGATGAGAAGGTGTGTCGCCATCAATAACCATGCACCTACGTCCAAGGTCAAGGTCATAGTTGAAGGTCAAAGGTCAAACCTATTGAAATTCCCTTCCGCTCTATATCTTCTACACTGATGCATGGATTATCAAATTGCTAGCCACGCACCTACGTTCAAGGTCACAGTTGAAGGTCAAAGGTCAAACCTATTGAAATTCCCTTCCGCTCTATATCTTCTACACCGATGCATGGATTATCACACTATGCCCAGGGTCAGGGTCACAGGCTTGATGCGTTTGAAACCTTAACGCTCGGCTAAATGGCTTATGATCAAAAATGCCTCGTTTTCTTTGGCTGCCAGTGGGGGTATTCGTGTGCCGACAGGCCACATTTCTAGTTTCCCTTGGTTAATGTTTTTAGTCAACCTTGGTTAAGGTTTTTATGTAGGCCACAGCCACCTTCTTTGTCAAGCTATGTGTACATCGACACCCTCGTAGTCGAGCTATGCTGTTCTCCTACAGCTCTTGTTACCTCTGATGTACCTGTGATAGCTATAGGTCACTGTTTGACTGCAAAAAAAATTACAAGTATAGGTTTTCTAAAAACCGTATAAAATTGGTTACTGGTATTATCCAGGATCTATCTTTATTTAGACCATCAAGGCATTTAAATTGATTCTAAATTGATACCAACACATTATCATCAGTAAACTATTTTACTGTCAAAAAATGTTTTCCACAGGCCAGTGAAGAAACACAGTGACTGTTTCGGAACAATGGTTCACCAGGGAAGATGTGTGGTTATGTGCAGAACTAATACTACAGTGGAAAATCTCTGAAATGGATACCCTGTGAGGTGCTCAGTGTCCGGTTTACAGAGGATCCACTGTATTTAATTACTTCATGAACACTTTTTGTCATTTGTAATCCTGAACAGACACAGCAATAAAATAAATTACCGGTATACCCACCTATCGCTCTTTGTTTTTTTGTTCACGGACTTCTTATCTGGAGCATAACTCCAACAACCTTTGGAATACATGCATAGAGCATGACACAAAGGTGGGTCGCGCGCAAGCATGACAACTCTTGTTTTGCTAATTTTCGAATTATCTCGCTTTGTATTTTTGTGCACTGATTTCTTGTCTGGAGCACAACTCGAATACCGTTTGGAATAGTTTCACGAAACTGCACACAAACATAAACCACGACTCAAAGGTGTGTCACACGCAAGAATGACAACTTTTGCCTCACTAATTTTCGAGTTATCACCCTTTGTTTTTTTGCACACTGGTTTCTACTCCGGAGCATAACTCGGATACCATTTGGAATATTTTCATGCAACTTCACACATACATAGACCACGATCCAAATGTGTGCTGTGCGTAAGAATGACAACTCTTTCCTCACTAAATTTCGATTTGTCTCCCTTTGTTTTTTACAAGCAGTGATTTCTTGTCTGGAGCATAACTCGAATACACGTTGGAATATTTGCATGAAACTTCACACACTCATTTTCGAGTTATCTCCCTCTATGTTTTTCGCAAATTTGATTTTTTCCTGTCAATCCAAAACTTTATTATTCTTTGGAATATTTTCATAATATTTCACACTTGCATAAACCATGACCCACATTACCTACATGCAAGAACGACAACTCTCACCTTTCTAACATATTAGTTATCTCCCTTTTTAGTTTTTATGTAGTGGCTGCGTGTAGGCGGAGAGGGGTATACACATGAGTTTGTGGACAAGCGTTAATTTCTAGTTGTATGTAAGAAAACAACCCCAACTTATATATACTACTCGACATCAGTTTCAACTTTTACAAACAATTATTTTGCTCGCCCTTTTTTTTCAATTGTCGACCGCTATTATACCTTCAAACAGATCTCTAAAACATTATGTACCTCTGCTTCAAAGGATCACATAGTATCTGTATAATTTGTAGGGGGAGGAGTAGTGTACCCTCAAAGGAAGTTAAGTGATAATTTTCGAAGATTTTTGTGTATTAATTGTCTGAAAATTGCCCGAGGTTTTGATAAAACAGGGCTACTTGATTTAATTTTCTGACCAGCTTACACTTCTCCTTTCATTCATTAGTTCATACGTTGATGTGGTACTAGATAATTTTGACCGCTGGGTGTTAAATTGGAACTTTCTGTATTTATTATCTAACTATTCCATTGACTGTATGAGTACATGTACATAAGATGATCAGGATATATACTGGTCACACATGCCTTAAAGTGTTTTTGTGTCAGTTAGCGTCCCATTTGTTTGTCAATGAACCGGTATAGCTGATTAGTACGGAGCCCCGCAGGGACGTAGAATTCTTTTTTTTTATTAATTCGTTCCCGTGAAATAACAATTCATGGGAACAAATTGTTATATCATGGGAACGAATTGTTAAATTGAGGGAACGAATTGTCATTTAGTTGGAACGAATTGTTAATTTGAGGGAACAAATTGTTATATCGTGGGAACAAATTGTTAATTCGAGGGAACAAATTGTTAAATTGAGGGAAATTTGTGGGAACAAATTAATAATAAAAAAATCCATGTCCCCTGCGGGGCTCCGTAGATTAGACGGTGTTTTTGTTTTCGAAGGCAGCTCCAGATTCAACAATGCACACACATAATGATCAGCTCTATGCTGGTATGTGGCGTTGTATAGTGCTTTTTGTCACTGAGTGTTTTTCCTCCACCGATTGCCTGTCTCTGGGTAAATACACCTGGACAGGAAACATGTCTGACTTTACTAATTTTCTTCTGGTCTAATAAAGCAAATAACACCTTTCCTGCAATTTGTAATTACAGTTATGCCTTGATTTATATATAATCTTCAAACATAAATTGCTAAGGATATTAACCCTTAAACCCTACACACAACAATTGGCGTCTGCTGTTGCTTTTATATCTTGCCTTATTTCTCAATCAAAACATGGTTTTACAGCACTTGAGAATCATTTCCAACGGAAATGATTCTCAAGTGCTGGCAAAGCATGTTGTAAATTATTCTAAGGTTCTGTCAAAGCATGTTTTTGATGATAACAATGGAAAATAGAAAATAAACAGCAGAGACAAAATATTAAGATTGCGGTGTAAGGGTTAATTAATTTATATGCCCTTGACGATTTTCTAAATAAAAGTGGGTTTGCATCAGTGGGTGGTCGTTTTCTGTCTGCATTCGGCACATTATATTGGGGCTACACTGTGGTTGGATCACTGTTATTGGGTATACTGGAGTCCGGTTGTCCGTCCGTCCGTCCGTCACTAAACTTAACATCAGAAATATGTTTCCTTCATCTAAAATGCTTAATATTTCACACATGTATTCCTGTAAGGCTCTTCTACCATGCTGTGCCAAATCCACGACCGTCCAACCCCCGCTGATCCCAAGGTCAAGGTCAAATACTTAGTCTCTTTACAAAACTTAACATTAGAGAAATGTTATAACTTCTATTAATTCCTTCATCTAAAATGCTTACCGTAATGTTTCACACATGCATTCCTGTAAGGCTCTACTACCATACTGTGCCAAATCCACGACCGTCCAACCCCCGCTGATCCCAAGGTCAAGGTCAAATACTTAGTCTTTTTACAAAACTTAACATTAGAGAAATGTTATAACTTCTATTAATTCCTTCATCTAAAATGCTTACCGTAATGTTTCACACATGCATTCCTCTAAGGCTCTACTACCATACTGTGCCAAAATCCACGACCGTCCAACCCACGCTGACCCCAAGGTCAAGGTCAAATACTTAGTCTCTTTACAAAACTTAACATCAGAGAAATGTTATAACTTCTATTTCCTTCATCTAAAATGCTTCATCACACATGCATTCCTGTAAGGCTCTACTACCATGCTGTGCCAAATCCACGACCGTCCAACCCCCGCTGATCCCAAGGTCAAGGTCAAATACTTAGTCTCTTTACAAAACTTAACATCAGAGAAATATTGTTATAACTTCTATTTCCTTCATCTAAAATGCTTAATATTTCACACATGCATTCCTGTAAGGCTCTACTACCATGCTGTGCCAAATCCACGACCGTCCAACCCCCGCTGATCCCAAGGTCAAGGTCAAATACTTAGTCTCTTTACAAAACTTAACATCTGAGAAATATGTTACAACTTATATTTCCTTACGTATTTAGGGGCACATGGGCTCACGCGGGGTGTATTCTGTAAGCCTCGCTTGCTGACAAATCTAGTTCAATCAGACACGTTTTACATATGCACCAGGTCACATAGGTTTAACCTTTACACCGCCATCCTAATTATTTTTTTGTCGGCTGCTGTTTATTTTTCATTTTTATCATCAAAAACATACTTTGGCAACGCTTTAGAATAATTTACAACATGGTTTGACAGCACTTCAGAATCATTTCCATTGGAAATGATTCTGAAGTGCTGTCAAACCATGTTTTTATTGAGAAATAAGGCCAGATTATATAAAGTAACAGCAATTGTTGTGTGTAGCGGTGTAAGGGTTAATGTTTGAATGAAATAGGGTTTTGCGTCCATTCAACAACAGTTTTACTATGGTTTTCACCTGGAGCCAAGTGACCTGGTGTGGTAAGAGTACCTGGCACCAGACTAGGATATTGTAGCTTCGGCGGTAAACACATGTACAATGCTAGCCACAGAGGTACGGTACATTCCAGCAAGATGGATTCAATTTCTCGCACCAATGTCTTGCGCAGGCGTACCCAAGGAATTAGTAAAGTTGCTTAACTGTGGACAAATATATTTCCGGTGGTGTGGATACGTGTTAGATGTCCACAACTCGTGTCGTGTCTATGAGAAAAGCGCTTTCCACACTGTCGGTAATTTCGCGACTATTTAATTCCGTTGATGGGAATTAGACTGTCCTTTTTACAGTGAGGCTAATTCCTGTGAATTTGCCCTTGGAAGACATTCATAGGCGTATGTTGTGTACGTGTACCCTCAAAATATTCCATAATTTGGATCGAGATAAAAAATGGAAAGTACTCAAAATAATTCAGCCAGTTCAAGCTTTTGCTTGGATAATAATTTACAATGACTTTTTGCTGACTAAAGGTATTTATGGGTAGAAACGAATATCGGAGCCCCTTTGATATACTAGCTTCGGGGTAGATACGATCTGTTATCATTTGTTAAACTGATCATATCGCCCCCTCTATCCACTTTCACTCTTGGAAAGAATTTGTATGATCGATGTATCAGATTGAGGTGATCTCGTTGTCACTTGGGTATGTACCCCGGGTGGAAATTGGGCATGGTTGACAAACGGGCGACTTCTACCATTTGCAAGAAGTGTAGAAACTGATATTTATGTGTGCGTACAATCTGGTGTGATCAGGATTTAGCTAGTCGATTTGCTGATGGTTAGGAGGGCTTTTTCATTGACTGAATGGCAAACAGCGTGGGTCCTGATCAGACTGCGCATCTGCGCAGTCTGGTCAGGGCCTATGCTGGTTGGTTGCAATGGTGGTAAGGTATGTTTTGTCTGATGGCTGCACCTTGTCTAAATACCCAGTTATGGACAAAAGTCTGCATATTTACAGTTATATGTGGCATGGTGTGACAAAATTAGGCTTAAGAACAGCTTGGCCGGTGTAGCTCATGCTTAACCCTTTCACCCGTAAATAACAGGAATGGATTTTGATATGTTCATTTTCCGACCAATCCAATTGTCACAAAATGACCTTCATCCATCTATCAAAAAATATGAAAATGACTTGCAAAAAAGCGCAGATCCTGATGAGACGGCTCATCACGAGCCGGCTCATCTGGATCTACACTATTTGTAAATAAATACCACTATACAGGCATGTGGTGTTGAAAGGGTTAATATAACGCATGGTGACATACAGTGTGTCAGATTATAAATTGTCTATTTCTTCATTCAAACTATGGACCACTGAAGTCTATCGGTTATGCCACACTAATTGTGGAGACTCATACAACATTGGTTAGGATTAGATCTAGGTACATTCCCTGGTTGCAAATGCAATAAGTCCCTGCTGTTAATATTTGACTGTGACTGGAGAAATGTGGCTTATGGGTTTTGTGACCAGTGTAGATCCAGATCAGCCTGTGCATCCGCACAGTCTGATCAGGATCTACACTGGTCCCCATTCCATAAATGAAACACGCGTCATGGTTCTAACACGCAATGTAGATCGTTATCAGGCTACATGAATGCGCTATATGATCAGGAGCTACACCGGTCACAAATCCCATAAGCCCCATTTCTCTAGTCACCGCCACATAAGTATGTGCGGTCACATATCATCTGATAGAGCGGGTTGTGTTGGGTTGCGGTCTTTGTTTTCAAGACTTGTTTTTCTAGATTGTGAACATTGACCCCTATTTTTTTGGTGAAAAACAATCGGAATGTCATACGTGCATATCATTATGCAGCTTAGTTCCCCCATTACATAACAAACTTAATTACCTCACCCATTATATTCACAGTATGCATGCATTGCAATGGAGCCAATACTGTGAATATAGTGGGTGGGGTACTCTGCTTTGCCTGTGGGAGATAATTGGTGAAGGTCAGAGGTCATGGTCATAGAGCTAGCTTAGATCGCTGAATTACTCAAAGGCTGTTTTTCGTTGCAATTTCCGTGCTAAACTCGGGTAACCCGTGTAGCACTGGAACAAGCAGAGTCGATGGTCGAGTCCCCAAGTTGGAACTATAACCGACCACATGGCAGGGTTTGAATCTAGTTACTCGAGTAAGGTTCAAAGGTCAAATTCAGCTGGTTCCAGTGCTAATCTTGATACCCGAGTTGCTACCCGGGAGTTACAACGAAAAACACCCAATATGATAAAGTGGGTTGGTTGGGGCATGGGATGGGATTTGCTTAAATCACTTGATATATGTAATTCACTAATATACAAAATGTACATTTAATGCATAAAATGGGCACTCACAGTTTATTAACACAGTGTAATAAAAATCATAATAGTCTCGTGTAATAAATATGCAAATGAGCTTGTTACAGAAACCCTGTTTGGTGATCAAGACAGCTTCACTGTATGATCATGTGCTTATGCAATAAATAACATCTAACATAGTGATGCTTTAACCCTTAGATCTAACATAGTGATGCTTTAACCCTTACACCGCTATCTTAATTTGTTTGTCGTCTGCTGTTCGTTTTTTATTTTCCATTTTTATCATCAAAAACATGCTTTGACAGCACTTTAGAACATTTTACAACATGCTTTAACAGCACTTCAGAATCATTTCCATTGGAAATGATTCTGAAGTTCTGTCAAACCATGTTTTTATTGAGAAATAAGGCACAATATAAAAGCAACAGCAGACAACAATAATAACATACGAAGCTCGGCATAGCCTCGTTTCTTATGAAATCGGTAAACTTGTATTAAATATAATATTAAATCATCACTGATGTAAGATCCTCTATATATGTGACCGAGAAAAAGGAACTTATTATCCCCTCACCGATGTATGTGCGTGCGTTAGTAATGAACCACTTCACCGATTTTGATAATATTTGACCACAATGTGTGTCTAGGGATAAGATGCTACACTGGTACTCAATATGCATGTTTTTGTAATGGCAGCTTGTATGCGGTATCAGTTTTAGCCAGGTTTTTTGAGAAAAAAATCCAGGCTATTGGATTGGCGAAAGCCGGGCGGGTGGGGGGTGGGCGGGCGGGCGGGCGGGCGGCGTCCACAATCAATTTTAAGTTTTCGTGTTTGAGTCCATTTCTTTGTTACTGTACCACCTAGGACCACCAAACTTTCACAGCTTCATAATCAACGTACGTCTGGTTAAATTTTTTGATTAATACTTTTTTTTTAACTTGACCCATTTTTTCCGCGCAGTCGACATAGCCATTTTAAATGTTAAGTTTTCGCGTTTACAATGTTAAGTTTTCGTGTTTGAGTCCATTTCTTTGTTACTGTACCACCTAGGACCACCAAACTTTCACAGCTTCATAACCAAGGGGTGCCCACCACATATCACTATCCAACATGTGACCATTTTTTTACCTTCACCTATTATTTCTACGTAATTGACGTAGCCATTTTCAACGTTAACTTTTTAACGTACGTCTGGTTAAATTTTTTGGTTAAAACTTTTTGGTTATACTATATCTCTGCAACTGCTTCGCCCATTACCTTGAAACTTCACATGGGTGTTTATCATCGTCCATATTTTCACTCTAACCCCCAACCGTGCGGCCCCTGTGCGCAATGTCAAGGTCAAATTACTTTAAATTTATTTGTTAAAGTTTTTTCGTGTACTATATCTCTGCAACTGCTTCACCCATTACCTTGATACTTCACATGGGTGTTTATCATCATTGTCGCACCCGCTTGCGGAAAGCGCGATATCGTCGGCATTTTGGCATACATCCGTCCGTCCGTACGTCCGTGTGTCCGGTTAAAGTTTTTTCGTTAAAGTTTTTCCATCTACTATATCTATTTTGTTAGTGTCCATGCCTCGCCCCAAGGCGCGACATGCAGGCCACGGCCATCTAGTCTACAAAAAGTGGGTATAATTATGTTATCCAAGTGTCCATGCTTGGAAAAAACCTGGCCTTCGTGGCTTTGCCTCGTTTCTTGTTTTTAACTTGACCCATTTTTTCCGCGCAGTCGACTTACTGTACCACCTAGGACCACCAAACTTTCACAGCTTCATAATCAAGGGGTACCCACCACATATCACTATCCAACATGTTACTTTTTTTTTTAACTTCACCCATTTTTTCCGCGCAGTCGACTTAGCCATTTTAAATGTTAAGTTTTCGCGTTTACAATGTTAAGTTTTCGTGTTTGAGTCCATTTCTTTGTTACTGTACCACCTAGGACCACCAAACTTTCACAGCTTCATAATCAAGGGGTGCCCACCACATATTACTATCCAACATGTTACTTTGTTTTGAACTTGACCCATTTTTTCTGCGCAGTCGACTTGGCCATTTTGAATGTTAAGTTTTTGCGTTTACAATGTTAAGTTTTCGTCTTTAAGTCCATTTCTTTGGTACTGTACCACCTAGGACCACCAAACTTTCACAGCTTCATAACCAAGGGGTGCCTACCACATAGAACTATCCAACATGTGACAATTTTTTTTACCTTCACCTATTATTTCTACGTAATTGACTTAGCCATTTTCAACGTTAACTTTTTAACGTACGTCTGGTTAAAGTTTTTTTGGTTAAAAGTTTTACTATATCTCTGCAACTGCTTCGCCCATTACCTTGAAACTTCACATGGGTGTTTATCATCATCCATATTTTCATTTTACCCCCCAACCGTGCGGCCCCTGTGCCCAATGTCAAGGTCAAATTACTTTGAATTTTTTTGTTAAAGTTTTTTTGTGTACTATATCTCTGCAACTGCTTCACCCATTACCTTCATACTTCACATGGGTGTTTATCATCATTGTCGCACCCGCTTGCAGAAAGCGCGATATCGTCGGCATTTTGGCATACGTCCGTCTGTACGTCCGTGTGTCCGGTTAAAGTTTTTTCATTAAAGTTTTTCCATCTACTATATCTATTTTTTTAGTGTCCATGCCTCGCCCCAAGGCGCGACATGCAGGCCACGGCCATCTAGTCTACAAAAAGTGGGTATAATTATGTTATCCAAGTGTCTATGCTTGGAAAAAACCTGCCCTTCGTGGCTTTGCCTCGTTTCTTGTTCCATTTTATGGTCAAAAACCTGTACACATTCTCGGATTACACTAATGAACCTTTTCTAGCGAAACATAAGTCTGGGCACCAGCTAGTAGCCTATTTCACCAACATTGCAAAGTATACTTTTCTAGCAAAGTATACTTCGAGGGAGAAATTTTCAATTTTTAGCCAGGTTTTTGGAAAAAAAATCCAGGCTATTGGATTGGCGAAAGCCGGGCGGGCGGGCGGGCGGCGTCCACAATCAATGTTAAGTTTTCGTGTTTGAGTCCATTTCTTTGTTACTGTACCACCTAGGACCACCAAACTTTCACAGCTTCATAATCAAGGGGTGCCCACCACATATTACTATCCAACATGTTGCTTTTTTTTTAACTTGACCCATTTTTTCCGCGCAGTCGACATGCCATTTTCAATGTTAAGTTTTCGCGTTTACAATGTTAAGTTTTCGTGTTTAAGTCCATTACTTTGGTACTGTACCACCTAGGACCACCAAACTTTCACAGCTTCATAACCAAGGGGTGCCCACCACATATCACTATCCAACATGTGACCATTTTTTTACCTTCACCTATTATTTCTACGTAATTGACGTAGCCATTTTCAACGTTAACTTTTTAACGTACGTCTGGTTAAAGTTTTTGGTTAAAACTTTTTGGTTATACTATATCTCTGCAACTGCTTCGCCCATTACTTTGAAACTTCACATGGGTGTTTATCATCGTCCATATTTTCATTCTACCCCCCAACCGTGCGGCCCCTGTGCGCAATGTCAAGGTCAAATTACTTTGAATTTTTTTGTTAAAGTTTTTTTGTGTACTATATCTCTGCAACTGCTTCACCCATTACCTTGATACTTCACATGGGTGTTTATCATCATTGTCGCACCCGCTTGCAGAAAGCGCGATATCGTCGGCATTTTGGCATACGTTGGAAAAGACCTGGCCTTCGTGGCTTTGCCTCGTTTCTTGTTGGATTAATTTATTAATTTTTATACGCCCGTTTGAAAAAACGGGACGTATTATGTATTCATCTTGTACAGGCGGGCGGGCGGGCACAGCTTGTCCACGCAATAACTAGAGTTCTACTTTACCGCTCGTAACCAAATTTGGTATACATGTTTATCACGGCAAGACGAAGAAGCCTATTTTTTTCAAAAATTCCAATTACTTATCTCCACTTGGCGGCCATTTTTATTTTTCGCACTCTGTATCCTTGTCCACGCAATAACTCAAGTTCTACTTCATCGATCGTAATCAAAGTCGGTATACATGTTTATCACGGCAAGATGAAGAAGCCTATTTATTTTCAAAAATTTCCAGTTACTTATCTCCCCTTGGCGGCCATTTTTATTTTTCGCACTGTATCCTTGTCCATGCAATAACTCAAGTTCTACTTTATCGCTCGTAACCAAATTCGGTATACATGTTTATCATGGCAAGACGAAGAAGCTTATTTATTTTAACAGATCGTGACCAAATTCAACAAATGTTTATCACGGCAAGAACCCTATTAATTTTCAGCGAGTTATCTCTTGTTATTATACTGAATTTATTACATTATCACAGCCATTTTGGCCATTTTGGCTGTGATTATGTAATAAATTCAGTATAATAATTCTGCATACTTTTAATCATCAAATATATGCTGTCGTTAGTTCTATGTGAAATAATGCATTTCAGGAAAAATAAATGATTACTCCCTCAAAGTATACTTTGCGAGAAAAGTATACTTTGCAATGTTGGTGAAATCGGCTACAGATAACAAAAATAAATGCCAATTTTAGACCTATGTACATGTATATGCTTATCAACGTCACACACAGTTGTCTGATATCACTGTGTTAATTACTGAGCCACAGTAATATGACTGAATAGCAAAACGTATTGCCCTTTAAAGGTACGGTACATGCCCACGCAGTAGGCACAAAATGTTCTTTATAGGAATTAAATAAGTGTATAATTATGTCACTATTCCACCAGTTCTAAAAATTACGAGTGCCCGCTATACAAATATAATCATTTATTAATTATCAATTTACTGTTAGCGATGCGCGGCGGTAACAGTCTATTTTGATAATGTGCGGGGACGACGACTTTCACATCACGGCTTGCGGTGCGCATGCGCAGTATACTACGCGCACCTGTAGGCTTCCCAATATGTAAACAAGAATATGAACATGTCGAAACGTCCAGGACGGAAATTGTATGAAACGGCGTCGGCCAAAAAAAAGGCGAAATGTCTGAGGGACATGCAGTACAGAGAGAGAGAGTGGTTAATATTGGCGACCAGATCACCAAATGGAAAGAGTTACGTGGAGATTTAGATTTGGACTCGAACAGAGATTTTTCTTCTCAACTTCCGCTACTTCACTGCGCATGTCAAATATGTGATATGATTGACCGTGTCACGTGACGTGTGTTGGTAAAAATAGCACGAGGTCGGAAAATACCCTTTCTGGTCGCGGCATATAAAATGCGATTTAACACCAATTAACACACGCTGTAATTAAAAAATAACTCGTTAGTGGGTAGACAAATGGCTCATATAAGGCATGACAGAAAATGAAAAGTAGTAGTACTGTGTAACCTGCTGCGTGGGCATGTACCTTTAACCCTTAGATTGCTACTCACAACAATTGCCGTCTGCTGTTGCTTTTATATCTTGCCTTATTTCTCAATAAAAACACGTTTTGACTTTGACAGCACTTCAGAATCATTTCCAATAAGTGCTATCAAAGCATGTTGTAAATTATTCTAAAGTGCCGTCAAAGCATGTTTTTGATGATAAAAATGGAAAATATAAAAATAAACAGCAGACGACGACAAAATTAAGATAGCGGTCTAAGGGTTAAGGTGCCTTTTACCAGTCAGTCGATGAATAATAATTTTACTTACATACTAACATACATATGGCCGTGAGTGGAGAAATGGAGCTTATAGGAGTTGAAAACATTGCCTCTCCTGTAGCCTATTTCACCAAAATTACAAAGTATACTTTGAGGGAGTCCTTTTCAATTTCAGGATAAATTTATTAATTTTTATTATACTGAATTTATTACATTATCGCAGCCATTTTGGCTGCGATAATGTAATAAATTCAGTATAATAATTCTGCATACTTTTAATCATCAAATATATGCTGTCGTTAGTTCTATATGAAATATGCATTTCGGGAAAAATAAATGATTACTCCTTTTACTTTGCTAGATAAGTATGCTTTGCAATTTTGGTGAAATCCACTACTGATCAAATAGCACTCTCCTGTAGCCTGATAACAATCTATATTGCTTGTTAGAAGCATGACAGGTGATGAAATAGTGAACAGTGCAGATCCTGATCAGACTGCGGATGCACAGGCTGATCTGGATCTACACTGGTCACAAAACCCATAAGCCCTCATTTTCCCAGTCACAGCCACATATATACATGTACAATATACAAGAGACAATCCCCCATTCATCACAGTGATTTACCATCTTATTTCTTCACTGTTTGCGTGTCAACAATTTTCATTTTAATATATTTTACATGAATTTTCAATTACCTTAAATCTGTTTGGAAATGGGCTAGTAGCAAAAATATGTGTCAAAATGCAGATGACATTCATTACCTGCTTCAGAATATTATTATTTTTAACTATGTGTAAATATACATCATTTCATCTTCATATTTCCAAAATAATATTCATAGTTGATTCAGATTACGGTAGTATCATTAAGATGGGACTATTATGACAAGAAGTGGTCTATTGCCTTTCCCAACAGTGTAGCCCCAGACCTACAGTGTAGCAGATGAGCAGTCCGATCTGGGCCTGCACTGTTCGCTGTTTTGTTCAAGAAATATATGATAATCAGGGGCCCGTTTCACTAAACTTCGTACGACTAGAATCTTCATAAGTGCAAACTTAGGATCGTCTGTAAATTTCAATTGATGGATTTACATTTATTGAGCATCGGCTGCATATGCAGCCTATGCTCAATAAATGTAAATCCAATAATCGTTTACAAGAAAACATTGTTAAAGTGAAATTTACATACTATCATAAATTTGCACTTACGAACATTTTAGTCGTACGAATTTTAGTGAAACGGGTCCCTGATGCTTCTTGTCGATACATGTATATTGAATTCGACCAAATCACTGATTGGTATAGTATTAGTCTCATCAATATACATGCCACTATGTTATACAGTTAGAAAGCAATAAAACATCATATTTTGCAGCTTTTTCACTGATATACCCCTGAACAGGTCGTCGTCACAAAGGCAATAACCTGTATGATATTCACTTGCCCAGGGTCATACCAGTTTGGAATTTAATGGATTTCCATAACCACTTGTTGACAATACACACGTCCTTCTAGCTTTCATATATTGCCTAAATAGCTGGTGGGACGTGCAGACATGTCCATTAGTTAACCCTTTCACCCCTAAATATCTGTCGTTGACTAACCATGCTAGTTTTTGGACTTTTCCATTGATCAGAAAAATGGTATTATATTGCTTTCAAAATATTGAATATCATGACAAATACTGGAGATCCAGATGAGATGGCTCATTACGAGCCGTCTCATCTGGATCTACAGTGTTTGCAAATGTTGGCTTTATGGTATGTTGAAAGGGTTAACGGGGACAGGTAAACTTGGTGTTCCTCTTGATTGAATTTACATGTTTGATTACTCCTTTCGCTATCTATATCAGATAAAGTATTTAAATTGCCCAATATTGTGCTGTTGACAATATTCTTAATCTCACGCGGTAATCTCCGACATTCTATCCATGGTTTCGGAGATTCGGGTATTGAAAATGGAGAAAGTTAAACTTCGTGAAAAGTGGAGTATTGTTCTTCCATTGTTCCCGTTGAATCATTTGTTTTAATTGATGTCTTTTTATCCACGGTGGTCACTGGGCATGGGTTTCCCGCAAATAAAAATGCACAGGCCGAATGGATGAAAGTGTGAGAAAGCGAAAACTATTTCATGCTCTGTGGTTAGTCCTTGTTCTTTTGTTTTCATCTCGGCAAGATGAACATCTTATTGTCTATGGACATCCAGTTGAGAAAAGGATATCTTACCTTGTTTGTGCCCAGCACAGCCCCAGATCAGCCTGCGCATCCGCGCAGTCTGATCAGGGCTTGCACTGGTCACCAATTCGATCAACCACCCAGAGAGTATGATTCTTTGTAATGTCATTGATGGAGCGATGACATGTGTGTACATTGTGTTTATGATGTTTCGTTGCTACGATTGCTCCAAAGTTCCCTTTCACAACACAGGCTTCCTTTCATTGTTTCACTCAAATTCTTTCCGTTTAGAAGGATGGTTTCACTCGCTTTATGGTTTTGTCTAAAACTGTTGATTTCATCAGTGTTGGCCGGCCCTGATTGCTGATTATCATTGTTAGACGACCGGAGATGGCTTTTTTTCGACATGCTTTTTACACTTGTACTGTTGATGCTTATTTCAGTGGAAAACGAAGGTTGAATGGATGAAGAGTTTCATTTATTAGTCAAGTCAGAAATGGGGTTTCATTGTTGACACTGCTCGGCTATGTCTGTCGTGTATTGTTCAATGAGGTTATCGCGTCAGTCGTGGTATCTTGGGCATGCCATTTGGTTTGTTCAGGCATAGAGGAGCTTTACCTTCTTTGTTTAATCTTTTCTGATGGAACTTTAAAATCTGTGTCGTTGTGTGCGATAGCGAGTTTAATACTATGTCATTCATGAAGGGCATCATCATACCATCATTTATTGTGTGTGAAACTTTATTTACTTCTTTATCGTCTTCCGTATTTGCATTCTATATGTGACTTTCATGCCCATGGTCAAGTATTAGCGGTCTGACCAAGTGGTATACAGTGGTATATGGACCATTGGCTACTCAAAGGGACCCTGTGACATTAGGGCCAGCAGCTCACTTGCTAAAGATAACTGTTGTGAAGATGTGTGCCACAAACCAAACAATCATATTGTGTTTTTCTCTTTCCAGGAGACGGGATGGGCCTGACACCTGAGCAGATACAGGCTGCCGTGACCCAGGGACAATTACTTGAGTCCGGCCATGTGGTACTCCCGATGAACGACGACGTTAGCCACGACGTCGAACTCCAGATAGCCGAGGAGGTGGGTCACGATGTCGTTCTCGAAATGACGGCGGATGATGTGGGGCGAGATGTGGCACTGGACGGAGTAGATCTGTCCGACGAAGAGGAGGAGTTGGAAGAAGATGAAGAGGACGAGGATCTAGATGGTGATGTCATGGATGAGACAATGAATGGAATGGTGACTGTTATAAGATAGCATGCTGACATTGTTGATGATACAAATCTGTCAGAGGAATATGAAGAAGATGAGGAACTCGATGATGATGTGATAGATGAGACAATGAATGGTATGGTGGCCATTATAACACAGCTGTGCTGATGTTGTTGATGATGTGAAACAGAGAATGATTTGTTATGTTGCAGGACTGGTATAATGGTTGATACTTAGAGAATAGCTGGCTGGTGTCTTGTGATATCAAGTTTATCAAGCAAGGCTAAGAAACGTGTTGGAATTCTGAGGCTTGCTGAGGAATTCCTACCATTTCCGAGCCGAGCCTGATAAAAATTGATATCAAACGACAGTAGCCTGGTATTCTCTATTTATCAGGTAATGTTTTATTCTCGAAAATGACTACAGATGACATCGTTATCTATGGACAGAACGCTTGTTTACGTTGCGTCATTACACTTGACGTCATTCGATAACGTCACGTGACGTCATCCGACCAATAGAATGTCAGTTTTTACTTCGTTGTAACCCGGATGTTTGTATCCGGTCAATGCCTGATACAAGAATGTGATATCAGTCAGTACGTATTCTATCAGGTTACCTGATAAATGTCACAGAATGGTGACTATTATCGAACAGCCGTGCTGCAGTTGTGCTGACCAGTGGCGCGTTTCACTAAAGTTTGTACGACTAAAATGTTCGTAAGTGCAAAATTATGATTATGTAAATTTCACATTAACAACATTTTTGTCGAGCCCACTTGCGGAAAGCGAGACATAGTGATCACAATGACGTTCCGTTGTCCGTCCGTGTGTCCGTCTGTCCGAGCTTACAAATGGATACATATGTGGCTAGGAGAACAATAGGTTATGTAATATTCTATTGTTCCGTGATTTTATGTGGCTAAAAATGGGTTTATGTGGCTACAGAACAATAGGGATGAACAAAGGAAAAGGTTAGGTTAGTCACATAAGTATCCATTTGTAGGAACGTCTGTGCGTGCGTCCGTCCGAAATCTGCGTTAACGTTTTTAAATACCTTATATCTCTGCAGTCCTAAGTCACATCGACTTTAAACTTCATATGCTTATTATTCATCATCCATATATTCATTCTGTGTCCCACTCATGTGGCCCCTGTGCCCCTATGTCAAGGTCAAATGACTTAGAAGTTTGTGTTAAAGTTTCTGTCAAAATTTGCTTTAAAGTTTTCACATACCTACTATCTCTGTAACCGTAAGTCAGATTTGCTTGAAACTTTGTATGCTTATTGGGCATCAAACTTCAAATAAATACACTCTGAGACCATCAAATGCCTCAGTGGGCTCGACATGCGGGCCACGGCCATCAGGTCTTGTAAATACATATTGGATTTACATTTATTGAGCATAGGCTGCATATGCAGCCTATGCTCAATAAATGTAAATCCATCAATTGAAATTTCCAGATGATCCTAAATTTGCACTTACGAACATTTTAGTCGCACAAAGTTTAGTGAAACGGGCCACTGGTGAACTTTCAATATGGTACCGGAGATTTATTTCGCAACAGTACTGATGTAATGAAATGGTGATTCGTTGACTGCCACGCATAGCCATGCTGATGCACGACTCATTACCCGACAATGTTTTAACACGGATATGCCCCGGATATGTGTCATAAAATAGACAGTACTTGGTGTCAACATCGGTACATTTACACGGTTGATACGGAAATAGCAGCCGGATTTCATTATTTTTGGACCAAATTTTAAGGATAGTTTGCAAATCTCAATCGGTCTGAGATTTCAAAATTCGATATAGGACCGACAAACTGAAAATTTTACAAGCACGAGTTCCGCAGCGTGCGATTTTGCGCGACGTTAAGAGCGCAATATCGTTGCGCGATGGAACGAGTGACATATATCCACATACAAATCAAATAACCATATTATTATATAATGTACATCACTCGCAATTTATATGCGCCTACAAAAATATGCAAAAACATAATTATAAAAATCAAATTAGTGGTGATTTAGAAGGAACTATTTTGCCAGGTGAAACGTAGTTCCAGCTCTGACTCGCGAGACGTCAATATGGAAAAAAATTAGTGGTGATTTAGAAGGAACTATTTTGCGAGGTGAAACGTAGTCTTCTGCATAATGAACGATACAGTGCATAGAATGGTGACTTCTGCACCATGGACGATACGGTGCATGGAATGGTGACTTCTGTACAATGAACGATACGGTGCATATAATGGTGACTTTGGTTACTTCTGCACAATGAATGATACGGTACATGGAATGGTGACTTCTGTACAATGAACGATACGGTACATGGAATAGTGACACAATGGTGTTTATGTTATGGATGATGCGATGGATGGAATTATGACACCACTTAACCTTATTGACGCCATAGATGTGACAATTGTGGCAGTGAATGGAGAAATGGGGCTTATGGGTTTTGCAACCCATGCAGATTCAGATCAGCCTGTACCTGTGAAATAATGACTTACGCTATGGGCCTGATGACAAGGACAGAACCATACATCAAATGGTCACTTGAAGTATTCACAGTACATGTTACATGGGATTGTGTTTATTGCATGACCATATGATGTCAAGAATACTAGGCTATTATCTGTAGATATCAAGTTTTATCAGGCAAGGCTAGAAAACCTGTAGGAATTCCGAGGCTCACCAAGCGAAGCCAGGTAAACTTGATATCAATACACATTAGCCTGGCATTCTATTTATCAGGTAATTTTTTATGCATGAGCATGGGCAAATATAACATTGTTTTCGTTGAACAGAACATGGACTTATATTGCACCATTACACTTATGTCATTCGTTGACATCATGTGACAACTTTCGATCAATGCAATATCAGTGAAAGTTGTTGTGACTGGGATATGCATGTCTAGTTGATGTAGGACACAACAATTTGTTGTCTGTCGGTGTGTATTCGGTCAACGCATAGCAAGTTACATGATACCCAATTGTGATACAACTGGTAACTTGTTATGTGTGGCTGTGACTAGAGAAATGGGTCTTATGGGATTTGCGACCAGTGTAGATCCAGATCAGTCTGTGCACCCTCACAGTCTGATCAGGATCTGAACTGTTTGCCATTTCATCAATGAAACACAAGCTTGCTTCTAACAAGCACTGTAGATCATTATCAGGCTACAGGAGTATGCTGTTTGATCAGCACCATATCCCCATTTCTCCAGTCACAACCACATATAACCCACAGGTGGAAGACTCGCACCTAGAACCCAATACTTGGGTCCTAGGTCCGAGTCTTCCACCTGTGATATAATGGTGAATGTGATGGTTTAACATTGTACACTCTAGAGATTCTGCTAACTGTATATTCTACTCAATCTTACGGAGCCCCGCAGGGGACTCAGATTTTTTTTTATTAATTCGTTCCCACAAAATGACAATTTGTTCCCTCAATTTAACAATTCGTTTCCTCAATTTAACAATTCGTTCCCACGATTTAACAATTTGTTCCCGTGGGAATGAATTGTTAAAGTGAAAGAACAAATTGTTATTTTGTGGGAATGTATTAATAAAATCTACGTCCCCTAACCATAACTGCTCAGATAATAATTCTGATTTGCCATGACAAAAAGGGGTGTATTTTGTTTGCGACCAATGTAGCTCCATATCAGGCTGAGCATCCGCACAGCCTCATCTGGAGCTTCACTGGTCGCTATTCAACTCGAGAATCATTCCTGATGTGTATTAATAAAAACGTCGGATCCATATCATGTTGTGATAGTGTGACAGCTGGGCAGGAACTACGCTGATTAAAAACTGAATAAGCCTGTTTTTCTTATGACACCTCAGATGTATGACTAGAAAAAAAATTGCTACCCCACTCCATACATCTCATAGATAATATATCGGAGGGAATTATTGTAGCCAATGTTTTACATGATGTTATAATGTTAATTTATTTATTTATTGTATCAATGAATTTGTATAATAAAATATAAATTTGCTAAAAAAAAATTGACTATTTTATGGAACTTCCAAAATGCTTGCATCCCATTCTATGTTATGTGTGGCTGTGACTGGGGAAAGGTGTCTTATGGCATTTGTGCGCAGTCTAAATCCTGATCTTTTTGCTCTCCGGCCACCTGATACAAATGTATATACACTGAGTGGCGACCGGTGTAGGAAAGTGAAAGGGTTTAACGTCCCTGCAACAGGTAACGTCATATAGAGACAGGACTTCGGTTTAAAGTCTCGTTGATTAATTTACAACGATTACAAACGGACGCTAGAATACTGATCTAAAGTTTTCATCGGTACCTGTAGCCGATTTCATCAAAATTGCAAAGCATACTTATCTAGCAAAGTATACTTTGAGGGAGTAATCATTTATTTTTCCTGAAATGCGTTATTTCATATAGAACTAACCACTGCATATATTTGATAATTAAAAGTATGCAGAATTATTATACTAAATTTATTACATTATCACAGCCAAAATGGCTGTGATAATGTAATAAATTCAGTATAATAAAAATTAATAAATTTATCTTTAAATTGAAAATTTCTCTCAAAGTATACTTTGCTAGATAAGTATACTTTGCAATGTTGATGAAATAGGCTACTGGCCATACGAATTTAACACCTGTTGGCACAGATGGATGTGTAATGGCGGTTGACAATGTGGGAGGAAACCGGAGTTCCTGGAGGAAACTCACTTGTCCGATATGGCGACCACCAGACCATCTCATATTGTATACTGTCTCCATCTAGGACTGAACACAGGCCGCATTGGTGAGAAGCGCGCTCGTAAATGTAAATGATTGGATTTAACGACACCACTGGCTCGCATGACGTCTCCCAAGAAGGGGGAAGGATGTGAATACAGAGGAAACCGGCCCTAAGGATGCCTAGTATTAGAATAGTCCCATCTGGTTCTTTAAATGTACATGCCCACTCGGTAGGCACAAAATGTTCTTTATAGGAATTAAGTGTATAATTGTGTCGCTATTCCACCAGTTCTAAACTTACGGGTGCCCTTATTTTTTTTCTTTTAGCTTATATTTAAATGCGGCATTGGCTCTAGGACCTTGCATGCCGTCTCTCAAGAATGGGAGAAAGAACGGAGGTAGAGATTTTTGAGAGAAGCCGGTAATTCGTATTTACAGAGCAACTACGAATAATCGGTACCCATTTACAGCTGGGTGAACTGGAACAGTGTGGATAAAGTGTCTTGCTCAAGGACACAACGCACGCCGCTAGTCAGGCTCGAACCCGAGTGCACACTATACAGATATAATCATTTAGTAATAATATTTATTTTACTAATAGTGACTCGCGGTGGCATCAGGCTATTTTCAAAGATATTTTGTAATTAGTTATACTAACTAATTGCGTCACATGAAAACACATACTATTTTCGACAGATTATAAAGTATGATCATTGCACATCAACAAATAAATACAGAGAATAAATAATGTCCGGTAACATTTTAAGGAAACACGGTTATCGCCCCTGATATCAGTGTAGAAAAAATTACGTCTGATATAAAATGTATAATCATGTGAATCAAGCTCACTGAGTGGGCATGTACATGTGCTCAGAATCTCGTTCAAAGCTGATGCACGGGACAAGCGTGCTCGTAACAAATGATATAGTATATACACATATACCGTTAAACAAGATAGCTAATCGTTGTACGAGATAGCACGTTTCTTATCATCCAGTGAATGTGTTTGGTTTTTCTTTGAAGTTCACCGCTCGTCCCATTCGAACTATTTTCAGGAAAACGAAACCAAAAGTAGATCTGACAGTTTTAAGATAGGCACCATATGAAGCGTGACAATTTATGTGATGCGTTTTACGGGCGCATAAACAAGAGAGATATCGTCATTGCTGGTTATCCATTTTTGCTTTTACTATTGAATTAATATGTAGCTCTGACTGGAGAAATGGGGCTTATGGCGTTTGCGACCAGTGTAGATCCAGATCAGCCTGCAGATTCAGATCAGGATCTACACTGTTCGCCATTATATAAATGAAACGCCCGTCACGCTACTAACAAACAATATAGATCGTTATCAGGTTACATGAGCTACACAGGTTACAAATACCATAAGCCCCATTTCTCCAATACCAGCCATATATGTACAGTTGAACCACAGGAACAAAACAGTAAATCTGATGATAAGAGTTAACATTATACTCGAATACACTGTCATGGATTTTTCCTTCGCCTGTGAGTGAACCTCTCTAAACCGGACACCCTATGAGTGGAACCTCTCTGTGAGGTGCCCAGGGTGTCCGGTTTAGAGAGATTCCTCTGTAGTTCAGGAATATGACCCCTCTCTCCACGACTCGATTCAAGCACTTTTTCAACAAATAAATTGTGACTAGCGTAGCTCCTGATCAAATAGCACACTCCTTTACCCTGATAATGATCGATAGTGCCTGTTAGAAACAGGCCACGTGTTTCATTGATCGGATGGCAAACAGGGCAGATCCTGATCAGACTGTATGGATCTAGGGCTACACTGGTCGCAAAACCCAGTATCGCCGACTAGGAGTCTTGAATGGCTTGCAGTAAACTCGTAAACGGCGGCCAAACGCGTATTGGGCGCCGTGATCAATGATTTGTGTTACAAAGGCATTTCGCCCAAACATTTTCCTGTATTTCTCGTGTTTGTCACAACCTACGGAATCAATTTAGGTCCGATAAAAAGCTTATTCCCCGGGATATCTCGTCCTATCAACGGCCAATGACGCCGTCCCATAGTTGTCGCAATTTCCATAATACATTGGAACTTCTCTAAACCGGACACTCTGGGAGGTCCCCAGAGTGTCCGGTTTAGAGAGGTCCCACTGTATATCTTCTCCGTGACTATTCCAAGACATGCATGTATAATTTGGGATCATGTCAAGCGTTATCATAATTTAAAAATGCCGTTTCACTAAATTTCATACGACTAAAATATTCGTAAGTGCAAAATTATGATAGTCTGTAAATTTCAAATTAACACTGTTTTCTTGTAAACAATTATTGGATTTACATTTATTGAGCATAGGCTGCATATGCAGCCTATGCTCAATAAATGTAAATCCATCAATTGAAATTTCCAGACGATCCTAAAGTTGCACTTACGAAAATTTCAGTCGTACGAAGTTTAGTGAAACGGGGCCCTGGACACCAATGACAATTAAGCACCCAGGCGTTATCAGAGTGACCGGTTTGCAGACGTTCCACTGTACTTGAAAATCAAATCATGCCTAAAATATGCGTGCGCCATCTGGGTCTTTAGAATATTAAGAGTGCCCGTTTCACTAAACTTCGTACGATAAAAATGTTCTTACGAAGATTTCTATAAATTTAGTTCAAACATCAATGTGATATAATAATTCTACAATTGTCCATCGACATGTAGGGGTCATTAATTCTGAACAAACACACCAGAGATTTATCAGAATCTGCTGATAATGGCAACTATGCAGTAACATTTACACTTACGAACTTCTTTGTCGTACGAAGTTTAGTGAAACGGGCCCCAGGTGCCATACATTACCTACCGGAAATTCAATAGTTATTGCCCTTTGACCGATTTCTTTCACCAATTAGCACTCTCTTTGAATAACGTGTAGTTAACCCTTTTCATGCTGAAAATGCATTTTTTTCTGAGAATTTTAAATAAATTTGTTCCTGTCATCATTTCTGTCGGCGAGACGGTTCAAATGAGTTATCAAACAACAGTTATCCCGTCAACACAGTGCTTATGTGCCGTGAAACACGGTGACGTGAAACATTTTTGATATCCTGTCAATACAACCTAGTCGCCGCGTATGAATATGTGCGGTGGCTGGGGTTATTTTTTTTTGCATTTTAAAACCATTTGTAGGTGTTGACGGGATAAATAGAATAGTAAATATCTGGCGCGGCACGGAAACGGGATGGGCTCGGCAGAGCCTCGCCCATCCCGTTTCCTAAGCCTTGCCAGATATGTTTCCCATTCACGGCACTAACCTACTATTCTCTATATACTTTCATTGGAAAATGAAGAAAATAAAAAAACATATTTGTCAATTTAGATACCTATAAATGGGTATCCTACATGAATTGTGTTAATTTACATGCTGTTGAGTATTATAGCCTCGCGCTTTTTGTCGAGCCCGTTTGCGAAAAGCGAGACATAGTGATCACAATGACGTCCGGGTGTCCGTGCGTCCGTGCGTGCGTCCGTCCGTCCGAAATCTGCGTTAACGTTTTTAAATACCTTATATCTCTGCAGTCCTAAGTCACATTGACTTGAAACTTCATATGCTTATTAGTCATGATCCATATATTCATGCTGTATCCCACTCATGCGGCCCCTGTGTCCAAGGTCAAGGTCAAATGACTTAGAAGTTTGCGTTAAAGTTTATGTCAAAATGTGCGTTAAAGTTTTCACATACCTACTATCTCTGTAACCTTAGGTCAGATTTGCTTGAAACTTTGTATGCTTATTCAAGTCATTGTGCATCAAACTTCAAATAAATACACTCTGAGACCATCAAATGCCTCGGCGGGCTCGACATGCGGGCCGCGGCCATCTGGTATTGTAATAGCGATGGGTATACAACGTACTGAACTTTACATATTTTTACCAGATATGATTCATAAACCTGTTTCCATTGATGTTTTTATATGGGAGAATCGCAATTTATGACTTGACAACAATCATATATTTAAAATAGTTTGGATAAGTGTTTTACGTTTGAACTATTTTAACTCGGTGTGTGTTTCGGTGCTATATTACCGTTAACCATCGCTATGTTGAATTGTGATGTCAATGCACAAGGTCGCTATTTCGTTTGTCCGCCTGTATGCGGATGCATTAGGCCATTAAAAAAGAACTTTGGTTCTCAGATATCGCCGCGTCAGAGAAATCCCCGCGCGTCGAACATTTTATCGTCTTGGAGAAATAAAATTGTACTGTAAATTCGTACATGATCAATAAAAAACGCTACCAGGCAAAATATGTTAAATCCAATCATGTCTGAGAACATGCTTGTAATTGTTCACGTCTAAGGAGGTTATAGCAACTTTATAGAACATATAGACATCTGGGCCTAGTTGCTCAAAACCTCTGTTCGCTTAACAGACTGTTAAATCCTTAACATTGTTAAGGATTTAACAGTCTGTTAAGCTAACAGAAGCTTTGAGCAACCGGGTCCTGGTGGCTGGAACAAAACCAGAGACGAACATCTCAAACAAACAAAAAATGTATTAAAAACATCTGTACACAAATCAGAGACGAAAATCTCAAACAAACTAAAAATGTATTAAAAACATATGTACACAAATCAGAGACGAACATCTCAAACATATACAAAAATATACAAAACAGTATTAAAAGAAACAAATTAGTGGTGATTTAGAAGGAACTATTTTGCGAGGTGAAGCGTAGTTCCGGCACTGACCAATATGAACTCACGAGACGTCAATATGGAAAAAATATTGACGTCTTGCGTTGCATTGTGTTTCAATGGGAAACGAAAGTACGTATATAATATGAATATATATGTTATCGTGGCCATTACAGTCACCTCTGTTGCAATCCATGCAGCTTATTCATGGAAATTTGTGGATGTGACTAGATAAATGGGGCTTATGGGTTTTGCGACCAGTGTAGATCCAGATCAGCCTGTGCATCCGCACAGTCTGATCAGGCTCTGCACTGGTCGCATTTCCATCATTGAGACACCCGTAATGTTTCTGATTAGCAATATAGATCATTATCAGGCTACACGGCTGTGCTGTTTGATGAGGAGCTACACTGGTCACATGTCCCATCAGCCATATTTCTCTAGAAACAAAATTGCTACCCCGCTCCATACTTCTCGCGTAGATAACATATCGGAGACGAATTATTGTAGCTAATATTTCTCCAGTCACGGCCACATACGTGTGTTCTCTTGAAATTAACTCTTACACCGCTATCTTATTTTTTGTTGTTGTCTGCTGTTTAGTTTCTATTTCCCATTTGTATCATCAAAAACATGCTTTGACAGCACTTTAGAATAATGTACAACATGCTTTGACAGCACTTTCCATTGGAAATGATTCTGAAGTGTTTTATTGAGAAATAAGGCAAGATATAAAAACAACAGCAGACGACAGTTGTTGTGAGTAGCGGTCTAAGGGTTAAGATATTATCGTATATACGATGTCGGATGATGAGTTTTCTCGAGGTCCTTTGGGTGTCAGGTGTATAGAGCACGTACTCCGTATATGAAGCCATTTCGCACCAAGTTTGCAGAGTTCGCCATCTGCTTTTTCGCTGCCAGACGGTGACCCCAGCTGACCCGAGTTGACACGGACCCCACGGACCCGTCCGTGTCTTACTTAATCAACCGCTACAACACAAACAAACAACTGTTGTCGTCAAAACTATGGCGGCTGGTTAAGGACATTTGAACAATTAAGTACGTTAATTTTCATTCCTTCGAAATTGCACGCGGCTTTGTAATGAAAGAAGTTTCTAATTATCGTCTAAAAACATTTGTTTAATTTCCGTATTTACGTGGTGTAGAAACGAAATAACAAGTTACGTTTCTTTTTAGTTTTGTCTACGTGTCGTAGAAATAAAAGAACGAAAGTTAAGGTTGTTAATTTTCGTCTACCCGGCGTGGAAACGAAAACAAAACGAAATGTAATGAACGAATATCCACGTGCTATATACAGTGTAGACAGGAACGAACGAACTTGTTAACCCTTAGACCGCTACACACAACAGTTGTCGTCTGCTGTTGCTTTTTTATCTTGCCTTATTTCTCAATAACACATGGTTTGACAGCACTTCAGAATCATTGTCAATGGAAATGATTCTAAAGTGCTGTCAAAGCATGTTGTAAATTATTCTAAAATGCTGTCAATGCATGTTTGTGATGATAAAAATGGAAAATAGAAAATAAACAGCAGACGATAAAAAATTAAGATAGCGGTGTAAGGGTTAACTTTCCATCCAAGTGCCATAGAAACGAAATTATAAACTTTAGGGTTTCTAATGTTCGTCTTTACGCATCTTAAAAACGAAATTTGTGTTTAGACAATACGAAGGTACGAAGACGAAATGTCCGTAACAAGCCACCGTACAAAACAATAGCTCATCACAACGGCATGTCTGATTATACCGTTGACCGCTAGTCGGCCCACTGTAAACTTTTGATGGTATTTTTATTTTCACAAAAACTTTGAAACTGACCAGCTGACCAAGACTGACCGACTAAATGCTCCCGAAATCGAGGTCACGAAACGCCCGTGCGCTTCGCCCGTTCTGTACTAAGTGACCTGGGGCCCGTTTCACTAACGAACTAAGCAAGTACTTTTGTTATAACTTAAGTCCGGAGTACGTGCTTAGTCCGTTTCACAAAACATCTTAGCAAGAACGACAATCGAAATTTACGATGGAAAACTAAGACAGGTAGCTAGCAGTCTTAAGTTATAACTTAAATATTTAAGTCGGAACTTATGAAATAAACAAAGATGGATGCCCCCATGTGAGCCGAGCTGGAGAAAACAATTCACTGACAGCAGGTAAATGTTCACTTCATACGTACTATTTTAGCAAGTATCTGCCATATAAACCATATATGCTTACATATAGATAGCCACACATGTGCTAGTTACCCGTGTATTGCTATTTGTGATGTAGGTCATGTCGTTACCAGTATTCGTTATGCCCAGTTATCGACAACATTTACAACCACTGTAGATCCAGATGAGCCGGCTCGTAACGAACCGTCTGTATGCTGTTAATGTATGTCTGTTTGTCGGTTGGTGTCAGTCAGTTGGTCGGTGTCAGTTGGTCAGTGTCGGTCGGTGTCTGTCGGTCTGTCAGTCGGTCGGTGTCGGTTGGTGTCGGTCAGTGTTGGTCGATCAGTCGGTATCGGTCGATCAGTCGGTGTCGGTCGGTCAGTGTCGGTCTGTTGGTTTCGCACGGTCGGTGTCAGTCGGTCGGTCGGTGTCGGTCGGTCGGTGTCAGTCGATGTTGGTCAGTGTCAGTCGGTGTCGGTCAGTGTCAGTCGGTGTCGGTCTGTGTCGGTCGGTCGGTTGGTCGGTCGGTCCGTGTCGGTCCGTGTCGGTCGGTTGGTGTCGGTATGTCGGTGTCAGTCAGTTGGTTTCGCACGGTCGGTGTCAGTCGGTCGGTGTCAGTGGGTCGGTGTCAGTCGGTCGGTCGGTGTCGGTCGGTCGGTGTCAGTCGGTGTCAGTCGGTGTCGGTCGGTGTCGGTCTGTGTCGGTCGGTCGGTCGGTCGGTCGGTCGGTCGGTCGGTCGCCCGTGTCGGTCCGGGTCGGTCCGGGTCGGTCGGTGTCGGTGGGTTGGTGTCGGTATGTCGGTGTCGGTCAGTTGGTTTCGCACGGTCGGTGTCAGTCGGTCGGTGTCGGTCGGTCGGTGTAAGTCGGTGTAAGTCGGTGTTGGTCGGTGTCAGTCGGTGTCAGTCGGTGTCGGTCGGTCGGTCGGTCGGTCGGTCCGGGTCGGTCCGGGTCGGTCCGGGTCGGTCGGTGTCGGTCGGTTGGTGTCGGTCGGTCGGTGTAGATGTCGGTCGCGGTCGGTCGGTCGGTCGGTCGGTCGGTCGGTCGGTCGGTCGGTCGGTCGGTCGGTCGGTCGGTGTCGATCGGTGTTGGTCGGTGTCAGTCAGTGTCGGTCGGTGTCGGTCGGTGTCTATCAGTGTCTATCAGTGTCAATCGGTGTCGGTCAGTGTCAATCGGTGTCGGTCGGTGTCAGTCGGTGTCGGTCGGTGTCTATCGGTGTCGGTCAGTGTCAATCGGTGTCGGTCAGTGTCAATCGGTGTCGGTCGGTGTCGGTCGGTGTCGGTCGGTGTCTATCAGTGTCTATCAGTGTCTATCGTGTCGGTCGGTGTCGGTGTCTGTTGGTCGGTCGGTGTCTGTCGGTCTCTCGGTGTCGGTTTGTGTCGGTCGGTGTAGGAAGGTGTCTGCCCTGCCCTGCCCTGCCCTGCCCTGCCCTGCCCTGCCCTGCCCCTGCCCTGCCCTGCCCTGCCCTGCCCTGCCCTGCCCTGCCTGCCCTGCCCTGCCCTGCTGCCCTGCCCTGCCCTGCCCTGCCCTGCCCTGCCCTGCCCTGCCCTGCCCTGCCCTGCCCTGCCCTGCCCTGCCCTGCCCTGCCCTGCCCTGCCCTGCCCTGCCCTGCCCTGCCCTGCCCTGCCCTGCCCTGCCCTGCCCTGCCCTGCCCTGCCCTCGTCCGGCCCTGCCCTCGTCCGGCCCTCGTCCAGGCACATGTTTGGGATCTTAGGTGTTTGGAGATTCCGTAACCGAAGCCTTTTGTGTCTTAAGTGGTCATTCTTTTCTTTAAAAACGATGAATATACCACCTAATGGTGTGTCATGTATGAACGTCCGTCCGTCCATCCGTCTGATTGACTATCCGTCTATTGTTTGTTCTTTCTTTACAGAACATACAAACGATGGCAGCTGCATTTGCTATAATCCAGGCGCGTAATTTACGACGGGAACGAGTCTTTAGGACCGAACCAATCCCCTAGACTTCATGGATGGACCAAATATCGAAATTCAGGCTGTCTCGTGATTTTTTTCTACAAGTATGCGACATTGCACTTGCTGACATTATACGGTCAAACCTGAGATCACACAGTCTGTCAGTGTCATTGCAAGTGTTGACTGCATTGCGATTTTACGCAACTGGTAGTTTCCTGGCGGTTACTGGAGATATATACAACATTAGCAAATCAAGTGGTTCTAGAAAGTGGAGTAGAACTTTTGCGGACAGTGTTAGCCTGTGTTTCGTTTCTGATAAGGAGATACCTTGTTTTCAGACTAGATGGAGAAACAGTCCTGACGCATTTAACAAAAATTTCAGACCCGTCCGCTAAATGCACGTGCGCATTAATCCAGTCCTATACTGGTCAACATGTTCAGGGGCAATCCTATATGTGTGACACTGACTCACACAGTGCATGCATTTCTACATGTAATAATCAAATAAATATAATATGTCATTCAGTAGTTGTATCAGATACATCCATATCTGACCGGGCATACCATTAATAATCGACAGTACATGTGTTCTGCTGACTCTGAAACGTGATTTCTGAGTTTATGAGGTAATCTAAGTAAAATTTAAAAAATGGTCGAACTACCATTTTATTGGAATGTAAAAATAAAAACATTGTTAATTGCTTCTTTTGTTGCTGTTTCATGTCATATGCCAATTTATATTACAGTATAAGGTTCACTAGTTGGCAATAAATATATCCACATGTATTCAATGGCGTCGAATATTGAGATAAAATTTATATTCTACATGAGATTATTTTTAAAAATTAATAATATTCAACATTAGGCTTGCAAATCCGTTATTTTAGATGTCAAAACACATAAATGGAAAGTAAAGTCATCATAAAAATATAAGCCCCGAGCGGGTTCGAACCCGCGCGGCACATACCGAAGCTGTAAACAATAACTAAGTTGTAACTTATGACGGACTTGTTATGACCGTCTTAAGTTTGTGTTGTGAAACCAAATAAGCAATGACTTAAGTCGGTCATAACTTTTGTCATAAGTTATAACTTAAGTTCGAACTTATGAACAAACTAAGATTGGTTAGTGAAACGGGCCCATGGACTATCCGAATACGAGATATACACACTACAGTCTCAAGGTGTATGATCACGTGGTTACAACAACAACAACAACAACAACGTCGCCCACTCCAAAGTAAGTATTATTTGATATTTTCCTTAATATGCAACGGATTTTGATGAAATATACCATGGAGATCGGCACAGACGTATGTCGTTTTTGCGAAGAATCGATTTCCATGTCGGTAGACACGGAAATCGATTCTTCGCAAAAACGACAGAAGTTTGGGCGACATACAGAGACCACCAAATGCAGCTTAACAAGACGCGTTTGATGCGCCATATTTCATCAAAATCCGTTACGTAATAAGGACAATATAAAATAATACGTACTTTGAATCAGATGGATTCTGGAAGTTTCAGTACTTGTTGTTGTTGTTGTTAGTACCACGTGATCATACACCTTGAGTCTGCGCTTGTCCTGCCAGTATATGTCAATTTATTTAATTTCAAAATACAGGGCAACCTCTCTAAACAGGACACTCGGGAAAATATGGATCTTCAACTTACATGTGTTTCGCTGTTATAAAACCTCTGATTATAGTGACTTTTCATGATTGCAAAACACTAGAATGTACCATGAAGTGCTCACATGTCTAATTTACAGTGGAACATCTCCAAACTGGACACCCTGAGGATCCGGTTTGGAGAGGTTCCACTTTACTGGAATATTGCGCTTGAAACCAAGTAGCTTGTTTGGCTGAGCCTGAGCTGTTTTGCAGCTCTCGCTCAGTTGTCGAGTTTAGAAAAGTTCCACTGTAAATCAGACATATGACTATGCCAAGGTACGGACACGGAAATCGATTCTTCGCAAAAACGACATAAGTCTGTGCCGAACTCCGTGGACCACCAAATGCAGCTCAAGAAGACGCGTTTGCTGCTCCATATTTCATCAAAATCTGTTGCATATTAAGGAAAATATCAAATAATACTTACTTTGGAGTGGGCGACGTTGTTGTTGTTGTAACCACGTGATCATGCACCTTGGAATACGAGTCCAGTGTATTTTGATATCAAGTTTATCAGGCAAGGCTAGTAAACGCGTAGGCATTTCGAAGCTTGCCGAGGAATTCCTACCGTTTCCGTGCCGAGCCTGATAAACTTGATATCAAAAGACACTAGCATGTTATTCTATTTATCAGGTAACGTTTTAGGCTACATAATGAGAAATTATGTTACTGTTTTCGTTGAAAAGAACGTGGACTTGTTTCCGTGACGTCATTCCACTGGCATCGTTCGGTAACGTGATTTATCAGGTAACCTGCCCTGTATGACCGAATACGTACTGACTGATAACATATTGTTGTATTAGGCATTGTCCTGACCTGCTACAAACATCAGGGTTACAACGAAGTGAAAACTTACGTTCCATTGGTCGGATGGCGTCACGTAACGTTACCGAATGACGTTAGTGTAATGACGCAACATAAACAAGTCCGCGTTCTGTCCATAGATAACGGCGTCATATGTGGTCATTTTCGAACATAAAACGTTACCTGATAAATAGAATACCAGGCTAGTGTCTTTTGATATCAAGTTTATCAGGCAAGGCTAGTAAACGTGTAGGAATTCCTCGGCTTACCTGGTATTCTCTATATGACGTCGTTCGATCAATGAAACGTTAGTTTTAAATTTGTTCTGACCCGGATATTCGTATCCGATCAATGCCTGATGCAGCAATACGCTATCAGTCAGTACGTATTCAATGCAAAGTTCGTTACCTGATAAATTCACACTCATACGTCGTCCTTGTACAATGGAACCTCTCTAAACCGAACACCCCGGTTTAGAGATGTTCCACTGTAAATCAGGCATTTTACCATTCAGGGCCCGTTTCACTAAACTTCTTTCGACTAAAATGTTCGTAAGTGAAACTTTAGGATTGTCTGTAAATTTCAATTTATGGATTTACATTTGCATATGCAGCCTATGCTCAATAAATGTAAATCCAATAATTGTTTACAAGAAAACAATGTTAATGTGAAATTTTCAGACTATCATAATTTTGCACTTACGAACATTTTAGTCGTACGAAGTTTAGTGAAACGGGCCCCTGATACGCAGTCGGATGCTTTGCAATCATGAATATACAGTATCATCTGAGATAAATGACAAAGAAACCCATCAGAAATAAGATCATATACGTTTAATAGTGTTCGGTTTAGATAGGTTCCACTGTACCAAAACAACGTAATTACGACGGAAGAAGCTGTTCAAATGTCGCCCGTTATGATAAATGTTGGTACTGAGGGCACGGAATACACATTTTACTGCCCGGCGAATGATTTATGTTATTATAATTTTGTTTAGTCCGGTTTCTCGCCGCTTGACCATCGGTCAGCGAAACCGTGAGAACTCACCTAAAATGTATTAGTTTTGTCAATTAAGTGATAAAACGGGCAAATAAAACCAGCCGTATGAAGGAAAACATTCATCAAAGTGCGTTTATGGCACGAAGTAGGTGATATGTTCGAGCGAAATCGTGTAAATGTCCAGCCCACCGCGATTCACATCCTAACGGTTTGTTTAATTATCAATTAAATGCATTTGCATTTACCTTTCGAATTATATACATGTAGTCATCATAATATTCGCCAGCAAATGTGACCGTTTTAATTCAGACGATATGTATATATGTGGATGTGACTCGTGAAATGAACCTTATGACATTTGTGACCAGTGTAGCTCCTGATCAAATTGCACACTCGTGTAGCCTGATAGCGATCTAGATTCATTGTTAGAAGCATGACGGGTGTTTCATGGAATGGCGAACAGTGCAGATCCTGATCAGACTGTGCGGATGCACAGTCTGATCTGGATCTACACTGGTCGCAAGAGCCCCCATTTCTCCAGTCACAGCCACATATAAGAATTGCAAATCTCTGACATTATTGGCCAAAATATCAGCTACTCGTGTATTGTTTACTAAATTCTTGCATCACTTTCTACGCATATCCATGGATTTCAGCTACAGACACTGGTCACAAACCCATAAGCCCCGTTCCTCCAGTCACATCCACATATAAGAATTGCAAATCTTCTGCCATTATAGGCCAAAATCTCCGCTACTCGTATATAAGAATTGCAAATCGCAAATCGTCTGCCATTATAGGCCAAAATCTCCGTTACTCGTGTATTTTTACTAAACTCTTGCATCACTTTCTACACATATCCATGGACTTACTGGTCACAAACCCATAAGCCCCATTCCTCCAATGACAGCTAAAGTTGACTGTATTTCACTCAACTTCCTGTAAGCGTCATCTTTTATTTTCCTATCATTATAAGCGGAAGTGACACCATAGTACTGTGGAACTTTTCTAAACCGGACACCCTGGGGACACCCCAGGGTGTCCGATTTAGAGAGGTTCCTCTGTGAAACATGCATATAACTACTTCAAGACATGCGCGTGTGTTTTGCGATCATGAACAGACAGTATCATCGGAGATCAATGGACACGATATATCAAACTTGAACAGAACTAACGTGTCTCTGTGTTCGGTTTAGACAGGTTCCACTGTAGAAGACCGTAATGAAGATGTGGATATCTTTTATTTTCCTATCAGTTTAAGCGGAAGTGTACAGAGCCCCGCAGGGGACATGGATTTTTTTTTATTAATTCGTTCCCTCAATTTAACAATTCGTTCCCTCGAATTAACAATTCGTTCCCACGATATAACAATTCGTTCCTTCGAATTAACAATTCGTTCCCACGAAATGACAATTCGTTCCCTCATTAACAATTCGTTCCCACGATATAACAATTCGTTCCCACGAATTAACAATTCGTTCCCGTGGGAACGAATTGTTATTTCGTAGGAACAAATTGTTAAATTGAGGGAACGAATTGTTAATTCGTAGGAACGAAGTGTTAATTTGTGGGAAAGAATTGTTAATTCGTGGGAACGAATTGTTAAATTGAGGGAAACGAATTGTTATTTCGTGGGAACGAATTGATAAAAAAAAAGAATTCTACGTCCCGTGTGGGGCTCCGTAGAAGTGAGACCATAGTTAATAGAATACAGTAATGAAGAAGACATAGTGGTACTCGATGCCAGCGTCCACAGAAGAACCGGAAGTAACCTAAAGTATGATATGCATCCATAAGCCACGTTCCTCCAGTGACAGCTACATTTGACTGTTTCATTTCACTTCCTGCGAGTGTCATCTTTTATATTCCTATTATTAAAGGCGTTCAGAAATCATAATTTTCTCTGTCAGTGGAAAATACATCATTAAAGTTCGAAGGTCAGTCATCAATGGTTCATGACCATTGACCTTCACAGGTGCCGAGGGCATGAATAAATACGGAGGTGTCCGATAATAGGAACTGGAATCCTGGATGCTTCTGACGTCAGTCACTTGTTTACAATGTCCATAATTGAATGTTGAACGATAAACCACGAACCCACTGTTTGGTTCCAACAATAGGTGCCATTAGTATCTAGTTTCTCATATTCTTATACTAGAAACAATACTGACATGCACTTGTTTTCAGTCACCTGTGCTCCCAACGTTTCGGTCATACACGGAAAAATGTGCCACATATTCAATTCATATGAAAAACATATGAAATTCATATGCCACACATTTTGTAATGTAACGTTAAAACGTTATTTTCCTTCAACATATCATTTTAATGCTGAAACGTGCATAATCGAATGATCATGCGTTGTGTACATTGTTTGCTTCACATTTTAACACAAATGTTAACTAATATTGTTGATACGTTGATCTATGTCGATATACAGTGTCCCCAGGGGTGTCCGGTTTAAAGATGTTCCACTGTAAAATATATATTTGACCATTCTGATACGTATTTGCGTGCTTTGCAATCATGAACATACATTAGCATCTGAAATAATGACCAAGAGATCACAAATGTTCGGTTTAGAGATGTTCCACTGTAGATAATAGTAACATGTGCTTCAAATAGAGATACATAAATATTTCAGAGTGTCCAGTTCTGGAATTACCTCCCTTATCGCATTTCCGTTTTCCACCAATGTCGAATGTATGCAAATAAAAATACAGAGCGCATGCGGAATTTAATTCCGCATGCGCTCTGCATTTTTTAAGCATTCCACGTCATTTACAAAAAAGTATGGCCGATTTTCGAAATCATTATCGTCAAACTACGGCGATGCGACAAAAGACATAATTCCATAACGTATTGCCCATTAATATTCAATTCGATTCCCGAATCGACAAGGTCAAAGTAACAGGTGGGTTTAATTCAAATACATTAAAAAGAATTTAAAATGTTTTGTTAAAAAAGAGAGTAAAATGTGGTTCCGTCTTTTTGTGTTGCCCTGTTGGTCACCCGAACGAGACCCCTGTTCTGACCACGCCCCCTTATTAAGAGCATATTTTATTTTGCCAATACATGTGAAAATATCGGTTAAGCATTTTGTGAGATAGGGGAACACATCCGTTAGGCATAGAGGTATCTGAGATTCGTATCAGAAGATCGCCTCGAAACTTGTCAGATATTCTGGTAACTTCCGCTGCATTTGTCGTGAAATGTTGCCGCAACTATCCAAGCAATTTTACGAAAACTATGGCGTATATTAGCACTGATAGTTTTAACAGTAGGTTTGCTTAAAGTTTGTTTTCACCGACTGAATATTGTGTTGTTCAAAGATGTAACCCTGAAAACGAAAGCATTCATTTTGTTCACAATTTGCGACAAATGATATTTGTTTGCGTGGGTACCAGTCTGTCGTTGCTGATAACCAGTCTAGAAACGCCCATAGCGAGCCCGTACTTGCAAATACTAGATGACCGTGCAAATACGTACATGATCACGTGGTATATGGAATCGTAATGGCGGAATCAGCATTAGTGCGATTCAGCAACGATACGCATGTCTGAGAGCTGTTACAAAAGCCACATTTTGTAAACAAGTATTCATTATCAGGGATCGTTGGATTGAAATTGATTTGTCCCTACGAAGGACACACACAGACCTGTTCATACAACCAACAGCCGATACATTGTGAATCACAAAAGCAAAGATACACAATATTTGTGGCTGTGACTGGAGAAATGGGACCTACGGGGTTTGGGACCTGCAGTGTAGATCCAGATCAGGATTGGCATTGCTCGCCATTCCATCAATGAAACACCCGTCATGCTTTTAATAAGCAATATAGATCGTTATCACGTTACCGGAGTGTGATATTTGAATCAGGGGCTAAACTGGTCACAAATCATATAAGCCCCATTTCTCCAGTCACAGTCACAAATGAGTCAATGGTGAGGCACTGTTCCCAAATAACCGTGCGAGATATAATTATAGCCTTGCTTTTCCGGTTCAAAATACATACACTGTTTTCTGCACTATTTGCATAGTATTCCTTTGGACAGCTCGCGTGCAAAACAAGAACACATTGTTAATGAACAACGCATCTCAAAATGTGGTGGGAGTCCAGTGGGCCGTTTCATTAAACTTCTTACGAATAAATTGTTCGTAAGTGTAACATTATGATAGTCTGTGAATTTCACATTAACAATGTTTTCTTGTAAACAATTATTTGATTTACATGTATTGAGCATAGGCTGCTTATGCAGCCTATGCTCAATAAATGTAAATCCACCAATTGAAATTTCCAGACGGTCCTACATTTGCACTTACGAACATTTTTGTCGTACGAGCACGGGTCACACGGGATGCACAGAAAGGAATGCATTGCAAATGATACAAGTGGCGTGAAGACAATGTATATGAGCAATTATAGTGTTTTCGACTAGAATTGATCCAGAACATCCTACATATCTACGTAATCTGATCCAGAACTGCATTATTTGCCAGATTTATATTAGGTCAATACCATGGATGATTGGTGGATTGTTAGAGTGATGTGGTGAGAGAAGCATGAAGGAATCTACGGAGCCCCGCAGGGGACATGGATTTTGTTTATTAATTCGTTCCCACGAAATACCAATTCGTTCGCTCAATTTAACAATTCGTTCCCTGGAATTAACAATTCGTTCCCTCGAATTAACAATTCTTTCCCTCAATTCGTTCCCTGGAATTAACAATTCTTACCCTCGAATTAACAATTGGAATTAACAATTCGTTCCCTCGAATTAACAAATTAACAATTGTTATTTCGTGGGAACGAATTAATAAAAAAAAAAAGTCTACGTCTCCTGCGGGTCTCCGTAGAAATCTGTGTCCACGTTCCAAGAACTTATGCCAATGGGTTGTTAAACAAATGACTCGAATGTAATCGACATCCGAATGTGGACGACGAGGACGCGGACGACGCCGAGGTCGTGACAATAGATCTTCAAAACAGATGAGTTAATGAATACGAAGGTCATATTGTGTTTACACACTATTCTTATTTCCAGGGTATGGGATCACGTGGTCTATTGTTTACACTGCATTAATGGCGGCGCCCATGAGGTCTCGGGTAAATATTATTTTTCATCAATACGACTGCAGTTTCTCTCCTTTTAATGATGACCATGTTCCAGCCGTTAACACCACGAGTCCGCCAATACCAAATTTAGCAGCATTACTTATGTAGTTAGTCTGAACATTCTGCAGAGAAATTGTAATTGGACCAAGTTTAAACAACGTTCGATTTCGTCCGATTCAAATTTCTCTGCAGAATGTTCAGACTAACTACACAAGTAGTGCTGCTAAATTTGATATTGACGGACTCGTAGTATTAACAGCTGGAACATGGTCATCATTTAAAGTAAGGGACCGCAGTCGTATTTACCTGAGACCTGCCATTACGGCAGTGTGAACAATAGATCACGTGATCCCATACCCTGATTTCTCTCGTAGCGGAAACAAAAGACACAGAAAAACATCCGACAACAAATATTATGTTGGGACAGGGTCATTCGATTCTACGACCCTAGTTGGAAACCGTACTTAACTTCGGTGCCCCAAAACAAGTGTGTGTGAACACAGGCACTCTGCGGTATGAACGTCAAAACTTTTCAACCAACGGAAGTGGTACTAGTGTACATTGGGCCTGGCTCGTTGATTCAATAATTGTAACGCGCGAGAAGGCCGGGACCCTACCCTGCTGGTCCCGGCCTTCGTACGCGTTACAATTACTGAATTAGCGAGCCGGGGCCCTAGGCAAATAATCCACTTCCGTTGGTTGAAAAGATGGCGAGTGTTTTACCTTCTAGATATTTAATATCAGAATAAAATTGGGTATGACTTAAAGAGGCTTTTCTCGTTCATACTACATAGTGCCTGTGTGTGTGAACGGATACACACACTGTTTTGTGTTTTGACGTGTCACTATTCTGACTATGAACTATGGCCCTTCGGAATGCTTTGTCCCTTGAATTCCCAGTTCCGGTCATTAGCGTCTGACCGTTGCACGTATTGACCGAATTCCGCAGGAAGTGTCTATAAGCACGGTCCCTCCCACACACGACTGAAATACGGACTGAGAAACATCTGTTCATCATCAGAGTCGGATTTTGGTGACGATGAAGAGATAAATGCTTGCTATGTTGGCTCGACTGGTAGCCATTTCGCTACTAAGTCAAATGGCTAGTAATATTTCTGAAATGTTGAACTATTCTGCAAAAACCAGGAACCCACTTTTCCGACGTTTCGGCACAAGGCCTTTGTCAAGGATATAGTTTCTACTAAACGATAAGTGGCATACATTTTTGATTTCACAATGGACATTTTAACTATTTGTTTTTACAAATATTAGAGCAAATGTAAAATAATATTGTCTTTCTTTCGCGTTATCAGTTAATTTTGGCTAAATTTCCAAATTCTAGCACCAAGCTAGACTTGAGTACTGAATGGCGAACAGCGTAGGTAATGATCAGATTGTGCAGATGCTGCGCATTATGATCAGTAGCCCATTTCATCAACATTGCAAAGTATACTTTAGTAGCAAAGCATACTTTGAGGGAGAAATTTTCAATTTTATGATAAATTTATTAATTTTTATTATACTGAATTTATTACATTATCACAGCCATTTGGCTGTGATAATGTAATACATTCAGTATAATAATTCTGCATACTTTTAATCATGAAATATATGCATTTGTTAGTTCTATATGAAATAATGCATTTCAGGAAAAATAAATGATTTACTCCCTCAAAGTATACTTTGCTAGTAAAGTATACTTTGCAATTTTGATGAAATAGGCTACAGGGCCTACGCTAGCCGCACAAGTCGCAATGCACATTTTCTCGAACCCACTGACCCATATTCAAGTGTTTGTTTTCATTCGCTCCGTCCATCTCTGTATTTACCGTTATAGGTTCTTCTCTAGTTCAAACCAGCATGGCATCTTCTTACTTATTCATTTGAGACACGCCGTGTGATTTTGTACATTCGGACATCTGCGTAATTTCATGAAATACGTTTACAAAATTTACAATATTTTCCGTAAATGGCGTCAAAAGATGACAAAATGTTCAGAGTACAATATTTGTCAACTTTTGACTTTATTTATGAAAAATATTGTAAATGTTGTAAACGTATTTCATGAAATTACGCAGATGTCCGAAGGTACAAAATCACATGGCGTGTGTGGTTGTGACTGGACAAATGGGAGATCCAGGTCAGCTTGTGCCTTCGCACCGTTCGCCGCTTCATCAATGAAGCATCCGTCATGCTTCTAGCAAGCGTTAGTTCTCAGGCTACAGGAGTGTGTTATTTGATCATATTCTAGACTGGTCACACATCCAATAAGCCCAATTTCTCCCCAGTCACATACACATTTCTCTGTTTTCTCTCAATGTACTAATGGTCAAACACGTGAACTATGAGAAAGCTAACAGCTGGGCCATTTACTTTTTTTGAAGTAATTTAACATATTTAACCAATTTGCAAAAGTCATCAACGGAGTTTAGCACTGGCAAGGCAGATAATTAGATTTTAAATAATGTGCTTCTGTTTCAAGATCTAAGACATGACATTTTTGGAAATCATTCTTGTTTGCAATACAATACACGACATACTGTATTTTACAAGCGATGCTACACAAATGTATTTGTATATCTACTAAACCACAGGTTGAAGTAACTGGTTCCAAACATATTATTATTAGCCGATCTATTTATAGATCGGCTAATATATTGGTCATCCATCGAATTCTGAAAAAGTTTGTAGCAACCCTTTTCTCCGCTATTCGGTAATCTACGAACGCGAATTTTGCTGTATCATTTCCAAATTGCATCAACCGATAAAGTTTGCATTTTTGGCAATTATCTCCGTTTAAAACTTTAAATATAGCCAAATAACACAATTTTGAATACGTAATGAGCTGAACGCCGGAAGAGATTGAACCCGGAAGTTGTTGTTGTTGAAGTCCATAGTTGGCTCTAATGGCCATATACGCCAACATACGCCGATTATTGGGCTAATTTAAAGCTTTTATTTATTATACAGAACAAGTTTCAGCCACGTATAATCGCGTAAAATGTGTTTATTCGGCTAATTTATAATCGACCTCTGCTCAAAATCTCCTCCGACTAGCAACCCCAGCATCTCGGGTTTATCCCATTGGATCGCGTATTCACAAAATTTTCCACCCATCAAAACGAAGAATTGCCCTTCATAGCGAACTTTGATTTGTTTATCATGCAGGGATGGCAGGGATGCATCCAGCACGCGCGATTGCGGCAATCCCCCTTAATTATTGTCAATGCCGCAAATTATTGATTGTCTTGCGCCCGACATCGCGCAAAAAATCACGGATTGGCCCCTTTTTAAATGACCAGTGCGCACATTAAAAAAACGTAATTGACTATTTAAACGCGCTGCGTATTTATATCATTGGAAGGCGTGCAGTTCAATCGAGTTTGTGCGGCCGTTGAACGTAAGCTTCGAGTCGATTTAAACCATTTAAATCGATAAACAAGGGATAAACAAGTGACAACGTTAACCTGTTATGCTCCATTAAGAAGTAATAAGCGTATGGCAAATCATATTACTTTGGGGCCGAGCTACTAAAGTGACTGATGTTGGGAATTTTCCTCATCGTGGACCCGTTTAATGCGGGATAGTACAACCCGTTGGCCCGGCCTTAAATGACCTTAGCTGTTGATAGGCCGTTAAACACCAATACTCGCTCGCTCATTCATCCCCCCCCCCCCCCCCCCCCAGAGACTCAGTAACTACTAAAATGAGGACATATATTGAACCCTGATTTGATCGGCTAATAACATCATGCTCTGCATGACTTTTCATATATATATTAGGACACATGAGTAACGAACCAAGGTATATAAATGCACTAATTATATCTAACATTATCAGTAAGTGAAAACAATTATTTTTCTATCCTTACTGATATATTTATGTACCTGTATATTTAATGTATGTATGCATCTTGTTCCGTTACTTTAACCCTTTCAAAACCGCATGCCTGTATAGTGGCATTGGCAAACAGTGTAGATCCATATGAGACGGCTCGGACGAGCCGTCTCATCAGGGTCTGCACTTTTTGCAAGTAATTTTAATATTTTTTGAGAACATAAATTGACTTGTCTGAAAATAATTTTGTGGCTATTTATTGCTTGCTAGAAGCAATGACTGGTGTTTCATTGATGGTCTGGCGAACAGTGCAGATCCTGATCACACTGTGTGGATGCAGAGGTATAACTGCACATTTACCGCTATATATGCAACGGGTTGCACTATATCGCTACACCACGCTACACAGTAAAAATGTGCGTTTACACTTCGCGCACTAAAATATAGAAAAAACCTGCAGGGCGTTGACATCGTATCATACTTCACTATATTGTTAGTGGGAGACAAAATATTACCATAAACTTACCTAATAAAGTGCGTACTAACACAATTCTTAGGTCACTCTCCATGAGGTAAAAAGTAAACAAAGAACGCTTCAAATGCACATTTGGAAAGACGACTCCGTCATAACGCGTATGTAATGCAGTGTAACGAAATGTAATTGGACCAATAAGCCCCATTTCTCCAATCACAACCACATATACGGAAAGTACCGCAATCACCCGTGGGTTTATTGATTTATTTAATGGTGTTTAACGGCCTGTCAACAGCTAATGTTATTTGAGGTCAGTAGCCGATTTCACCAACATTGCAAAGTATACATTTCTAGCAAAGTATACTTTGAGGGAGTAATCATTTATTTTTCCTGAAATGCATTAGTTCATACAGAACTAACGACTGCATATATTTGATGATTAAAAGTATGCAGAATTAGTATACTGAATTTATTACATTATCACAGCCATAATAATTCAGTAATTATGGCTGTGATAATGTAATAAATTCAGTATAATAAAAATTAATAAATTTATCCTAAGATTGAAAATTTCTCCCTCAAAGTATACTTTTCTAGAAAAGTATACTTTGCAATGTTGATGAAATAGGCTACCGGTTAACGGGGTGAACTCCCGTATGTCACCTGCTGTGAGGTGGGGGGGGGGGGGGGGGGGAATCCGAAAATCAGAACTGAATATTTACACACAGAAATACAATATATAGTATATATTCAGCCCTGAAATTAGATTAACCTGACCTGGGGGCCGTTTCACTAAACTTTGTACGACTGAAATGTTCGTAAGTGCAAAATTATGATAGTCTGTAAATTTCACATTAACAATGTTTTCTTGTAAGCAATTATTGGATTTACATTTATTGAGCTTAGGCAGCATATGCATATCAGACGATCCTAAATTTGCACTTACGAACATTTTAGTTGTATGAAGTTTAGTGAAAGGGCCGAACCAGGGATATCGGGATTCCGAGACGAGGAAACACCACCGTTAAACTTACCAATCGCCTGCACTGGTTGAAGTGACGGACCATGGTCTATAAATACATTACATATACCAAAAAACACCAATAAGTGAGAAAAAAATACGCTAAAAAGAACTTCTTTACTCCCTCTTATACACATATGTGTATAGGAGAAGTAAAGAATGTATTTAGCTTTTTATTTGTCACCTATTGATCTTTTTTATAGACATGGTCCGTCACTTCAACCTGTGCAGGCGATTGGTAAGTTTAATGGTGGTGTTTTATTTTTGGCTTTCTTACTACTCGAGAATTGCACCGAACAAACCACCCGCGGCACGATACGAGGTTTGAACACGAGGAGATAAATTACGCAATATATAATACCCTTTTCTCCCAGGTTGAATAATATACAATACATACAGTGTACATGTAATATAATACCATTGGCGAGACTGCGAAACACGCGCCAAAGGGGAGGGTGGTTGTGTAACCGAATGACAGATGGCGTACGTATATTTATCTGAAATGTATATTTGCCCCTTAATACAGCAGCTGGTGACGTTCCTGTATGTATGGAGATACTGTGATATACGTACTTTTAGTAAATTCACGAGACAAGCAGCTTGTTGATTTTGCGCCCATCATCGATCTACGCATATAGATCATATAGTGCACCGTCCGGTACGAGATTTATTTCAGGACCTGTCCGTCGATAAATGATATAGCGGGTTGTTCTCAAATCGTCTTGGAAATAACTTGCATTTCTTTCTAGATGTGTTAACATACCGACCGTGTTGGGGGTTATAAACCAATTGTAAATTGCTGGTATTTTAATAACATTTCATCGTGCAATTATTGTAGGTATAATGTAAGACGACTTATATGCGCAGCCGTTCATTTGGTCATACAGCCCACCAGTAACGATGCAAGCTGTATGTAAAACGCGACATATGGCGGTAGTTGTAAGTATGTCACGTGTATATGTCACAGTCGGGCGTCGCTTACCATGTTTGCGACCAGCGTAGGGCCAGATCAGACTGCGCGTGATCTGGCCCTACACTGTTCGCGATTCAGCCATCTGATGATTCGTTTACTACTGTCGACAGATGGAATTGTGTTTTGACCAGGTGTAACGTGGTCAGTATCTACTATCTTGAATATACTAAGGTCCGTTTTTAGATTTTTGAATAACTGTATGTAATAAGGATGACACTTAGTTCAACGGGGACTCTTCTTTGTTGTGTATGCGTTGATATGCTAGACAATTGGGGCCTGTTGTAGACCCTGATCAGCATGCACGTCCCACCAGTTGCAGATCAGGGGTCCACATTTAGGATCGTCTGGAAATTTTAATTGATGGATTTACATTTATTGAGCATATATGCTCAATAAATGTAAATCCAATAATTGTTTACAAGAAAACATTGTTAATGTTAAATCATAAGTTTGCACTTATGAACATTTTAGTCGTAATAAGTTTAATGAAACGGCATCCAGGGGCCTGTTTCACTAAATTTCGTACGACTAAAATTTTCGTATGTGCAACTTTTAGGATCGTCTGAAAGTTTTAATTGCAAAAACGAAAGAAGTTTGAGCCAAAGTACCGAGACCACCACATTCAGTTTAACAAGACTCGTTTGATGCGCCATATGTCATCAAAATCCGTTACATAACAAGGACAATATAACATAATATGTACATTGAATCGGAGGCGCTTTTTGGAAGTTTCACTTGTTGTTGTTGTTGTTGTAACCACGTGATCATGCACCTTGATTCATACGTTTTGTAACGTTTATGTCGCAATGTCTCTTCAAATTACCACTCGTCCTGATCGAAATTCCCCAATACGAGCTGACGAGTGGAATTTTCGAGGCCTGTTTATCCCCTGCCATCATGTACTTCCGGGTCAAAGAATGTAATAATATAATATATACATCTTCTATACATTTATAATGCAAACGCCCACGTATTGTGTTTAACCCTTTCACCCCTAAGTAACTGAATGGGCTGCGATATGTTAATTTTGCAACGAATCCAATCATCGCAAAATGATTTTCAGACTATTCCATTTATAAAAAGGGGGTATTTGTTGTTCTCAAAAATATGAAAATTACTTTCAAACAGTGCAGATCCTGATGAGACGGCTCGTTACGCATACACCGATATAGCGGGCTTTCGGGTTCAAAGGGTTAAATCCCAATACAATACATTAGGCATATATGACGTTTCCAGGAATTGCGACAAAATGTCGTAAAAGAAGATTATTGTTAATTTTAACGCCATATTTGTTTATTTATATTTTTGAAACTATCAGAAAATGTAGTGTAAATATAAGTAATAAAACCATGGGCTGTTGCCCGGACTCCGCGCAAACATTAAACAAACCAAATGTATTGTACACCCCCGGAAAACGCAAGAGACCATGATTTTATTACTCAAATAATGTATGCCTCTTTTGCCGTGACGGATCACATACATTTTACATTATTAACCCATTCACCCCTAAGTAACTGGAATGGATTTTCATATGTTAATTTTGCAACCAATCCAACAGTCACAAAATGATTGTCAGACTAGCCGGCTCATCTGGATCTACACTTTTTGTCAATACCACTATACAAGGATGTGGTGTTGAAAGGGGTATATTCATGACACATGACACTCGCTGTCGAGTTACATTCTACGAACCAATGGTTGGTATGTATTCGTGTCTGTCACTGGAGAAATGGAACTTATGGGTTTTGCGACCAGTGTAGATCCAGACCAGCCTGTGCATCCGCACAGTCTGATCAGGATCTTTACTGTTCGCCATCTCATCAATGAAACATACGTCTTGCTTCAAACAAGCAATTATTATCCAGCTACACTACACAATGTGCCGCATATGAATTCCATATGTGCTCTTTTCATATGAATTTCATATGTGCTCTTTTCATATGAATTTCATATGCAATTCATATGTTTTTCATATGTGTTACATAGGAACAGCATATATATTTCATTTTCATATGAATTGCATATGGTGCACATTCTGCTGTGTACAGGAGTGTGATATTTGCCCAAGAACAACACTGGTCACAATGCCCATAAGCCCCATTTCTCCAGGCACAGCCACATTGAAGATCGTGTATTATGTACCTGCATGCACTTAGGGCGACCATGCATCTATGCTATCTGTATGTAAAATACAAGCAGATGCACGGAGGATGATATGTATTTGTCTACGTGGATAATAAAACTAGATTTAATTCATTTACTGCGAACAAAAGGCGTGGCCTTGACGTTTCCGCCGGCGGGAAATCAGTTTTTCGAATATATACAGTAGAACTTCTGTAAACCGGACCCCCTGGGAGGTCCCCAGGGTATCCGGTTAAGAAAGGTTCCACTTTCATTAAGCATTCCATGAACATTCTGTTTGTCATTTTCAATCATGAATAGACACGACAATGAAACAATGACAACAATTACAGTGAAACACCGTGTATGTACATTAAACAATGGGGTCCCCAGATTGTCCGGTTTAACGAGGTTGTACTGTATTTTTAATTATTTTATATAATTGTGTTTTCTCAATAATTGTCATAATGGAGCGCGCTAAATAAAATAAATTATTTGTGCTAAATAAAATAAAATATTTTTATTTTCTTTAGCCCGCTCCAGGGGCCCTTTTCACTAAACTTCGTACGACTAAAATGTTCGTAAGTGCAAAATTATGATATTCTGTAAATTTCACATTAACAACGTTTTCGTATAAATAATTATTGGATTTACATTTATTGAGCATAGGCTGCTGTAATTCCATCAAATTAAATTTACAGACGATCCTAAATTTGTACTTACACTTAGAATTAGACGCGGCGAAGGCACACATAGACAGAATATACATTTCGTTGTACTGCATTACATTACATTACACCCGTTGCCTATAAAGCGGAAAACGTGCAGCTACTGTAATATCATCGTGGAAGCGGCACGCCATAAGGTCCGTTTTCTCAGTTACCGGCGCGGGTTGACCGAGTTCGGATATCCCCAGATGGTATCCTTCCACACACCGGAAGACGGTCATGTCAATGGCCGACTGATCAAACTCACGCGCCGACGGCAGGTACGAGATCAGTTTTTTCAATGTTGAGTTTGCACACTAGCCTAGGGCACGTGGGCTCACATATAACCAATGCATACAAAAAATACATGATTTCTTATAATATATAATGTTGTAAGCGGTCTTTATTGGTAAATGGGCGGTAATTGTATCAAATGTATTTTCAGTCTTCGCTTGGAACATTTATATAATTTACAACGTATACAAATTAACCAGCGTTTTAAAGGGAATGTCTGCTCAGTGTGAACTATGCAAGTTAAGTATATAGGTCTTTGATCATAACGATGGGCAGATGTTTTGAAAATAAACCCCGGATTAAATTAGTCTAACTATCGTGGTGGGACAACAATGGGCGATAAATCAAATTTGTGATGTTATACCTACTTGGTTGTCATTTAATACTTACGTACAACGATAAATTATTTTTTTGCCGTCTGCTGTTTTTTTATTTTGAAGGTTTATTCACAAAACATGTATTGGCAGCGATTGAGAATCGTCTCCGATGGAGACGATTCTCATGTGCTGCCAAATATGTTTTAGTTAAGAAATTTAAACGAAAAGGAAACCAACTGCATACGACAATAATATTTTCCCTGTTGTGTTGTCATGTGATCTGCCATTTGATAGATTACCGCGCCACCTGTCGTACGAAACTGGTCTCGTTCTGCCAATGACCTCACAAAATCACTCCCATACCACCCCATCTCACCCCACTCCTGAGCCCACCCACCACCTGCTAGCATACTGAGGGCGGTTTCAATAAACTTCGTACGACTAAAATGTTCATAAGTGCAATATTATGATAGTCTGTACATTTTTCATTACCAATGTTTTCTTGTAAACAATTATTGGATTTACATTTATTGAGCCTATGCTCAATAAATGTAAATCCATCTATTGAAATTTACAGACGCTCCTACATTTGCACTTATAAACATTTTAGTCGTAAGAAGTTTAGTGAAACGGGCTCCATGTCTTCAACGCGGTTTTCGTGTATTTAAACGGTCCACAATTAAATAATTAAAACATATTTAAAACATAATGTTTTTATCTGAATAATCTGATAATTTCCTTCTATGATTTAAAATATAAGTACTAAAGGGTTTTGTGCAAATTTCAGTCTTTCAAATTAGTCAAAACTTCTCGTGAATCGAAAACGGAGTGCAGTCGAAAGTCGATTACCGGTTACGGGTGCAGTCGATTACCGGGTGGCTGATTATATAGTCGAACGTCTCTAACCCGGACACTCTGAAGAATACATGGGTATATTTCATGTTGCTATGTCACGGTACGGGATCACGTAGTCTATTGTTTAAACATATAAGGGTATGGGCTCACGTGGTCTATTGTTTATACTGCAATAATGGCGGCGCCCATGAGGTCTCAGGTAAATCTTATTTTTCATCAATACGACTGCGGTTTCTTCCTTTTAATGATGAGCATGTTCCAGCCGTTAACGGTACGAGTCCGCCAATACCAAATTTAGCAATATTACTTGTGTAGTTAGTCTGAACATTCCGCAGAGAAATTTGAATCGGACCAATTTTAAACAATACAATACAATACATTTTATTCACTCTAAGCCACATACGTGACACACGAGGTATACAATAGATTACATAATACGACGATGGGTAAAAATACAAAATGCATATGTATAAGCTCACTAGTCATTGTAACCATAAAGCATTTCTTATAAAAATAGCTAAATTTCTTAATTGCTTTCCAGATTTTTTCTCAAATAGCTGTGCGAATTTTAAAATATTTGGTATTCTAAAATAAAATGGCTTGATATACCGTTTTCGAACTTCATCATAGAAGCGGCACTCGAAAAGGAAATGAAACTCGTCACCGAGAGCACCAGCGCCACATTTGTTGCAGACCCTGCTTGCTCTCGGCACACCTGTCCATCCACCAGTTTCGACCGCCAGTCTATGATTACAAGTTCGAAATCTGGTCAATGTTTTTCTTAACCTTTCCGTGAGATTAATTAAATATGTTTCTAATCCAAACTCTGTTTTAAAGATTCTATACGTAATTCCACGTGAAGATGAATCGATGCTGGTGAGCCATGACTGAATAAACTGGTTCTGAAGCTGAGTCCTGGCGTAGTGGCTCAGCCAGATAGCATTAACATCGTTCTGGCTAAGCCATACTCCAGGAACTCCAATTTCAGTTAAAATAGATTTAACATTCTGAATCCATCGGAAATGAGTCACATTTGCTTCATGTTGTGTATATAATAACTTATACATAAGAAACAATAATTTACTCTGCTTCCCTGAAACTAATTTTGCCCAAAACGAAATAATTCTACATTTAATGTCAATAATAAGCGGAAATTTGCCGAGTTCTCCATAAACCATGAAATTTGGTGTGGATTTCTTTACCCCCAAAACAGTTTTACAAAATTTCAAATGAATTGTTTCATTAGCCGAAATGTTTTCAAATCCCCAGATTTCACAGGCATAGCAGAGAATTGGAGTGATACATTGATCAAATAACTTAAGCTGACAGTCTACTGGAGTTGACAAGTTGTTAATCTTTCTAAATAGGCTGAAAAGAGCTTTGGATGCTTGGTCAATCAAATGTTTCTTAGTCTTATGAAAAGTTCCGTTTTGTGAAAAAACATTTCCCAAATATGTAAAGTGGTCTACAATTTCAATTGTGTTATCGTTATATGTAAAGGCTATCTTTTTTGATGATTTACGTTTTTTGAAAATCATAATTTTGGTTTTTGATGCGTTTACTTCTAATTTCCACTGAATACAGTATTGATGAAAATAATTTAGAGCATCTTGTAGGCCAGTTTCTGTCTCAGACATGAGAATAGTGTCGTCAGCGTATAATAACAAGAATTGTTTAACATATATATAACAACGTTCGATTTCGTATGATTAAAATTTCTCTGCAGAATGTCCAAGCTGGAACATGGTCATCATTAAAAGAAAGAAACTGCAATCGTATTGATGACAAATAAGATTTACCTGAGACCTCATGGGCGCCATTATTGCAGTGTAAACAATAGACCACGTGATCCCATACCCTTATATGTTTCACAGAAACGAACATGTAGAACATTACATTTCATTCGTACGTTTCTACGCATGTGGAAAGATAAATCAAGAACCTTGAAATTCGTTCCTTCGTTTCTACACCGGGTAGACATTAAATTCACTGGTAGAAGACTCTGACCTGTGAAATAAAAAAATGCCTATTACAAAAAAAGCCATTACCCCACCCACCTTGATTCGCACTTGAACGTAATGTAAAGTGCGCATCCCAGGTGGGTGGGGTAATGGATTTTTTAATGGACATTTTTTATGTCACATGTCCGAGTCTTCCACAACAATTACGCCGTGTAGAGACGAAATTAAGAACTACAATATTGTATTCATTCGTTTCTATATCGCGTAGTGACGAAACTAAAGCTTGTTAACCTTTTCCCTGATAGAGACGACTTTTCACGCCTCTGCTGAAGATGTCTTTTGAAAACATTGTGGGAAAAGGAGAAATTGCTTGTAACAAGCAATTTCTCCTTTTCCCACAATGTTTTCTACTCTATCAGATAATTTAACCATCATTTGACCCAGCATTTGATTCTTTTATTCAGATGTTTTGGATTTGGACGAGTCGAAATATCGCAAAACGGGGAAAGGGTTAATGTTCGTCTCTACGTGCTGTAGAAATGGAACGAAAACTTGAATGTTCTAAATTTTGCAGATGTGCAGTCTGATCTGGGTTTACGCTGTTCGCAAATTTTGTGCAATTCGGCAAGAAATAAACGTTGAAATGCAGCACAGTACCGGATGGATCTCTATAAATAGATTTGCTAAGGGAGATAACTAGCTACGATCCCTCATTGCAGTTTAGTATTTCCCAATGACCATTTACATATATAACCTATCACGTGACCTTCATGTCAAATCATTTATATCCCCAGAGATGCCAACAGAAACTCAATATCATGAGAAAATAATTGACTACAATGGAATATACAGTCGTAGGAAAATACATACCCTGTCTGGCCATTGTAGATTGTGTTACAAACACGAAATAGCGGGGATACTTGAGACACGCCATGTGATTTTGTACCTAAGAACATGTGAAAATTATTTTACAAAATTTACGATATTTTCCATAAAAGATGTCTGACGCAGACGAAAGTTTCATAGCAAATGCGGAATTCTATTCCGCATTTGCTATGAAAGTTTCGTCAGCGTCCCGCATCGACAACAGAAAATATCACAGTTTATGTAAATATGTTTCATGAAAAATCGGAAAATCACATGGCAGGGATAGTTGTGCTATCTTTCATCTAAACACACCCGTTTGTATAGGTCGGTGATGTATTGACATGGGTTTCACTTATATATACCCGGTATCACTTTCCGGTTTAATATAGCTACATGCAAGTCCCGGTGTTGTCACGCTATAGACGACTATGGCGACCAATAGTTATAATGTTCTTTTTATAATAACGGACTAAAATAGGTGTTTTTCCTTTCTTTGTTAACGATTGGTTCATGCGTGTATATTTACATATACTCATCCTATAATACATCTACCGGGTATCGCAGGAAGCAGAAACTATGAGCATAAAACAAGAATAAAATCCCATTTTATGCTAATGGCAGTACTAATTATGTTAGGGAGAGGATTTATATAAGCTTGCTTTCAATCAAATCCCATTTGTATAACTCTGTATATACTACTATTGATGCCTTACTTGTAAATTATATACAAATAAATATGTTTAAACTAAAAACGAAAAGTCGGCGAATTATTATTATTTAAAGATGCATGCCCACTCAGTAGGTACAAAATGTTCTTTATATCAGAGACATCATCTGAGACATTTTCTGGTAAAATAAACATTCATTCACCATTACCCCACGTATTGATTGGCATTATTATGCATTTTATCAGGGGCGATAACCGTTTTTCCTTAAAATGTTTACTATATATACTCTGTATTTATTTTTTGATGTGCAATTATCATACGTTATAATCTGTCTAAACGATTATTTTTTCAGGTGACACATTTAATTAATATAAATAATTAAAAAATATCATGCCTCATTTGCATATGAAAATAGCCTGATACCACCGCGAGTCACTATCAGTAAAATAAATATTACTAAATGAATATATCTGTATAGCGGGCACTCGTAATTTTTAGAATGGGTGGAATAGTGACACAATTATACACTTATTTAATTCCTATAAAGAACAGTTTGTGCCTACTGAGTGGGCATGTACCTTTAAAATACTTAATGCGGGTGGCCCCAACTTAGTGTCATGGGCTATACGTGTAGGATTATAGGCACTAATAAACTTAATTAAATCTGGGATGGTCAGAGGTCAGAGGAAATGTGATTTTGTTATTATTATGAGTAAACGAAACTATGATTTATTTAGTGTAGATCCAGTACAGAAATGTTGCAGGTTATGTAAAAGTTGGTTTTAAACATCCATATTAGAAATGAAAGTAGCAGAGAGTGGCAACATATATGTAAAAGTTTTCGGTTTAGTTATATACAGTGGAACCTCTCTAAACCGGACACCCTGGGAGGTCCCCAGGGTGTCCGGTTTAGAGATGTTCCACTGGACCGCCCAGGGTGTCCGGTTTAGAGATGTTTCACTGTAAAGCAAGTATATGACTACTTAAATACACTTTTTGATCATGAACATACATTATCATCGACAATGAAACCTATCAAAATGAAGCACAACTAACCTGTGTCCGGTTTAGATAGGTTTCACTGTAGTAAAATTAATTAGTTTACATATAATATAATACGGGCATGGCTTTGGTATTTCCTCCCCTATCGCAACAACGTTGCTCACTGATATTGATTTCTAAAAAATGGGCTATTTTCCATAAATTACATCGGAAGTTGGCATAAAATACATGCGGATACCATATACACATCATGATATTTTATAAAAAAACCCAAAAAAACACCAGAAAACAGTGACGCTACTTCAAAGAGGACGTAAGTCTACGCAAATATGTAAGAGCTTTTATATTCATAATAATATTGAAGATATTCGCAGTTAATCCACCTACGCTTTCAATATGTGTCCCGACTTATAACAAAAACTACCCCCAGTACGTGATGACCAGTGAAGACTCTGATCATCATTTTCCACTATGCAATGCATATATTGTTTTTTTGTTTTATTTATTATTATTTTATGGATACCTTATTTTTACTTATGCCTTTCACTTGGGCAGGGCCAGTTTGCCATAGGACCCTCATACATAAGGTGCATGATCACGTGGTAACAAAAACAACAACGCCGCCCACTCCAAAGTAAGTATTATTTGATATTTTCCTTAATATGCAACTGATTTTGATGAAATATGGCGCAGCAAACGCGTCTCCATGAGCTGCATTTGGTGGTCTATGGAATTTGGCATAGACTTATGTCGTTTTTGCGAAGAATCGATTTCCGTGTCGGAGACACGGAAATCGATTCTTCGCAAAAACGACAGAAGTTTGGGCGAAAATATAGAGACCACCAAATGCAGCTTAACAAGACGCGTTTGATGCGCCATATTTCATCAAAATCCGTTACGTAATAAGGACACTATAAAATAATACGTACTTTGAATCGGTACTTGTTGTTGTTGTTAGTACCACGTGATCATACACCTTGATACACAAGCTATTCCACACCAACATGACCTAATTTCGACAGGTGTATGTCCGTATCAGACTGCGCGAATGCATAGGTGGAAGACTCGGACCTACTGTCTGTTCCACGTTTTGCTGCCGACGAACTTTTGACTATTAACAAATTACATCTAAAAAATATTTAAAAGTAAGTACATTTTTATCAATAACAAAAAAGTCACCCTCCCCAAAAATTTGAAGGATCAAAAAACGAAAAAAATTGGAAATTCACTCCGAAACCTGGTGAGATAGCTTGAAAATGATGTAACTAAGAAAACAAAAGTTAGATTTTGAAAATCGGTCCACAAATAACAACATATTTAAAAAAAATCTATTTTTAGCGCCCATGTTAAATGGAGGGTGACTTTTTTGTTATTGATAACAAAGTACTTACTTTTAAATATAGTTTAGATTTAATGTGTTTAATAGCCAAAAGTTCGTCGGCAGCGAAACGTGGAACAGACAGTCGAACCCACTGAGTAAATTACCATTTTATAAAACTGAATAATCTAACCGAAATGGGTGGGTGGGGTAATGTTTTATATTTCGAATGGGCCATTTACTGGGTCCGGGGTCCGAGACTTCCACCTGTGCGCGGATACGCAGTCCGCTCAGGGCCAACGTTGGTCCCACACATCATAACGCCCGTTTTTTCTCCGCCCACTCCGATTTCTAAATCCCTTACTCAGCATAATATCTTCAACATAGTTTTGACAATGTTTATGAATTAGTGGGTGGATACAAGCATATCCAAACATAATCCACACTGCGGAAATGCATACTTTATTCGCTTTCCAGTGAGATAACATTCTCACTAGGTGCCCAGTTACTCCGGTCGCAAGTTATTTCCCCATAGCCGGCTAATGGTAATGCGTGTATTTACAAACTATTTCATATGCTTTGAAATAATTTCATTTTCAACTCAGGCCATACATATAAATTAGTAGGTTCTACATGCCCACTCAGTAGGCACAAAATGTTGTTTATAGGTATTAAATATGTGTATAATTGTGTCACTATTCCACCATATAATCAAAGGACTGAAAGTCCTGAAATCCTTCACAGTACGTGCTTGTGGAGGACACATATACTAAGAATTCATTTGTTGGAAAGTACATTGCACCAGGATGGATGCGGAACTTTGCGGAATAGATGTATTGCGGCTTGTCAGTAGTTGAGACAGCAACTATTCAAATGTTCAGCTACATACAAGTTTCACTTGCTCAATAATTTCACGACTATATATACTCACAGGATATATTGCGTTGTCATATGTTATTATACACTAGTTCTGAAATATATATGCATTACCATAGTAACCATGGTAACCAATATTGGAAAACACAAAAATAGTATTTGTTGAAAAGGTGTTTAAATCAATGCAATACACCCGAGTACTGTTACCATCTTGCAATACACTTAACATGTGAACGTTTAATAATATTGGTTGTCATGGCAACTATTTTAATATTTCACACAAAAAATCATATATATATACTCCATTTAAAAACTATATATTCGTCGAATCAGTATACATTATCACTGCTGCAAAAACAATATTTATCTTGACAACCATGATTGTTCAAAGTAATTTCACCTTGACCTTGGACATGAAGGCCACATGGGTGTGGTACATGTATGGAATGAAAATATGGATGGTGATAAGGAAGTATATGAAGTTTGAAGTCAATCTGACTTACGGTTGCAGAAAACTTTAAGGCAAATCGTACGGATGCAAATGTCTAAGTAATTTGACCTTGACCTTGGAAATGAAGGCCGCATGAGTGTGGTATGGAATGAAAATATGGTTGATGATAAGGAAGTATATGAAGTTTGAGGTCCATCCGACTTTCCGTCACAGAGATAATGGGTACCCAAACTCTTTAACGTGGACGGACGGAATTACGAAAACTATATACTCTCGACATACTTTGTATGTCGGGGGGAGGGGGGGGGGGTATATCTATAGTTTTGTGTATACACAGTTTAAACTATATATTTTACAACAATTACAAACAAGAGCGAGCAGTCATGCATGGAACACGACAGGTGACATATGTCATCAGTCCCTTTTTTCCTGTCACAGTCATAGCTCAGGAACTAGACTGGTGACATATGTCATCAGTCCATTTTCTCCTGACACAGTCTCCTAAATTTAAAATTAATATCATTTTCCAATTCAAATAGGAATCCTCAGCGATTTGTAACCCGGAGGATATAACAAAAACGTTCTACTGTCACTTTCATTTCAGCTACACATTCAATTTTAATTTATTGAGTAAATGATGCCGAAATATTTATTTAAATTAATATTTAATTATTTAAATATACTTTTTTTAATTCATAATACAAATAATCTAGAGATAATTATTATCCTTATTTAAACTCAAGACAACGTTTCCTTTGTGAAGTGTATCGTACTGTATATGCTGTGTAACGTCAAGTCGCAAGACTGTCGGCAGCGTATGCGCTAACACACACGACGTGTAATTATCAAAAAATTGCTAGCACCTCCTTGGAAAATTTGGATTTCCGCGCGAACTGTTTTACTAAATTCATTATAGATTAGTTGATTTTTTAAGTAAAATGGACACTGATTAATAATTAAAACAGTATGTAACAGTCAAAAAACAATGTTTCTGCTTTAAATCATCATCATTTCGCTGTCCAATGTCGGATTTTATCGAGCCATTGACCTATGTAAAGTTCAGAATGTAATCTTTAATCCAATTGGTAAAGAAAAATGTCACAGGAAATCTCGCCCCCCTACTATATCATTGCGCAAAATATCAACATACATAACAAAGAACTCATATTAATACATAACAGTTAATAGTTTATAAAGTATACAAAAACTTTTGCAATAACACACATATAGCACAAACAAATCAAACAACACATGTAGTACGCTGAAACGGTAAGATAGCTCGCTGTTTTACTGTTGTTGAACTACTTTTTTATGACGTAGTACTGCGTGTTTTTCTAAAGTTAAACCCACAAACAGTGACACATATCACAAGCCCCATTTCGACAGTCATAGCGACAATTGAATACAATCGACATTCGTAACTATAATAACAACTTGTATTAATTATGCACTAGCGCAATAAATAAAGAAATATGAAAATGAGACCGATACAGAAGACTCGTCAAGTGATCAGCACAATTTTAATGCATGACGCTGTGCTTATATAATGATTATATTTATTGTGGTGATTTAATATATTTATTTAATTCGTTGACTTTGTTCTTCAGAAACTTGGCATAACCTCCTTATGATATCGTTAAACTCGCTTAATACATAAGATCCAATTGTTAAAATATGTGGCTGCGACTGGATAACTGCGGCTTATGGGGTTTGCGACCAGAGTAGATCCAGATCCGCACAGTCTGATCAGGATTTGCACTTTTCGTTATTCCATCAATGAACACCTAGCAAGCAATATAGATAATTACCAGGCTACAGAAGTGTGCTATTTGATCAGGAGCTACACTGGTCACAAATCCCAAAAGCCACATTTCTCCAGACTCCGTCATATTTAAAAGAATAAATTGGCATTATATTTTAGGGGTAGGTGGGGACGAGAATCGGAAAATGAAATTGATCTCACCTAACACGTGTACATTACGATTACGTGGTCTGGAAGACAGGCATTCCACAGGCATTCGGCGTGTTTCGGCTTTCATCGGTATAACTCTATATATATATGAACAAGGCTTCTAACTTTGGTCGGACACGACCTCGTATCATAATACATTCCGCGATTTTATTAATGTGAATATTTTGGCGGAAATTGCACATGTTCATTTGTGAATTATTGTTATCTTGCTACTTGAAAATAACATGTTTTGAACATATTTATGCAAATACATGTAATATCGAATTACAGCTCCTTTTCGTAGGTCGGACACAACCTCGTATGATAACAAATGAAATCATGTGTTTAAGGCTCTGACGTCAATATTGTAGTGGCACGTTCATATGATCATTTTAGAATTATCGATATCCTGCAGAAATACATAGAATGCCTAAACAATACATTTTTAAACATGTTATATACTATTAATTTAACCAGGTGAGCTGATTATCGTGAAATAATGCACGAGTGATTGGGTCCTTGCGCGAAACAAACAAGTGAGCGTAGCGAACCGAGTTTAGCAATATAACCCAATCACGAGAGCGTTATTTTAAGATAATCAGCTCACCTGGTTAAATAAACATTTCACACACGATCACGATGGGGGATCACGTGGTTTCCGAACAGCATGACGTCATGTTTTTTAGATGTGCTTACAGTAGATTTCCTTTAATATCTTGCTAATGGAATTACATATTTATATGAAATATACCGCAGCAAATGCGGTACGGTACACGTTGCCCTTTATTGTATAGGCGGCTTTAATCTCATAATTATGTCGCGTTTACGAAGAATCGCTTACCGTAAATGTAAATAATCAAAGTACTGAAAGTACTGAACATAAGGTACTACAAGAATTCCGCCACGGAAGCGGTGTCGCGCCTGAAAATGCCTTGTCGGTACAAAACAATGTTGTAGCAGGATTTTTGTTAAAGTTTCTGCATTACTTTGACATCGCCATGTTTACTTCTGTTTTGTGAATGAAATAGTTGTAGCCCGTCACGGTCACGCCTCTGTTTATCAGGTACTTCTGGAGGTCAGGTAGTTTGTAGCTGTCAAACGTGTGACTCATTTTTCGCACAGGTGACAGGGCTTAACAATATTAACTTTTCATACTTGCCCTACAATTATAATCTACTTGCCCAGACAAAAAAGCTACTTGCCCAACATTTTAGGAAAATGTAAGTATTAATACCTTTAATAAATTAGCTTTTGTACCAACATTAACACTAGACATTATGTTTGTAAAACATGGATATGCCCCTCTGGAATACTGGACTCTAACTGGAGAAACTCTTACAAACTTGTTGATGTAAATGTACACAGACGGACGGACATTCGGAACCTCAAGAGCAAGGCAATATGTCCCCCTGGCTATCGCATACGGGCATAATTAACCCAGGCAGTGCAATCAGTAGATGCAATATATGTTTATTAAAAAAATATGATAGAACAATTATGTTGTTACCACTCATTTGAACCGTCTCGTTTTGGGCTTGAACATTATTAATTGTTCAATGGGGGGAGGCCTTGAAAATTTAATGAAAAGCTGTGGGAAGGGGTGGGTGTTTATACTTGTCTAAGGTGAGTTAACAAAATGTATCCAGCCCCATTCCCACCCCAACTACCTTGGTGATAAATAATGACCAGTCCCTTAGATTGGTATTATAATTGTTCAAAATCTGAAGCATGAGAACATAATAATGACTGATGGATTGGCTTGGTGTAACATGTATGTTCAACAGCAAAATGTGTGGGGTTGGAGGGGGCTCCCTTGCATATTCAACACTGAAAGTACAAAAGTTTCCTTCACTCGGAAACCAATTGGTTCGAATTATATTGCTACTGGCGTTTTCAGATTGGACAAGAAAATGGAGTCATGTGTATGAATGTAATAACGAGATGGTGCCTAAAAAAGAGTATTAATATAAACACAATTATATTTATACAGCTTTTAGACGAGTACTAATGTATATACTATTAAGATTATATATTATTTTTCCTTCTTTATCCGTTTATTACAAAGTTATTTTCAAAAATAAATGTTCCAGTATAACAAAGCCATTAGTAAACAAGAGTTATCTCCCCTAAGTCAGAACAAGACTTGTTTATCCGGTGGAGAGTATTCGGAGGGGTGTTAACTCTGCCGAAAAATATAGCCTGTTATTAAATTTAGCTATGACCGCACGATTTGTGATGCAAATGGGGGAAAATCACGCGCAACAAAATAATCCGATGTATTTTTGTACGTAGAACATCCGTTGTTGATATTGTGCAGTGCAAGTAGTTTTTAATAATATTATTTTCAATTAGCGGTTGCGTATGACAGTTAAACGTTGAGTAACACAATGCATTTTGTTGTTATGGTTACTCCAAGATATCACTACGGACCATCCCATCGAGGGGGGTCTGGGGCGTGGCTAACTGTCCGAGGCGATTCCAATGTGAAACCTATGTGAAAACTAGAGCACGTGAATGTAAGAAATAAACGGTACTCGATTCTTTGTGAAATTTATAAGTTATTGTAAAGAACTTTCAGAGCACCCATAAACACATATGCCATCGTATTTGGTGTACTTCATATCATCAAAATCCGTCCTGTTTGTTATGAAGATTTTTAATGAAAATCACTGATTACGTCACGTCGGAAAACCGGGTTCGGAAACCACGTGATCACACGCCTTGACGATACTAGCGAATTAATTTCTGGAGGCGGGTCGTTGTGAAGACGATCGTCTCACGATTCAGTGTGTGTGTCTCACGATTCAGGGTGTGTGTCTGAGAACAGCATTTGATTGGTGGAAGGAAACAACACGTCATGGCGACGTTACTGACGTCATTTCTCCATATACGGTAAGCACGGGAGTTGTGTAAACTACTGCTGCCGCGTGGTGTAATTCACCGTTATGTTTATGTAAAGTATTGGCGGAAATGTAAGAATTTGTTATAATACAAGGTCGTGTCCGACCAAAATTAGAAGCCTTGTTCATGTGTATAGAGTTATACCGATGAAAGCCGAAACACGCCGAATGCCTCACAGAAGGCATTCGGCGTGTTTCGTCTTTCGTCGGTACTGCTTTCTATGAACGGCGCGGTAATACTGTATAAATTACTCGTACAATGATTACTTCCCTTGAGATTATAATCACGCCATTTGTTTTGTTGTTTATTATTTATAGTATAGCTTCTGGTCGGCCACAAGCTTATATTGTAACAAAATAACATGTTGTTTGTATATGTATACACGAACCACCTTTCTAAATAATGTACAAAACAATTCAAATGCGTCCGGGTCTGAAGATTATGTAATTTAGAAAGGTACAAAACTGGCATTCGCCACCATTGTATGAAAATCCCACATGCATAGGCTGATCTGGTGTTACGCTTATCACAATAGAAGATCCGTAAAAATATAGCTTACTAGGTATCCGATATAATATCTTTATGTGGTTTACGTATGTCGCTCATCTGTCTCTGTGGCGCAATCGGCTAGCGCGTTCGGCTGTTAACCGAAAGGTTGGTGGTTCAAGCCCACCCAGGGACGAAATGTTTTGCCGCATGTTTTTTATTACCATTTAATATTTTCAATTAATTTTTGCTTTTATCCCTACCCTACATTTCATTATATACATTTATTTATAAATTTATTTATAAATTTTATATGTTTAAACATATTGTGTCTCAAGTATGCTGATAGATTTATTAAAACCACAGATAGGTGCTTGAAGAACGGTTCATATTTCGGTGTTTTATGGGTTATTTCGGTATATCTGGTGAACTAGATGCATTGTTACCAACATACAGTTTACGACCAAACTTGGAAGCCTTGTTCATGTGTATAGAGGTATACCGATGAAAGCCGAAACACGCCGAATGCCTCACAGGAGGCATTCGGCGTGTTTCGTCTTTCGTCGGTACTGCTTTCTATGAACGACGCGGTAATACTGTATAAATTACTCGTACACTGATTACTTCCCTTGAGATTATAATCAACAGATGCTTGAAGAACGGTTCATATGTCGGTGTTTTATGGGTTATTTTCGGTATATCTGGTGGTTTGGGTGCATTGTTACCAAAATACAGTTTACGTCACCTCCCGCGAATTACACGTATAACTAGAAGTACATACTATTTCTTTGTGGGTATTTTGACAGTATAAAAATTGTCCGAAAGTTCGAAACGGTGAATGTGTAGATAACTGGCGATTTCCGTCGTGTGTAATGATTGAGACTTAGTAGTTGCACAAAAGTATGTAAATTACCCAAAACCAACGAAATCCACCCAAATCTACACAAAGTACACATATGACGGCAACATACTGACCATCTGTTCAAACACCTGAGAGTAAAACGATACGTAACTAGAGCAAAGCGGATGGCGCGCCATCGCAAAATATCCACTTTTCCTTATCGCAAACTATCTTCCAATAGACAGTGATTTTCTCGGTGCGGTGGGGGTTGGGTCGAATAAAAAATAGAAATTTACTTTGCGCATCTACACACATATGGAAGGCACACACTGTTAACCTAGTACGGTTAAAACGTTTAACTTCTTACAAGAAACGTGACGGATGGACAGACGTGCTCACGGATGGACGGACACCTATGACGAAAACAATATACCCATTTTGTTCAAAACGTGGGTGTAAAATGTTTGGTTGGGTGGGATCCCCAGATAATTAGACAAAAGGCAACAGTCTAACTCCAGTCTCTCGGAATTAAACAAGTATCTACTCTCCGAAGGTGGTAGCAATCCGTTTTTCCTTTCCCAGAGAGTATGGAACACTTGCGAATATGGAGTACCCTCAACCAATGATTGTTGGCTGTCTAATTCCCGGTTCATTGAATGTGTGTTTGTCTAATTCACGTGCAGGACCAATACAATCCAGAACGAGAAAATATTGACAGGTGCAATGGCACAAAGCCGACTCAAAAATACCATTTTCTTCAAGACCTTTCTATATGGGTGACTGACTACGAAAATGGGCATTGCGACGTTTGCGACCATCGTAGGCTCTGATCAGCGTGCGCATCCGCGCAGTCTGATCAGGGCCTACGATGGTCGCCAATCTGGCGTTGTTGTTATCGCTTTATAACAAAGATTGGCTCAGTGTATTTACTGCATGATTCCAAACCATGATCATGATTTAAACTGGTCACACACGTCATAACTACGTTTTATCAATCAAAACCCCCGAGTTTAAATTATGGGTTGTTCCAAAAGTAGGTTGAATGACCACTTTATGAGAGTTCCCATGGATTAACACGAGTTAACATAGAATTCACTTGTGTGGTCAAACTGTCCAAACAAGGACATCAAAGTGGAAGATTATTAAAATATTTTAGTGTCCACTCTTCAAATACGAGAATATAGGACGACAATCAACATTCTTTGCACCCGAGCGAATGGAATAGGTCGGTAAATGAGAAAACGGGCGTTGTTGCGTCAACGAAGTTTTGGCGGGAATTTTCTAAAGCGTTTCCGTAAATCATGACCGAATTTGGTGGAGTTTCAGAGCAAATAGGTCTTTGAAACTGGCATACAAGCAATCAATGATGTTTTCTCAATGTATTGTTTGTATTTGTTTCCAATCAGGTTTCCGCGAATATGTTAAGATCTATTTTCTTACGCGGATGTCAGTGACGTGTCCGTGAAACGTCTCTGTATCATTAAATAAACACCAAGGCAAACTGTGGCGTTAAAAACAACAAACCGTGCACGTTTGTAAGCCCTTTAGGGCGCTATATGGGCCCATTCGACCCTTAAGTGGACAGTTATTAGAAATATAAACAAACACATCGCAAGCTTTTATGGCGACCAATGGTTGTATGTAGGAGAGGAAGAAATATGGTCTTTGACCCTTTCCATCAATAATAACTGGAATGGACTTGGCTGTGTTAATTTTAGGACCAGTCCAATCGTCATAGACTAGTCCATGTATACGAAAGTGGTGTTTTTCTTTCAACAAAATATGAAAATTACTTGAAAACAGTGCAGAGACGGCTTGTCACGAAACATTTTGGAAATTGACTGCGAAACCTGGTTAGATAGCTTGGACATGATATAACTAAGAAAACAAAAGTTAGACTTTGAAAATCGGTCAACAAATAATAAAATCAATGTTTAGCCCCCATGTTAAATTCCCATAGGAAAATATTTTTTTCGCAATAAAATCAGTAGTTGATGGAATTTCATCAAATAAAAACATTTGGGGAGGGTGACTTTTTTGTTATTCATGAACAAGTACTTACATTTAAATACTTTTTAGATTGTATGTGTTTAATACCCAAAAGTTCGTCGGCAGAAAAACTGGAACAGACAGTAAGAACATATGCGATTAGTGCGATTCTTTATGAATATAGGAATGAATGGTCTTTGTGTGGAATTTATCGGGGTATAAACTTGGAAAAGTCGCGGGAATACTGGACGAAGGCGACTTTTCCAAGTTTATATCCCCAATAAAAGGCCGGAAGGCCTCGTCCAGTATTCCCGCGACTTTTCCAAGTTCATATCCCCGATAAATTCAACAAAAAGGCCATTCATTCCTTATACATGTAATTCCAGCATTTGAAATAAATTCATCAAGAAAATGTGTTTAGTTTCCGTTTTCTTAAGAATTATTTTAACTGCGCCTCACGGTTACGGAAAGTAGTTCGGCATATGGGAGTTTACTGGGATATAAATTTTGGACAGAGACTTGCTACGGACCAATCAAATGTTAGGGAATTGTGTAAATATTTTTGTGCTGGAATTATACGGTGATGTTTTCTGTAAATGACGTCGAAAGATGATGTAATTGTCATAGCAAATACGGAATAGAATTATTATTATTGTGGAAATGTAGTCAACGTTCGATGTCATTTACGGAAAATATCGTACATTTTGTAAATGTTTTTCATGAGATATCGCACATGTTCTTAGGTACATAATCACATGGCGTGTCTCATATGTGACGTTAGTGATACTAGTGTGCTGTTAGTGATACTAGTATGCTGTTAGTGATACTAGTATGCTGTTAGTGATACTGCTGTTAGTGATACTAGTATGCTGTTAGTGATACTACTATGTTAGTGATACTAGTATGCTGTTAGTGATACTAGTATGCTGTTAGTGATACTAGTATGCTGTTAGTGATACTGCTGTTAGAGATACTAGTATGTTAGTGATACTAGTATGCTGTTAGTGATACTTGTATGCTTGTAGTTGTTACTAGTGCTGTTTTAGTGATACTAGTATGCTGTTAGTGATACTAGTATGTTAGTGATACTAGTATGCTGTTAGTGATACTAGTATGCTGTTAGTGATACTAGTATGCTGTTAGTGATACTTAGTATGTAGTGATACTAGATTATTTGCTGTTTTAGTGATACCTAGTATGCTGTTGTGATTACTAGTATGCTGTTAGTTATTTATAGTATTGTGCTATTAGTGATACTAGTATGTTAGTGATACTAGTATGCTGTTAGTGATACTAGTATGCTGTTAGTGATACTAGTATGCTGTTAGTGATACTAGTATGCTGTTAGTGATACTAGTATGCTGTTAGTGATACTAGTATGTTCTTAGTGATACTAGTATGCTGATAGTGATACCCTAGTTTAATGTTTAGTGATACTAGTATGTTAGTGATACTTTAGTTATGCTGTTAGTGATACTAGTATGTTAGAGATACTAGTCATGCTGTTAGTTATACTAGTATGCTGTTAGTGATACTTAGTATGCTGTTATGCTGATACTAGTATGTTAGTGATACTCAGTATGTAGTGATGACGACTTGTATGCTGTTAGTGTATACTAGTATGCTGTTAGTGACTATTGTATGTTAGTGATACTAGTATGATGTTAGTTTATTACTAGTATGTTAGGTGATACTACGTATGTGTTTAGTGATACTAGTATGCTGTTAGTGATACTAGTATGTAGTGATACTAGTATGTTAGTATACTTAGTTATGCTGTTAGTCCGATACTTAGTATGTTAGTGATACTTGTACGTTGTTAGTGATACTAGTATGCTGTTAGTGATACTAGATTGTTAGTGATACTTAGTATGTTAGTGATACTAGCTATGTTGTTAGTGATAACTAGTATGCTGTTAGTGATACTAGTATGCTGTTAGTGATACTAGTATGCTGTTAGTGATACTAGTATGTTAGTGATACTAGTATGCTGTTAGTGATACTAGTATTGCTGTTAGTGATACTAGATGATGTTAGTGATACTAAATAGTATGCTGTTAGTGATACTATGCTGTTAGTGTTACTAGTATGTGTTAGTTATTTACTAGTATGCTGTTGTTATACTAGTATGTTGGTTATATACTAGATGTTAGTGATTACTAGTATGTTTGTTGTACTTAGTAATGTTAGGTGGATACTTAGTATTGCTGTTAAGTGTTACTAGTATGGTTAAGTGGTACTAGTATGCTGGGTTAGTTATACTAGTATGCTGTTAGTGATACTAAGTATTGGCTGTTAGTGAATACTAGTATGTTGTGGATACTAGTATGTTTAGAGATTTCTAGTATGCTGGTTAGTGATACTAGTAAGCTGTTTGTGAGACAGTAGTTATGATACTAGTATGCTTTAGTTATACTGTATGTTATGATACTAGTATGTGAGTTAAGTGTACTAGTATGCTGTTAGTGAGTACTATATGTTAGTATACTAGGTAAATGTTAGTTATACGAGTATGCTGTTAGTGATACTAGTATGTTAGTGATACTAGTACGTTGTAGTGATACTTATTTGCTGTTAGTGATATAGTATGTTAGTGATACTGTACTGTTAGTATGATACTAGTATGCTGTTAGTGATACTAGTATGTTGTTAGTGATACTAGTATGTTGTGATACTAGTTATGTGTTTAGTGATCTGTATGTGAGTGATACTCGATGATTGTTAGTGATACTGTATGCTGTTAGTGATACTAGTATGCTGTTAGTGATACTAGTATGCTGTTAGTGATACTAGTATGCTGTTAGTGATACTAGTATGTTAGTGATACTAGTAGTTAGTGATATAGTTATGCTAGTATTAGTGATACTAGTATGCTGTAGTGATACTTAGTTATGTAGTAGTGATACTATATGTTAGTGATACTGTATGTTTAGTGATATTAGTATGTAGTTGTGATTACTAGTTATGCTGTAGTGATACTAGTATTGTTTAGTGATATAGTATGTTAGTGATACTTTAGTATAGATATGTTGTGATTCTATATGCTAGTACTAGTACTGTTAGTGATACTAGTATGTTAGTGATACTAGTTATGCTATTAGTAGTGATACTAGTATGTTAGTGATACTAGTATGTTGTTAGTGATACTAGTTAGTTGTACTAGTATGCTGTTGTATACTAGTATGTTAGTGATACTAGTAGGCATGCTGTTAGTGATACTAGTATGTTAGTGATACTAGTATGTTAGTGATACTTAGTTATGTTAGTGATACTAGTATGTTAGTGATACTATGTTAGTGTACTAGTAGTGGACTGTTATGTGTAGAGATACTGTATTGTTAGTGATACTAGTATGTTGTTAGTGATCTAGTATGCTGTTAGTTATACTAGTATGCTGATTGTTAGTGTTATACTTAGTATGTAGTGATACTAGTATGCGTTAGTGATATGTCTGTTAGTACTAGTATGTTGTAGATACTAGTTTATGTGTGTGATATAGTATGCTGTTAGTGATACTAGTATGTTGTTAGTATACTAGTATTGTGTTAGTGATACTAGTATGTATACTAGTATTGTGATACTAGTATGCTGTTAGTGATACTAGTATGTGTTAGTGATACTAGTATGCGTTAGTATGCTTGTTAGTGATACTAGTATGCTGTTAGTTATACTAGTATGCTGTTAGTGATACTAGTATGTTAGTGATACTAGTATGCTGTTAGTTATACTAGTATGTTAGTGATACTAGTATGCTGTTAGTGATACTAGTATGCTGTTAGTGATACTAGTATGTGTTAGTGATAGCTATGTATGTGTAGTGATACTAGTTATGCTGTAGTGATATTAGTATGATTAGTGATACTGAGTTGTAGTGATACTGATATGTTAGTGATACTAGTATGCTGTGTTGATATAGTTGTAGTTAGTGATACTAGTTAGTGTTAGTATGTAGTTGTACTAGTATTGTTGTTAGTATATAGTATGCTGTTAGTGATACTTAGTTATGTGTAGTGATCTAGTATGCTGTTAGTTATTACTAGTTATGCTGTAGTTGATACTAGTATGCTGTTAGTGATACTAGTATGATGCTGTTAAGTTATAATAGTTATGCTGTTAGTGATACTAGTAGTGATCTGTTAGTGATAACTAGTATGATGTTAGATATAGTATGATGTTAGTTGATCTAGTATGTTAGTGATACTAGTATGTTGTGTACTGTATGTTAGTGATACTAGTATGCTGTTAGTGATACTGTATGTTAGTGATACTAGTATGCTAGTAGTAGTATAGTTGTAGATATGTTGTTAGTGATACTAGTATGCTGTTAGTGATACTAGTATGCTGTTAGTGATACTAGTATGTTGTTAGTGATACTAGTATGCTGTTAGTTATACTAGTATGCTGTTAGTGATACTAGTATGCTGTTAGTGATACTAGTATGCTGTTAGTGATACTAGTATGTTAGTGATACTAGTATGCTGTTATTATCTAGTATGTTAGTGATACTAGTATGTTGTTAGTGATACTAGTATGCTGTTAGTGATACTAGTAGTGTTAGTGACTAGTATGTGTTAGTATACTAGTATGTTAGTACAATGTGTTAGTGATACTAGTATGCTGTTAGTGATAATGTGAGTGATACTTATGCTGTTAGTGATACTAGTAGTGTTAGTGATACTAGTATGTTAGTGATACTAGTATGTGTTAGATACTAGTATGCTGTTAGTTATACTAGTATGCTGTTAGTGATACTAGTATGCTGTTAGTGATACTAGTATGTTAGTGATACTAGTATGCTGTTAGTGATACTAGTATGCTGTTAGTATATAGTATGTGTTAGATACTAGTATGTTAGTGATACTAGTATGCTGTTAGTATACTAGATGTTAGTGATACTAGTATGCTGTTAGTGATACTAGTATGTGTTAGTGATACTAGTATGTTAGTGATACTAGTATGTGTTAGTGATACTAGTATGCTGTTAGTGATACTAGTTATGTGTTAGTTATACTAGTATCTGTTGTGATGTATGTGTTAGTGTACTAGTAGCTGTTAGTGATAGTATGTTGTGATACAGATGTTAGTGACTAGTATGTTAGTGATACTAGTATGCTGTTAGTGATACTAGTATGCTGTTAGTGATACTAGTATGTTAGTGATACTAGTATGTTAGTGATACTAGTATGTTAGTGATACTAGTATGCTGTTAGTGATACTAGTATGCTGTTAGTGATACTAGTATGTTAGTGATACTAGTATGCTGTTAGTGATACTAGTATGTTAGTGATACTAGTATGTTAGTGATACTAGTATGTTAGTGATACTAGTATGCTGTTAGTGATACTAGTATGCTGTTAGTGTACTAGTATGTTAGTGATACTATGTAGTTGATACTGTATCTGTTAGTACACTAGTATGTTAGTGATACTAGTATGCTGTTAGTGATACTAGTATGTTAGTGATACTAGTATGTTAGTGATACTAGTATGCTGTTAGTGATACTAGTATGCTGTTTTAGATGATATAGATGCTGTTAGTGATACTGATGTTAGTGATACTAGTATGAGTGATACTAGTATGTTAGTATATATATCTAGTATGTATGTTATGATACTAGTATGTTAGTGATACTAGTATGTTAGTGATACTAGTATGTTAGTGATACTAGTATGCTGTTAGTGACACTAGTATGTTAGTGATACTAGTATGTTAGTGATACTAGTATGTTAGTGATACTAGTATGCTGTTAGTGATACTAGTATGTTAGTGATACTAGTATGTTAGTGTACTAGTTATGTGTATGTTGTGATACTAGTATGTTAGTGATACTATGTTAGTGATGTAGTGATAATAGTGATGATATATGTAGTACTAGTATGCGTTAGTGATACTAGTATGCTGTTAGTGATACTAGTATGTTAGTGATACTAGTATGTTAGTGATACTAGTATGATTAGTGATACTAGTTGCTGATATTGTGATACTAGTATGCTGTTAGTTGATACTAGAGTTATGATAAGTGTTGTGATACTAGTATGTTAGTGATACTAGTATGTTAGTGATACTAGTATGATTAGTGATACTAGTATGTTAGTGATATAGTATTGCTAGTATGTTAGTATATAGTATGTTAGTGATACTAGTATGCTGTTAGTGATACTAGTATGTTAGTGATACAGTAGCTGTTAGTGATACTAGTGTTAGTGTATAGTATGTACTAGTATGTTAGTGATACTAGTATGCTTGTGATATAGTATGTTATGTATAGTGCTGTTAGTGATACTAGTATGTTAGTGATTACTAATGTTAGACTAGTGTTAGTTACTAGTATGTTAGTGACTAGTGTTAGTTACTGTGCTGTTAGTGATATAGTGTTAGTGTACTGTATGTTAGTGACTAGTGTTAGTGATAGTATGTGTTGTGATATTAGATACTGTAGTGATACTAGTGTTAGTGATACGATACTGTGTAGTGATATAGTATGTTAGTGATACTAGTATGCTGTTAGTGATACTAGTATGTTAGTGATACTAGTTATGCTGTTAGTGATATTGTTATGTATGTAGTGATACTAGTAGTTTAGTGATACTAGTATGTTAGTGATACGTATGTTAGTGATATGTAGTATGTTAGTGATACTAGTAGCTGTTAGTGATACTCAGTAGCTATGTTAGTGATACTAGTATGCTGTTAGTGATACTAGTTATGTTAGTGATACTAGTGATGCTGTTATGATAATTATGATACTAGTAGATGTAGTGTTACTAGTATGTTAGTGATACTAGTAGTGTAGTGATACGTATGTTAGTGATATGTACTTAGTATAGTATGTTAGTGATATAGATGCGTTGTGATACTAGTTAGTTGTGATACTTAGTATGTTAGTGATACTAGTATGTTAGTGATACTAGTATCTGTTAGTGATACTAGTATGCTGTTAGTGATATAGTATGTGTTGATGACTATATGTGTTAGTGATACTATATGCTGTTAGTGATATGTTAGTGATACTGTATGCTGTTAGTGACTAGTACGTTAGTGATCTGTATGCTGTTGGTGAAACTTGGGCGGTCCCAAGAATACCGAGGATCCATGTGAAACGTATTTTACGGCAGAAATATCACTGTGACCGAAGTAGATGGGACTTGCACTTTCAGACAGTTTTCAGTACAAAGGAAATCAGTCCCATAAAAAATTGTTTATATATATATAAAATACATATACAAAAGAAAAGTACATACATGTATAATAATAATTTTTTATTTTTTTTTGTATATGTATTTTATATATATATACATGTACTGTATATATATATATATTTTTTTTTTTTTGTATATGTATTATATATATATATAAACTAATTTTTATCTCGAACAATTATCACTTTTTAATTGGGCTTGGATTTTATGCCATGTGATTATCTTAACAAGACTGATATGTGAATTTGTACCTGAAAAGATAAAAGTATTTACAAATTTACGATATTTTCCGCAAATTATGTTGATGAAATGTTCACAGAAAATTCGGAATAGAATTCCGCATTTGCTATAAAAATGTGGCCACCATTCGACGTCATTTACAAAAGTTAGCACAGTCTCTGTAAATATTTTTCTTGAAAAAAAATTCGCACATCTTCTTATACACAGCAAAATGGGTCACTTATGCAATTCATATAAAATATACATTATCTTTTTCATATGCACAACTCATATGAACATTTTATAGATTTAAAAGCATTGCACTTGTTTTTTCGTATGAATTTCTTATGATTTGTATATGAAGTTCATATGATTTGCATATGAAATGCATATGAAGATTTTGCATATGAAGATTTTGCATATGAATTGCATATCGGCTCACTTTATATCATTTGCACATGAAATTTTCATATGAAATTCATATAAAAAACATATGAAATTCATATGCCACACATATTGTAGTGTAGGTACAAACTCACATGGCTCGTCTCGTTCTTTTCAGCGGTCGTTATTGTTATACATTGTCCAGGCCATACGTCAAACCACGAAACCACGATACACCACTTGTGTATCATGATCCCGCGATTTGCGGGATCATGATACACAAGTCGTGTATCGTGGTTTCGTGGCCTGTGCTCACGCGACGTCATGACGTCCGGCTCATAAAATCCGGTTTACTGCTACACTATGGACGTCACATAGGATTGTGAATACATTTTCACACTATTTTAATAAAGACCATGTGGTCCAAGTTTATATCCCCGATAAATTCCACAAAAAAGCCATTCATTCCTTATAATTCCAGCATTTGAAATAAATTAATCAAGAAAATGTGTTTATTTTCCGTTTTCTTAAGAATTATTTTAACTGCGCCTCACGGTTACGGAAAGTAGTTCGGCGTGGGAGTTTACTGGGATATAAAGTTTGGACAGAGACTTGCTACGGGCCAATAAAATGTTAGGGAACTGTGTAAATATTTTTGTGCTGGAATTATATTAAGTTGTTTGTCGGAAACTAGCTCTGGACGCGTTTGCTTTACCTATCTTCTTGTATCTTGCGGGTTTACTGTTTCTCAATAAAGTTTGAACGGACTTGGCGACATGTTCTGATGAGACCGGATATTGTACATAAATGCTCCCATCTTATCCAGAACCCAGAAACATATGGCTTCCGTTTGAACAACGAAGGACGTAATTACGTCATCGTGTCGGCAATTAGGTCACGGTCAGGTCATATGTCTTTGATGTAAAATCCCAGGTCAAATAGACTGCTTGGCCGGCAGATTATCCGGGGCAATATACACCGGTCGTAATCATAATATTTTGTGGACGTGACTGGGGAAAATGGGCGTATTAGAAGATGTGACTGGAGAAATATGGCTTACGGGATTTGTGACCAGGGTAGCTCCTGATCAAATAGTACACTCCTATAGCATGATATCGATTTATATTGTTTGTGAGATGGGTTTTTTCATTGATTGGAATGGCGAACAGTGCAGATCCTGATCAGACTGTGCGGACGCAAAGGCTGATATGGATCTACACTGGTCGCAAAACCCATAAGCCCCATTTCTCCAGTCACAGCCACATTAATGACAAGTTAATACCAGCCACATTAATGACAAGATTTGTACCTAAGAGGAAGTGCGATATCTCATGATATCTGAAAATATTCAATATTTTTCGCAAATGACATCGGAAGTTGACGAAGTATTCAGAGCAAATCGAATTCCGCATTTGCTATTTCCATTTTCCATGTTCGTTCGAAACGTGTTGTGCAACTAAGGAACATAATTCTGCGAAAAAAACCGCATATTCACTCCTTTTGAAAATCCATGCTCATTATAAACGTGTTGTGCAACCAAGTAAGTGACACAACTCTGCGACCGCCCCATATTTACTCGTTTTGAAATTCCATGCTAATTCGAAATGTGTAGTACATTCAATGAACACAATTGTGACCAGCCCATAATCGGTCCTTTTGAAATGTCATGCTCATTCGAAACGTGCTGTGCAACAAAATGACATTGCTCTGCAACCACCCCCTAATTAGTCCCAGTGCAATTCCATACTAATTAGAAACGTGTTGTACATCCAAGGGACATAATTGTGCGACTAGCCGCATATTTAGTCCTTTTTGAAAGTCCATGCTCATTCGAAACGTGCTGTGCATACAAGGGACATAACTATGCGACCACCTCATGTTGCCATACTTATAGAGAATAGTAGGTAAGTGCCGTGAATGGGAAAACATATCTGGCGCGGCACGGAAACGGGATGGGCGAGGCTCTATTTATCCCATCAACGTCTACAAATGGCTTGAAAATGCAAAAAATAACACCAGCCGCATCCTCAAAATCGGAGAATCGACCAATATGACAACCGCACATATTCATACGCAGTGATTATCATTAGGTCGCATTAACAGGATATCAAAAATGTTTCACGGAACCGTGTTTCACGGCACATACACAATGTGTTGACGGGATACAGTGGGGTCAGCGTGTAAGTACACACACACGAACGAACACGACAGGTTAGTTAGAACACGACAGGTTAGTTCCAACCTGTCGTGTTCGTTCGTGTGTGCACTTACACGCTGACCCCACTGTAAACAGAATTAGTGAATAAAGAGAATCTTGCACGAGTGATGATTTAATATGATATTTATTTTAAACGAGTCTCGGCCATGCCGAGTTTCTTATCAAATCAGTGAACGAATTTAATAAATATTATATTAAATCAACACAAATGTTATATTCTAGTTATTGCATAATCATAGCATTATACATTGAAGCTGTACTGGTCATATATCATGTTTTCTGTAGCTGCCTAATTTGCATATTTATTACACTAGTGTACTATGATTTTATTACCCGGCAATAATACACTGCGAAGCCAATTTTATGCAATATATTGAATATCGTTATCGTTATCGTTATCGTTATCGTTATCGTTATCGTTATAGTTATCGTTATCGTTATCGTTATCGTTATCGTATCGTATTGTATCGCCCATTCACAAACATGCACCACCTCTGCTGCCGGAGAATGAGGCAATGTGGCAATAAACTTCCAGCAATCGTCCCACATTCCATAGTTGCGTGGGAGTGTTGTTAAACAATGCATGCATCCGCGGTTCTGCTGGGAGTGCGCATGAGAAAAAATTACCAAATTAGTGTGTTTTTTCCTCTTATTTTGACCCTCGGTTTAGACCGCTTAGCGGGCGTCTAACGCGCGTATGCATTTTGCAACACTGCTCGTTTGAATGGCAGTGAATTATCCGTCACTATAACCTGTGTATATATCATACAATATAGATCCTGGTTATATTTCGCGGCTGCACGCGCTGAGCTGGGTTGCATTTGTTGCAAAAGCAATAAGCCCGGTTTTCTGATGTTCCATACATAATGCATTGTTACATAACCCAGACGCCGACGAGGTGAACTATGGGAAAAATAGTCCGCCATTTAAAGTAGTCCATGCTTAACCGTATCACTACATATGTATATGTTGTGAGCACACATTTGAACCGTCTCGTGGAGACGGTTCAAATGTGTGGTCAAAACATATACTACAATGCTGCAACAAAGACCCCGAAAACCGTAGACTTAAACTGTATTGAGCTCCACGCAGACTAATGTAGGCTGGTTTGGGCGGCCATATTTTATCTTATAACCAAAATAGCGGGGTTTTGTACATGCAGAGATAATTGAGAATAATGAAACTGGCTGTGAACCTTACATAATACGATAATGCCCCAATGTTCGTCGGTATGCGTGTGGCCCAGAAATGTTACCAGTTGAATGTCTGTTTCCGGTTTTCGTGAATCTTTTCCATGCATACGTATGTGTGTGTGTTGGCGAACATTGTTCTGTTATTTATCAAGCAGCGAGCTTTGTATTGACCGAATACGTCCTGACAGTTAACATAATATCGTAGCAGACGTTGACCTGATACGAATAGCTGGGTTACAACTGGGTCATAAGAATATTTATACAAAGTGCATGATCATGTGGTTACCACAACAACAACAATGTCGGAAAGTGTTGAAATCGCGCCCACTCTACAGTAAATATTATTTGAATTTCCTTAATATGCAACGGATTTTGATGAAATAAGGCACAGCAAACGCGTCTTCATGACGTGCATTTGGTGGTCTCGGTGACTTCGGCACATACTTATGTCGTTTTTGGGAAGAATCGATTTCCGTGTCAGTAAACATGGAAATCGATTCTTCGCAAAAACGACAGCAGTTTGGGCCAAAGTACCGAGACCACCAAATGCAGCTTAACAAGACGCGTTTGATGCACCATATTTCATTAAAATTCGTTACATTATAAGGACAATATAAGAGATAACGTAATTTGAATCGGAGGTGCTTCTGGAAGTTTCAGTAATTGTTGTTGTTGTTGTTGTTGTAATCACGTGATCATACACCTTGTTATAATAAGTACTTATGTCCATTCTTATGATCCAAGTTACAGTCAATTGAAAACTGATGTTTCCATAGTCGAACGGTGTCACATGACGTCACCGAATGCCGTACTGACGCAACGCAACGTAAACAAGTTATTTTCAACGAAAACTGCAATGTAATTTATATTTGACACAGGACTAACACAAAACGTTGCCTGACAAACAGAATCGCAGTCTATTGTCTGTTGATATCACGTTTATCAGGCTCGGCTCGGAAACAGCCTGATCAACTTATATCAAAAGACACTACTGTCTGTTCCATGTTTTGCTGTCGACGAACTTTTGGTTATTAAACAGATTAAATCTCAAACATATTTAAATGTAAGTAGTTAATATCTGTCACACGTCGGTTCGGTTTTGGGTTGAAATCCACCGAAAAACATTAACACTGAGCATATTTGATCAGCGTGTGGTATCACGGGCCGTGAGAATGATGCACATGTGCACATGCCCATATCGGTAATTGCTAGTAGGCGAGGTCTTGCGGACGCATTGCGGATAACTACGGACCTTGGCTCATTTTAAACCAGTGTACATCCAAAATCGTTCGCGTTCTCAAAATATAGCTAGCTCTATTAAATTGCTATCTCGTGCCAAATTCGAGGAAGTATATGTGATGGATCTAAGCAGTGCCCCATTCCGGCACATTTCACTCCATTGCACCATCATATTATAAATAACATCATAATTCGATATTTGTTTGGACGTGTATGTCAAGGTATTGAAGCTGCTTTAGTTACCACCAATTACCACCATTAGCGATAAGATAAAGAAACGATAAACTGTGGTGATTTGAATAAAAACAACGTAGGCTCAGATCAGACTGCGCGGATGCGCATGCTGATCCGAGCCTACGCTGGTATAAAAGAAAATTCAATCGGAAACTAATTTTCGGCGTAAATGATAGAGTCCAGTGTCTCCGTAACACTATATCAGTCAGGTGGGCGATAACCACTGCATATAATCTGCAGCTTTACGACATCAAAGGGACAGAAATGCAACACAAACAAACACGATCAGCAAGCAAGGGCATCCGGTTGCATGGCGGACCCTTAATGACACAGGTCCCCCAACAGATCCCTGATTTAACACGGGTTTTGCGTGTTAAAACCCCGTCTCTTTGCAGATAACGGTTGTTTCAGCCACCGTTATACCGCCATCTTGTTGTCAACTGTCACACTCGGTGTTTATGATCAAAGACCGAGGCGGTCCGAAAAGGTGTTAGCGGCCATCTTTAATTTAAGTCTTATACGCGATGTCGGGTTTGAAATTGGACCAAACTGATTTTGCGACGAGCGTGGCCCCAGTCCAGCCTGCGCATCCGCGTAGTCTGAACAGGGGCTACACTGTTCGCACTATTTTCACTCATACACAATTAATAAAACATTCGGTTCGCATAAAAGACGACAGCGTTGTGCTACCAAATTGGAACCTACGGTATTCAAAACATCGACCAAATTGCCCTTTTTGTCGTTCCATATTAGAGGATGTCATTTCTCGCGCAACATCAAAAGGCTTCGTGTTACGGGATGATGTTAGGGGTAGGACATCGGTCACGAAGGTAGATCAGGGAGATAACACTGTCATAAATCTTGCCGAGCAAAGTGAAAACTGTCCACCCGCAACAGATAGGTGTTCCGTGGAATATAAATTTATTAATATTTTTATTGATATTTGACACATTTCGTTTGAGGTCAAGACCGCGCTGACCACAATTAAATAAGGTTAATATAAATTTCAATGAACGTACATGTACTAAAGGTAATACTATTTCCGTGATAATATAAATTAATTTTTATTTTTATATGTTCACCAATATATGAACATTTCAATTTCATGGCAAAATAATTACTTTAATACTTGGCAAAGAAATGCCTTTTATCCCGTCAACACAGTGCGTATGTGCCGTGAAACACGGTGGCGTGAAACATTTTTGATATCCTGTCAATATGACCTAATCATTGCGTATGAATATATGCGGTGACTGGGGTTATTTATTTTTTGCATTTTAAAGCCATTTGTAGGTGTTGACGGGATAAATAGAATAGTAGTTAGTGCCGTGAATGGGAAAAAATATCTGGCGCGTCACGGAAACGGGATGTGCTCGACAGAGCCTCGCCCATCCCGTTTCCTAAGCCTTGCCAGATATTTTTTCCCATTCACGGCACTAGCCTACTATTCTATATATGTCGAAACGTTGGAATAGTGGGTTGCGGTTTCCCTCATACCATAGCACATTCCGCTACGCCCACACTACGTTGTTGTATATGTACTATCTCTCTAAAACGGATTGACGAAACAAAAACGCAGTTCCATTTATAGTATACTCGTTGTATTGTCATACGGTCGTCATCGTGCTATCGTAATATCGTCATCGTGGCTTCGTGTTATCGCAATCGTAGTATCGTACTATCGTCTGTTGTAGTAAGTAAGTAAGTAATTTGTTTATTATAGTGACATGTGTAAACGTACAAGAATAAATATAACATTGATAATCATACTAATTACACCCGGCCCATTGGACCTATATGTCACCTAGAGGCAACATAAATGTTTATAGGCTGCTCAATAAATGTAAATCCAATAATTGTTTACAAGAAAACATTGTTATAAATGTGAAATTTACAGACTATCATAATTTTGCACTTACGAACATTTTAGTCGTACGAAGTTTAAGTGAAACGGGTCCCTGTTTAGTAAGTACACATTTACTTTATAAAGTTATGTAATTTTGTTGTACATTTACATGGACTATGTTGTAGTATACATATGATGTGTAATTTAAGTGTCAAGTCATGACGAGGCTTTAGATAACAAGTTGCCGTGTCAAATAAATTGTAATTCTAAGAAAAATGAAAGTCAACGATTTCCAAGAAATACTAAAGAGCAGTTTTCCGGCCAAGGTGCGCGTTGAAGTACATAAACTAAGCTTCGTATATACGACTAAAATGTCCGTAAGTGCAAATTTATGATAGTCTGTAAATGTCACATTAACAACGTTTTATTGTAAACAATTATTGGATTTACATTTATTGAGCATAGGCTGCATGTAAATACATCAATTGAAATTTACAGACTATCCTAAATTTGCATTTACGAACATTTCAGTCAAACGAGATTTAGTGAAACGGCGTCCTCTATGAAACGCCAAATCTACATAAACTCAAATATATATTACTAGCTATAAACATTTCGAGCTAGCTCCAATTCATTTGAAGAGCTCTCTAATTAATTTGGAGCTAGCTCTAAATCAGTTGATATCTCAAATTGATTTGTAGCGAGCATTATATAACTTTGATTTGGAGAGTTCTCTAAATTATTTGGATATATCTCTAAATCATTTGGAGAGCTCTCGAAATCAGTTCGAGCTAGCTCTAAATCAATTAATGATATCTTAAATTGATTTATAGCTATCATTATATAACTTTGATTTGGAGAGCTTTCTAAATCATTTGGAGATATCTCTAAATCATTTGGAGAGCTCTCGAAATCATTTGGAGAGCTCTCGAAATCATTTCGAGCTATCTCTAATTCATTTCGAGCTAGCGCCAAATCGTTTGGAGAGCTAGCTAATTCATTTGATTCTAGCAATAATTATCTTATTTGGAGCTAGCATTAAATCGCTTGAAACTATGAAAACGATGTCTCCTTGAATTATTGAATTACGCATGCGCACCTAATTTACCAAAGAATAACAAAAAATAGATTAAAAGTATAAGGTAATTATAAGTATTAATTAAATATGTTTTAACCTCCATGGTCAGATGATAAACGTATCTTGTTCGCTGTTGTTTTTGTTGATCACGGCTCGGTGCACATGCGTACAGAGATTTTAAAAGCGCGGGAAGGGAGCGCTTATTGTTTTTTCCCCCAGTTCCCACGTGGAGTCGTATTTGGAGCTAGCAAGTTTATAATGCTCTCTCCAAATCAATTTGAGATATCTTTAATTGATTTAGAGCTAGCTCCAAATGAATTCGAGAGCTCTCCAAATCAAGTTATATAATGATCGCTACACATCAATTTGAGCTATCATTAATTGTTTTAGAGCTAGCTCTAAATAATTTCGAAAGCTCTCCAAATGATTGCGAGAGCTCTCCAAATGATTTAGAGATAGCTCCAAATGATTCAGAGAACTCTCCAAATCAAAGTTATAAAATGCTCGCTACAAATCAATTTGAGATATCATTAATTGATTTAGAGCTAACTCCAAATGAATCAGAGAGCTCTTCAAATGAATTGGAGATAGCTCGAAATGTTTTATTGCTAGCTCTAAATATATATTGCTAGCTCTAAATATTTAGAGCTAGCAATATACATTTGAGTTTATGTACATTTGGCGTTCCATAGCTTGATCATCATGAATATGATACATGTATAAGTTCTGGTGACAAATGCAAAGCGTCTGCAATACCCGAGTAACGAGCAGCATCGGCCCGGCGGATGTGCAGTCTGATCCGGGGCTATGCTGTTAGCAGACGTCGTAAGGTATATTTCGTAATGCCTAATGCATCTACCCTCGTTTGTTTTATTAAGTGTCTAAGCTGTCCAAGTATTCATCATATTGCTCTTTTATTTTTATTTTACAACGATTACAAACTAGCACAACAGCGCTATATACATGTACAGTGGAACCTTGCTAAACCGGACACCCTGGTGAGGTCCCCCAGGGTGTCCGGTTTAGCGAGGTTTCACTGTAAATCAGGCATTTGATTTTTCCGAGCCATAGTTGCGTGTTGTGCGATCGCGAGCAGGTATTATCCTATCACCCGAGATAAATGACCAAGAAACCTATCAAAATTATGATCACAAATGTTTATTGTCCGGCTTAGAGAGGTTCCATATGTTGTCCATTACTTATGTGAATGTGTAAAGGTGGTGTGTAATACATTGTGTATGAGGAAACCAGAGTACCCGAAGACATTCAACATGGTCGATCTCACATAGGTCGCATTGGTGAGTGCACTCGTTACCGATCGCGCTAACAACACAGCATCAACAGATGAGCAATATTGTTCTCAACAGTACCACACATTTGATCTGACCGAGATTAAACACAGAATGTTAGGTCACTAAATTTGGTCGAGTAACATCGGTCGGACTGAAAAGTCAACGCTTAAATCGGACGGGTTGTACCGAACATGAAATCGAAACTAGAATTCTGACCGCATTCCAGCAAAAACCACAAAGGGGGTGGTTTCTCAACAAAACCACAAATTGGCGTTTATATATTCAAATCAGCAATAAACGTTTAGATCTTGGCCATGTTACTTTACAATATTATTCCATCTACATCTTTGATTAACCATCTTATTTGTGACAGTGACTGGAGAAATGGGGCTTATGGGATTTGTGACCAGTTTAACTCCCGATCAAATAGTGTGTCCTGTGTAGCATAATAACCTATATTGCTTGTTAAAAGCATGACAGGCGTTTCATTGATGGAATCGCGAACAGTGCAGATTCTGATCAGACTGTTCGGATGCATTTCTCCAGTCACAGCCGCATTTGAAACAATGAAGCTTCTCCAAACTGGACCCCTGGGAGGCCCAGATTGTCCGGTTTTGAGATTCCATTATGGGATGAAGTGTGTATCTGAGCCATGTTAGCTCAGTCGGTGGAGCGATGTTAGCGATATTGACGTTAGAGCCTTAAATACGTTATTTCATTTGTTATAATATGAGGTTGTGTCCGACCTAGGAAAAGGAGCTGTAATTCGATATTATTTGCATAAATATGTTCTAACTATGTTATTTTAGTAAGAAAACAATAATTCTCAAATGAAAATGTGCACTTTCCGCCAAAATATTCACATTAGCGTTAATAAAATCGTGGAATGTGCTATGATACGAGGTCGTGTCCGAAGTTAGTAGCCTTGTTCATATATATATATAGTTATAGTTATACTGATGAAAGCCGAAACACGCCGAATGCCAGTGGGCTGGTGCGCATCTTTATTGCCCAGTGACAGTTGGCACCCAACGTAGACCATGACTGATAAATATTCTACCAAATGTACCAACAAGATATATAATTCAGAGATCATTGCGGACACATTCGTTTCTTGTGGGAATATTCGGGTCTTGGGCGAACGCGAATTTGTCCGCGGACATATTCATTCGTTGCAGACATATTGTAACCTTGCACTTTCAACATTTAAATAGATCATAAACGCCTCCGCGTTTCCATTAATACATGTACATGCCACATTAGTCGCATTCCACATATATTGTGTCCTCCTTACCGCGGGCTACTGTTACATTAAAGTTTGTGGGTATGCGTGGGTTTCAGTGTCATGACCAAGGCACCCCATAATGTGGGCTCCAGGCTGACACAAATGTAGTTTACGACGCTTGCGACCATGCAGCGTAAACAACAGCCCACGTTAATTATTCCCACATGACGACGTTTCTGGACGGACATCTATTGGTAATCTCAAGTCGCAATCAAGCAATTTCATTGTCTGAGCCTGAGCTGTAGCACAGCTCAGGCACAGACAATGAAGCTGCTTGATTCCAAGCATATTATTCAAGTATGTTTACATAACGAAATGGGCACTAATGACAATATTAGCGCAGGCGGTAGTGTATAAGAAAACGCTAGTCCCGCCCCCTAGATATGCCGGGTATTTCCCGCTCCCTCCATCCCGCGGGCGGATAAAACATTGATAGGGCCTATCAACAAAAACAACACCTGTGGTGCGGGCAACGGTCCAGAAAAAACTAGTTAGGGACCAAGGTGCATGATCACGTGGTTACAACAACGTCGCCCACTCCAAAGTAAGTATTATTTGATATTTTCCTTAATATGCAACGGATTTTGATGAAATATGGCGCAGCAAACGCGTCTTCATGACGGCTGCATTTGGTGGTCTAGGGAGTTTGGCACAGACTTATGTCGTTTTTGCGAAGAATCTATTTCCGTGTCGGAGACACGGAACTCCTCCGACACGGAAATCAATTCTTCGCAAAGACTACAGAAGTTTGTGCGAAAATAAAGAGACCACCAAATGCAGCTTAACAAGACGCGTTTGATGCGCCATATTACATCAAAATCCGTTACGTAATAAGGACACGTAAAAGAATACGTACTTTGAATTCATTGCGGACATATTCGTTTCTTGTGGGCATATTCGCGTCTTGGGCGAACGTGAATTTGTCCGCGGACATATTTTTCGTTGCGTTCATATTCGCACCTTACAATTTCAACATTTACATAGATCATAAACGCCTCCGCGTTTCCATTACATGCCATATTAGTCGCATTTCACATTTATCTTGTCCTTGTATGCCCACCTTTAATATCCTTCTTACCGCGGGGCTAATGTTGCATAAAAGGTTGTGGGTATGCGTGAGGTTTCAGGGTCATGACCAAGCAGTGAACCCAATAATGTGGGCTCCAGGCTGACACAAATGTATTTTACGACGTTTGCGACCATGCAACGTGCCCGAGTTAATTTTTCCCACATGGCGACGTTTCTGGACGGACAACCATTGATAATCTCAAGTCGCAATTTACACATATTGGCAGAATTAGCGCAGGTGATCGTGAAGTCCCAAATCGGACAGCAAAAATTAACCCAACAGAGGCGGCATTCGAATTCTATTGAAAGCAAAATAAAATCCGGGGTTGTGGCACGAGTATTATCACATCTTTCATATACATTTTTGAGTTTTGTTTCTGCATTTACACAGCACATGGGAAATGTATGGACATGAGGATGTGATGTATAAGTTAGATAATGTACTCGAGTCGAATATGGTTAGTTAACAGCGCATGGGGGAAATTCAGGGGGCCGGAAATCGTCGAGCCGCTAGGCGAGACGTATTTCGGTCCCCTGAAATTCCCCCCACGCGCTGTTAACTAACCATATTCGACGAGAAGACATTGTCTAACTAATTTATTGCACGGTTTGCGGCGAAATCCAGCACACGAATATACATATTTAGTGTTGTTTTGCTGTTGTTTTACAGTTTACATGTATTTACCTTTCACCGTTCCAGACATACCCTTCGGTGAGCCCACGTTAATTTGGACATGCTTGTTCCATTTGACATGCACGTGACACGTGTCAAATTGAAAGGCGCATGCTTAGCTTACTCGATCTGGGTGGGTGAAACGCAGTTCTTATTTATTTGTGGCAGTAACTTTGTACAAGATGGACGCGTCAGACGACTTGTTATTTATTGTCACAAGCGTTGGATTTATGCGAAGGGCGGCTTGACACAGAGGATATCATTTGTTCTCAAGCTTTGGATATTTATGAATCGGACATTACGGATATGGTATCTGTCTGATGTGGGCTATGTTGATGTTGACAGTACCAATTTCGGGGATTTCTCCATCTTCAACAATGATGAAAGCCGGTATGTACGTCTATTTATACCACCGGCATACGAATTATTTCTATGGGTATATATTGTTTTCATTCCGTCCGTCAGTTCGTTCGTTTGTTCGTCCGTCCGTCAGAGTTGCGTTAAAAATTTTATTTGTCTGTCCAGGTGGCGGCCTGGGGTATCCGTTAACCTCTGCTCGCTTGCTCTGGTTTACTATTCAACGGAACATAAAACGTTCTTGCACCAGGGTTAAACACATATGGAAATGTTTGCTGTTGAACATTTAATTTCAGCAAATGGCTATCTAACTTGAAGTTCATTAAACGGGAGACAACTGTATGCTGATTGATCAGGTCCCTCAAAGGACACCACCACCCCACATTTATGTCAACATTCTATTGGTGGAACAGACATATTTGTAGCAAGGTCTCTATAATTTCAGCGATGCGGTAGAAGCTCCAGTTCAGGGAGACCCATCAGTGGAGACTGTACAAAGAAAATCAAAGCGGAAAACATTAAAGACGCCAGAAATGCTGTCGAAAAACTCAGTGTGCAAAATGAACAAGCTCCTCACCTTGGTCATAAAACATTTTATAATTGTACATTTAATGTTGGCCGAATGTGAATTTGTGTGGTTAATAAGTGTTGTCATGTCGTGCATTTTTTTGTGTTTCTTGTGATTACGTGTTAAATACAACAGGTGTTAATACCTCAGTTTGTCCCATGTATTTTGCCTATCATTATATTATTGTTGAGCACGTGCTGTAATTTAGTGACAATTTGCGCATGCGTAAGATTCGCTGTGTTTGATACGCTCATAATTTCCTCATGTCACTGACCTTGACATGCCACTGCACAGTCACGTGTTCATGTGACACGCTGAAATTATGAGCGTTGGCGCATGCGCAGAAGGCGAAGACATTTTTGGGGTCATTAAGTGCACATGGGTCAAATGAGTTCAAAGCTCACTTTATTTTGATAATACAATATGTACTTGCATAACATTACAGAACAATCCGATAAAGTATGTTTTATTGGTGATTATTGTTTTATGGGGCATATACAAAGCAATTCGGTTTGGTCGGACGTCTCTATCGTTGAGAGTATCAACATATTCAAGATGGCCGACAAGCATCAATATTTAGCCTGAAATGTGTACTTATTTGATGAATGAAAACAAATAGGCATTGGATCTTGATCGGACGGACGCAGAAAACGCTTTGGATACCATGCATTAATTTTAAACATATATGGAGGCTATCAAATCCATATGAATCCAAGATGGACGCCAAATATTCATCAATATCCGGCAGCATTATATACACTGTGGTGGACCATATCTTGGTACTAAGCTAGATATGAACATATTAGTTTGATTTTAATCTGAGATACGATATTAAAAATATAGATCAATATTTATGCTCTTTTTAAAGAGCGTGTTTAATTCAAAATGGCCGCCATATTTTCCAAAGACTCGAGAAAGTTATTGAATATAATGTTTACTTTTGTTTTACTTATGTATACTACTGCGGTTAAACCAGTAAGTTGGACACACTTGATTTTGAAGTCATTTGTAATTGAGTAATTTATTCCAAATTTTCGCCTCATTTAGACTATTTTAATATAGTGTGGTACTGGCAATTGCGCGTTTCTTTTCATTTACTTTTAAATTTCTTTATTGGACAGATTCACATGTGTTCAGACTAGTAGATCGCTGATAATACACTTGGTGATGCTCGAATTAGGTTACACTCGTTGTGAGTCAGAATATTAAAATATATGTACTGTTTGTTTTACATATTGTATTTTATTGAGTCTTACGTTGTAAATTAAACAATAATGCCATATATGTATACACTACGTATTACGATTGGTACATATGCTATAGTTCGGCCATGTTCGCATTACAGTCAGATATATAACTGTTATATACTGGTGTGCGGCTAAGTACCATGACATTTCAATTACTTTATACTTAATAATAACCAAGATAAACAATTCATGTAAAATACAACACTAATCAAATAGTATGTATTACAGTTTCTGTTTCCGTGAATATCCATACATTCACAAGTGGATATACCCATATGCATACACTTAAATTACACTGAAATATTTAATAATTGTTCCAGATAACCATACGTCTGTATAAGGCAGATCAGCATATTCTATTTAAGCAAAACTTTCCGCATGACTGCTTGTATAATCGTCACTGATAAATGGAAATATATTCTCAATTAACATATATTCTCATCAACAAAAGTCCCGTCTCCTGCACTGAAATCAATAGCAATATGCGTGTCACATATATAAAACATAATATGCTGTAACGAATGCTCATGATTTAGAGGCCTCATATCAGCTATGTGTCAATGTTTAGCTTTACACGTTTCGCTTCCAGGTTAGCTCAAACCCGGTTAGTTGAAAATCCAGTCACGGGATTTGCGGTGTTGTACTGAAAAGTGGTTGTTTGGTTGATTTGTTGATTTTATCCATGAATCGCAATTGCAACTACCCAAATACGTGCATGTGAAAATAAGTGTCTCTGCTTGGTCTCTTACGATCTTAAGTATATGTCGTATGTTGGTGTGTATAGACACGGACGGTGGGTACTTTCTGATATAATTCTAGATTAGCATAGAATAATCAACCATGTTCATTGTAATGCATTTAAAGTATTATATATTATATTACACATATGCTTGTGATATTATAATACACAGTTATGACACTTACACATACCATATAAGGACATTATATGAATACAACATTTATGATTACAGTGTATGGTATTCCCCAGAAACAATTCCCTTCATAACTGTGATACATATACATACATATGCATTCAATATATATTGTATTATGACCGCATAATACATTTTTACAACTTTTATTCTTTCTATGTACCAAACAATCTCATGAATGACCTCAACATATGTTCCATCATGAATTCACAACATATTGATCTCGATCGCATTATAGTTTAATATCTATACTTATGTGGCTCACAAATACTGACTCATTAAATCCTTCCTATGTACATAGTACATGCCTACATGCATATGATTTCTTGATATTATAGGTCATCCAAGCGCAATTGTATTGTTAATAAGCACAGCATATGCCGTTTATGAACTGAGATGTAATGGTCTGGATGACACCTTGCATTGAATTCGTAGAATAGAGTGTAATGTGAATATGGCTCTCAAATACTGGTTATTAACTTATTCATGCATGTACTTTCATGGCCTAGCACATGGCTACCGGCATATGACTACTTAAATGATACGTCATCCAAACATTTATTTTATTTTGGGCAATAACAACATATGTCGTATATAAACTGAGATTCGATGACCATGATCACACCATTGACTACACATATACGATATGTATATGTTATATAATTCCCCAATTTTCAAGTAATTGATTATGTCTCTTGTTACACCGACAAGCACACTCGCAGTGTCCATGTGCTGTGTTTCCAAGTTATTGGTATTCCATGTTCATGTTAATGTCGTCAATATTACGACTTTGTTAAAATAATAAATGCGTCGATAAATACTTTTCAGGTATAAATGGTGGGAATATAACGTATGCAAATGCAATTCAGTGTCTTCTATAGCGCACTAATGTGGACATTAGCATAATACTTATATAGCTCAAGATGCGATGGCGTGGTTTTCGTTTTATTATCCAAAAAGCTAAGCATACTTCTTCGTATTATGTGGGAAGTGAATAATGGTAGTTGTTACGTAGCCAGTCAATTTCAGAATTCGTCAATTTACCTTTGATATGTCAATCGCTGTGCCTACCCTGTCGTGTACCGCGTTAATAAATTGACTATCGTTTTTCATAGATAGATAGTAGGCTTCGTTATAATTGAAAATGACACAATATCCGCATCCGCATGGAATGTACCGGTATCTCATGGTTTCGATGTATGCAACAGATCCGTAACCAGACATTTATGAAGCAAGTAGTCTTTTCGATGGCTTGAATGGCCCGAGGCAGCTGTGGGGTTACGGGGCCATGTTGTCCCAGAAAATTATGAAATCCAGATGGTCTGACATACCATTTTATATATTCTCAGCAAAAACTGAGCACATACATGTAATACGACTCTCCTGTGTTCATCAATATTATAAAATGACTACGTATTGACAATAATTCTTATGTTAGTGCATGAAAGAGTGGACATCAAGGCACGACGAGGGAGATTGGTGAGGGGGTCATCAGACGGCACCGACCCGCTGGTTACGGACCTGTTGCAATAATAAAATGCAACATTGATGTTCATGGTCGTGTTAAAGATAACATGATATAGTTCCGGTTTAATGTTTAATGGCTTTAAATGGACTATCGACAGCTCATTTCATCTGCATGGATGGGGGCGGGTAACTGAATATTTGCATACAATTTCCATCCAGCCCTGACATTAGACTAACCGGATCTACTGCCAGGTCTTCACCACACTATAGTAACTTAGCCCCACTCCACATAAACGTAGTAGGATTACCATACTGAGCGTATTACTATTATAACGGGGTTAGCCGGATTGAACTCTCGCCTACAAGAAAGCTGAACATGCGAATAAGGGCCAATCCAGGGATATCGCGTTCCCCGTCAATTATCAACCCACCATCGGTTATTATATAATAAATTACGATTCACATGCTCCCAACCTGCCACTGTATTTTATTTCTATCCGAATACAGGTATTAGACACGGGCATTATGTTGATTCACTCAAATGAATGAATATCTAGATGTAATTGGAAGTATGTTTCTATTTCCTTTGACATTGTCAACATGTATTATGTTCCACTTGAAATCCAAGATCGTGACTATGTAGTCGTTTACTAACCATTGTCATGTTACAGCTAGGATATATTGTTATCCACGTGTTGCACCAATACTTAGTTGATAGCTCATAGTATAAAACTACGGAATATAGTAGCCATCTTGGTAACTAAAATGGCGGTCATAAAATATTATTCTTTATATTGTCATCGGAAACGCTAAAACATTGATTTTATGGTGTGGCATATGCTATGTCGTTGATGACTACCCTACTTAATATAGATGTGTCAGAATTGTATCCATGTTGGCGGTCAATTTGATTTACGTTTCTTTGCGACAGATAATTCGGTACAGTTTGGAACACAAACCTCGCACTTTTAAAATATTACAACTATGATTTCCAATCATGTTCCATTTCTTTACTACTTTGTCGATCAACATCGTCTAAGAGCTTAAGCGATACTTAGCGGCCATCTTGAATATTCCAACATGGTCAAATAATAAGTATATTAGATGGACTCATTCATTTGTGCAAGGAACACATTCAATAATAACAAAAAAGGCAAACAACTGAAATATAAATGTGCATGAAAGTGTAGCTATATATTTTTGTTATTCCTCACACATTTACTGCACGTCTGTGTGAATATTTGGCGGCCATCTTATATGTATTTAACTTTGTCAGTGGTTAATTGTTTTTTATAAGTTATCAAAACGTATTTCTATGTATGTAAACGCACACCGGATTCATGTTCAGGAATGTATGATGTATCAGTCTAGCATAGTCGTTGCTTTTGCTCTCTTGGGTTGAACAGAAATCGTGTTTAATCCACTTCTCTTCAAGGTGCCCCTCCACTAATACGGTTGAATATGTTCAATATTTGGTACGTATTGTTGTTGTTATTGCTGCAGGCACCCGGGAGACAAGCGCCTAAAGTACGCAAAGCACGCCTTAAGTCTGCGCAGTCTGATCAGGGTCTACGCTATCCACGTTTCAATCACTGATCGAACATGAACATTTTTTTTAAACGGCCAAAAAAGGCTACGGTCGGCGGCATATTCATAAGTAGTGTCGGGTTGCCGCACAACAATACTTGTTTAAGCCTAGGTGGATTACGATTGTTCGACAAGGCCGAGATTTAGATTCTAACCATATGCTGAGGTGGAAGTCTTGGGACCTAGGATCTAATAAATGGCTCATTTGTAAACCGTTACCCCACCCACCAATTTCCGTACACCATACAGTATAGCCTATTGGGCTATACTGTATAGTGTACGGGAATTGGTGGGAGGGGTAACGGTTTTTCAAATGAGCCATTTATTGGCTCCTAGGTCCGAGTCTTATATGGAGTGACCGTGCCATTGGACCAATATCTCGCCTCGTTGCAACGCCTAATGGTACATATTTTCCAATCCGGAGCCCTATATACTGTCAAATAATTGTTATTTTGACATTGACATCACTTGCGTGGCTGTGACTGAAGAGATGGGCCTTATGGGTTTTGTGACCAGCGTAGATCCAGATCATTCAGCACACTCCTGTAGCCTGGTAGCGATCTACGTGTGTATTGCTTGTTAGAAGCATGCCGTGCGTTTCATTAATGAAATGGCGAACTGTGCAGATCCTGATCAGACTGTGCAGATGCACAGGCTGATCTGGATCTACACAGGTCACAAAAGAAATACTCCCAATTTCTCCTGTTTCAGCCACATATATATGTATCAACCTTATTTCGGAGTCACATGCAGATCCTGGATTCACAGTATGATCTGGATCTACACTGGTCGCAAACTCAGAACCCCGTATCTCCAATAACAGTCACATACATACACATCAAACTTATTTTGGAGTCACTTAGTACCTGTGACGGTTTGAGTGTCTCTTTACGACATATCTGGTGGCAAATTTCCGTTGTCCGTCTTCGAGGCGTAGTCGAGTACGAATATACCATACAATTTTCCAATTTGACCCCATTGTTAAACGTACGTCAATTTTATAGTCGTGTTCTCAAATTCAACGTGGGACAATTCGTCACTAGACTTCAACAAGATGACTCAAATATATGGCATCAATTTAACTTTAAACGTACACTGTACATACACTCATAGGTTGAAATAACAGACCAATGTATATAAAGCATTAAATATACCAGTTTCAGTATGTGAAAACAAATAAATGAATGAATGTTTATTTTTACTCCCTGTTGAAAGACAATAGTATAGTCATTTAGGAGTAAAAAACATGCATTAACTTAATTATTTTTCACTTACTGATCAATACGTACTTTTATGTATATTTAATGCATTTAAAGACTTTGGTCCGTTACTTACTTCAACCTGTGCAAACTGAAGGAATAAAACCATGGGCTGTTGGGCAACATCCCATCGTTTTATTACTTATATTTACACTACAATTTCTGATAGTTCCAAAAATGTAAATAACTAAATATGGCGTTAAATTAAGAATAATCTTGTTTTACGTCATTTTGTCGCAATTCCCGGAACAGCGACGTTGCCGGTCAATTGCGTGCAGTTATTGACAACCTCGTGGAAATCAAACGAATTTTAACCAATCAACAACATGGCGCGACGTCACGTGGCTCTAATGTATTGTATTGGGATGTAAGCGCAATACGTCGAATGGGCCTTTTCATTATGAATTTATGGAAGGTGTAAATACATGTTTATGCCGTCAACACAGTGCGTATGTGCCGTGAAACACGGTGCCGTGAAACATTTTTTATATCCAGTCAATACTGTTTTTGCATTTTACAGCCATTTGTAGGTGTTGACTGGATAAATAGAATAGTAGGTTAGTGCCGTGAATGGGAAAACATATCTGGCGCGGCACGGAAACGGGATGTTCTCGGCAGAGCCTCGCCCATCCCGTTTCCTGATCCGCGCCAGATATTTTTTCCCATTCACGGCACTAACCTACTATTCTCTATCTATTTTCCTTATTCTGAACCAAAGTATATGTTGTGACCACTCATTTGAACCGTCTCGGCGAGACGGTTCAAATGAGTGGTCACAACATATACTTCAGATGAGAAATAAAGAAATTCTTGAGCCTTGCCGGATATTTTTTCCCATTCACGACACTAACCTACTATTCTCTATCTATTTTCCTTATTTCTGAACCAAAGTATATGTTGTGATCACTCATTTGAACCGTCTCGGCGAGACGGTTCAAATGAGTGGTCACAACATATACTTCTGATGAGAAATAAAGAAATTCTTGAGCCTTGCCGGATATTTTTTCCCATTCACGACACTAACCTACTATTCTCTATCTATTTTCCTTATTTCTGAACCAAAGTATATGTTGTGACCACTCATTTGAACCGTCTCGGCGAGACGGTTCAAATGAGTGGTATGAGTGGTCACAACATATACTTCTGATGAGAAATAAAGAAATTCTTGAGCCTTGCCGGATATTTTTTCCCATTCACGACACTAACCTACTATTCTCTATATTTGTGGTTACACTAGTCGCTTAATCCATAAATCCCCATTTCTCCACGCAGTCACAGCCACGTTTAATGCGACTAACTAACTATACATAATTATGTCGTTGTAACTTGTAAATATTTATATATTTCATGTTTGTTTCTTTTTCCAAGCATTGTTTACAGCTATCATTCAAACGTGTTGTAATAACTTTCTGTCAATGCCGTTGGAACTGATGGGAGTACTGACGACAAGTCATTTTACATACTGTACATGTATGTATTTTGAATAGTTTACCACTGCAATTCGATTTATCAACACAGTTAACTTGCTATAAAATATTCTCTTTGACAACCATAATAGTAGGTGATGCTGCGCATGCATATCTGGGGGCCGTTTCGCTAAACTTCGTACGAATAAAATGTTCGTAAGTGCATATTTAGAATAGTCTGTAAATTTCGATTGATTGATTTACAGCCTATGCTCAATACATGTTAAATCCAATAATTGTTTACAAGAACGCATTGTTAATGTGAAATTTACATACTATCATAAATTTGCACTTACGAACATTTTAGTTGTACGAAGTTTAGTGAAACGGGCCCTTGGGTCTGCACTGGTTGAAAAGGACAAAAGGACGCACTTTCACCATATCAGGCGCGGATCCAGGATTTCGGGTTAGGGGGGGGAGGCATAACTATTTTGCAATACTTGACTATATTATCGAACGAGCTAAGCCCGAAAAATGCATGGAATACATGGCACTTGGCATGAAACGTGCCTTGAAACTGGTAAAAAAATCTTTACTCGGATAATTTTAGGGGGGGGGGGGGGCGCGCCGGGTCCGCCCCCCCCCCTGTATCCGCCCATGCATATACAGTCAGATGTGTGCATATACATGGGCATGTACCAAACCAGCAATGGTCACCATGATTTTTGTTGTTGTTGCTTCGAGTTTAATGGCCTACCGTATCCGTGGTCAACATGAAAGGGTACCGGGGTACCAGGTGACCAGAATCCCCGTGCTATATCTTAATGGCGAATCTACGATATCCAAGTGCGTATCGCGGCGTATATCACGTGTCTATCTGCACGGTGTGCACACAGTGTTTGATAGTGGTAACGGTGCAATTGGGTATGGTCACGGGTACCGTGGCCACCGGACACCATCACTGTCTGTGTGATCGTAGAGATACCCGGGTAATCAGGGAATAGATATATATGGAAAGCCAAATCTACACAAACTCAAAGTATTAATGCTAGCTCTAAACAATTACAGCTAGCATTAAATAGTTAAGAGCTAGCACCAAATAATTTGAAGAGCTCTCTAAATCAATTTACTCTTTACTTAGAGCTAGTAATACTCATTTGAGTTTATGTAGATTCGGCGTTCCAGGAACAACAACTCTACATAAACTCAAATAATGAATGCTAGCTCTAAATAGTTAATGCTAGCTCTATAAGTATACATGTACTTAATGCTAGCTCTAAATATTTAATTCTAGCTCTAATTATGTAATGCTAGTTCTAATTATTTAGATCTAGCAATAATTATTCGAGTTTATGTAAATTTGGCGTTCCATAAATATATATATGGACTATGAATCCGATGTACGATATTTTATATAAGAGACGCGCCATGCGATTTTATAGTTTCGAAGATGTGTGATATCTCATGAAAAATATTTACAAAATATACGATATTTTCCGTAAATAACGTCGAAAGGTGACCGAAGTTACCAGGACAAATGCGGAATATAATTCAGCAATTGCACTGAAAATTTCGTCACCTGTCACCTGTCACAGAAAATATGGCAGTTTGATACCACCAAACTGCACATATACTAGTAAATTCCACATGATGCCAAAACCAAAGATATATTTGCTTCTCATTCCCAACCAACGTCACGGTGGTGAAAACGGCCGGACTCAACTGTGGTTTGCCAAACCTGAAAACAAAATTGAAATACGGTACAACCTCTCTAAACCGGACACTGGGGAAAATATGGATGATTAACTTAAATGTGTTTCGCTGTTATATACCTCTGATTATAGTGACTTTTCATGATTGTAAAACACTAGAATGTGTCATAAATCCACATATCCACTTACAGTGGAACATGTCCAAACTGGACACCCTGGGGACCTCACAGGGTGTCCCGTTTGGAGAGGTTCCACTGTATTGAAGCCGATACAGAGTATCTTGATCTGTACGTATCTGACGTCATCCGCATTCCCGAGTTGTGTCCCCTGGTTATGAGGAAAACTAGATATGGTACAGGTATGGGCGTGGGATAAATTACTTACAGCACGGTTGTCCGCATGTACGAGAGATAATCAGCCATCTGCCTCGTACCACAGGTTGAAGTACCGGACCGAGGTCTATAAATACATTACATATGCATAAAAGCAATAATAAATGAAAACAAAATAGGCTAATATTTTGTGTTACTCTCTCTATATACACATATACATGTACATGTATATGTGTATATAAAGGGAGTAAAAAAAATGTTTAGCTTATTTTTTTCTTATATGCATAAAAGCATCAATAAATGAAATCAAAATAAGCTAATATTTTTTAACTCCATCTATATTATACACATATACAATTATACATATATTTTTTAATTGATTGATGCTTGTATGCATATTTAATGTATCTATAGACCTCGGTCCTATTTACAGACCTATGCTATGTTATCGGATATGAACGCTTACACCGCTATCTTAATGGTTTGTCGTCTGCTGTTTGTTTTCTATTTTCCATTTTTATCATCAAAAGCATGTTTTGACAGAACTTTAAAATAATTTACAACATGCATTGACAGCACTTCAGAATCATTTCCATTGCAAATGATTCTGAAGTGCTGTTAAAACATGTTTTTATTGAGAAATAACGCAACATATAAAAGCAACAGAAGACGACAATTGTTGTGTGTAGCCGTCTAAGCGTTAAAGTGTTGTTTTCATTTTCGTAGAATATTATCTGTTTGTAAATCAAGCCTGTTTTCTGACTGTTCCACGAAATTCAGACTGAAATTCAGACTATTGCTATAAAACGGGGCGTTTTGATTTTGCTAGCAGTATAGCCATATACTAGATCAGTCAAAACCGCACACCCATTGTGTTTAATTTAGATCGGGTTCACTGTAATTTATTTAATTATCGTGTCTGTTCATGATTGAAAATCATACAAATTCATGGAGTGCTTAATTACAGTGGAACTTCTCTAAGCTGGACACACTGGGTTCCTCCCAGGTTGTCCTGTTTAGACAGATTTCACTGCATTTCAGTGTCATTTATCATATTACTTCATTCTATAATCTCTCAAGGTTCAACTCCATAGCATTGAACCTCTGGTTATAACAAACAACAACAAATGAAAAGTCATGCAGAGCATGATGTTATTAGCCGATCAAATCAGGGTTCAATATAAGTAAGTAATTTGTTTATTATAGTGACATGTGTTAAACGAAACAGGGAATATGTACAATATAATATTGACGAAAACACCCGGCCCTATGGACCTATATGTCACTTTCAAATGTTAGGTAACAAATGCATGTGTAAATATACAATATAAAATAAATAATTAGCACCTAGTTTGAGCAGTATATATCATGTATATGATTAAGTGTAGTAGGTAAAGCTGAATTGGCCTTAATTTCGCGACGCCACATCTGCTTAATACAGGCATCTTGACGTCCCGGAATCAGGGCCACTTCACGTTCAAAGTTGTCAATTACATGATAACAGTTCAGACAATGATCGACATTCAAGTGTTGTATCATACAATGTAGTACCGTGAGTGTGACCTGTGGGTAACGGATTGCACAGATACAATTGCCTGAGGTAGGTTATTATCGATGTATAGTATTGACAATGAAGGACTATTTACCAGATTACTTAATATATATATGTCCACATTTTAGTAGTTACGGAATCTCAGGGAAAAGTGAGAGAAGTGTTGATTTCCTCCCCAACCAAATTCTCAAGAAAAGAAATTGAATTCTATTAGAAAAATTGGGGCCCCGAAAACAATATTAATAGGAAATAAAATTTGATGTAGAAAAAAAATTGATCAATTTTTTAAAAAAATTGAAGAAAAAAAAATAAACATTTGGAAAAAAAATTGAAATTTTTAAAAAAAAAAATGAAAAATAATGCTCGCTACCGGAGCCCGGATTTTTTTTTAATAGTCCTATATTCATCTACATATATCTGCACAGGTTCACATATTGCCACAATATTGTCAACACAGTTTACGGAAATGTAATATAATAATACGGTCATGATATTAGTTAGGCATGCAGAAACATATTTTTAGCAAAGGGATATCCCATTCATCAGTCCAGTCGAATACAAATTTTACTTAACAAAGTGACCATATTAATTAACGTACTCAACAAAATGTACCAGTCGAATTGACGTCATGCGTATTCAGGCACATGCCCAGATTGGCCTTGATAACGTTGTCACTTGTTTATCGATTTAAATGGTTTAAATCGACTCGAAGCTTACGTTCAACGAACTCGATTGAACTGCACGCCTTCCAATGATTTAAATACGCAGCACGTTTAAATAGTCAATTACGTTTTTTTAATGTGCGCACTGGTCATTTAAAAAGGGGCCCATCCGTGATTTTTTGCGCGATGTCGGGCGCAAGACAATCAATAATTTGCGGCATTGATAATACTTAAGGGGGATTGTCGCAATCGCGCGTGCTGGATGCATCACTGCCTTCCCTGCATGATACGTAAACAAATCAAAGTTCGCTATGAAGGGCAATTCTTCGTTTTGATTGGTGGAAAATTTTGTGAATATTAACTAGCGTCAAATGACGCGCATACGCGATCCAATGGGATAAACCCGAGATGCTGGGGTTGCTAGTCGGAGGAGATTTTGAGCAGAGGTCGATTATAAATTAGCCGATATGAAACTGCAATATGAAGCAGCTAGAACAGTTACTGGTCTAACCCGTTCAGTTTCAATTAATAAACTTGTCCAAGAAATTGGATGGGTGTCGCTATCAGACCGAAGAAAAATACAAAAATTAGTGTTAATATTCAAAGAAAAGGCAGGTAAACTTCCAACCTATCTACACGAGCTATTCCCACAACTCGTCGGAGAAAATAATCCATATGAATTGCGTAATAGGAACAATTGTATTACATTAGCCAGGCGAACAGAAATCTACTCTAAATCTTTTATACCATCTTCATTAGCATTATGGAACGAGTTAGATGACGAAATTAAGAATTCCCCCTCCTTAGCAACATTTAAAGCCAAACTAAAACAGCTGTTCAAACCGGCAATTGTTCCAGCATACTACCTGATAGGTGAAAGAACACAATCAGTTTATCACGCCAGCATAAGAAATCAATGTAGCAATTTAAATTCAGATCTATTTATAAATCATCTACGAGAATCCCCATTATGTCACTGCACACAAGACGTTGAAAATGCCGAGCACTACTTTTTCAAATGCACATCATTCAACCAACAACGCCAGCAAATGTTTACAGCAACCCGTCAACACAACCCCTTGTCAATAGATACTATACTGTTTGGAGACGAGTCAAAAGAATAAGAATCGAATGCTACCATTGTCAAAGAAGTTCAGCGCTACATAAAACTCACTCGTCGTTTTAATAATTTCAATAATGAGTAGACTCACTAACATGTTTCTGTTTTATAGGGAAAATAATCAACTTACATGGTGGCCCGATTTTTTTATGTCAAGCGGTCTGAATTCACTGGAGAGTGTAACACGAATATATATGCATGCTTGTTTTGTTGTTTTTTATCGTTTATTTTTCGTACATGTTTTTTGCTCTATATATCATTACATTATACCGTATATTTCACCGTCATTATACCACATGTTTAATACTTGTAATAAGCATTTGACTGTAGCTAACGTTGTACAAACTTGTAGCCCAACCCGTTTGCTCTCTTTACCAGAAATTTGTTTATTGTACAATTATTGTAAATTGTAAAAAAAAAAAAGAGCAATAAAATATGTTTAAACTATAAATTAGCCGAATAAACACATTTTACGCGATTATACGTGGCTGAAACTTGTTCTGTTTAATAAATAAAAGCTTTAAATTCGCCCAATAATCGGCGTATGTTGGCGTATATGGCCATTAGAGCCAACTATGGACTTAAACAACAACAACTTCCGGGTTCAATCTCTTCCGGCGTTCAGCTCATTACGTATTCAAAATTGTGTTATTTGGCTATATTTAAAGTTTTAAACGGAGATAATGGCCAAAAATGCAGTGGAAGTGATGCAGCAAAATTCGCGTTCGTAGATTATCGAATAGCGGAGAAAAGGGTTGCTACAAACTTTTTCAGAATTCGATGGATGACCAATATATTAGCCGATCTATAAATAGATCGGCTAATAATAAACATGATCCAAAAACTAAACTGTCGGAGTTAATTGAATGAGGGGTGATCAACAAGTGTCTTGATGCTTCTATATATAACGGTGCCTGTTGCATTTGTATTCATGGCTGAAATCAACTATCACTTTTATGCACACTTATCAAGTATCATGATGATACGTTCAGTACCGTGAGCTCTGTAGTTTTAAAGTAGCATAGCGGGTCACAAATTTACCGAGCCCCGCAGGGGACGCAGACTTAATTTGTTTTATTAATTAATTCCCACGAAATGACAATTCGTTCCCTCAATTTAACAATTCGTTCCCACGAATTAACAATTCGTTCCCACGAATTAACAATTCGTTCCCTTAATTTAACAATTCGTTCCCACGAAATAACAATTCGTTCCCACGGGAACGAATTGTTAATTCGTGGGAACAAGGTGTTATGGGAACAAATTGTTATATCGTGGGAACGAATTATTAATTAGTGGGAACGAATTGTTAAATTGAGGGAACGAATTGTCATTTCGTGGGAACGAATTTTTAATTCGAGGGAACGAATTTTTAATTCGAGGGAACGGATTGCTATATCGTGGGAACGAATTGTTAATTCGAGGGAACGAATTGTTAAATTGAGGGAATAATTGTTATATCGTGGGAACGAATTAATTAAACAAAAGTCCATGTCACTTGTGGGGCTCCGTACAAATCCATAAGTATTGCGCTAACTGAAAAAAACACTGATTCATAATTCCAGCACAAAAATATTTACACAATTCCCTAACATTTGATTGGCCCGTAGCAAGTCTCTGTCCAAAATTTATATCCCAGTAAACTCCCATATGCCGAACTACTTTCCGTAACCGTGAGGCGGAGTTAAAATAATTCTTAAGAAAACGGAAAATAAACACATTTTCTTGATGAATTTATTTCAAATGCTGGAATTATCAGGAATGAATGGCCTTTTTGTGGAATTTATCGGGGTATAAACTTGGAAAATTCGCGGGAATACTGGACGAAGGCCTGGCCTTCGTCCAGTATTCCCGCGAATTTTCCAAGTTTATACTGGCCTTCGTCCAGTATTCCCGCGAATTTTCCAAGTTTATACCCCGATAAATTCCACAAAAAGGCCATTCATTCCTATAATAATAACCCAAAACAAAACGCAAATCAGTATACATTGTATATATAATATAATAATTGAAATAAAGACAGTTTTGTAAATACATGTAGTTTATTTAATTTCGCATGATAACTAATCTGCGAATAAATAGTATAATCATCTAAAACATGGATACATTCTACTGGGCTTTCTTTATTTCCTAAATCTGACGGGTACAGTAGTCGGCAAATATAACAAAATCGAAAGATGCGATGGCTCGAAAGATGCGATCACTCGTAATAAATGTGCGGTTCCGTGGCATTTCGAGCCATCGCTATTTCACTGTATATATATATATATATGGAAATTTGGAAATGTGTCAGACGGATACGGCATGTTGTCAATGTCAGCTAGATACACGCGGAGAGTGTAACTTTTATCACACAAATGTATATACATGTTCTAGAGCTTAGAAAGTTGACATGACGGTTTACTTCTTGCATTTTCCCATTTTGTTTAGCATTCAAGGAATTCAGGCATTTCCGACCATGACTTTTCTAGAGCCGTAAAGGTAATAACAGAACTAGGCAATTACAACTTTTAGACGTCAGACACAATTGCATTAAGTGCTAATATGAATTATTATTCATAGTTTGTGAGATATAGCAATTTGAAAGTTGGGATTTATTTTTTATCCACCTGATAGTTTGAATTGTTTCTGAGGCACGTGAATACCTTTGATTTGCGAGTGCGCTTGCGCATGAGTAGGTGGTATATTTGTACGTGCCAAAGAAACTGTGTTATATCTTATTAGTATCAGATCAGGTACATGAATACTGTTTAAAAAAGCGTGACAAATTAGTAGTACATGTATATTTATATGATCGTTTGAAGATCTATCTCTGTTCAATAGTTGTACATCGCCCCTTGGACTACAATACAGACTTAATATGACCACATTGACAGTATCTTCTTCAGCAAATCTCCGTACATGGTTGTGAACATGGCCGACTTTCTTTAATCCTGCTCCGTCTAATGTCGTGACTGCCGACCCTAATGATTCGGGGTTACTCAGGACGGGTCGCGAGTTTCACCTGTCACAGGTTCAGCGTCTGTGCGCAGAGTTAGATGAAACGAAATATGCGTGACTGTGACTGGAGACATTTGGCTTACATCGTCTTTGCGATCAGTGTAGATCCAGATCAGATTATGCTAATGCGATCAGTGTATACCCAGATCAGACTGCGCAGTCTGATCTGGGTCTGCACTGTTCGCCATTCTGTCTTGAAATACCTGATTGATTCTAACTAACACAGTGTCATTATTTATCATGCTGAAGAAAGGCGCCGCCAGTAAATACAAGCCATAATCCCCAATTTGTTATTTACTCACAGGCAAGTTAACGCCGTATCATCCGATTCGGACCAAACAAGGCATACGTCTTATAATATTGTAACCTGACGCGCCACGACAAAACTAATTGTCTCGCACCACATGTACATAGTATTTCGGATAGGGACATTGAATTCTAAACATTCTCGCACTCAGCTCCACAATTATGGAATTCGTTAAACTCTCAATACATTTAAAATGTCAACTAAACATTCAATAATTATACAATCTAATGCGAATCGTTCGTAGTTCACGCCCCTCGTATTTAATGCTAGTTAATTCGTAGTTATTATTGACGTCAAATTATTACATGTATTTGTATATAATTGTATGTGCACAATATTTTTTAATGTAATTATATAGTGAGGATCACAGGCCAGGCCAACTGTGTCGCCCACGTTAAATAATGTATAAATAAAAAAAATAAAAATAAACAGTCTGTCAATGTTGTCGCAATGTTGGTACCCGCTACTGCAGGGGCGCCGGAAGCATCATAAGATTGGTCCGGCGAATCTACTGGGTGTCCCCGGTATCCACCCAAAGTGTATGTTGTTACCACTCAGTTGAATCGTCTCGCCGAGACGGTTCAACTGAGTGGTAACAACATACACTTATGATAAGAAATGAGAAAAATGCAGAAAAATATTTACTTTCCATTTTGTGTATACATGAATTACAAATATGTTAAAATTATTGATCCGGCAGTGGCCGGACCTGCCGGACCTGTTCCGACGACCCTGTACTGCTGTCCTTGGGAATTAGACAAATATAATTCCTAGGGGTTTGTCCAACGCACATCCCGTATTGGATAACATTCCCGGGGATGGATGCAGCGAGTTGAACAACATGCACATCAAACCATTGTGGAGATTTCTACACAACCGACAGCGTTAATCTTGTCCAGATTAGCAACGTTTCCGAACATCTATTGGCAACGCCAACACGCAATCAAACAGTTTGATTGTCTGAGCCTGTGCTGTAGCACAGCTCAGGCTCAGCAAACCAAACTGTTTGATTTCAAACACAATATTCAAGTATTTTCAAAGAAATAAATTGACAAATATTGGCATGGTTAGCGCAAGTGGTAGTGGGCATGTATTTAACAATTATACCAGTGATCCTGGTAATGTAAATTAATGGCGGCCATCTTGGACGCCATTTCGGATTGTGAATGAAATCTACCGAGCTTATTGGTCGTGACTGCCAAAATATTACAGCTATGAATTTTTATAAAAAAATAAAATAAAGCTTATGGTAGCCATTATAAACATGTAAATATATAAACTGTTATTTACTGATTTATAAGAAGCCAATACACTGTACGTACGAATTATACCAATTTACGAGATCGTTATTGACAAGTTGTCTCTGTGGCGCAATTGGCTAGCGCGTTCGGCTGTTAACCGAAAGGTTGGTGGTTCAAGCCCACCCAGGGACGAAATATATTTTTCGTTTTTTTTTTGTTCTATTTTGCCCCAGACTTTCTATAAGTTTTGTTGGCGCAATACGTACTATATGTGTTACTGTATATTGTATTCTGTAAATTAATACAATTCATAAAGTAAAATATCTGCGCTGGGGGTAGGTTTGGCTGTCTAGTTCTGGGGGCCGTTTCACTAAACTTCGTACGACTAAAATGTTCGTAAGTGCAAAATTATGATCATCTGTAAATTTCACACTAACAATGTTTTCTTGCAAACAATTATTGGATTTACATTTATTGAGCATAGGCTGCATATGCAGCCTATGCTCAATAAATGTAAATCCACCAATTGATATTTCAAGACGATCCTAAATTTGCACTTACGAACATTTTAGTCGTAAGAAGTTTAGTGAAACGGCCCCCTGGTCCCTGGTAATTTCCTGTGTATAATTACCAACGTAATGATTGAATAGCGTACTAATATCTCTGTGCAACCTCTATACAACAGCCACAAAACTGACTGTTGTAGAGAGGTGATTTGTAGTATGAAGGTTAAACATATACAGTGAAACCTCTCTAAACCGGACACCCTGGGAGGTCCCCAGGGTTTCCGGCTTAGAGGTAAATGACCAAGAAACTCATACAAAATTAGACCACATGTGTTTTCTTGGTGTCCGGTTTAGAGAGGTTCCACTGTAATTGTGATTATACAATAGTGGTTGTTACAGAGAGTGTATGGAGGCGGATGTTGTAGAGCGGTGACTGTTGAAGGGGGAGGATGTGGTGGGGTGCCGGTAATATTATGGTTGGTCGTTACAGGGGGTGGTGGTGTGTTGTATATATTTGATCGTTCACATTCAAGATGCCTGAATTACTCTGGAACATCTCTAAACCGGACACCCTGGGGGGAATCCGAGGGTGCCCGGTTTAGAGAAGTTCCATTGTTTGTTTTATTTTATTATTGATTAAAATAATGCACGTTACAGAGGGTGGGCGGTGTTTGGGATGCACCGTTCACGAATATTCCACTGTTGTCATATGCCTGGTTAACTTTGTAACCTGTCTACACCAGAAAGCCACAAGGGTGTCCAGTTTAGAGAGGTTCCATTGTAAGAATGAACTAATTTACAGTCAAAGCACAATGCGTCACAATGCGTCACAGGGGCCCGCTTCACTAAACTTCGTACGACTAAAATGTTCGTAAGTGCAAATTTAGAAATGTCTGGAATTGAAATTGATGGATTTACATTTATTGAGCATAGGCTGCATATGCAGCCTATGCTCAATAAATGTAATTCCAATAATTGTTTACAAGAAAACAGTGTTAATGTGCAATTTACAGACTATCATAATTTTGCACTTACGAACATTTTTGTCGTACGATGTTTAGTGAAACGGGCCCCAGGTTTTTCAGTTTAGTGAGGTTCCACCGTTCATGGTTTATTATTCTGTAAAAGTCATGAAAGTAAGAAGCTAAGTATGTTATTATATTTAAATTACTAGTTAGTGGCGTCGTGTTCCGCTTTCACCCCAAACTGACAATGTGAAATACGAATTATGAGAAATAAACTAAAATATTTTTGCCGAAATAGCAGATATTTAAATAATAATAACAAAAATGTGGCTGTGAACTTGAGAAATGCAGCTTATGGGTTTTACAATCAGCGTATATCCAGATCAGCCTGTGCATCCGCACAGTCTGGTTAGGATCTGCACTGTTCGCCATTCCATCAATGAAACACCTGTCATGCGTCTAACAAGCAATACTGATCGGTATCAGGTTACAGGAGTGTGCTGTCAGATCTGGATCTACACTGGTCACGAATCCCACACGCCCCATTTCTCCAGTCACAGTCAAAAATACACGGTGTATGGTGGGTATTAGGTCAGTTCATTTGTAGGTCACGTGAAATGACGGGTGATAAAACGTACCGTGGAACGTTTGCGACCAGTGTAGAGCCAGATCAGACTGCAGTCTGATCTGGCTCTACACTGGTCGTAATTCAAGTAGCAAGGTATATTTTTAAATCTTCAAAAAATAAATACGGTATATCCATGTTTAATGTGACTACGTAGGATGATCAGGATCTACGCTGGTGAAAAATAACGTATTAACAAAGTCCTCCCGCTCCGACCAATTTATAAAATTATTAAAATTCTTTATGAGAATGTTTGATTAAAATGCGATTATGGCCTTAAAAGTGGCCCCGCCGTAATAAAGCATATCTTACATCGATCGCGATATTTACAGACCAGTGTAGTAGATACAGGGGGCCGTTTCACAAAACTTCGTACGACTAAAATGTTCGTGCAAAATTATGATAGTCTGTAAATTTCACATTAACAATGTTTTCTTGTAAACAACTATTGGATTTACATGTATTGAGCATAGGCTGCATATATGCAGCCTATGCTCAATACATGTAAATCCATCAATTGAAATTTCCAGACGATCCTAAATTTGCACTTACGAAGATTTTAGTCACGCAGGGGACGTATAATTCTTTTTTTATTAATTCGTTCCCATGAAATAACAATTCGTTCCCATGGGAACGAATTGTTAATTCGTGGGAACGAATTGTTATATCGTGGGAACGAATTGTTAATTCGAGGGAACGAATTGTTAATTCGTGGGAACGAATTGTCATTTCGTGGGAACGAATTGTTAATTCGAGGGAACGAATTGTTAATTCGAGGGAACGAATTGTTATATCGGGGGAACGAATTGTTAAATTGAGGGAACGAATTGTTATTTTGTGGGAACGAATTAATAACAAAAATCCATGTTACCTGCGGGGCTCCGTACGTAGTAGATCTACTATATATATTCGGGGTACGAAATTTAGATATTTCTACAAAATGGACAACGGTAAACCGAATACACCTGATCAGTGCTTTTTACTGAGTCTGTGCTGGCATTTTCAATACGGTTATATTCGTTATCTCTACAGAATCCCCAAAATATGTGGTCAGGTATCTGAGTTATCGTTTGAAATCACAGTGACACCTCTCTAAACCGGACACCCTGGGGACATTCCACACTGTACTGGGGACATTCCACACTGTACTGGGGACATTCCACACTGTACTGGGGACATTCCAGGGTGTCCGGTTTAGAGAGGTGTCACTGTGAAACTTGCATATAGCTACTTCAAGACACGCGTGTGTGCTTTGCGATCATGCACAGATATTATCATCGGAGATAAACGGCAACGAAGCATATTAAAATTAAGCAAAGAGAGAGAGAGAGAGAGAGAGAGAGAGAGAAGAGAGAAGAAGAGAGAGAGAGAGAGAGAGAGAGAGAGAGAGAGAGAGAGAGAGAATGACGATGTGCATTTCGTGTCTATATTAACCCCTACCTAACTATTTACTACTTACTATATATAATACCACACACAGTGACTATGCCGGATATACGGGTATATGGGTTTCACTTCATAACCCAAATGACGATAGGTGATGCTAATGCAGTGGAAATTGGGGTGGTGTATCAGATCACATGACTTAACAAAACAATGCATATATCAAAAATATAGAAATCCCCCGAAAAAAATAATACAATGGAATCCCTCTAAACCGGACACCCTGTGAGGTCCATCAACAATAGGACGGCTCTCAATAATTCACCCAGAACACCTTTTAAGCATGGTTTGCTTTGTTTTACTGTAATTTATGTATCCGATGATGAATGAATGTTCATGATCGCAAAGCACAAATTATGTTTTAGATGAGCAATGTGCCTGATTTACAGTGGAACATCTCTAAACCTGACACCCTGGGGACCCCAAGGGTGTCAGGTTTAGAGATGTTCCATTGTAATACTGCAATACATGAATACACTAATGTATGTGCCACGTTTTGCTGAATCTTTTGGCCATCTAGCACATTAAATCTTAAAAATATTTAAATGTAAGTACTTTTTCATCAATAACAAAAAAATTCACCAAATTATTTTATTTGTTGAAATTCCGTCAAATATTGATTTTATTGGGAACAAAAACTATTTTCATATGGGAATTTAACATGACGGCTAAAAATAGATTTTTTAAATTCATTTTTATTTGTGGACCGATTTTCAAAACCTAACTTTTGTTTTATTAATTACATCATTTCCAAACTATCTAGCCAGGTTTCGGAGTCAATTTCCTTTTTTGATTCCTCCACCAGCGCTTCCACCTCTTTTTTTTCCATGTTAAATTCCCATAGTAAAACCGGTTTTCGCGATAAAATCAATATTTGATGGAATTTCATCATACACAAAAAAGGGGGAGGGTGACTTTTTTGTTATTGGTGAAAAAGTACTTAAATTTAAATATTTTTTAGATTTAATGTGTTCGTCGGCAGAAAAACATGTAACAGACAATAGACTTACTGTGCAGGTGACATATTGCTACGCTGGCCGCAACTACAATAATCCCCTATTCATTTGTCGCCATTATGAAAATTGCAGTGTCAGCAGTTTTTAAAGTACGTGTACTTGAATAAGGACAATCCTTCAATAGATTAACCAACGTTCATCAGAAAATGGTTGTTACAAACGTGACTACTCCTGATAAAGCCAAAGAAATACGTACAATGGATCCAATCTGAAACGGACCAAAACAACGAGTCCCAATGGTTATCCACAGTGCATGTAATTCCGTTATTTTCTTTTAAGGAATAAAAAACATGGGCTGTTTTTGTCTGTTTAAAGTGCGTGGAGTCCGAACGACTCCTCGCAAACTTTAAACAGACCAAATGTATTGTTCACCCCAGTAAACGCAACAGCCCATGGTTTTATTACTTATATTTACACTGAATTTGCTGATTCAAAAATGTAAATAACCAAATACGGCGTTAAAATTGAGATTTATCTTGTTTTACGTCATTTTGTCGCATTTCCTGGAACAGCGATGTTGCCGGTCAATAGCGTGCAGTTATTGACAGCCTCGTGGAAATTAATAACGTCGAACGAACTTTAACCAATCAACAACATGGCGCGACGTCACGTGTGTCTAATGGATTGTATTGAGTTGTAAACGCAATACGTCGAATGGACGTTTGCATTATGAATTTATAGGTGTAAATATTAATATAATACAGTACAAAAATGTCGACATTATAGTAACAAATACAATACAATACAATACATTTTATTCACTCTAAGCCACATACGTGACACACGAGGTATACAATAGATTACATAATACGACGATGGGTAAAAATACAAAATGCATATGTATAAGCTCACTAGTCATTATAACCATAAAGCATTTCTTATAAAAATAGCTAAATTTCTTAATTGCTTTCCAGATTTTTTCTCAAATAGCTGTGCGAATTTTAAAATATTTGGTCTTCTAAAATAAAATGGCTTGATATACCGTTTTCGAACTTCATCATAGAAGCGGCACTCGAAAAGGAAATGAAACTCGTCACCCAGAGCACCAGCGCCACATTTGTTGCAGACCCTGCTTGCTCTCGGCACATCTGTCCATCTACCAGTTTCGACCGCCAGTCTATGATTACAAGTTCGAAATCTGGTCAATAGCATATAAGCTCGCATGAGAATTTATTTAATCGATAATTCCAAGACATTTCGATGTGTTTTGCAATCATGAACATACATCATCCACATATAATGTCTCTGTGGCGCAATCGGCTAGCGCGTTCGGCTGTTAACCGAAAGGTTGGTGGTTCAAGCCCACCCAGGGACGGTATATTTTTCTGAATATTTTCTTACCCATTCAGCATTTCCGACATAACCCCCATTCTTCTACTGATTTATTTAAATGACTACATATCAAACTTTTACAAATAAACGCAAGAGTAACAACGGTTTTCCTCAATGTGGCAGAAAAACCAGAGTACCTGAACAAATGAGTACCTTTTTCGAACATAAACCAACAAAGCACAAGGAGAATGCAACTTTAATCACATTATCAATAAAACTATGTGTGCACAGTTGTGGTGCGGGTAAGTGGAAAATTTCAAATGGTGCGTATTTAACATCATTAAAATAAACAAGAAAATGTGGCTTGTCGGCACACGAATGCGCCCGGTGGAAGATTGGAGAAAATGTGGCAAAGTTAATTAACCAAAAGTATATATAGGTACATAAATATCGGATTTCCTATCTGTATGTTTAAACACAATGCTGATATGCCCATTTAAGAAGGTCTAATGTGTTTTACTTCCTGGCCGAATAACGGACCAAAGTGCCTACTGTCTATTCCACGTTTTGTTGCCGACAAACTTTTGGCTATTAAACACATTAAATCTAAAAAAATATTTAAAAGTAAGTACTTTTTTTATCAATAACAAAAAAGTCACCCTCCCTCAAAAAAATTATTTGATGAAATTCCATCAAATATTGATTTTATTGCGAAAAAAAACCCGATTTTCCTATGGGAATTTAACATGGGGGATAAAAAGAGATTTTTTTAAATATTTGTTTTATTTGTGGACCGATTTTCAAAATCTAACTTTTGTTTTCTTAGTTACATCATTTTCAAGCTATCTCGCCAGGTTTCGGAATCAGTTTCAAAAACTTTGGGAAATTTACTCCCCATGTTAAATTCCCATAGGAAAATAGTTTTTTCGCAATAAAATCAATATTTGATGGAACTTATGTGACTTTTTTGTTATTGATAAAAAAGTACTTACTTTTAAATATTTTTTAGATGTAATGTGTTTAATAGCCAAACGTTCGTCGGCAGCAAAACGTGCAACAGACAGTAGGTGTATAGTTAGCATGCTGCGAGGTATTAGCGTAGGTAATTTTAGCATATCTTCTTTCTCTCTGTCCGTTAACGGCCGCATCCGGTGCTATCTTAGATTTCACAAAGAAACTTTAATTCAATACCTTCAAGATGTTAATCGTATTGTGCGGAAACCGACTCTCTTCTCGAATGTTTACCCCGGTACATGTGACTAACCCAAGGTGCATGATCACGTGGTTACAATAACAACAACGTCGCCCACTCCAAAGTAAGTATTATTTGATATTTCCTTAATATGCAACGGATTTTTATGAAATATGGTGCAGCAAACGCGTCTTCATGAGATGCATTTGGTCGTCCAGGGAGTTCGGCACAGACTTATGTCGTTTTTGCGAAGAATCGATTTCCGTGTCGATAGACACGGAAATCGATTCTTCGCAAAAACGACAGAAGTGTGGGCGGAAATACAGAGATCACCAAATGCAGCTTAACAAGACGCGTTTGATGCGCCATATTTCATCAAAATCCGTTACGTAATAAAATAATACGTACTTTGAATCAGATGGATTCTGGAAGTTTCAGTACTTGTTGTTGTTAGTACCACGTGATCATACACCTTGTAACCCATACGTATGGAAGCGTCCTGGTGCAAATGCCCCCCAGGGTGTCCGATCTGTTGATGTTCCACTGTTGACATCAACCATGTTATCACCCTGTGACACATTTTAGTGCTTTGCAATCATCAACAGAACAGCCATTACAATGAGATATACGTAACTGAAACCCATTAAAATTAAACAGACAGTGTGGTTTAGAGAAGTTCCACTATAACATGGTAACACAGTGGAACCCCTCTAAACCGAACACTAAGTAAACACCTGCGATCTTATTTGTTTATGAGTTTCTTGGTCATTTATCTCATGTGATAATGTCTGTTCGTGATCGCATATAGCACACAACTATGGCCCGGACTGATCAAATGCCTGATTTACAGTGAAACGTCTCTAAGCCGGACACCCTGGGAACCTCCCAGATCGATGGATTTACATTTATTGAGCATAGGCTGCATATGCAGCCTATGCTCAATAAATATAAATTCAATAATTGGTGTCCGGTTTAGAGAGGTTTCACTGTACACGAAGTAATGTTGATTGGTGTACCCATCGAAAGCTTAAATGAAAATTGGCATTGACCTTGCGCACAGGGGCCGCATTCCAGCCAATCCGGCTTACGGTGACAGATATAGTAGGTAGCCGAATACTTTAACGCCTATCTCGGACAGACATTCGGACAGATGGACAGAAGTACGGACGAACAGACAGACAGGGTGGCGATTATATGTACCCCGCTAATATTGGAGAAGTGGACTTACAAACCATATTTTCTTGTGGCAATGCCCAGGACCATGTGTGGCAAGTCACGTTCTCGCATAAACCGGTTACATACCCTTAGATGGTGATCAACACATTGACGAAAAAACTTAATATTATCATTAAAGCATCATCTTTGAAGTCACACACAATTAACGCATAAAGGAGACCGTTTCTCGCCAGTGTTTCGGGCCTTTCAAACCCAGTGTCTATATCATAGGTGTTATTCAGTCAGCGATTTCGTGAGTCGCTCATCGCTCCTCGAGTTTTTCTCTCACCGTTTTCATACAAAACATCTAGTGTTTGAAAGAATGTTTGCACCGCGTATACAAAGGTTTAAAGCGCTACGAGGCGTGCAAGAGACTATCAAATACGTCCTTGAATGACTGTACCGAGCCGTTATAGTTGTTGACTGTAGAAGTACATCACCCGTTAGTCATGGTAACCTTTCACCCCAAAGCATCTTGTTTCTAAGTTGAAATGCCACGAATAGCCTACTGCGAACAGTGTATGCACGTTTAGGCACGTGTTGTACGAGACATATGACAGTGAAACCTATCCACACCGGATACCCTGGGAAGTACTTCACCCGTTAGTCATGGTAACCTTTCACCCCAAACCATCTTGTTTCTAAGTTGAAATACCACGTAGAGACTACCACGTATACAGTGTAGACACGTGACATATGATACATATGGCACTGAAACCTCTCCAAACCGGACACCCTGGGGGTCCCCGGGGTGTCCGGTTTGGAGCGGTTCAACTAAAAGTTATCAAGATCTACAATATTTGTCAAAAAAAATAGTTCTCAGATGATTAACCCTTTCACCGCCAAGTATCTGCATTTGATGTTCCTATTTTAATTTGTAGACTGTTCCTTTCTTACGAAACGTGGTGTGGATCAAACATTCTTAAAACACTGGCAAACACTGCAGATCCTGATGAGACGGCTCGTTACGAGCCGGCTCATCTGGATCTGTAGTGTTTGTAAACATTGAATTATGGCCTGTGGCGCTGAAAGGGTTAATGAACTAGTTCAAACATTAGCATTATCAGCATTAGCATTATTAGGGTGAATAACAGGGTTGGTACCCTTTACAGCTCCAGAAAATTCGAGCTATTGTCCGGGGTGAATAGAGTACAAGCGTCCAAAAACTAAACATATGCTTACTCATTAACAAATCAAATAAAACGTTCAAGAAAACAGGATGAGTTAAATAAATAAAAGCGATGCGGCCACATCTTCTTTGTGTGGTCAGTGTTGTGGCTACCTTTGCTACTGGTGTTTGGCGTTTAATGACCGGAAATCATCGCTCTAAAACAATCAGTTGCCATGGAAACGTGGACCACAAAAAACACAGGAATATCAACAATGGGGTCACTGTGATGGTTCAGAGAAGGGAAAATGTCTATGTTAACCACTAGATTTGTCAGCTGACACAATATATCATATTTGAGCGCTACGGTTGGTCGGTCAGCTGATAAAAAGAAGAAGCGTAGCCCCAGATTAGCCTGCGAATTCAGGGCCTACCCGGTCCAACATTCAGGTACTAAATAGATGAACTGTCCAAGACAGTTACAACACAATGGGATTTATCTAAACCGGACATGCTTGGAGGTCCCCAAACATGTCCCATTTGAGTGGTAGAGTCGGACTGTCAGTTAACATGCGCGTAGTCTGATCAGGGCTCTGCTGTTCAACATTCAGTCATTGAAGTAACTGTATTGTAGTTAAGCAATTACAGTAGAACTTTTTCTAAACCGGACACCAAGAAACACATACTTAGAATAATTTATATCGGGTCCTAGTATCTGTTCGTGATCGCATAGCACACAACTATGGCTTAGAATGATCAACTACCTGATTTACAGTGAAACCTCTCTAAGCCGGACGCCCTGGGAACCCCCAGGGTGTCCTGTTTAGAGAGGTTTCACTGCACATTTCAACGCGATCTCTCTGAGCTGGACATACCCGGAGATCCCCATGGTGTCAGGTTTAGATAGGTTTCATGGCAATGAAGGTATATGAGCTACATTGATGTTTGGATCATTAGCTGCATGTTAAATCCACATAGACATCTTCCCGATGTCTATTGGGATTTAATATGGGGAGTACGAACAACCAATCGCTATATCACCAGATAAGAAAGTAAGTAAAGTTTAATCAGTATCAATCCAATACAAGAGGATTATGACTGAATGGAATGACTAATGTAACTAACTACAACTACAAATACTAACATACATACATACATATATATATATATATATGTGGCATGAAATGCAAAAAAAAACATGCACAACATGTTAGACTGGATAATAGTTACCGATTGATTGATTTGCGGGTTTCTACACAATCATTAACACATGGGATTATTAAGATATATGTCAGCACACACAACATGCCCAATTGGAATGATAGTTGGAACCATCAGCCGACAAATTTGACAATCTTACAAGACAAATTCAAGAGATCACTGATAATTACTGAACACGATATTCTACTAAAATTATATATATATATATATATGTGTGTTTATTAAAGTCTCATCAATGTACATACACAAGATATTACTACATAAAACAGTAAAACAGTACATTGTCATTCTGAATTAGAATTATAGGAGACTAGTCACATACATGTGATAAAATATATATGAGCCACTCATCTACTTGTCACTAATATTTGAACATGTAACTATTTGTAAAAATGCAATAACCGGTGGATTTGCCCTTGTGTCTGCGCTTATCCTGGTTAAAACAATCAATGACAACGGCAACTGGTGTTACGTTTATTGCTTGTTTGCGTCTCATATACACGGCAAGTCTGGCTTTATTGCAGTTGTTCACGCCTCCACGCATCGGCTTATGCGAAATACATTGTAAATGATACGTAATTAATGCCAACAGTAGGCGTAATGTACACAACTGTCGGAATGACAGTCGTGTTCAACGATTACCTTGGATCCGGAAATATAATACAGTGGAACTTCTCTAAACAGGACACACTGGGGAGTTCCCTAGGGTGTCCGGTTTACAGATGTTCCACTGTAAATCAGACATATGACTATGCCAAGGTATGCGGCTGTGCTTTGTGAACTTTGAACAGGCTTATCATCATACATATACACCAATGAAGCCCATACAATTAAGGATAGACAGACTGCCTGCGTGTCCGGTTTTAGAGAGTTTCTACTGTAGCATCACTGGAAGAACGGGCATGGAACTTTTCTACAGCCACCGCGTTTTTGGTTGCTCGTCTCAGTTGATAATGCCTCGTGAGCGTATTTCTATACGTGGCTTCTAATCTCACTTTATAAGTCACTTGATTTCTATGTATGCGGTGTGCAAAACGGGAACCCTTATGGAAGCTGGGCATTAATGTGGAATAATGACAGACCAGCGAGGGGCCAAGTTCGGCCCCTTCCTGTCCACCGGATTGAGTTCCATAATACCGTGTTACAATCGGACGTCTTTTCAAAATCGCCAACCATTTGTGGCTGTGATTGTGAAAATGGAGCTTATGACGTTTGCGACCAGTCCGATCCGATGCGGATGCGCAGTCCGGTCTGGGTCTGCACTGGTCGAAATTTTGCCAGTGAACATTCTGTTGTGAATCTAAGAAACAGTAAGGATCATTAATAGGTTGTATGAATGCATGAGCAGATTAAGAGCTGGACTGACGACATATACCATAATATCCAATTTCTTCAGTCACAGCTATATTTAACTTAACAACACGTTGGGTCAACGCTTTTTAACTAACATTTTCTGGTAATTGGCTTACCTTATTGGAAAGAAGTGGCGAAATTCATCTTTTGTCCTGTTATTGCGCGTCGTTGCTGTCATAGATTGCACAATGCTTTGATCAAAAGTCACTGATCAATACGGTGTCAATATGTGACGCTGCAAAGGAAATATAGCCTCTTTGGAATGCTATAAAACGATTTTTTTCCCGGTTACCTGGGAATATGGAAGCTGTAGACGATCATTTGTTTGATGTCAATACGAAATCAAGGTGTATGATCACGTGGTAAAACAACAACAACAAGTACTGAAACTTCCAGAAGCCCTCCGATTCAAAGTACGTATTCTTTTATTGTGACCTTATTATGTAACGGAATTTGATGAAATATGGCGTATGAAACGCGTCTTGTTAAACAGCATTTGGTGGTCTCTGTACGTTGGCCCAAACTGTTGTCGTTTTTGCGAAGAATCGCTTTCCGGGTCTACCGAAATATTAAGGAAAATATCAAATAATACTTACTTTGGAGTGGGCGAGCTTTCAACACGTTCAGCCATTATTGTTGTTGTTGTAACCACGTGATCATGCACCTTGGAAATGTACCATCGGCATATGTATACAAAGGCAGTCATATAAAGCGACTGTAACTGGAAAAATGTGGCATGTAACAATTATAACGAGTCAATGCACCTGATATGCAAGCGAACTTTTACATCACGAACAGGATCAATACTGTTTGTTGCAAAGCGTGTAAGGTGTTATAGTAACTGAATGGCGAACATTGTAGATCATGATCGGAGCGCTCAAGTTCCTGAATTGCAGTGGAACATATCTAAACAGGACACAATGGGAACATTATATGGTGTCCGATTTCCTATTTTTATCTCGTCAACACAGTGCGTATGTGCCGTGAAACACAGTGCCGTGAAACATTTTTGATATCCTGTCAATACGACCTAATCACTATGAATATGTGCGGTGGCTGGTGTTATTGTTTTGCATATTAAAGTCATGTGTAGGTGTTGACGGGATAAATAGAATAGTAGGTTAGTGTCGTGAATGAGAAAACAATATCTGGCGCGGCACGGAAACGGGATGGGCGAGGCAGAGCCTCGCCTATTCCGTTTCCTAAGCCTTGCCAGATATTTTCCCATTCACGGCACTAACCTACTATTATATATGTAGAGAGGTACGTACTACTATACTATACAACGCTCTCACATTTCTTCTGACCGTTCTAAAATCAACACAACTATCCCAATGACAGTCTCTGATCAGCCCCATCACATCCGGGCATTAATAACTTCACTTCTTAATCAGCCTGGGAAAGGGGAAAATTATCCCCAAAATGTGATTTTATGAAAGTCAAACTCGCTTGGCATGCCGCCTATCACTTTCTCATGCATTTCAGCCATTTGGCTTGACCAATCAAAGGGTAGAATTTGGTTGGAGCAGCAATTGGAATAATCGGCTTATTCGATCTAACGAGCGTAGTGATTGTGGGTTGAAGTTACTGACTTAGGAATATACGATATGTATTATAACCTGCAGACAAAAACAGTGTTGGAAATATTGAAACCAGTAGATCCTGATCAACATGTTCGTGCACATTCTAATTAAAGCCAATATCGTATACGGCAGATAAAACAGTGATGGGAATATTGAAACCAGAGTACATCCTAATCAAAATGTCCATTCGCATGCTAATTACATGTAAACGCAGTTTGAAACAGAAGCAACATTATTCCCGAATACCAGGTTGAATACGTCAGTGGTTAAATGGGAAACAGTGTAGCTCCAGACGAGACTGCGCGGATGCGCAGTCTCGTCTGGGGCTACGCTGTTTGTAAATACCATAAGGTACAATTTGACCGCAGGGTCTACCTAATACCACACATCAAAAGCATCACAAAACGAAGTTAAACTTAACGAAGCCTTTGGAAAATCGTATCCGGCAATACTAAGCTATAGACACAAGTCCGATTTTCTCGTGAACATGTTGAAATATTATTAATAGCCATTCCTGCTACGGAAACAAAGTTCGGATTCTTTAACTACCGCGATATTGGTGAAATGTACATCTACTCTCATTATATTAAAATCAAGCATGCCTTACGCACAGGGGACATGGAACATCAAAGGGATGCTCTTTGGGAATCCACAGGCGGCTGTGGTTCAAACAAATAACTGACAAAAATGTTCCAAATTAATTTATTTTACATGACTGACGATTTGAAATTTGGGCAATGCTGTGTGTAATAACCCGTTACCGAGGCTGAAATTCTCACCCATTCCGCGTCAATTTCTGGCGTGGGTATTTGACCACATTTCTTGACCTAGCGTGCCCGGACACTATTTGACCATTTTACCTTTCAGTACTATGAATGTATTATTGGAAAAGCTGTAATTTTATGAAATTTAAAAATAATTAAAAAGAAAGAAGTTCATATCCTGATGAGCTGGCTGGTTGTTTAAGAGCCGTCTCACCTGGGTCTACTATGTTTACAAACACGGGAACGAATTGTTAATTGGAGGGAACGAATTGTTATTTCGTGGGAACGAATTAATAAAAGAAATCCATGTCCTCTGCGGGGCTCCGTGGAATCCAGACGTTGTGATTGCGATGTGTATTGTTATGAAAACACACGTATATACTCCGGAAACGATTAACAAATGTGCATGGTTATTCGGTGTTTTATCTACATTATCAATTGATTTGGCCTGACATGAAGGTGATTTATCGTGTATATATACGTTATCTTGTTTAATAATATCGAGATATCGATAGATCGTGATATTGATAACGGCGATAATACGATAAATCGCAATCTTACACAATATTATCCCAGTTCATACAAGAAGTGTGCCTTATATATGGCTGTGAATGGAGGAATGGGGCCTATGGGTTTTGCGACCAATGTAGATCCAGATCAGCCTGTGCATCCGCACAATAACATACACTATGCTGCCAACAAGCAATATACTAGTAGATCATTGTCAAACGACAGGGGACCGTTTCACTAAACTTCGTACGACTAAAATGTTCGTAAGTGCAAACTTATGATAGTCTGTAAATTTCCCATTAACAATTGTTTTCTTGTAAACCATTATTGGATTTACATTTATTGAGCATAGACTGCAGCCTATGCTCAATAAATGTAAATCCATGAACTGAAATTTCCAGACGATCCTAAATTTGCACTTACGAACATTTTAGTCGTATGAAGTTTAGTGAAACGGGCCCTAGGAGTGGAGTGGAATTGTTGCCGAGAGGTTACGACCTCCGACTGTCACTGCGGCGGCCCGGGTTCGATCATCGATCACGGCACTGGAGTTTATGAAACACAAAACAAATATATTGTATTTCCTACTCTTCCAGCTGGTTCTACCCAGGTGTGCCATATTCAATTGAGGCCTAATCCATATATCTGGATTATATCCAGCATTGCTTCCATGCACAAAACACAACACTGCATGTATGTTTCGACAAACATGTTTAGAACTAAATGCTACATATGTATTAATAACGTTTCTAAAGTGTCGAACAATGATGACTATTTTCAGCCCCCATTAAATAGGAAATAACGTTATCACATGACAGAAAATATCTGACTGACTCGAAGAAAATGCATCTCGTGTAGAAAAGTGGCTGTGAATAGAGAAATGGTGACCAGTGTAGTTCCTGATCAAATAGCACATTCGTGTAACATGATGACGATCTTGCATGACGGTTGTGTCATTGATGAAATGGCGAGTAGTGCATATCCTGATCAGACTGTGTCGGTGCACGGCTGATCTGGATATACACTGCTCGTAAATCCCATAAGCCCCATTTCTCCAATCACAACCACAATTATTGTAACATTTACAAGGGTGTGATATTTTGATTACAAACTAAATTGCCGCATTGAGCTGATACATTTTGGTAGGAATATTAGTAGTTAGTAGTATATTTATTTATGTGTATTCCCTAATTATATTCACGTATTGATAATTCAATCCAGGACGCTAAACGACCAACTTACATAACTATATGTTTTTTTTCTTCTTAAAGATGGTCGCCGATTAAAAAAACAAATATAGACAGTAAAGCAATTGACGTTATGTCATATTTTAGGCATATTTTTAAAGTTTAAACTATGTGTTTCATCAACAAGCTCATGAAAAGCTGCCTGCTCGTTTGACTGCATATATTTGCGAACGCACTGATAAACTTATCACGTAATCGGTAATTGAGACTGTCCGTATACTAGTTCAAATAACTTGACTAGTAATCGGCAGGGATCTATTGCGTCACGGTATCTAGCAATAGTTGACAACTTATTTGCGAAACAATTGTAGATCTTGCTCTGATAGCATATATCGTAACACAATTATGTGAATGCTAAAACGTGCAACTTGTATCTGTAACCAGCCTAAGTGAAACTATTCAGAACATTTTTGCCGCGATTAATAAAATCACAATTTAAATTAATGAAATTGCTACACAATATGTGCAACTTTCTTTATGTCTTATTGTTACTTTGGTAACCAATGTAGACCCTGATCAGACTGCACGAATGTGCAGTCTGATCTGGGTCGACATTGGTTGCCAATACAAACAGGTCCCCATTTCGCTTGCACCTCGCCAATCTACATTGATAATCTTAATTATTTTCCTCTGTTACGCGATCCGTCAATGACTTCTGTCCAAAATGACGGCGATTCTGTCAATAGATTGAACTGCGGTTCAAGATTGTTTGAATGTTTTAAAAACTTTTACGGCTCAGTTGACAGGCTCCATTGAAAGCGTGACGTTAACTGGTGCACCTTTGTCGAGTAGCCCTGGCCCCCGGGGCAGCGAGAGACGTGCGACGCCCTCTGGGCTGTGACTTCGAAATTTCCATTTTATCAGTCAACGAGCTTTGCATTTGCCGGATACATACTGACTTATGACAGTGTGTCGTATTCTTTATTTGCGTGATGCGCACATCCGGGTCTCAGCGGATTCGGGACTTCTTTCAATGACGTTACAGTGGTCGAACGACGTCACATGAAGCTACAAAATGACGTCAGTGTAATGCTGCAACGTAAGCTAATCCGCTTACGTTATAGATGCTCATTCTGTAGCCAGAAAAAAGGTTACCTGATAAATAGAATACAAGGCTAATGTATTTTGATATCAAGTTTATCAGGCTCGGCTCTGAAACGCTAGTAATTTTGTTAAAATGAACTCTTCCATGGCTTACAATACATTTTAAGTTACTTAAGTTTACAGTAAATGATTGACTGGAAGTATACGTCTGTTCAATAATGAGGTCATATACATACGGACGGCTTTACCACAAAATCAAATATCAAATGCCTGACATTCGGGTTCCAGGCAAACTGCGCATCCATATTCCGATCATACTACTCTAAATCGGACAAGAAGAAAATACCTGTGATGATATTTTTATGAGTTTCTAGGTAAAATTATCTCGGGTGATAGTAACTGTTCGTGATCGCATAGCACACAACTATGGCTCAGAATGATCAAATGCCTGATTTACAGTGACACCTCTCTAAGTCGGACACGGAGGTCCGGTTTAGAGACGTTCCACTGTATCACTGTTTGGAATTAATTGACTCAGTAAATGATTTACAAAGCAAAAAATACAGATATATCGAATGTAAAATAGATCTTTCTCCTGTTTAGTGAATGCTGTTCCCAAAAAGCCAATAACCCCTTTGTGCCGTGGACTGTCACACAACAGGTTGCATTTCTTTGAACTGCCACGATAATCGATTAATAGGGTAATTTTCTGATTGCAGGAATGTGTATCAAATGTGTATCAAATGATGCTGTCATGTTAATGAGGATGTACAAATAATTATGCAAGACAGGAGACACGGGGCTGATGTCATATTGTGCCCAGTCTAACTCCTGATTGCCTAACGGTATTCTACAACCTGAAAACGTAAAAACTTATTATAAACTGATCGAGTACTTCTATGAATGCGTTGCGAACAGTGTAGACTCAGATCAGACTGATTTGGGTCAACACTGGCCGCAACGCCTATAATCACAATTTCTCAAATCAAATCACAATTATGCAAGACCACGATATCGACACTCAACATCTTCTAGACGCTTCAGAGAACTCCCCAGATTGGACAAGATTGCGGCCTCTTGATACACCTATTAAGTAGCTGTATTGCTGCACCGTCCGGCGGAATGTCTGCCAGGCATCACATCAAAGAAACAGAGCCACTTTGTACAAAATCAGAACTTAAAGAGAGCCTTTGTACAACTGATACAAGGGCGATTTTCAGCGATATGTCCGTTCCAGTTTAATGGGAAACTGACGTCATTGAGTTGTACATACTCTGTTTAACTAATGAAATGTAATGGTGAAGAGTACATCTTCATCTGGTTTACAACTTTGCTATTGGCATAATGTTTTAAAAGAAAAAAACTGTTTTACTTCTTGTTATGAACTTATATAATATTAAATACAGTGGAACCTCTCTAAACTGGACAACTTGGGGACCCCATTGTGTTTAATTTAGATGTGTTTCGTTGTAATTCATTTCATTGTTGTGTCTGTTTATGATTTAAAATGACAAAACATATTCATAGAGCGATTAATTACAGGGGAACCTCTCTAAACCGGACACCCTGGGAGGTCCCCAGGGTTTCCGGTTCAAAGAGGTTCTCCTGTATCTTGGAATACAGCGACGCATGTATTCGTTCGACTAGGTTCTGACTTGATCAGCCATCCCGACAGTGTACATGTATATGACATTTTCAGGAAAGCAAAATGAAATTACTATTGGCTGAAGAAATGGTGAACAGAACATGTTATATATACGGCTACACCGTTTCGATATGTAGATTGTATGGTGCTACACTTGTTCTATATATAGATAATAGTAGGTTAGTGCCGTGAATGGGAAAAATATCTGGCAATGCTTAGGAAACGGGATGGGCGAGGCTCTGCCGAGAGCCTCGCCCATCCCGTTTTCTAAGCCTTGCCAGATATGTTTTCCCATTCACGGCACTAACCTACTATTCTATTTATCCCGTCAACATCTACAAATAGCTTTAAAATATAAAAAATAACCCCAGCCGCATCCTCAAAATCGGAGAATCGACTAGTATGACAACCGCACATATTCATACGCAGTGATTAGGTCGTATTGACAGGACATCAACAATGTTTCACGGCACCGTGTTTCACGGCACATACGCGCTGTGTTGACGGGATAAATAAATAATACAATTCAAAGGATTGTAATCACACGTGTCACATAATTACAGTCTCTTTATTATCTGCAATGAGAGCTCAAACAGTTTGCGGACTGTACTAGTGTCATATCTTTCAAGATTCAGAACGGAACATGTGCCATTTTCCCGCTAACGTTTTGACTATTCCTCGTATATTAAATGCTGAAAGGAATATATATTGTTTTCCCCGCTATTGTTTGTATCGTCCCTCTAAAATCCAGATGACGACACATAACGAAGACGACACTCGTGTGCATACATATAGAGTGCAACCTCTCTAACCCGGACACCAAGAAAACACACGTGATCTTATTTTTGATCAGTTCCTTCGTCATTTATCTATGGTGATAATGTCTGTTCATGATCGCATAGCACACAACAATGGCGCAGAATGATCAAATTTCTGCTTTACAGTGAAACCGCTCTAAGCCGGACACCCTTGGGGGAACTCCCAGGATGTCCGGTTTAGAGAGGTTCCACTGTACATGTATGTTTGTTGTCATACACCAGTCGGCGTCATCAAAGTAATTACTCGCCGCTTGTAATAATAAAACAGTCAACAACACAAGTATCTTGGGAACGTAGTAAAGCAGACGTTGCCCTGCTCCTGCCCCTGGGGCGAGTGTAATGAACGTGTGCCTCGGGTGACCATCAACGTATGACCATACGGCGTTTGCGCACAGAGTATGCCCATATCAGACTGCGCGCAACGCGCAGTCTGATCTGGGCATACACTGTGCTTTAGTCTATCAATGACATTAGTATTAGTATGCCGCTATCGGTCATGTTTTATCATAATGAAAATATACATGAAACAGCGTAAATTATTAATATTGCCTATCCTGGTATTGAAAGCTCTAATGCTGTTTTCGCCAGAATTTGTCCAATTCCAAATTTTATTTTCACCAATTCTGTGTTCGTTTCCAATTACTTCCGGGTTATAAAAGCGAACACATCGTGTGAAAATAACCAGTATTGAGCCAATATAAAACTTGATTATTTTCTTATAATGCACGCGGGACGATTCATTAATTAGACTCGACGTTGATTGTAAACAGCATTGAACTAAAATTAAGACAGGGCGTGGAAAATTAGCCCCATACCCCAACCCCGAATGCGGGTACTAGGCACTGGTTTATGTGAAATGGGAGTTTTGTTTTGACAGACGCGTTTGGTAAGCTCTGGAATATAAAGTTATTGACTTCATTAGGGAGCGACGCTGCTCATGCCAGTGTTCTGAATACTAAATGACACATTGTGTCTCTCCCCATGTGTTTGTCCAGTGAGGCTACAATCTTTTAGTGTGGTTTGTTTTTTGTTTGGCTAACTTATTGCCTCGGACCTCAACCAGACCTGTGTCAACGTAGCGAGCATTGGCACAATCGTATATTAACTTTAAGCCGGTATACGGCGATAGTACCTATACATAAAGCAAGTCAATGAGTGTATCTGCTATTGACGAGCCCTATACAGTTGTCCCCTGGTCTATCAATAATGGTAATATCATAATAGATTAATAGAAAAATGCTACCATCTTTGCTTGACCCCGGCTGTCATTTCAATAGTTGTGCATCTGTGTATATGCATGTGCTCGCTTTTCAATATGGGTGCTAGGAGACATATGTGTATCGAAATGTGACAGAACAGAACAGAACAGAACAGAACATATCCTTTATTTGGCAATGATCTCAGACCACTTAGTGGTATATGAGTGCATACATGTACAAGCATAATTTATTATGAACAACAACAACAGCATGGCGAGAGTTATGTGGAAGTACTGTACTCGGTCTAATTTATCAGCGAACTTGTTTGCAGGCAAATTTAGTTAAATAGTCAACATCTATATATTTTGCAATGATTCGGCTTGATGGTATTTATCAGTAGCGAGTATTGACTGGGAGAAATTCATCAAGCATTATATGTAAAGGAACGTGGTCAGTAAGCTTGGATCCGAATCAGAACAATTTTGTTTAAACATAGTTTGACAATAATTCCAATTCTTAGAAACTCATCTACGAGTTTACAGGAGTTAGATTTGGTAAAATTTAATGCTACGTCAAACATTTTACAATTAAATATACAAGCATATAGAAAACGGGTTGCAAGTATATTCGATTGCAAAAAAGACCCGCACATCCCTGTGTGTCTCAGTCTCCAGGAATATGGAGAACGAGACAGGGCATGTCAGGATGAATACACGGTGAATTGTAGTGGGACACACTCTCATCAAATAGCGAAAATCGAAAGTTGGTGAGAGTATGTACTGACAATATAATAACGCACAGTCCGGGACAAACTGAAGAAATGAGGCTTATGAGGTTTGCGACCAGTGCAGATCCAGATCAGACTGTGCATCCGCACAGTCTGATCAGGATCTGCACTGTTCGCAATTCCATCAATGAAACACCAGTCATGCTTCCGAGAAGCAACATACATGTAGATAACATAACGGCATTTTCCCAGTCATAGCCACATATGAACAACCGCAATAAAACCGCTCTTGCAATCTTCGTTATTTTCTGGTAGTCGAGTTTGAAGATTACCTCAGATCTCTTGAAAATGTCGGTGACGCAACGTATTCACATATTCGTGGAAGAAAGCACCATTGGAAAGTTACTGTTATTGATAACACATAACTATGGTTTACGAACGAGGACAAAACTAAAATGACATGCGCACCTATAAAAGTTTACATGTCCACCTGTAAAATATGCAGGTCCACCTGTAAATTTATAGGTCCACCTGTAAAATGTGGACCGGTAAAATGTACAGGTTCGCCTGTAAAATTTGCGGGTCAACCTGTAAAATATGCAGGTGGACCTATAAATTTATAGGTGGACCTGTACAATTTACAAGTTTATTTTTTAAAGGTGGACCTGTAACTTTTACAGATGCATCTGTATATATTACAGGTGAACCTATAACTTTACAGGGCACCTGTATATATACATATATATATATAGGTCCACCTGCATATGTTACAGGTGCACCTGCAATTTTAGTTTTCACCCCGTGCATATAGCATACATAACACTTCAGAACTTCTCAAAACCCGGCAACTTGGAATGTGCAATCATGAACAAAACGTAAGACACTGGATATAAATGATAGTGACATTTATCAATACATTAACCCTTAATCTGTTGAAATACTAAATTTTGTCGTCAGCTGTTTTTGTGTTTCCATTTGTATCACCAAAACATGGTTTGAAAACATTTTATAATACATTCCAAGGGCTTATAAATTGCTGTCAAACCATGTTTTTATTGAGAAAGAAGGCAAAACAATAAAACAACAGCAGACAACAATTGTAGTTCCCATAATTCTAATGGTTAAATACACATGAAAACACATATTGGTATTTCATTAGAATTGTCTCCAAGGAGACAATTCTAATGAAATACCAATATGTGTAGGGTTTCATGTCTGTTTGCAGAGATTCTACGTAGTTCAAGTGACGTAGTCGAATTATTTACATTAACCTTACATTTATCTTACAAATTATTCCCATATTAAGCATAATCGGTGTACATGTACAATTAATTCAAACCTTATCAACATTAATCGGGTATCTCGCCCATCTAACTCGCCGCTCTATTGACACTTGTTATCACGAGGAGATAAGACGGCATCTGTAATTATTAATTGATGGCGAATTAATTACTGACATCCTGGGCAACCTGCTGCCAGGGAGGGGCCAGGGAGGGGCCAACAGGGACGCACCGCGTGCACGCTGCCAGCCCAACCCCACAAGTGAAGACACATAGATACGATAGCAGGGCATGTGTTTTCGACCGGGTATGGAAGGTGTTCGAGCCAATTCACTCCCTTAAATATAAGCCGAATCAAATGTGTTTTTGAAGCATTCCGAGTACAGTGGAACCTCTCTAAACCGGACACCAAGCAAACACTTGTGATCTCATTTTTGATGAGTTTTTTTGGTCATTTATCTCAGGTGATAATGTCTGTTCGTGATTGCATAGCACACAACTATGGCTCACAATGATCAAATGCCTGATTTACGATGAAACCTCTCTAAGCCGGACACCCTGGGGACCTCACAGGGTGTCCGGTTTAGAGAGGTTTCGCTGTACATTCTATACGTTTGTAATCGAAATCACGCAGTTTGAATTAGTAATATTGTGGAACTGCAGCGGAGCCTCTCTAAATCGGACACCCTGGGAGCCTCCCTGGCTGTCCCGTTTACAGAGGCTCCCAGGGTGTCCGGTTTTCTAACAGAGGAGGGCTCACAGGGTGTCCGGGTTTTAAGAGGCTCACAGGGTGTCCGGTTTTACATTTGAGGTTCAGGGTGTCCGGTTTACAGAGGTTCACAGGGTGTCCGGTTTACAGAGGTTCACAGGGTGTCCGGTTTACAGAGGTTCACAGGGTGTCCGGTTTACAGAGGTTCACAGGGTAGTCCGTTTACCAGAGGCCTTTCACAGGCGCTGTACGGTTTCGAGGTTTCACAGGGTGTCCGGTTTACAGAGGTTCACAGGGTGTCCGGTTTACAGAGGTTCACATGGTGTCCGGTTTACAGAGGTTCCACTGTGCTTCAGGAATATGATTGCTGCAAAAAGTATAATATTATGTGGCTGTGACTGGAAAAACAATGCTTATGTGATGTTTGAGCAGTGTAGCTCCTAATCATATAACACCCTCCTGTAGTCTGCTAATGATCTTTTTGCCTGTTGGAGGCATGATGTGTGTTTCATTGATAGAATGACGAACAGTGCAGGTCCTGATCAGACGTTACGGATGCACAGGCTGATCTGGGTCTACACTGGTCGCAAAACCCATAAGCCCCATTTTTCCAGTCATAGCCGCATATGTGGCAAGGACTGGGAAAATGGGGCTTATAGGATTTGGAGCCGGGTGCAAATCTAGATCAACCGCATAATCTTATCAGGATCTGCTCGGTTCGCCATTCCATTAATGAAACACTCGCCATGCTTCTAACAATCTATATAGACCGCTATCGGTCTACATGAATGTGCTATATGATCATAAACCACACAAGCCCCATTTCGCCAACCACAACACATATATTATGCACATTGCAATCATGAACAGACACATTATGATTTTCTGGTGTAAGGTTCAGGTAGGTTCCATCACTGTACAGTGCAAGAATGTCAAAACAACATCAATTGTTGCCATATATAAACATTAAACAGTTAACCGCAGGAATGTTAACCGAAACAGATCTGACATTCACAATTTAAAATTCCAATCGAATCAATTTTAATTGGAACTATATTTGGACGCTGATTTGAAACGGAATTGCTTATTGGGTGTCAATACGTACGGTATAAATTTAGCTTGAAAATCAACGCTGGCTGGCCATGCATGCCCTTCATTAGTTGGGGTAAACATTTTGATGCCAATAGGTACGGAGCCCGGCAGGGGTCATGTATTATTTTTTTTTTATTAATTCGTTCCCTCAATTTAACAATTCGTTCCCTCGAATTAAAAATTCGTTCCCACGATATAACAATACGTTCCCTCGAATTAACAATTATTCCCACGAAATGTCAATGCATTCCCTCAATTCAACAATTCACTCCCTCGAATTAACGATTCGTTCCCACGATATAACAATTCGTTCCCACGAATTAACAATTCGTTCCCGTGGGAACGAATTGTTATTTCGTGGTAACGAATTGTTAAATTGAGGGAACGAATATTCGTAATTAAACATCACACTGAATTAGAATGAGGAAGTTCTCCGCCATATTTATGGCTGGGTCTGGAGAAATGGGGCTTATGGGAAATAAAACCAGTGTAGCACCTGATCAAATAACACACTCTTGTAGCATGATACTGACATATACAGCAGAACCTCACTAAACCGGACATCCACACAATCTATGTCTGTTTAATCGTATGTGTTTATTGTCATCTCTCACCGTTGATAACGTCTGTTCATGATCGCAAACCACATATACCGGCTTTGGGGTGCCCATATGACTGATTTACAGTGGAGCCTCTCTAAACCGGACACCCTGGGGACCTCCCAAACCGGACACCATGGGGACCTCCCAGGGTGTCCGGTTTAGAGAGGTTCACTGTATATCGATTGTAGAAGCACGACGGGTATGTCATTGAAGGAATGTCGAACAGTGCAGATCCTGATCAGACTGTGCACTTTTCGCGAAACCCATAAGCCCGATATCTCCATTCATAGCCAAATTTAATAATGGAATTGACAAAATTAACCACAAGCTTCATTGAATTGGAAATAACACGTTTTACAATCATTCGATTGGAAATAGGTGGTTTAAAGTGGAATGCACGGAGCAATCCAACTAAAATAGCCACGTTATCAACGTAACAGCCTATATTTGGATCTCAACGATCGTTCTGGTATTCGTGTGACAGGTATCACAGCGTTGATCAGGCATGCCAAAAGTTTGAAACAAATCCGCGCAGTTTATTTTGTCACAAGAGTGGCTATAGCGACATTTTAGTGTTTCTTTTAACAATTTCTGAGAATTTAGAAGTTGCGATGAAACTTTTGAATAGGGAGACCCATTGTCCAAAATGATTGAAAAAAATACGTTGAAACGTTTTTCCCTTGTGGAGAAATATACCGCGCATGCTTATCAGGTGCTACATTGGTCGTAATGGCAATATAACATATTTCTCATATCTCCGTAATTGTTATTTTTCATGTTTTGCACAAAACATCCGAATTACCAATACAATTAGCATTCCTTTGATCCCCCGCATTCTTTGACAGAACTGTTTTTCCCCGTATAATAATATAAATAATTAACGATGGAAATTGCTGCGGGAAATAATTAACGAGGAAAATTGTTACGAAAATAGTTGAACTGGCGTCCGAAATGCCACTGTCCATGGTTAGTGTGATAAGGTCATGGCGACACAAGAAGCGTCTAATGTTTCAGATAAGATTATGGCCTCTCGATGTCTGCTTGCTGATTTTTCGACCGATAAGAAGTGACCCTAAGGGGGTGAGGGGGCAGAAGTCATGTCATCGGGAACTACTTCATCTGTGCTTGCCTAATGATTACTGTTGGACAACTAGAAATTAGCGATCGCCTTGGAAAAGGGACTTCTCGACTGGATTAATCCACACACTCATGTCCGTCAGACTTTTATCTACTACACAACCGCCTATGTTAATCTTGCCCAGATTCCATCGTTTCAGAAAATATATCGGCAACCTGCACTCGCAGTCAAGCTGTTTGATTGGCTTAGCCTGAGCTATAGCACAGCCCAGGCTAAGCCAATCAAGCTGCTTGATTTCAAGCACAATATTCAAGTACTTTGACATAAAACACGTGACAAAGGTTAGCATGATTATTCCAGGCGACTGTGGATACAACGTAGATGCTCCAAAAACGTCGTTGATTGTGATGCCCAATGCATATGTTGGGTGCTTAACACAAGCGGTACATTGACTAATGGTCTGGACCAACTTGGGATGTTATTTAGACTATTACCTGAAAGATATCACAAATTATTCGCGTTTTACGCGGCCATCTTGAATGATATATGATGATGTTGGCAGCTGCCACCATTTATACTCCGTCCAAATGCCCGGAACGGTAACATGTGCCGGTGACCTGAGACATCCGTCATGTTCGGACATGAACTGGTGGTGTACGTGAACCTCTGACAGGGTGCCCGGTGTAGAGAGACTCCTGGTTGTATTCAGGGGCCCGTTTCACTAAACTTCGTACGAATAACATATTCGTAAGTGCAAATTTAGAATCGTTTGCAAATTTAAATTGATGGATTTACATTTATTGAGAATAGGCTGAATATGCAGCCTATGCTCAATAAATGTAAATCCAATACTTGTTTACAAAAAAACATTGTTGATGTGAAATTTACAGACTGTCATAAGCGTGCACTTACGAACATTTTAATAGTACGAAGTTTAGTGAAACGACCCCCAGGTGTATAACACTGCATTTGTCTTCTTCTTTGCTTCAATCATGAACTTGTATTATCATTGGAGATTGATGACTGCGAATGTATCAACTTTCGAAACATTGGTATTGTATTGGTGTCCAATTTGGATAGGTTCTACTGAATTGGCTTACTCTTGGCTTGTGGAATAGTGTGGCATTTCACAAACTTGCTGTACGTAACAATTGTCTGAAGCTTCAAACACAGTATAGATTAAAGGTAAATATGCAATTTAAAAAACAATATTTCACGAATTCATGCGTTTGAAAAAGATACAATGTATGTCACGCACCCTTTCCTGAAAGACAGATGGACGAAGCGAGACGTAACTAAAGGCTATATTCGGTCCCGTTAGCTTCAGACTACAACCAACCATTGAACATAATGCAATATGACGGCCATTCGGACATTAGTGCCCACGGACGGTGCACCATATCAGAGTCTGATCTGATCGCTATCTAAAACACATAAATGTGACTGTGACTGGAGAAATGGGGCTTACATGTTTTGCAACCAGTGTAGATCCAGTTCAGCCTGTGCATCCGCACAGGCTGATCAGGATCTGCATGTTTCGCCATTCCATCAATGAAGCACCCGGCATGCGAAACAAACAATATAAAGCGTTATCAGGTTACAGGTGTGTGTTATTTGATCAAAGGCTACAACGGTCATAAATGCCATACGCCCATTTCTTCAGTTGCAACCATAAACGTTATGACTGCACTCAACGTACTGACGATCAAAGGCATCTAACCCACACAGATAGTACCATCCGTGGTAACAACAACATCTCCACTGTTACGTAACCCAGATAACAGATTTACGAGTTTTCATCCACCCCTTTTGTGCACCGGTATTTACTCCGTTGTAAATCTGCCGAAACAAGCTGTAGGGTACACAGTGATTGGTCACCCAACGTATCATCACTTTCCTTCAATTTAGAGCGTTTGGGTTTTGCGTTATGATGCCATATAGGTGCAACGCAATTCATTCAAATGTTAATTTGAAGTATCAATGGCCTTTTTTAATTAGCATTTAGACGTATTCATGAACAGCAATTGACGAGTGATACGAAGGGTGATACATTATTTAACATTGACTTTGTTTCATCATTTATCATGTAACCTGCCCTATATTGACTGAATACGTACTGACTGAAGACATATTGTCCGGGTTACAACGAAGCGAAAACTGCCGTTTCATTGGTCGGATGACGTCAAGTGACGTTACCGAATGACGTCGGTGTAATGACGCAACACAAAGAAGTCCGCGTTCTGTCCGTAGATAACGACGTCAGCTGTGGCCATTTTCGAGCATAAAACGTTACCTGATAAATAGAATACCAGGCTACTGTCTTTTGATACCAAGTTTATCAGGCTAGCTTGGAAACGGCAGGAATTCCTCGGTAAGCCGAGGAATTCCTATGCGTTTCCTAGCCTTGCCTGATAAACTTGATACCAAAAGACACTAATCTGGTATTATCTATGTATTAACCCTTAGCCTGCTGAATGAAATGTTGTCGTCTGCTGTTTATGATTTATTTTCGAGTTTTCTCATCAAAAACATGCTTTGACAGCACTTTAGAATCATTTCCATTGGAAATGATTCTAAAGTGCTGTCAAACCATGTTTTTATTGAGAAACAGGGCAAGAAATAAAGCAACAGCAGACGGCAGTTTTCGCGATCAGCAGGCTAAGGGTTAACAATGTATTCATACACCTAGGAAGGCCAACTACTAGACGTATTGTTGCTTCAGTAATTCAACTGATCATGTTAATGTTTTAGATCTAATCTACATGTATGTTGTAATTGCACACGTGTATGATGTTTTTTAATCGTTCCATGAAATATAGTTTGATGTAATATAGCATCAATCAACGTCATAAACAGTGAATGACGCAATAACAATTTGAATTTGAAACCAGACTGACAAGGTACAAGTCGCTCTGGGTTTTCTTGTTGTCTATATATACTTGATGATGTTACGTAATTGCATATATCTATTGTTGACATCCGCGCAGTCCGATCTGTAGCCGATTTCATCAAAATTGCAAAGTATACTTATCTAGCAAAGTATACTTTGAGGGAGTAATCATTGATTTTTTCCAAAATGCATTATTTCATATAGAACGAAGCACTGCATATATTTGATGATTAAAAGTATGCAGACTTATTATACTGAATTTATTACATTATCACAGCCAAAATGGCTGTGATAATGTAATAACTTCAGCATAATAAAAATTAATAAATTGATCCTTAAATTGAAAATCTCTCCCTCAAAGTATACTTTGTTAGATAAGTATACTTTGCAATGTTGGTGAAATAGGCTACAGGGCATATGCTGATCGCCATGACATTGATCGGACGTTGTTTAAGGTTATTTTGTCTGAATTGGCTGTCCAGTTATACGCAGATTTCTTAGACAAATGTCAAGGTGCATGATCACGTGGTTACAACAACAACAAAAACAACAACAACGGTTACAAATGTTGAAAGCGAGCCCCACTCCAAAGTAAGTATTATTTGATAGTGTCCTCAATAGGCAACGGATTTTGATGCAATATGGCACAGCAAACGCGTCTTCGTGAGTTGCATTTGGTGGTCCCGGGAGTTCGGCACATACCTATGTCGGTTTTGCGAAGAATCGATTTCCGTGTCAGTAGACACGGAAATCGATTCTTCGCAAAAACGACAGAAGCTTGTGCCGAACTCCCGGGACCACCAAATGCAACTCACGAAGACGCGTTTGCTGTGCCATATTGCATCAAAATCCGTTACATAAAAAGGATAAAATAAAATACGTACTTTGAATCGGAGGGCTTCTGGTTTCAGTACTTGTTGTTGTTGTTTTAACTACGTGATCATACAACTTGAATGTTTGCTAACATGATATAGAAATGCAATAAGCAATGAATATTCTAAAAATAGATATGATGAAATACAAATGTAAAACATGTGCGGGAAAGTACGCGGACAATCGCGGTCAATTTTGTGAGAATAGTTACAAACCGTAGACATTTATATTGTCTTGCACTGACTTTTGTGATCATCGCAACTGGTGACATGTCCAGTTTCAATTTAAGCTCGGTCAAATAACGGTTAAGCCTTTAATCTTTTTAAACATCTGCTTATGCGATTTGGTGTGCAACTTTTTAGTTCAATACTTTATGAAGTCATCAAAAAGCGCTTAATTAAAATAGCAATGGGGAAATTCCTTCACCCTGCGGTATGTCGCTATTTGGCCCCAACCCGTTGGATAGAGTTCCTTTCAACTGGAGGGGGGTATTATCGTTGTACGGCGGGGATATTGTTCCCTTATGTAACTGCCCCTTCAGTGAACCATTGCTCAGACAGCTTCACCCTCGTGTCAAACCCTAGCGACAAGGAGTATAAAGATGCTTCTATCTGTATCTATTAAAAGCCGCGTTAGGGCGAGGTGAAGCCAAACATTTATAATCTGCAATGAAAATAAAGTTTTGTTGGGAAACGAGCGAAATCGGCCATAAAGTCACAATTATGAATTCATAAATTGTGCAAGGGTCAATGAGCTTGGCATGGACACGGCGAAAATGGCAGGCCGCTGAGTGACGGGAGATAACGAATTAAAATCAAACATTTAATATCCGAAATTAATGAAAATGGTCTGCTGGGAAAGGGGTAGTACTGAGGTGAGGATAATTAAATCACGTTAGAAAGGTTTCTGAGAATTAATGCAATATGTCGGTATGGCCAAAGTTACAAAGCGCAAGGAGAATTTTGGAAAACTTTGAAATGTCAAATACGACGCCAAGCTAAGAATACCCTGAGGCAATCCATAGTGTGTCGTCATATTTAAACATTCAGTTTTCGTTGCATAATTGATGTCATTGCTGAAGACTTTAATTGATGTTATATTACGCAAAACATATCCATGGAACAATTAGCAGACGTAGAAAACATATTATGCGCATGCAATTACAATGTAGATAACATCTAAAACATCAAAATGCCAAAGAGAAGCGACAATAAATCTCAAGAAAGTTCAAGTATTTTGCTTTTCCACGTCTACGAATAACTGTTACATAATGCAACAAAGATATATTTTAAATTATTTATCACCCTTCAAAACCAATGTCAAATATTGTTTGTAAAAGTCTCAAAGATAAATTAAACATCGTAAACATACACTCAATCCTTCAAGAAGACAACGGAATTAATTGTGGCTGTGACTGGAGAAATTGGGCTTACGAGATTTGCGACCAGTGTAGATCCAGATCAGCACTGTCCGACATTCCAGCGATAAAACACCCGGCATGGTTCTAACAAGTGATATAGATCGTTGCCAGGCTACATGAGTGAGTTATTTGACCAACAGGAGCTACACTGGTCACAAATCTCATTAAACCACATTTCTACAGTCACAGCAAGAACTGAGATGTACCTGTATGGCACCATAACTCAAAGCGTAAACATTCAAAATTGAAAAAGAAAGACAAATTACATCATCCATCAAAATTAACTCTGCAGCCGCGTTTGAAAGGTATACAATGAAAAAATACCTGTGCATAAAAGGAATGGATGTAAACTCGTAAACTGCTGTTCGGATTGCGTAATTCGTACACATATTATATTACTTCGGCCAATGTCACTTACCAATTTCGCTCTGGGGTCTTTGATGTTTGATGATAAGACTACTTAGTAGCCGGAATGTTCTGTCTGTAACACAAGATGACTTACAGTGTAAGTCGCCCTGCGTTACAAACAGACAGACAATTCGGGTTATGATGATGCGATGTGCAGTTTTAGAGTCATAATTTGATATTGACTATTTTACAAGTATTAAACGGCAATGTTTCTCCTGGTGTAATACGTAAGATTTCGGTTGAGAATTGCTTCGTTTGTTATTATCTTGTTGTCTATTTTGTATGATTTAGCAAATTCCGTGATCAATTTCCTAGACTCTGAAATAATAATTGAGCAGAAAGTTGGAACAGGACGCTTGCTTTCTGCGACTTTGATCCATGGTGCGATACATACTCGCATAAGAAGTGTGATTCATGTGATGCATTCCCCTTGTGTCAGGTATGCATTTGCGTAGAAGTGGTTATTCAAAACTTTTCATCGCGACGCATTTTGCAATTGGCATTGTATTACAAACGATAATCGCAGGTCACAAATTGAACCAATATGCCCTGACGTAGGATATCTTGACATGTCTCTCCGGGAAGTATTACTGCTATCTGCCAGGCGATTTTACTTGGTACGTGATGCAAAGCAGTTAGCCTTCTAATTTAACCGTTAATCACTTTCTTCGATTGCCCCCTCCCTGGTTACCCGGCTGACCCCACTTTGATCACATGTCAGTCATTGTCCATTGAGTCCGTTTCGATCAAATGTCGGCGCACTTGATTGGTAAAATCGTATCTGTGATAGTGATACGGGGTTGGCGATTGGCGACTGCAGCCAAGCAAGGTATGATGTTATGCACTTGTGACTTAACAACTTACTTAAACTGTGTCGTGCTTTCCACATGCATATCGTATATTGTGAAGTGAAGTTACTTGCATTACCGAATGCCGCAATAGTCTACTATCAATCATATCTTTCGTGGTGAAATGTTGGCGACTGCAACCAACAAAGTGCATACATGTATGATATTAAGTAAGTTTTTAAGTGGCAAGTGCATAATATGCACTTGCCACTTAAAAACTTACTTAATATACAACACTCTCTCAGCATGAAAATATAAACTGTGAATACATTACTTGTAAGCTGAATTCTGGAACGGCCTCCTGTAAATGCGACTGGTAGCTTTAGACGCAGAAGACCGGTTTCTGGAAATTCTCAAGGAATCACCTGATTGGATTATTATTAAATTCTCGTCTGCTACAAACATTTGCAAGGAAACGAGGCTTGTGTTCGGTTAAAGGCCCGAGTGTATGCATGCCCAAATACAGATGAAAATAAGTATTTCTTAGAAATGCGTATTACCTAACATATAATGAAATAACACATGCATATCTATCACACATGTATTGAACAAGCAGCGAATGATGTCATTGCCATGTGAGCTGGATTGTAGAGCATAGCATGTCTTTGGTTATGCAGTCAGAATGATACCGAATCATCAGATTGTGGATAATTAAAATTTGACCATGATTCGGCTTATCGTTCAGGAATCACAGGCCCCGAGGTCGAGTTACCGCTGGGAACGTTAGACCGCCCTGGTCGGGGTCAAAAGGGGTCAATTACACTTGGTACACTACCTCCTGCGCTAATCTTGACAAAAGTTGTTAATTTCATGATTTCAAAATACTTGAATATTGCGCTTGAAGTCAAGCGGCTTGATTGGCTGAGCCTGTGATACAGCTCAGGCTCAGACAGTCAAGTTGCTTGATTGTGAGTTGGCATTACCAACATGTGTTCAGAAACGTTGATAGTCTGGGCAAGATTAACGCGGGCGGTTTTGGAGATTTATGACATATCGCTTCTACGGAGCCCGCTGGTATCGTATGAAGTATGGTAGGCGAACTTTGGATTCCGACGAATTATTTATCACCGGCAATCTCTAAATAAGTTGCATTATATTCTAGTGTCATGTGGTGTATGGGCCAAAGCTGACACGAGGGACGTTGCAGCGTTGCCCAAGATCTGACTCAGGTGTTCGCCATTCAGTCAGAAAAACTGTTAGATCATAACCATGAAATTGTATACATTGTATATGGAAGAGCGTGAATCTGAAGTTATTTCAAACGTCAACAAGTCGGCCGACGCCATTGTTGTTCATGAACTAACACTTGTTGCAGACACTGAGTAACACCACTATACGTTCGTGGAGAGTGACCTAATAATCTAATACACTCTTTATTAGGTAAGTTTATGAAAATAGTTTTGTCTCATATTGTAGAATTTTCTATCAATAACAATATAGCGAAGTATGAACGTCAACGCACTGTAGATTATTGCTATATTTTAAAGCGCGAAATGGGAATGTTATTCCACACATTTTTACCGCTGACTGCGGTGTATCGATATAGTAAAACATATTGCCTATAAAGCGGAAAACGTGCAGCTAACACTAGACGCATCTAATACATACCCATCCCATTGTCGCTTATTTAGACCACATGCGCGTTTTATCATCTCGATTTGTCCTTTTGATCGGTGGTCGTTTTGACATCGTGTCGTTTCGGCCCATGGCTATGCATAGTAATAACTGGACGTGGAAATGGCGATTATCATAACTCGATGACCAGAAGACGCAGATAACCTCAAACATGCCAATAACCATTTAATTAAGCTACCTTTTATGTGTATATGCATATTTCAAATGTCAAACATTTGCTAGAAAATGAGTTTCTTTCGACCGAGTGATCGGGGCTGGAAGTCGTGAGACGACATGTCGTAAGTTCGACAACAAATGCGGTGGTTTGATTGTCATGTTAAACATGTGAATGTGACGAGAGAGAACCAGGTTATGGTGCTGATGGATAACTCATGATATGTGGTTGTGATGGGGCTTATTGGTTTTGCGACCAGTGTAGATCCAGACCAGCCTGCGCATCCGCTCAGTCTGATCAGGATCTGAACTGTTCGCCATTCCTCAATGAAACGCCCTTCATGATTCTGACAAGCAAAATAGATCATTGTCAGGCTACTGGAGTGTGTAATTGGAACAGGAGCTACACTGGTCACAAATCCCATACGCCCCATTATTTCTCTAGTCACTGACACTATGATGAAATGTGGCTTATGCGACCAGTGTAGACACAGGCCAGCCTGCACATCGGCGCAGTCTGATCAGGGTCTGCAAATATTCAGTCAGCGAGCGAAACGAGTGATTTTGTTGGGGTTTAGAGAGAGAGAGAGAGAGAGAGAGAGAGAGAGAGAGAGATGAGAGAGAGAGAGAGAGAGAGAGAGAGAGCACTAGCTGATTGAGAACTTGACTAACCAGAAATGCCATAATTCCCATTTCCCCAGTCACAGCCACATACATGTATGTGTATACGACAATGTGATTTTGTATATAAGAGAATTTTTCACGACAACTATTTACAGAAACTGTCATATTTTTCTTCAGTGATATCACAAGTTGACGAAATTCTCAGAGCAAATGCGAATACAAAATGTGGAAACGAATTCCACATTTGCTCTGAATTGTCGTATTTGTCGTATTCCTTAGGAACTACATGTATATATTTTGAATGCTCATGAGAATCATAGCTGTCAAAACATGTTTCATCTAGAAAAGAAGGAAAAGTTTAATTCAGCTGTAAGTTGTAAGTGCTAACGTACAGGTGGTATGTCCGAATGTCCGTTAACTCCTGTTAACGGATCGCGTTGACATTTAACCGCAGCCATAAACATTGGGGAAGAGTGTCCGTCATGGTCGCCATGCAATACAGTCGTCTGATTGACGTGTCTATTTCACTTACATGACGTGTATTTCACGTTTAATAACCTTATTATTTCCTTGTTAGTGACCTTCCCGGTGAATTCATAGCTTACCGTGTGGATACCGCACGTAATGAATCACCCCGTGTGGTCTTCATGCACACTCAAAATAAAGTATCGCCCCCTTTTTAGAGATATTTGCATGATGGCGCTGCGAGCTGGGTTATTAAGTATAGGCAATGCAGTTTGCGTATGCGAAACTTGGCTGGGGGAGCACGACAGCGGTCTGCGTTTGGTCCGGCACAAAGACAAACGAAACTGATTGATTATGAGTTTAGTTTCAAAGATCACGCCCGTATCTTACACGCCATAACAACAAAATAAGCTTAATATTAGTATAACCAACTCCTCATTTCCTAAAACTTGCACGTAACATTGTAAAAGTCAGTGTCCTCGTAAGTGTATGTGAATGCACATAGGGAATAGTAGTAGGCTTTGCACAATGAACCCAACATCCACCCCTCTTTGTGCATCAAAAGTATTGGTGAGCTATTTTTTTCTGCACAACTACAACAAGGCCCATGTCTACGGAGCCCTTGGATTTTGTTTTATTAATTCAATTTAACAATTCGTTCCCTCGAATTTACAATTCGTTCCCACGATATAACAATTCGTTCCCTCGAATTAACAATTCGTTCCCACGAAATGACAATTCGTTCCCTCAATTTAACAATTCGTTACCTCGAATTTACAATTCGTTCCCACGATATAACAATTCGTTCCCTCGAATTAACAATTCGTTCCCTCAATTTAACAATTCGTTCCTCGAATGAACAATTCGTTCTCACAATATATCAATTCGTTCCTACGAATTAACAATTCATTCCCATGGGAACGAAATGTTAATTCGTGGGAACGAATTGTTGAATTGAGGGAACAATTTGTGAATTCGTAGGAACGAATTGTTAAATTAAGGGAACAAGTTGTTATTTCGTGGTAACGAATTAATGAAAAAAAAGAATTCTACGTCCCCTGCGGGGCTCCGTTCATGTCTACGCTGTCTACCACTAACCATTTCACACGCATACTGCTTCTTCAAAACCAAATCACTCCATCAGCTGCATATTTACATGCACTCGCAAAACCTGGTCATTGTCCAGTAAATGTCTAGTAAATTTCGACACGACACATCAAATAAATGCACCGTCTATAAAATAGTGTAAATATTACCATACCGGCGACTAAAGTTCTGACTTATGAAATAAAACTTGGTATGATTACATTCCGACGGTCGAACAGGTAAGGTCATCTAACTGTATATGTCGTGTCCAGTTTACTGCACACGTGAAAGTATTTGATCTTCCGCCGGGCACAGGTAAACTGTACGGTGTTCCGTTAAAGGCACAAAATGTTCTTTATTATAATTAAATAAGTGTATAATTGTGTCACTATTCCACCAGTTCTAAAAATTACTAGTGCCCGCTATACAGATATAATCATCTAGTAATATTTAGTTTACTGATAGTGACGCGCGGTGGTATCAGGCTATTTTCATATGCAAATGAGGCATGATATTTTTTCTCATTTGTACTAATTAAATGCGTCACCTACAAAAATAATATTTTAAACAGGTTATACAATATGATCATTGCACATCAATAAATACATATATTAAATAGTAATGTCCGTTAGTATTTTAATTAAACACGGTTATCTCCCCTATTATCAGTGTGGAAATTTACGTCTGATATAAAATGTATAATAATGCCAATTAATACGTGGGGTCATGGTGAATGAATGTTTATTTTGCCAAGAAATGTCTCTGGTGTATCTGATATAAAGAACATGTTGTGCCTACTGAGTGGGCATGTACATGTACCTTTAAAATCATCATACTATCGATATTGGGTCGATATGATGACAGCACGACAGTACGGTACTGTGATATAGATGCTACAATATCACGATAGTGCGATAACGATAGTACAATACTACGATAGCGGTAACACGATAGAACGATGACGATGCTACTATTTAATATCGTATCATCGCTATCGTGCTATTGGGGTATAGCATCATCATGACCTTGCCGTGGTACTATCGTTATCGTAAGATCGTGGTATCGCCATCGTAATATCGCTGTATCGTCATCGAACTATCGCCGTTGTGACATGTTGGTTTCCCCATCGTAGTATCGTACTATTATATCGTTTTATCGATAATGGAGATGATTCCAGAAAGGGGCCGAATAGGACATCAATATATTATAGATCAGTGTAGATCCTGATCAATTTCATGTTTTTACACAGTTGTTGTGTTTTCAAATGTAGCTATAGCTGGAACAATAGGGCCAACAGAACCAAATACAGTGGAACCTCTCTCAACCGGACACCCAGAAAACACCTGTGATCTTATTTTTTATGTGTTTCGTGGTCATTTATCTGAGGTGATAATGTCTGTTCGAGATCGCATAGCACACACATATGGCTCAGAATGATCAGATGCCTGATTTACAGCGAAACCTCTCTAAGCCGGACACCCTGGGGACCTCCCAGGGTGTCCGGTTGAGAGAGGTTTCACTGTAAATCGCGTGTCTTGTCACGTATAAGAGCAGTATATCTTTACCTGATGGTTGAGATACGAGACAACATTTAGGCAAAAAACAATAAGGTCACATTCCGTTACATTGTAAACGATACACAACAGAACAACAGCGACAATGTATTGCTCTGTTCTAGGAATGGCGGTGATTTGAGTCTGTGACTGGAGAAATGGGGCTTATGGAATTTGTGATTAAATAGCACGGGCGACTACTGTAGTCTGATAACGACCTATCAATTGCTTGTTAGGAACCATGACGGGCGTTTCGTTGATGGAATGACGACCAGTGCAAATCCTGATCAGACTGTGCGGATGCACAGGCTGATCTGGACCTACACTGGGATGATGTTCACAAATGTGGATATGATAAATAATTTCACATAATTTCTATGCTATCCAATCGGAATTATGTGGTTACGAGGTGGGTGGGTGAACAGTAGCGGTTCCGTGTTACACTTGGGGTGCGTGAACATTAGAGTTCCTCGTTTTCACTAGGGGTGGGTGAACAGTATTGGGTTCTACAGTGATCTGTAAGTTGGCGAAACTAATTATTTTGTTGACTGACCGCTGGTGATGTATACAAGTTACCATTTGTCAATCGAATATCCGTTTAGCTACCGTGCTGCGAATGTTGAGCCGAAGACGTAATATGTTGCTATGGACGCGACAGGGAAGCCGGCAACCGACGTAACAGTTGGTTACAAATGCAGTGACAGGGGTGTTGCAAGTAACAGCTATTGTTAACACATTGAAGGCTAAGAATAGTATTATTTTTACTGATACAAATATGATTCTTTTCTTTACTTCTTCATAAAAGTGTATGTTGTTACCACTCAAATGGTAACAACGTATACATGTACTTTCGAACAGAAATAAAGAAATAGTGAGAAAAAAATATCTAAATTTCCACACATACTTTAATTGTATCCGGCTTATAATTGGTCAAAGGGGACACACACTCCTGTGACTGCAAAGCCACCCCGGGACACCTTTCAAATATTTTGGACGTGCAACACATCGTACCAAAAACGTCAATTAGTCTTGAATTCCAGGTAGTATCACACGAAACCCAGATATTTCGCACAATTCAACATAGTCTGACAAAGTCGACCCTCTCGGTTACTGCATGGCTGTAGAATATGGTGTACGAACGGGGTCAAAACTAAAAAGACAGGGGCACCTATAAAATTTTACAGGTCCACCTGTAAAATATGCAGGTGGACCTATACATGTTGTGGTTCACCTGTAAATTTTACAGGTGGACCTGTACATTTATTGGCCCACCTGTAATATGTAGGTGCAATGGAAATTGTATAGGTTCACCTATTATTTTAGTTTTGACCCCGTTCGTACACCATAGTAGAACTCGTTAAATTCTATGTGCCTTGCGAATGGCAATATGTCAGAGAAAGTGTTAGACGATAGTAGCTATACCTGGATTCGCACGATGTTTTACTTGTTTGATGACTGTTGGTGTACATAATCTGAATCTGAACACACTTGTAGAAAACACTTGTTTTCAGAAAACCACATGAACTATTGGTGTGTGCGAAGCCACGTACACTTACTCTACAGACAGACGAACGAACGGCGCTCTACGCACTACCATGGAATGCAATACTATAATGTCAACTGTTATCAACTGGGTCGCGAGTTTGCGTGGCTATCAGCCGGCTGGATGTGAGAACACGCCACTTGTAGATATTCCGTCCCTCCCATTGCCCGCCATATATCAATCAGACAGACTGGTTGCAGTGAAAGTTTACATAACATCGCACCTACAGCTCGCCGATAAAGAATTAACCCGTCTGACTTTTTCCGTACAATGCCGAGTGAAGCCGAGGTTACCGCATAGCGCGGCGATCATCAATCGTGAAGCGACAAGCATCGTAAAACATCGGAAACAATTGTGAATTGGTAAAGGCCAATATTGTTGGAGCCGACACTGTAGATGAATGCAACGTTGTAATTTCACAGGAGAACCTTGGGAGTCGATGTGCACAGGTGCGGATCCAGGCGAGTGCGTTTTCGGCGCACGCCTCCTCTAAAATTGATCGAGTTTAGATGTTTACCCATTTTTTTACGTTAAACAATCTGATTATTTCCTTTTTCTCACCCAAAGTGTATGTTGTTACCGCTAAGTTGAGCCGTCTCGTCGAGACGGTTCATCTGAGCGGTAACAACATATACGTTTGATGAGAAATAAGAAAGAAAGCAGAAAATAATCTGAATTTTATGAAAAGTTGACGATCATTTATGTTTCATTTGAAATTCTCGCCCGCTCTAGACATAAATCCTGCATCCGCCCCTGGTGCCTGTGGGTGTAACATATTTTGGGAAGCATAGATGTTTGTTTGTTGCTCGATTTAAGAGCTCAAATTAATAAACTCCAGTGCCTGGATCGAGGATCGAACCCGGGCGCCGCAGTGACAGTCAGGAGGCCATACTTCTCGGCTACAATTCCACTCTCGGGAGACTCAGAGTGAGAGAGAGAGAGGTGTTTCGTAGGTCCCCTATTACCGGATCATACGCAGTTCTATTATAAGACATTGTCCCATTATAATAGGGCATCATCTCACGGCTGATGAAAAGGCTCCCAAAACGAGCTCAGAAAAATCCACCTGTTCCGTAATTGAGTCTGAATCGGCACTCAAAATAGTCGACTAGCTTCACATCATTTTCAGCTCCAGAAGCGCATCATATTTATTCGAATTTGAACCATGTGTTGAGAAAATCAATTGACATTCTCGGGGCAGCCATTTTGATAATCAAGATGGCTGCCTCGGGAATGTCTCTTCCGTATGTATTGGAACATGGACCCAAGATAAGTGTAGAACCTGCAAAATTACTATTAAAACTGTACCATGTTATGAAATACACAAATACATTTTTGTATTAAATTATTATATTCTGAGCATTGTCGTTTCCATTGCGTATTTTGCCTGTTCTGTTTACGAAAACAATCAAGGAAATTCTGCTACAAATGCTCGATCATTTGAGAAAGCGATTAATAAATTCAACAAATGGTTAACACAAGTTAGGCTAACATGTTTGAGCCTCATGTAGGTGGGTTTGGAAATACGTTTCCGTCAGTGTCAAGTGGCAGTACAATACACACTTATACTATCAGAGATCCTGACTGTTGCTGAGATGGTTATTACCCGAATGTTCTGTCTGTAACGCAGGGCGAAATTCAAATTCGCCATGCGTTACAGACAGAACATTCGGGTTAGGATGTTTGGTGGACGAGAATATATAACATCCATCTCTTCACGCACGATCTATAAGTCATTTGTTTCGCGATCTTTGTTGCCATTGCAAACCGATCAGTCTGGTTAGATAATTAATTACCACATATTTATACACTTTGCAGCATCAGGAATTGCGTTTGATTTAGATAAATGTGGATCGCAGTAGGATGCAAGGGTCATGGCGCCGGCTAACTACAAACTAAGTGGCATTATCAGAGATAGCAAACACAAGTCTTATGTAATTCTCGAGTTGGTGAGAAGCGATGGGTCACGGTGAAAACAGGTGGAATGAACTATTTTATAGCGGCACGATGTCCGTTTACGTCTCTGTGAAATTTACAACTGACCGATATTGGCGGTTTGTCTCACACGTGTAGGTGTGGGTGCGACTTGGGAAATGTGGGTTTATTATTAGCCGATCTATTTATAGATCGGCTAATATATTGGTCATCCATCGAATTCTGAAAAAGTTTGTAGCAACCCTTTTCTCCGCTATTCGGTAATCTACGAACGTGAATTTTGCTGTATCACTTCCAAATTGCATCAACCGATAAAGTTTGCATTTTTGGCAATTATCTCCGTTTAAAACTTTAAATATAGCCAAATAACACAATTTTGAATACGTAATGAGCTGAACGCCGGAAGATATTGAACCCGGAAGTTGTTGTTGTTGAAGTCCATAGTTGGCTCTAATAGCCATATACGCCAACACACGCCGATTATTGGGCTAATTTAAAGCTTTCATTTATTAAACAGAACAAGTTTCAGCCACGTATAATCGCGTAAAATGTGTTTATTCGGCTAATTTATTATCGACCTCTGCTCAAAATCTCCTCCGACTAGCAACCCCAGCATCTCGGGTTTATCCCATTGGATCGCGTATGCGCGTCATTTGACGCAAGTTAATATTCACAAAATGTTCCACCCATCAAAACGAAGAATTGCCCTTCATAGCGAACTTTGATTTGTTTACGTATCATGCAGGGATGGCAGGGATGCCAGGGATGCATCCAGCACGCGCGATTGCGGCAATCCCCCTTAATTATTGTCAATGCCGCAAATTATTGATTGTCTTGCGCCCGACATCGCGTAAAAAATCACGGATGGGCCCCATTTTAAATGACCAGTGCGCACATTAAAAAAACGTAATTGACTATTTAAACGCGCTGCGTATTTAAATCATTGGAAGGCGTGCAGTTCAATCGAGTTTGTGCGGCCGTTGAACGTAAGCTTCGAGTCGATTTAGACCATTTAAATCGATAAACAAGGGATAAACAAGTGACAACGTTAACCTGTTATGCTCCATTAAGAAATAATAAGCTTATGGCAAATCATATTACTTTGGGGCCGAGCTAATAAAGTGACTGGTGTGGCATGGAAATATTGAGTTCTGATTTTGGGAATTTTCCTCATCGTGGACCCGTTTAATGCGGGATAGTACAACCCGTTGGCCCGGCCATAAATGACCTTAGCTGTTGATAGGCCGTTAAACACCAATACTCACTCGCTCATTCATCCTTCCCCCCCCTCCCCCGAGACTCAGTAACTACTAAAATGCGGACATATATTGAACTCTGATTTGATCGGCTAATAACATCATGCTCTGCATTACTTTTCATGTTAGTTTTGGCTGTTCCGACGGCCACCATACCATCTCATATAATGTCCTACCGAGGATCGAACTCGGGTCGCATTGGTGAACAGCACACGCTGAGAAGGATTTACATGTCTCTGACTATGATAACAATTACGCTAACATGTTGGAACATTCATGTTGGAGGAAACCGGAGTACCCGGGGGAAACCCTCTGGTCCGATCTAGCGACCACCATACGAATAGCGTAATTTTGCCAACGAGAGCTTTTGGATACGTGATGTCGTTCTTCTTTGCAACCGGTGTAATATACATGTATGCATAAAGTGTGTTTTTCGGATGCTTCAAGAGTGTTTGTTCTCTATGCTACGGAAGTATTTGTTGTGACAACAATGAGGGATCATAGTCAGTTATCTCCCTTTGCAAATCTATTTTTAGAGATCCGGTCCTATGCTGTATTTCAGCGATTATTTCTTACTGAATAGCACAACAATTGAGTTTTGCGAACAGAGTAGACCCAGATCAGACTGCACATCTGTGCGGTCTGATCTGAGTCTACACTGATTGCAATAATATTAATTAACATTAATGCATGTGAAAATATAAATCTGGCAAATAATGTAGTCCCGGATCAGATTGTGTAGATATGTAGAATGACCTGGATGACACTCTAGTCGAAAACACTATAATGGCTCCTTTACACAACAAACCATGCAACCATGCAACATTAGTCCTTTTTACAAGCAATTAGGTCCGTAAATATAGTTTCGAGATTCGACGGATCAAAACAGTTGCCATGGTCAAATGCTTTTATGAAGAAACAGCAATAATTGAGCAAGTGTATTTGTTGTTGTCGTCATGTGTCCTTTTTGTACGTGTTGCTGCGGTTATGCTTGTTCGCGTAGAAACTGTTGAAGTAATTATGTAAATATTTACGGAACCCATGTGGCGTTTTCACATCACTTCCTGTATCTATAATTATGTCTTTGGAGTAGTTATATTATTCCACACTTTTACAAACAATACACACTTTTCAAACTGTTTAGATCAATACAATCCGCGGCAGTTTGTAATCACCGTTCGCGCTAGTAACAGCAATTAGCACATTCTAGGTTTGGTTTCAGGTTTAAAATATCTTTCCCTCGAGGGTGTTTTTTTTCCCTGCAATGATTGCCATGCAGTTCAACGTGATTTTGTACCGTGATTTCTATTTCGATGGCGGTTGATTGAAATTGTTCCTTATTGGGCGTTCGTTGCATTTGTTGTATTTGCTTACGTAGCAAGTACTATTTATTTCGCTTTGGGACCGTACACCGCTAGTCTTGGAGGGAAAGTTTGTGCCATGTTGGGTGATAACTTCATGATCACAATGTTTCCAAATCTTCAGAAGCGTTTCTGTTACCATAGTTACTTCACATGCTGCTCTGTTGTTACACTTGCCGCAAGCGCCTGTTCCTGGCCTTTTTATCTTCAAAACCAGAGTAATCCGAGTAGCATATTTCGCCAACAGTGTAAAGTATACTTAACTACCAAAGTATACTTTGAGGGAGAACTCTTCAATTTAAGGATAAATTTATTAATGTTTATTATACTGAATTTAGTACACCATTTTGACTGTGATAATGAAATAAATTCAGTATAATAAGTCTGGATACTTTTAATCATCAAATATATGCAGTCGTTAGTTATTTATGCAATAATGCATTTCGGGAAAAATATCCCTTAAAATATACTTTGCTAGATAAGTATACTTTTTACAATTTTGGTGAAATCGGCTACTGATCAGCCAGCGCATCCGCACAGTCGGCACAGGGCATACCCCAGTCGCTATTCCGTCAATGGTTCTATGCATCACAAACAACAACAACACAACAACAACAACAACAACAAATAAACAATGTTTGGTCCATCTCCCATTGTATGTCACGCATGCTGATCAGAAACCATGGCTACACATGTCACAAGGTCCATTTTCTCAGCCGATGGCCCAATTACGCAATTCCAGATGCACGCGAATTGTAACGAAACGCAACTCGACTGGCCATTAATTCGAGGGTACCTAATACCGGATGTGACCTTATCTCGACACTTGACTTATTGTCGCTGAGCCAATTTGCTTCGGGCCAGACGGTCGTTTCAGGGTTACGTAACACATAAAATATAAATAACTAGGTCGAAGTCAATTTATACGCTGAATTAATTACGGCCTACGTATCGAATATTCGTCTATTGTTTATAGAAGTTAACCTTTTGACCGTGGCAGTCTTATTATGCGGGTGAAAATGAATCATGTGACATAATTATGCGACTAGTGTAACCGCCAGATCTGACTGCACACCCGATCAGCGGCTACACTGTTCGATATTACGTCAGTGACGTATATATATTGGCATATGAAAGAGCATTTCATCATTATTCGACGTTTTGAAGGGGTTGGGGGTCAGTGTCTGCTCGTTCGGCAAATGCTGTAAGGTCCCTTTCCTAAGCGGAGGGGGTCGTTTTCTCCCTCGGGGAGAGAAGGGCAGATTAGTTGGTTAATGAAGCGGGGCAGACAGGTCGATACGGGTTGATACGATGCAGGTTTGACATAGATTTTGAGTTGAGGTCAAGTGTAATGCGATTTGTCTATGTTTTTGTCACGTGGTCGTCGTCGTTGTTGTTGTTGTTGCTGCTGCTGCTGCTGAAATCATACATGCTTATTTCAGGATCCCGACCTTCTAATATGTATACAGAAAATAAGTGCAGTGGAAAGTCAACATATCGGACACCCTGGGAGGTCCACAGTGTGTCTATTTTATAAAGGTTTCCCTCTTGAAACCCGGTAGAGCCTCTCTGAAAACAAAACACACTTTCGTTTATGTGTATTTGTCCATGATGGCAATGTCTGTTCACAATATTGCATAATACACAAACGTGTCTTCGATTGTCCATACGTGAATTACAATGGGACATAGCTCAACCGGATAAACTGGGGACCTCCCATGGTGTCCGATTTAGAGAAGTTCCATTGATATGGTGTCTGGTTTAGATAGGGTCTACTAGCAGAGTGACTTGCTTAAAGAGGTTATACTGATGTCCTGTTTAGATACGTTCTACTGTCATTGTGCCTGGTTTACTGAGGTTCCAATCTCTTTGACACTTGCCCGTTGCTAGACGGAGTAGGAATACCCAAATTAAAAACGATGGCACCGTGAGTATTATTTAACGTGAATAAATAAAGTATGTCATCGGGTTCGACGATAACCTTACTTACTGTATTCTGACCTAGTACCTCTGCCATGGTCTACTCAACTGCCTACGTTAATCTTGCCCAGATATCATCGTTTCTGAACATATATATGGACAATCTAAACCCGCAATCAAGCAGTTTGATTGGCTGAGCCTGAGCTGTGGCACAGCTCAGGCTAAGACAATCAAGCTGCTTGATTTCAAGGACAGTATGCAAGTACTTTGAAATAAAGTAATTGACAAATGTTGGCAAGATTACCGCAGGCGGTGGTGTAAATTTGCAAGTATCCGCCAATCAGTTTTTCAAATGCCAATTTCTTTGAAAATTCAGCGCTATCTCGGTATACACACGTAATAGCCTGACGGGGGTTGGTCAATCGTAAAATTCTCTTTTATATCGTTAATACGCACTGACACCCGCCGAATACACTTTCACACGGTCCCGACTTTTATCATATGTTGTTCTCTTTAATTTACTTGCCCTAGATGTAACTTTTTCACCTTCGTTAATGGGGGTCAGACAGGAGAAATGGGCCAACTTTGCGAATTGTGACAGTATATGGTCACAATTCACAAATGTTCAAACTAAATTCTAATATGTATCAAATGCAGTGTTGCATGTTGGTGAAATAGCTAGTTTTTGCACAGTGTAGACACTAATTAGACAACACGAGATTAATTATCGGACTGAGGTATACACTATTGTTGCTGTAACCAAATTGCGAACCATGTTTTGCTATTTTACGTGTGTCACGATATTCATCGTATCTCGATACAGTGGGTGGTATTCTGTTTTGAACCAGTCGAAACGTTGAACAGCTAGCACTATCCGATAGGGAGCTTACTAACTGTAAACTGTTCGTTCAATGATGAACAATGTAGGCCCTGATCAGACTGCGCATCAGGTCCTACACTGCCAACAAGGGCAATAAAATGTGCCCTCTTTTCTCATGAAACATCACCAGTAGTACTTATTATCAACACAATTCATCGCATACCTCATCACCTCTGCGTCCGAATCACTTCATGTTCGAGCCTAGAGGGCAGATGTGCCGAGAGCGCATCGCGAACGCCTTGTAATTAGCGGTCAAACGTAGAACACCACATTGACGCGTCCGATATTGACTGCAAATCGCGCTGACCTAATTTCAGCTTTGTTCACATCGGACGCGAGAGAGACCACCAGCATTCAGCCCATACTAATAGGCGTTAACCCGTTGAACCCGAAAGCCCGCAATATCGGTTTATGCAAACAGTGCAGATTCAGATGAGCCGGCTCGTAACGAGCCGTCTCATCAGGATCTGCACTGTTTGAAAGTAATTATCATATTTTTGAGAAAAACAAATACCCCCTTTTTATAAATGAAATAGTCTGAAAATCATTTTGTGACGGTTGGGTTGGTTGCAAAATGAACATATCAAAATCCTTTCCAGTTACTTAGGGGTGAAAGGGTTAAACAGCACACTACATGTCCACGTACATGGTATGCATATTTTCAGTGTAGATTTCTCCACTTGTTAAGAAGTGCTTGCCAACTTTCAACTTCACGCTTTGGAAATTTAACTTAGTTTAATTTGGGTAAAAACTAGAAAATCAGATACAAATAAGAGAAGTAAAAGTTTATCGTCGGGATTCTTACATCTTAGCCGTCACACTTCTCACCTTGTAACATATCAACATGGCCTATAATTTTCCCCATCACCGCTGGGTAGTATTCCATTGTATTGGTTAGGTAATATACACTCCGTTGCATGTACATTATGTATAACGTATTCTTACGCCTGATGTTGGAATGTCCCCGCAGGTTTTTTCTTTTTATTAAAAATTCCTTTAAAATGTTTGGTGTATATTTCGCATGCTAACCGCCATTTTCTTGTTACACAGACAACTGATAGGTGGCTGTGACTGGAGAAATGGGGCGTATGGGCCCTGCGACCAGTGTAGCTCCAGATCTGGGTCTACACTGTTCGTCATTCAGTCACTGAAACATCCACATTGCCTCTACTAGACAGAACAGTAGCCGAGTTCACAAAAATTCCTAAGCATTCTTATCTATTAAAGTGTAATTTGAGGGAGTAATCATTTATTTTTCCCGAAATGCATTATTTCATATAGAACTATGCAGAATTATTATACTGAATTTATTACATTACCACAGCCAAAATGGCTGTGATAATGTAACGAATTCAGTGTAATAAAAATTAATAAATTAATCCTTAAATTGGAAATTTCTCCTACAAAGTGTACATGCCCACTCAGTAGGCACAAAATGTTCTTTATATCAGAAACATTATCTGAGACATTTTCTGGCAAAATAAACATTCATTCACCATTACCCCACGTATTGAGTGGCTGTATTATACATTTTATATCACACGAAAATGTCCACACTGATATCAGGGGCGATAACCGTGTTTCGTTAAAATGTTAACAGACACTACTAATCATTCTCTGTATTTATTTTTTGATGTCCAATGATCATACTTTATAATCTATCGAATATATTATATTTTCAGTTGACACATTAAATTATTATAACTAAACAATATCATGCCTCATTTGCCACCGCGCGTCACTATCAGTAAAATAAATATTACTAAATGAGTATATCTGTATAGCAGCCACTTGTAATTTTTAGAACTGGTGGAATAGTGACACAATTATACACCTATTTAATTCCTATAAAGACCAGTTTGTGCCTACATAGTGGGCATGTACCTTTATCAAGATAAGTATACTTTGCAATGTTGGTGAAATCGGCTACAGATCATTATCAAGATACAGGAGTCTGCTAGCGGATTTAGATCTGGATTGGTCACGAAACCCACACGTCCAATTTATCTAGTCACACCCAAAGGTGATCTTGAGCAAAATACGCGGGTTGGTGTATATAGGGTAATCACATTTGTAATACGTATATATCTTTTCTGGAGCGGTAATTCGAAGCAGATAATTTGTAATTAATCCGCTTCAAATGTAATATGTCGTATTCAATAGAGCAAAGTTGTATTTGACCTTTGCCTTCCAAATATGATGTTTTTATGTTAGATACGTGACGGAATATAAATGTGGCTGTGACTGAAGTATGGGGTTGACAGGTTTTGCAATCAGTGTGGATCCAGATCAGCCTGTGCGTCCGCACAGTCTGATCAGGATCCGCACTGGTCGCCACTCCATCATGAAACACCATTCATGCTTCTATCAAGCAATATAAATCGCTATCAGGCTACATGAGTGTTCAATGTGAACCGGGTGCAGTTTCACTAAACTTCGGCCGTCTATACGGTGTCCTGTTAGGGCTACATTACATTCTCGCGTTCTCGCTCTCTCGACTTATACACGAGATCGCGAGATTGCGAGAACGCGAGGCGAGATCACGAGATCGTGAGAACGCGAGGCGAGATCGAAGATCGAGGCGAAAACGCAATATTCAATCTCGCAATCTCGCCTCGCGATCTCGCAATCTCGCATTCTCGCGATCTCACGATCTCGCCATCTCGCGGTCGGAAGTAAATATATGCGCATGGTCGCTGGGAATGCGTTTTGTACGGTGGCACAGAGGGGACATGGACATATTTTTTACTTTCGCGTGCGCACGCAATAGGTTTTATGCTGGTCTGGAGCTACCCTGGGGGGCATTACCAAGTGGTATGGTTTCCCATGTACTGGCTCATATACAGTACACATGTAGCACGGTAAATAGACGGCAGTACGCCTAAAAAATGAACCAAAAAAAGAACAAAAACGGCGCCGGAAGAGAGATCGTTCGATTATTGTCCGACTACGTACCAACTGAGCTAGGGAGGAAGATGTAATACAGTTTGTGATAATCTGCCGGTATGTCCGTATGTATAAAGTTATTGTATAATCCAATTGGAACATACATGTACCTACATAACGCCCATGTATATTTATAGCTGATTGTTTATATCAAAAACTTAGAGTTGCTAACTTTTTTTATAACTGTTTAATATTAGCAATTGTAGAAGTGCACACAGACAATACAACTAGTGATTAAATTCTGACAAGGGAGACAACCTGCTAAACTGACGAGTACGTCGTTTCATTGCGTGCGCACGCGAAAGTAAACAATATTTCCATGTCCCCTCTGTGCCACCGTACAAAACCCATATGCCATATATTAACTTCCGACCGCGAGATCGCGAGAATGCGAGATCGCGAGGCGAGATTGCGAGATTGAATCTCGCGTTTTCGCCTCACGATCTCGCCTCGCGTTCTCGCATTCTCGCGATCTCGCCTTGCGTTCTCGCGATCTCGTGTATAAGTCGAGAGAGCGAGAACGCGAGAATGTAATGTGGCCCTAACAGGACACCGTACGTCTAAGACGTAAACATACACACTGTACAAACCCAGTTCCGATTTTGGGATTTTCCCGCATTTATAAATAGATTAGACTGTGCTACACATTTTTACAAGTCATTTGCCATATTTTGCCTATTCACTTGGCACCCATTCAACATTACCGGGCATAGGTAGAGTCGTGTCAATTCGGCCGTTGTCGACTGTGCTCGGCCGTTTTATCGGGTAAACTCGGTCACCTCGGTATTTTTAGCAATTAATGAAACATTGTGTAAACAACATTTACCTACATTAGATCACAAGATCTATGTCCGTACACTAATCTTACAAAGCAGTTATGTATTTGCTGTCAGTGAAGACCCAGAATGGCCAGATCAGTCTGCGCATCCGCAGTCTCTGACCAGTATTCGGTACGCCTCCGGTCTGTAAACGTTACAATGTAATTGTTTACAAGAACACATTGTTAATATGAAATTCACATTTTAATATGAAATCTTCAGTCACAGCCACAGTTGGGACAAGCAGTTACAGTTACAAAAGTTTATTCACTCTGATCATTTGTACAAAGGATATAAGAGGTAGGTAAACATGTATAAATGCATAGTCGATATGAAAAATCGAATGTAAGAACAAATAATTCCAGCACAAAAATATTTACACAATTCCTTAACATTTGATCGGTCCGTAGCAAGTCTCTGTCCGAAATTTATATCCCAGTAAACTCCCATGCCGAACTACTTTCCGTAACCGTCAGGCGCAGTTAAAATAATTCTTAAGAAAACGGAAAATAAACACATTTTCTTGATGAATTTATTTCAAATGCTGGAATTATAAGGAATGAATGGCCTTTTTGTGGAATTTATCGGGGTATAAACTTGGAAAAGTCGCGGGAATACTGGACGAAGGCCGATTCCCGCGACTTTTCCAAGTTTATACCCCGATAAATTCCACAAAAAGGCCATTCATTCCTATAATCTATAGCTTTATCGACCACATTGTGAAGTTTCTCCCGCCCATTTTATCAGTTATATATATTTTTTTTAATATCTTTCTAAAAAAATATGTACTTAATTTCTCTTACTACCATGATTAGATAAAGATGCTTAATACAACAATATATGAATATCATCATTTGCAATGCATGCCACCTTTGAATTATAGCAGACACACTGTCGCCTTTTTGCCATGTTTACATCAGGCATATGTACTCATATACAGCATGTTGCGGTCTGAGATCTTGAAAAAAAATATAGATATGTCCTGTTCTGTTCTGTTCTATAGAAGTGCATGGAATATAGTAAATATATGGTTTGTACCGTCGTATATAAAATATATTCGGTTGAGCCTTAGACAGTTTTATTGAGGCGAGCTTTAGCGGGCCCCAATAGAGTTGTCGTGGCAAAACCGAATATATTTTATATTCGACGGCAATAATCATATATTTAATTTATACCGCATATTGAACTTAATTGTTGAACGTGTGTGGCGTCATGTTTTTGACGTCATTCCCTCTGGCCATACGTCACAAATCTAGCGACGCCATTAAAAGCAAAATGGCGGCGTCCACGCTAGGTAGATTCGGCACTGTGTCTGATTAAATCTTTTATTTATTTACGATGAGCTTCAATATTGGCTGGCTTTAGACTCCACAGTTGTTATAATAAGCATTAAAAGCGTGACGGACATGTCCGTGTCCTTGGTTATATCGCATATACTGTAAAAATGGAAAAAAATCGGCTGAATCGACAGCGATTTCGATTTTAAAATACGCCGCAATCTTGAATTTGCTGTTGAGAATGATCAATCAGAGGCCGCGAGTCGGGGTCAAGGGTGAACAAATAAAGGCAAAATCGGCACTTTATGTATATTAGGCTACTTCAGGTATATTAGGTTACTTCAGGTATATTAGGTTACTTCAGGTATATTAGGTTACTTCAGGTATATTAGGTTACTTCATGTATATTATATTAGGTTACTTCAGGTATATTAGGTTACTTCAGGTATATTAGGTTACTTCATGTATATTAGGCTACTTCAGGTATATTAGGTTACTTCAGATATAAACAGAACAGAACAGAACATAACATATCCTTTATTTGGCAATGATCTCAGACCACTTAGTGGTATATGAGTGCATACATGTACAAACATAATTTATTATGAACAACAACAACAGCATGGCGAGAGTTATGTGGAAGTACTGTACTCGGTCTAATTTATCAGCAAACTTGTTTGCAGGCAAATTTACAACATTTATTCAACCGCCTTTATTATGCTACATAGATCAATGGTTGCGGTATAAATGTCAAGCCATGTGGTGTTGTACCTATACCTGCGATATAATAGAATGGCTACGTATTTTCTATACAGGAGATCGTAAGCTGACGACATTCGTCAGCTTACGAACTCCTGTATAGAAAATAGCACCTGTATGGCTTGTCTCATATGTGGGCTATGACTGGAGGATGGGGGCTTATAACGGCTCCCACCTGACCTGTAGCCGATTTCACCAACATTGCAAAGTATATTTTTCTAGCAAAGTATACTTTGAGGGAGTAATCATTTATTTTTCCCGAAATGCATTATATCATATATAACTAATGATGCCTATACATATATTTGATGAATAAACGTATGCAGGAATATTATACTGAATGTATTACATTATCACAGCCAAAATGGCTGTGATAATGTAATACAGTCAGTATAATAAAAATTAATAAATTTATCCTAAAATTGAAAATTTCTCCCTCAAAGTATACTTTACTAGATAAGTATACTTTGCAATGTTGGTGAAATATGCTACTGGTGTTACACATATCACATACAGCCCGATCATTATTTGCTTGTATACATGTGTGAATGCTATTTGCCTTTCCTTGGCGAATAGTTAATGCGAGATGCAATTTCATAAGACATGGCCCGCTGACATGGTCACGTGACATTTAGTAACAATACCAAAACGGCGCTTCTTTTTTTCTCACAGCTTTCCGTTATTTTTATGGTTATTAATAATGAGCACAGACGTATATCGGCATAAAAGTCTCCTACAGATGCGCTTTTTGACACTTTGAAACAAAAGTCCGACATGACTAATGAATCTCATATATATACAAATAAGTGTCTGTGCCTGTTGCAGAAAATGAGATGAAATAATTATATAGAAAATAAAGCCGGTAAATAACGTCAAATGTTCGCGAAACATTCAGTGCAAATGTGGAATTTTGCTCCCAATGTTCCGCCAGCATTTGATTATACATGTATATGCAAATATCGTTATAACTGATGTTATTTTTAAAAAAATAAAACGACGCATCTGGTTCGGTAACGTACATTTTCTTATACATGAGGTGAAATACAATGATTTATTGGTAATAAAAATGGCCACCGGCGCACTTCCGTTGGCCACCATGACCGACCTACGGGTATTTGCACGAGATCACGCTAACTCTCGCATTTCCACCAGTGTAGAAGTCCACCACCACCAAAGAGTTTGCCTATATAAACTAACCACCAATGATCACACATTTTGCTATTCTCTGCTACTTTCATTTTTCGTATGGATGTTGTGGGACCTATTTTCCCATAGCCTGCAGCCATTATGCTCTTGATATTCAGTAATTAAAATATAGGTTTAATTATTGAAAGATAAATTCAATCTCCTGTGACAATTCAATCTCGTGGTGGCACAACAAGTCAGCAGCTGGAATTGAAACCGCCTCACATGACAAACATGCTCCGAGTTACAAAATAATCCCAAAGCCCAAAATAATCCCATATCGACGAAAAATGTTGACAGATTGCATGAAGAAAATCCACTCGTTTTATCGTTGTAAACCCGATAGGTTTGGAAAACCACAGTTTTGGAAAACCGTTTGGAAATACATGTACCTCAATAGTTTCTTTAAAGGGTGACATCGGAATTTGGCGGGAAAGGATTGCGAAATTGCATACAAGAACTGCATTATTTTGTTGCGTACCTGGAATTCTTGTGGTTGTCGTGATGTATTGCGTGTTAACCTATTAAATATATATACATATACATGTACATTCTGGTTATACGTTGGTCATATGAAAAGAAAACCTGAATATTTTCGTTCATATACTGATTTCATGACGAACGTATATCATTTGGTTTCAAATCGTGGTCACATCATATACGTTCGTCTCAACGATTCAAAACCTTTCACATCGTCGATATACGTTAGTGATACAATGTCAAACATAGGTAGAATTTTCCCTCCAATTCGATAATGTTTTTTGAAACGGTTCAGATCGTGTTCACACCATATACTTTCGTCGCAACGGTTTGAAACATTTCAATCTTATACACTCTTAATAAAATGTGAAACATAGGTAGAAGTTACCCTCCAATTTCGGGAATGTTTTAAATCGCCTTTCACAACTTCTACACTCGTGATAATATGTGAAACGTAGTTGGAATTTTACCCAAATTACGAGAATGAAATGTGAGAACTTGTTCGGTGAGTTTATACAGTGTGCATGGAAACCAAACTATTTCAGTACGTGGGTGTTGAAGATTATTCAAGGTGACATAGCGTTTCTCAGGAAAACCTGCATAATTTGATATTTGTGGGGAAACAAAAATGAATAAACAACAAAAAACACATCTTTCACACGTTTAGCATCGTCACATTAAGTTTGGACGTGCCATTAAGTCCATGTTGATCACTGAAAATGACAGTATGTGTCCGGCGTCCGGAGACACCTTAGAAAACATGAACAAAGGCAAACAATGTTTTAAGAACATACGCGATATGAGACGTTGTACCTTCGGACATCTGCGTAATTTCATTAAATACGTTTACAAAATTTACAATATTATTCATAAATAAAGTCAAAAGTTGACAAAATGTTCAGAGTACATGCGGAATATAATTCCGCATGTACTCTGAATTTTTTGTCAACTTGTGACGTCATTTACGGAACATATTGTAAATTTTGTAAAGATGTCCGGAGGTACAAAATCACATGGCCTGTCTCAATTATTTTGTCCATCTGGCAATGATAGTCGCATTTATGCACATATCAATGCATCCCCGCCAGATGTTTGTGAGGGTGGAGGATTTAATGTGAATTAGACAGCAACTATTGACAATATGCGGGGATTAGACATTAAAACAAATCCGTCGATGGGGATAATAATAATCCATAGGTTAGCATGTCCTCGCTATTTGATAGACAAACGCTACTCCCGCCGACGGCAGTTAGACATAAAGTTGTTTCCTACTGGCGCGAATTAGACAGTTGATTATAATGGTCTAAATACCAGGGATTTGTCCAACATCGCACGTGCAGTTAACCATTGACAGATGCATGGCTAAACGCTAGGTCGTAATAATAATGTAAATATTTCTGAGCAAAAATCACCCAAGACTGATTGTACTACAGCTCATCATCGACCAATCAAATGGCCAGGGCCCGTTTCACTAAACTTCGCACGACTAAAATGTTCGTAAGTGCAAATTTAGGATCGTCTGTAAATTTCAATTAATATATTTACATTTATTGAGCATATTCTGCATACGCAGCCTATGCTCAATAAATGTAAATCCAATAATTGCCTACAAGAAACATTGTTTATGTGAAATGTACCGACTATCATAATTTTGCACTTACGAACATTTTAGTCGTACGAAGTTTAGTGAAACGGCACCCTGTTTTCGAACATGAGCTGAATCAGGAAAATAAGCAAATATTGTCCTTGACTGTGTCGAGGATGGAGAAAGGTACATTTAAATCCCTGTTGAAAAAGGGACAGTACCACGTTTTCGACCAGTGTAGCCCCTGATCAGGGCATACACTCTTCGCTATTATTTCACTATAGCACCAGTAGCATTGCCCGTACAAATCGATTCTACTTGATGAATACGCAGTATGATTGGTCTCTTGACTGTTCACTGACGAATTAATTCCCCCTTTCGCATGCGGATGCTCATTCTATTGAAGCGACAAGCTCCGTAAATAAAATAGTTACAAAATGCATATGACCAGTCTAGACCCTGATCAGCTGCATGCTGATCAGGTTCTATACTGGTCATATGCATTTTGCATGCACTCATGCGAACGACTGCAAGATGAAAGATATATGTCCCCTCCCCAATACTTTTCTACATGTACGTATATATACACGATCTTTATGATCTACAAGAGGAATATCCACTACCGTTGTAAGGCCAATTTTGTCATTGGTTGCCCGGGTATCGAAGCGACAAATTCCGACAAGGACAGATGACTATGTAGGATGTTCCCGCGCCATGCGAATTTCTCAATCGACATTATACATATTGCTAACCACAAACATGTCAACGTCGTTGACAAAATGCGGCTTAATATTCGTGTTTTGTCCATTTTAGCTCCTGATGAAATGGCACGCTGCTGGAGTATGATATTTACGGAGCCCCGCAGGGGATATGGATTCAATTTAACAATTCGTTCCATCGAATTAATAATTCGTTCCCTCGAATTAACAATTCGTTCCCACGATATAACAATTCGTTCCCACGAATTAACAATTCGTTCCCGTGGGAACGAATTGTTATTTCATGGGAACGAATTGTCAATTCGTGGGAACGAATAGTTAATTCGTGCAAACGAATAGTTAAATTGAGGGAACGAATTGTTATTTCGTGGGAACGAATTAATAAAAAAAGGAATTCGACGTCCGCTGCGGGGCTCTGTAGATATTCGTGCGAATAAGAAATATTCATTTACGATGCAATGGATACTCCATAGACTAAATAGCGAACTCTGTAGTCTGTGATTTAATGCTACTAAATAAAAAAGAATAATAAAGAAGACCCGTTTCGTCATTGCGCGTCAAGTAATAATGTGTAATAATATCTTATATTGCCTGCATGTTGTGAGAACTTGCAGCCCAAGCCCATTGTACTCATATGCAATAAACTGTGTTTAAACTAAATTGCCTTCATTTTTACCTGGTTTCGGTTTTGGGAATGCAGATCTAAATATAAATCTAAATCAAAATATTTTGTTACGTTAAGTGGAATCTCTCCCAACCGGACACACAGGGTGTCTGGGTTAGAGAGGTCCCGCTGTAATTAAGTACTCCACATGTTTTGTCATTTTCAATCAAGACAATGAAATAAATTACAATAAAACCCATGTAAAATAAACACAGTTGGAAATGTTGCATTATAAATGGTAGGTGGGCCCTGCGTCCCAGGAAAATTATTGGGACACTGGTACTGGGGATCATTTCACTAAACATCGTACGACTAAAATGTTCGTAAGCGCAAATTTAGAATCGTCTGGAAATTTCAATTGATGGATTTACATTTATTGAACATAAGCTACATGCAGCCTATGCTCAATAAATGTAAATCCAATAACTGTTTACAAGAAAACATCGTTAAGGTACCAGTCCACTTGAAAAAGGCTTAGTTGCGTAGTTTTCCTATAGTCATTTTACTGAATATTCCAAAACTGCCTGTCTGTGGTGATTGAATGTGACTTAAAATTAAATAATCAGCATCCTATGATATTTTCAGCTGACAAAAGAAAGTATTTGTAAAAGTATGTGCCAAACTGTGATCTGGGCCATTTAGTGAGCATATTCAGATTAAAATTGTACGCATCTTCCGCTCGAAATGTGTGTTTGCTGTTTGGGGCGCAATTTTAACAGTCTCAAACAGAGGTTTGTGGCTCGAAAATAAATCACTCAGTACCAGTACAGACTATGATCAGTGTGGGCAGGTATACATGTAGACTTGATTCACACATTATTTGTTGGTGCAAACTCCGCACGTCACATAGCTTTCTGGCGCCTTTAGTCCAGCGGTCATGACGAAATAAGTGCAGAAATTGACCACCACATGCTAACTTTTACACATTATAAATGCTCTTAGCTGTATGCCAATTTGACTTGTGTAGCTACTAAAGTTTCTTGACATATAATGTAACAGGTGTATACAGCAAACAGCCTCTGTGAATATATGAAGAGGATATCTGAGAAAAAAACTTGCGGAAGTGCTCGCTCGTCCAAGAATTGCTAAACAATTCTCCAATCTTGGTGGACTGGTACCTAATGTGAAATTTACAGACTATCATAATTTTGCACTGACGAACATTTTAGTCGTACGAAGTTTAGTGAAACGGCCCCCTGGGCCGTTTCACTAAACTTCGTACGACTAAAATGTGTGAAAACAATTATGCAAGTATCACGCGTGTCCAAACGACCAACAGCTGGTGGTCAGTACAGGTCAGCGGATCACGTGGTGTCCCAATAACTTGTTCATTACCAGTATGCTGGGGGCTAATTAAAGCCCCATCGGGTCCATGTTTACTGTGTAAACATTTAAAATTTACACGGGGTGCCGCGAGTCACGTGTACCACGGACGTCAAAAACCAAGGGCGCCGCATGACCTGTTGTAATTGTTGTTGTTTTTGTTGTTGTTGATGCTTTCGTGCCATGTTTATTTAGTAGATAAACATAAGTAATATGTGTAAGTCGGTACCTTGGGACATGTTGTTTTAACAATATTTGGATCGGCATTATCTGCCACCTGCGGACTGTTTATTACGTCAGTTTGTATCAACAGGGGGCCGTTTCACTAAAATGTTCGTAAGTGCAAATTTAGGATCGTCTGGAAATATCAATTGATGGATTTACATTTATTGAGCATAGGCTGCATATGCAGCATAATGCTCAATAAATGTAATTCCAATAATTGTCTACGAGAAAACATTGTTAATGTGAAATTTACAGACTATCATAATTTTGCATTTACAAACATTTTAGTCGTACGAAGTTTAGTGAAACGGCCCCCAGATCCAGAACAGTGTAACAGTTTCATAAATATCAAATTAACCCTTTCAACCCTTAATAGCTGGAATGTCATAGGCTATGTTGATTGTCACACACTTTTCAGACTAGTCCACTGTCTCAACTTTGGAAGTTAAACGCTTACAGACAGTGGGTATGTATACCCAGAAAGTGATCGAGCATATAAGAAAAAGTCTTGTTTTATTGCAGCTTTGCGTCGTAGTTACACATATAGAGAATAGTAGGTTAGTGCCATGAATGGGAAAAAATATCTGGCAAGGCTCAGGAAACGGGATGGGCGAGGCTCTGCGAGCACATCCCGTTTCCGTGCCGCGCCAGATATTTTTTCCCATTGACGGCACTAACCTACTATTCTATTTATCCGTCAACATCTAAAAATGGCTGTAAAATGCAAAAATAGTATTGACTGGATATCAAAAATGTTTCACGGCACCGTGTTTCACGGCACATACGCACTGTGTTGACGGGATAAATATTCGTCTGTGGTAGTTACGAAGCCAATTGTACCCAACCAAATTGTCTCTCCAAGTTTATGACAGTATATACATGGAAAATTACGCACGTTCTATCAAATAAATGGTTCCATTGATTGCAAACTATTCATTTACTGTGCATAAAGAGAAAACATATTTGATATCTTCTCACATCCAGGGACTGTTCATCCTTAGTCCCAGTCACATATTTGTTACAATTTCGAGTTTTGTTTCTGCAATTTACACATCACATGGGCAATGTATGGGCATGATGATGATAACACAGTTAGATCACGTTCGCTAAAGCTCGTGGATTATCTCCTCGTACATGCGGACGAACCATAACGGTTCGTCCGCATGTACGATCGATAATCCACTTGCTAAAGCTCGCGGATTATCTCCTCGTACATGCGGACGAACCGTGATCTAACTGTGGCTGAGACATCAACTGAAAAACATGTCTTTAAAACCACGTTTACTTGGCTAGCCAGAGCTACACTGGTCAGCATATAAATAAACTCAACTGTGTTGGGAATGCAACATCGTAAATGGACGAGACAATCAACGATATCTTTCAATGAACGTGCAGGAATCGTGGTCAATTGGCTGTCAATATTTTATTCGGCGTGACAATACGCTGACACGTCCCATCTCCGTGTGCGTTCGTCCGCTCTCACACTCGTCCCGGGCGAGTTGCGTAACACCCGCCATTAATACTCTCAAACCCGTGATTTATTTTCATTTTACGTCGTTACGAAATATCAGTGTAAACAAATTGCTTGTATCGAGCGTTGCAATTTCTCCCCATTTTATGTCCCCCGTTTCCTGTAGCCCCGACTGAGCAGGTCAACAGGTGGTCAGCGGTGTCGGGTCTCGCTGGATGACCGGAAGTGGGGGTTAGAGGCTAGTTACCGCGTCCAATTGAAGATGGAGAACACTGCATTTTCTGTACACTGAGGCAACATGATAGCGTTTAAGTTCGTGTTCTGCCGTAGAATATTTACATAAAGGTGCAGTTAGTAGTCAATGTTGATACAAAGTAGACAAGGAAATCGAACAAAAGAATGCATTTGTTTGTGAAGTTTACCGCAAATATACCGCCATTTATTGAAGTGATTTACGTTAAAATTCACACAATCCTCCATTTATCTATGTCATTTACGACAAAGCTTCCACAATCCACCATTTATCGATCAATTCCGATAAAAAAATAAGGCTGCATATAAAATGAGTATCGTATTTTCACCACATTTTGAATAAATTACGATTAATCCTGATGCATGTGTATACAGGGCTCCAGATAAGGAATTAATAATTGAGTATTGTCACTCCATCATTTCTGAAGCAATTGGGTATTTCAATTTTAATTGGATAAAATAAAATCACACTACTGTATACACATCAACAGACAGCAATTATTGAATAGTTTGCTTCGAAATGAAAACATGTCTTGGCATTTCATTAGAATTGTCTCCTTGGAAGCAATTATAATGTGTTTTCGTGGAAAATAAGAAAAATATGCTATATTTGTCTGTTTATTGTTTTCTGCGGCATGGTAAATGTACCACAATTTTTTAGTGATTTTTGATACTCGCTACTTCTGATTTCAATTGGGTTTTTGGCAATTTTAATTGGGTATTTAAGCAAATACGCAACTTATCTGGAGTTTGTGTATATATATATAAAACGCTTGATATCGGTGTTAACTATCTACTTATGCTACACAATTATGCTATTTCAGACAACATACACACTTAATATTGAAGTACAGAGAAACCTATCTAACCCTGACACCCTGGTAGAATCTGGTAGAATCTGCCACTGTTTTGTGAAAACAGGGTTGAAGTCACGGTCAACGTAATATATCGGTTGCCAACTAGCGTCAGAGATGGTCCGATGAACCCACACCCCCACCCCAGACACGTCGCGAGTCTGGTATTTGTCTAAACCGTCCGTTATGGCCATCAAAATGTTATCAACTTTCACTGGGAATTAAACTAAATGTGACGTATGGGAGAAAAATGGAGCGAATGGAAATAAAATTACCCAAATATTAGGTATCTTCGAAATTCTGTTTCCTGTCTGTTATCTATCGGACACTATAAATCAGCTTGTCGCGTGAGGAGGCGACGATGTCAAGTGTTTCGTCTGCCCATATATAATTAGGTATACGAAATAACTGTGACGGAAACGGGAGAAATGGGGCTTGCCTTTATTATTGTTATTACATACAATAGGCTTTCACCGTGTAATAACACAGTGTATTAACATTATAATACACTCGTGTAATAAATACATGTATGTGGATGAGACCGCTACAGAAAACGTGTTATGCCATTAATACAACTTCACTGTATGATGACGTGCTTATGCAATACATATATCATAATGTTAATATGTGGTAGCTGAATATGATATTTATTAAACTCGTTGACTGACTGAAAGCAGTAAACGAGTTTAATAAAATGCCTCGTTTCTTATGAAAGCAGTAAACGAGTTTAATAAAGTTTCTTAAGAAATAATACTAAGCTCGTTAATACATATCATTTTAAATCATCAATAATGTATGCGGCAACAGATCAGAATCTAGACTGACCAGAATGGAGCTACACTTCTCTAGTCGCCCTCACAAATCGGCGATGTAGATCTATTGCTTTCAGTTAGATCAGTGGTTACACCGTCCAGTATTTTATTTTTGTCAGATGTTATATTGGATATTAATTAATAAAGGCTCAAACGTTGCCGTTATGAGTATGTACATTTCCACCTGTCCTTTATGACGGTATATAATGGCTTATAGTCCGTTGTTCTGTATCACTACGCCGGCGTCTGGAGACGGTTATTCGCCTCTGGCCACGCCCACTGGCAAATCGCAATTGTGGCTGCGACGAGAGAAATGGGGCTTATGGGGTTTGCGACCAGTGTATATCCAGATCAGACTGTGCATCCGCACAGTCTGATCAGGATCTGCACTGTTCGCCATCACATCATTGATGAAACACCTGTCTCGCTTCTTCTAACAAGGAAGTTAGACCATTATCGGGCTACATGAGTACACACGCTACACTGTCATAACTCCCATAAGCCCCATTTCTCCAGTCACAGTCACAATTAAGATCGCGATACATCACGTTTTATTGAAACATCTGTTTAATCCGGGTCTTAATTGTTCAGGCAGGTGATACTGTGTATTGCCTGCCCCACCTTTCACGTGTGTCGGAAATACCCACCATCTGTCAATTTGTTAATATTTTTAGGCTGTGACGTCGTGCCACGTGCGTTTGTTTTTGTTTACACCCGCATGATTAATTTCCATTTGCGCATGCGTAGAAATATAGTTCACTGGGTCAGGTCACGTACAGGTAAGGTAGAAAAGAATTTAACTTCAAGGAGCGGGGAGATCTATTAAAATAGTTTCACATTGAAATACGAGATCACACCCTAGACCACGTCTACGATTTTGGTAGAAACTATTAAATTTCTAAACACAGCATTACATTTTCCTTTTTTTCTCCGTAAATGACGCATAATATTACTTTTTTTATCTCAATAATGTTCACCAATATATATTTATCCCGTCAACACGTATGTGCCGTGAAACATTTCTGATATCCTGTCAATACGACCTAATCACTGCGTATGAATATGTGCGGTGGCTGGGGTTATTGTTTTGCATTTTAAAGCCATATGTAGGTGTTGACGGGATAAATAGAATAGTAGGTTAGTGCCGTGAATGGGAAAAATATCTGGCGCGGCACGGAAACGGGATGTGCTCGGCAGAGCCTCGCCCATCCCGTTTCCTAAGCCTTGCCAGATATTTTTTTCCCATTCACGGCACTAACCTACTATTCTCCATATATAGAAATACATATAAAGATATGAAAGTTTTCCCGAAATAATCACTAAACTACTACACATATGAGAACATTGCTCAACAGATTATATGCATGTAGTCTGCAATTTCCTCGGTATGCGCGTTGTATTTTGCATAATGAAGGTTATCCTTGACATTTATCTTATATTTAAATATTTAACGGTACATACCCACTCAGTAGGCACAAAATGTTATTGATATTACACAATTTAACACGTTTCCATAAATTACTTTTGACAAAAATTTCAGAGTACATGCGAAATCATATTATTAGGAATTAAATAAGTGTATAATTGTGTCACTATTCCACCAGTTCTAAATATTACGAGTGCCCGCTATACAGATATAATCATTTAGTAATATTTACTTAACTCACTGATTGTGACTCGCGGTGGTATCAGGCTATTTTTATATACAAATGAGGCATGGTATTTCTTATTTATTTATACTAATTAAATACGTCACATGAAAAAATAAATACAGATAATAAATAGCAATGTCAGTTAACATTTTAAGGAAACTCGGTTATCGCCCTGATATCATTGGAAAGTTACGTCTGATATAAAATGTATAATAATGCAAATCGATACGTCGGGTAATGGTGAATAAATGTTTATTTTGCCAGAATATTTCTCATTTGATGTCTCTGACATACAGAACATGTTGTGCCTACTGAGTGGGCATGCACCTTTAAAGGTGCCTGCCCACTCAGCAGGCACAACATGTTCTTTATATCGGAGACATCATCTGAGACATTTTCTAGCAAATTAAACATTCATGCACCATTAGCCCACGTATTGATTGACATTATTATACATTTTATATCAGACGTCAACTTTCCGCACTGATATCCAGGGCCATAACCGTGTTTCCTTAAAATGTTAACGGACATTACTATTTATTCTCTGTAGTTATTGTTTGATGTACAATGATCATACTTTATAATCTGTCGACAATATTATTTTTTTCAGGTGGCGCATTTCATTAGTATAAATAAGTAAAACATATCATGCCTCATTTGCATATGAAAATAGCCTGATACCAACGCGCGTCACAATCAGTAAAATAAATATTACTAAATGATTATATCTGTTTTACGGGCACTTGTAATTTTTAGAACTGGTGGAATAATGAGACAATTATACACTTATTTCATTCCTATAAAGAACATTTTGTGCTTACTGAGTGGGCATGCACCTTTAAGTGCGGGACTTGTATCACACAACTTCCCCTACCGGTCGGTCAAATTGCTCATGTTGTTGCTGAAACATATAGGGAAACGTAGGTCATAACCACAGTTACCATAGTTACGCGTGTCTTACGTTCCGAACCATTAACAACTTTACCCCCACCAGTTAACCCCCTCCCCCCCCCCCACACCAAATTGGCTTGATTCCTGTTTAGGTCATGGTGAATGTACAACAAAACAAAACTCAAGACGGAATATAATTTATTACACACCGTAACAAAACAACCATGAAGCGAACATGATGAATAACAGAAGCCATGTGCCAAATTTGACTAACAGCGGCCAACAATGGTCCATAACTCCAACTGAGACGCAAAATGGGCATTGCGATATATCGGACCAGCGTAGCCCCTGATCATCCTGCGCGCATGCGCAATCTGATCAGCGCCTACGTTGTTCGCCACTCAGTCAATAGCCGAGATACCATATGCAAATGTTTAGATTTTCATCATACAAAATGAGTGTGGACAATGACTAATATGAGACACGGCATGCGAGTGTGTACATGTGCGATATTTCATGAAATATATTTACAGAAACTGCGATATGTTCTGTAAATGACGTCGAAAGATGACGAAATTTTCATAGCAAATGCGGAATTCAATTCCGCATTTGCTATGAAAATTTCGTCAACTTTCGACGTCATTTACGGAAACTATCGGAAATTTTGTAAATATTTTTTTATAAAATATCGCACATGTTCTTAGGTACAAAATCTCATATGTACACTGGTCGTAAATGTTGTACGGTACATTTTCTCAGCCGGCGGCCATATTGTGCCATTGCATCATGTGAAGACAATGTGGTGCATTCAGGTATCGGGCAAAACTAATTGGCCTTTTATGTTGCCTTGCTATGGCGAATTGCACAGTTGGACACCATTCATAAGCTTATGAATTATCTATACTGTCTGAAACATGCGTTTGGCAGCAGTCTGGCATTAGAATAACACACTATTGTGAACACAATTAGTTTCGTAGACAATAGAAATGCATCTACGGTGTCCGTTTGCGTCCATCGATATTTACAAAGTCTAGACGCGCAGCGACAAAACAAGAAATTCACGGTTTTCGCGTTGCCAATTTCGACTCTGTAAAACGCAAAAACGGTGAAATTTCGCATTATCGTGATTTAGGCTTTTCGCCTTTCGACCTCTCGCGATTTCGCCTTTGAAAATAAACGGGTGTCGACGATCAATTGGACAAACTCCGCGTATATATGCGGGACGATTTTAACATGTTACATGTATATGTAAAACAACTATGGAGAAAATGAATGCATGTCGCAACTGTGGGTCATGAGTCACAATTCATAAGTTAGAGCACTGTACCCCCCCCCCCCCCCCCGCATACTATTCACCCACCCCTAATGTAACCAGTAGCCTATTTCACCAACATTGCAAAGTATACTTTTCTAGCAAAGTATACTTTGAGGGAGAAAGTTTCAATTTTAGGATAAATTTATTAATTGTTATTATACTGAATGTATTACATTATCACAGCCAATTTGGCTGTGATAATGTAATAAATTCAGTATAATAATTCTGCATACCTTTATTCATCAAATATATGCAGTGGTTAGTTCTATATGAAATAATGTATTTTGGGAAAAATAAATGATTAATCCCTCAAAGTATACTTTGCTAGATAAGTATACTTTACAATTTTGATGAAATCGGCTACAGGGTTACACTAGGGGTGGGTGAGCAGTATGTGGGTCGTCAGCTGAGATTTCCTATATATGCTCAGAAACGATGACATATTGGCAAGATTACCGCAGCCGGTTATGATTTTACGGAAGCCCATTAGGGCCATTTCACTTCTTTTTTTATATTTTCTTTAATTTTCGAGATCTTCTCTTGAATTTTCAAAATACTTTCTTGAATTTTCGAGATCTTTTCTTGAATTTTCAAGATGTTTTTTTGAATTTTCAAGTATGTTTTCTTGAATTTTCAAGTTCTTTTCTTGAATTTTCAAGATCTTTGCTTGAAAATTCAAGAAACGATCTTGAAAATCCAAGAAATGAATTTGAAAATTCAAGAAAACATCTTGAATAAATGGAAATTAAAAAAAAGTGAAGTGGCCCTTATGGGCTTCCGTATGATTTCAATTGTTTGTAACACATATTATAGAACAATTGGCAATAACAGAAAGGCATGCTTGATTAAACAAGCAGACGCTCGATAATGGATCAACAAATGATAGAGTCATGTGACACATGAATACGTGACAAACGGTAAAATGAAAATTATCTCAATATTTGTGTTGCATGAGTAAATGTATATGTACTTCTAATAATTCCAATCCGAGATTCACCAGTAACCACAAACGATTAGCTCAAAGCAAGCAAACTGCTTCGCACTATTTCTTCATTATGTACTACTTTCGAACACTAAGGACCATACTCGATTTACTGGAATGAAACCTAATTATGGGCTGGTGGCGTAAACGAGACATACATATATTAAATCGCTTGCAAAACCACAGGAAATTTCATATAGGCCGTTACTATTAAAACGTTGAAACGAAACAGAACTGTTTCTGGGTCAGACAGCTGTTTACGTACATGTACCTATTTATACCCCCGGCGCCGGCACGAGACAGTCTCGTGCCGTAAGTTCAACGACAATAAGTACGACCCATAAGTAAAACATTAACGACATCCTTTACCGTACAAAGCACCCAGGGACCGGAACGGTATTTTGTTCATTAAATGAAAATCGGGACCTTTCGGTATTTGCAATACGTGTAGATGCTGATAATCTACCGTGTTCTCAATTGCGTGTGCTTATGTAGTCTTTGTTTTGAGTGTTACACATATACACCGGTGACTGAATGACGAACAGTGTAGACCCGGATCAGACTGCGCAAGCGCGCAGTCTGATCCGGGTCTACACTGGTCGTAGACGCTATAAGGTCCCGTAACGTGTTATCCGTTTAGCGTGTTCATCCCAAGCGTTGAATAATATCACCGCAAATACACCTGCTTATTTCGTGAATAAATTAATAGCTCGGCTCGTTTTTTTCCTCTGTCCCATTCTCAAAAACAGCTGTATTAAAATGAGGCAAGAGGCAAAACTCATTCACTGTAGCGGAATGAAAAATCGGGGCTCCCCCAAGCGTATAATTATTCGCGTGCCACCACATCTGCTTTTTAAACCCAATATGACGGCATGTCCCCGTCCAAACACCGTCAATCCACTTGATATGAATCTCTAATCAAACATGCTTTTACACTCGCAGAAAAATAGAGCGTGCCCTAGCGACAAACAATAGCTTTATGATTATGAGAGTCAGCTGTCCCCTCCGAAAGGTGTCTGTCGCCGACGCCCCGGGGTACAATCGCGATATACCGTTAGCCCCGCCCCTATGTGACCCCCACGAAAAAAGGGGCTTAATACCATTTTCGGTTTTCGTTCCAGGCATTGTGGATACTACCCGACTCATTGGCGGACAGTGTATGCACTGATCAGACTGCGCAGTCTGATCTGTGGTTACACTGGTCGCTAAGACCGTATTATAAGCCATGAAATCAGTGAAATCAGGAGAATACCAGGTATACCACAATCATAGATATTAGTTATTGTATATATTAAAAACGAACATACATTTGCAAGTTTCGTCTTTTATGAAAAGCAATGAATGCCTATCATACAGTGATACATACATTTTTATCTGGTAATTTATCTAGACAAGTACATGTATATTCATACATCAGTCATATGTATTGATGGTTGCTGTGGTGATTTCTTCGTGATTTTACTTGTGGTGAACGAACTGTTTACTTCTAATTTCGACAGGTGGTCGCTATTAATCCTGGATATCTATTGAGGAGACGCGTGCCTTATGTTATATTCATATTAAAAAGTATTGCGTTTTATGAAAAACGGTATATTAGGTAGATTTGTGAATGTACATGGCCCAAGTCGGCAATCTTTTGACGGCCCAGTCGCTGAAATGGATTTCGGTAAATTTCCACGAGTATTGGTTTGTAGCGTAGCGGGTACTGGTGCGAAGACCAGGCGACAAAGGCGAAACCAATGCTGTAAATGTTGGAATCAAACCCTTAAAATGTGGGAACCGGACATTGTCGTCTGCTGTTGTTTTATAAGTTGTCTTCTTTCTCAATAAAAACATGGTTTCACAGCACTTTAGAATCATTTCCTTTGGAAATGATTCTACAGTGCTATGAAACCGTGTTGTTGACAAGAAAATTGGAAATTTAAAAATAAACAGCAGGCGACAAAAAAAAATCAGCATTGTAAGGGTTAAGATGCGATGAAATCAGTATCATGGGCAACCTTAGTATGATTTTGTCAAGGTGTCACCTTGGTGTTCAAACTTGTTCTGTATGCAGATTCTGTATCGCTATTCACATCGAGTGTATGGAAATGTTCCAAGCGGTGTCAAGCGTCGCTGCAGCATTGATCATTACTCTCAGCTGTTCCGGTTCTATTGTCGCACACGCGCACACCTGCCTCGTAACGCTCGTGCTTGGAAATGAGTTTAAAAACACGGGGGTTCATTAGTTATCGATGACTGATCGCTGTTTGCTGCCATTTGGGCGACAGAGCCCCCTTTGAAATCGGGAATGAATACCATGAAAGTCAATATTAGAGGCAATTAATACGTGCTATACCCCTATTCGTTGTTGGGGCAACTGAGGCGTGTATTGGTATTCAGAAGTGTCTTTGTGGAGAAATTTGCATGTGACGCGATTTACCGTTATTCCCCATTGTTCATGGTCACTGGTAATTGAGCACCTGTCATATTTAATATCCATGTACCGTTAAACAGATGCTGAGGGCTATATTTAGAACCACCCGTCTCACCGGCTGCTTCCATTCCCGTACATTAGGGACGAACAGAGTCGGCATTGTCCGTGTTCGTACCAAGTGACCAGGCTGTAGACATTGCGACTGAAAGGTATCAAGGCACAGTTAGATCACGGTTCGTCCGCATGTACGAAGAGATAATCCGCGAGCTTTAGCTCGCGGATTATCTCCTCGTACATGCGGACGAACGTGATCTATCTGTGTTATCACATCCTCATGCCCATTCATTGCCCATGTGCTGTAAATGCAAAACTCGAAAATGTATCAAAGATGTGATAACAACATATAAATCCCCCGTGTTCATGATTGTACCTACAATTTGAGGCGCACGGTCGCGCAACTATCGATGTTAGCTCGTGGCGGCATAGAAAACGCGTATATAAAATAGTTAAACATATTCGGTGTCAGAATGTTTACGTTTTATTTTCTACTTCAGTGTTTTGGATGTTCGGTATATTCACGTTGGTGTTTTGTTCTCTAGCTAAGGCACCGAAACGTTTGCTTTGTGCCATGAATTTCTATAGTTTCTATAATTTTAGTTGCCAATAGTCGTTCTAGTGGAGAACTCGTAAAACTAATGTGGATGCGACTGGATAAATGTGGCTTATGGGTTATGCGACCAGTGTCGCCACAGATCAGCATGCACAGTCTGATTAGGGCATTCGCTGCTCGCCATTCAGTCAATGACACACCCGTAACGCTTCTAAGTTGTAGATTTATCAGGCTACACGACTGTGCCTGATATCAGGGGGCCGTTTTCACTAAACGAACATCTTAGTCACATAGCCATTCATTATTACAAATGTGGTTTTATTGCACTTGTACATTTGTGTCACGGATTGCGCCAGTATTGCCACGGTCCATGACACAAACGCCTCCTAGCACCGGCTTAAGGTATTAGGTGATATATAGATACACATGACTTCAATGATAATTGCTTCATAAGAGTGATGTGATATATGAATATAACATATGTGAATATTGTCTTGTTACTGGATACTATATGGAGCACTGTGTTGCCATCTCCGCCATCTTTGTATGTACAAGTCATCGTACAATTTCACCACTTCGTGCGTTTGACACATACAGCAAATAATATGACAGTACACCAAATAAGATTTGGTGCAATACATAATAGACAACAGCAAGCTATACATATTATGCCAGCAAACTATACAAAAGACGAGATATCTGAGCATTTCTCCCATCAATCTCAAAATACATTTTGATGTGTAAACTTTTCAATCTGACGCACAGCCTATGTTAGTGTGTGTACACGTTGTCCATAGGTAAAGCCACATTTACTCGCATATTAGGTGAGTAGACACCAGGGCCAATACACTCAGGTAACTGCTTACATGTCACTGGATGTATAGCGAATAACAAAGTACAGTAGTGGGTATATATGGTATGTGTTGTGTGGATGGCCGGGTAAAAGTGATACACTGTGCGATTTTCTGTGTATGAGGGTAACTATAATGGTGGTTCACGTTGTTAAAAACACAGGCACAAACCTGTCCAGAAAACTGACATATGTTATAGTTTGGTGTAAAATAATTGATAGGTGTCAGTTCTCCTGGCTTTTCTACATGTGATTAGCTACATTATATCATATGTTCTACTTCACATGTGTAGTTATTTGTCAAATGGCTGAACAGGTGAAACTGGCTGATGGCTGGAATACATAAAGATGGCCGACTTGGCCACTCCATGTGCCGTATAGGATACAGTAATGAGGCAGTATTCACATATATGTTATACACATATTCCATCACGTTTACGAAGCAATTATCTTTGAATGAAATTATGATCAGTAGCCGATTTCATCAAAATTGCAAAGTATACTTATCTAGCAAAGTATATTTTGAGGGATTATCATTTATTTTTCCCAAAATGCTTTATTTCATATAACTAACCACTGCACATATTTGATGATTAAAAGTATGCAGACTTATACTGAATTTATTACATTATCACAGCCAAAATGGCTGTGATAATGTAATAAATTCAGTATAATAAAAATTGATCCATAAATTGAAAATTTCTCCCTCAAAGTATACTTTGATGGAAAAGTATACTTTGCAATGTTGGTGAAATAGGCTACAGGTATAGAACGGGTCCTTAAGACAAACTCGATGTAAATGCGATACAAGCAATGATCACAATGGGTGCAGATGTCGAAATGACAGCCATGATCAACGAACGACCACGGAAATCGGGAAAACAACATTACTAAAAAAAAAAGAGCAAATAAAAAAAATAACCAAGAGAAAAAGAAAACGATCGTAATTATATGTACCAATCTTTTTTCTTGTACTTCGGCATATCACTTGTCTATGTTAATATCCCACACATGGAGAGATCGGACATTTTCAACAGTTCAGTGTTCGCATTTGATTTACGAGTATTGCACTATTTTGCTGACCTTGTACCTTGTTAAAGCGCTGTGCTGGTATGCAATGGAAAACCGAGGCTAGTAGGTCAATACATTTTACAACAAACATATGAAAGTACATATGAGAAGAGACAAGATGGAATTTGCATTCTGAATAATACTAGTGAATAGGCTTATGGCGGATAAAGGGACCATACGATGTTTTGGGACCAGCATAGATTATACCGTCTTGGTCTAAGCTGACTATACATACAACAATCCCGGCTTTTTACACACTCGCGTAGTTTCTAAATACCTTGATACTACAGATGCATACTTAAATATACTGATCTGTGTTTAGTTTATACTATTGGTAAAAAACCCAAATCGAATTAATTCACGAACAGTTCATCATGTTATGTGGTGTTTCATGAGAAAACAAGGCTTACCAAAAGTGTGCCCAGTGTAGCTGTTTAAATATTATAAACGATTAAAGGTACATTCCCACTCAGTAGGCACAAACTGTTCTTTATTGGAATTAAATAAGTGTATAATAGGGTCACTGTTCCACCAGTTCTAAAAAATTACAAGTGCCCGCTATACAGATATAATCATTTAGTAATATTTATTTTACTGATAGTGACTCGCGGTGGTGGCAGGCTATTTTCATATGCAAATGCGGAATGCTATTTTTTAATTATCTATATTAATTAAATGCGTCGCCTGAACAAAATAATATTTTCGACAGATTATAAAGTATGATCATTGCACATCAAAAATAAATACAGAGAATAAATAGTAATGTCCGATAATATTTTAACGGTTATCGCCTCTGATATCAGTGTGGAAATTTACGTCTGATATAAAATGTATAATACTGCCAATCAATACGTGAGGTAATAGTGAATGAACGTTTAGTTTGTCACTTGTAATTTTTAGAACTGGTGGAATAGTGACACAATTATACACTTATTTAATTCCTATAAAGAACATGTTGGGCCTACTGAGTGGGCATATACCTTTAAAACAAACTCCCTTAACCCGATACGGATCAGAATTAGTTCTCCGAAACACCGTGAATACTTCATTGACTAATCGTCAAACGGTGCAGCCCCTGCGCAGTCTGATCAGGGGCTACACTGGTTTCAAATTTCTTTTGATGGATCATCAGATATTGTCAGTGAGACATCCCATGTCCTTGGGCCCGAATTCCGTCAAGGTAGACGCGCTTCAAATTCCTCGTGAACAAAGCAGGTTTGTCCTGATTGAGAAATGTCCTAATATATTAAATTCCCGAATACAATCGCGGAATATATGTATGTCAGGCCAGAGAAAATTTACTTGCAGATTCTCACCCCACCCGCCTTTAAAATAAACTGCCACGTTCATATTTTACATGTACAGTGGAACCTCTCTAAACCGAACACCAATACAATATATGTGATCTCATTTTGAGAGGTTTCTTTGTAACGCATCTCAGATAATAAGGCATGTTCATGATTGCAAAAGACATAAGTATGTCCCAGAATGGTCATATGCTTGATTTACAGTGGAATATCTCTAAACCGATTAAATGCACATGCAACCTATGCTCAATAAATGTAAATTCATCAATTGAAATTTCCAGACGATCCTAAATTTGCACTTACGAACATTTTAGTCGTACTAAGTTTAGTGAAACGGGCCCCAGTAATGGAATTACATTCACTTAAAGATAGTGTTCTGTAGCCGATTTCACCAACATTGCAAAGTATACCTTTCTAGCAATACTTTGAGGGAGTAATCATGTTTATCCCGTCAACACAGTGCGTATGAGCCGTGAAACACGGTGCCGTGAAACATTTTTGATATCCAGTCAATACTATTTTTGCATTTTACAGCCATTGGTAGGTGTTCACGGGATAAATAAAATAGTAGGTTAGTGCCGTGAATGGGAAAAAATATCTGGCGCGGCACGGAAACGGGATGTGCTCGGCAGAGCCTCGCCCATCCCGTTTCCTGAGCCTTGCCAGATATTTTTTCCCATTCACGGCACTAACCTACTATTCTCTATATTTTTCCTGAAATGCATTATTTCATATAGAACTAATGACTGCATATATTTGATGATTAACAGTATGCAGAATTATTATACTGAATATATGACATTATCACAGCCAAATGGCTGTGATAATGTAATAAATTCGGTATAATAAAAATTAATAAATTTATCCTAAAATTGAAAATTTCTCCCTCAAAGTATACTTTGCTAGATAAGTATACTTTGCAATGTTCGTGAAATAGGCTACTGGTGCCAGAAACCCTTACAGTACTAGGTCATCCAGTCTTAGTTGTCCATGATTCTATAGGGATGACGTCATCTGTTAGGTACGCATTTTGAAAAATAATACCGCGATGTTTCCTGGATTTCGGATGTAGAAATATTTCACCGACATTCAAGTGTATGCGCACTCGAAGGCATGATGTTGTTGATGTGATTTGCAATCACGAACAGACAATATAATCTGAGACAAATTGCGCTGGAATAAAAAAACATTATACATACTGAGTGTGTCATTTTTTAGATGCTCACTGCAATTCAGCTGTATTAACTTTCCCAAGAGATGTGTGTTTTGCAATCATGAACATACATTTTCATCTGAGACAAACTATAGTGAAGTTCATCACAATTAAAAGCAATTTTCAAGGTATTATGTATGTAGGGTTTAGAAAGGGTATACTATACTATGACATCCATACAATGTTATCTGAGTTAAACACTCCCAACTTATTATGTAATTTGATTATTCATATAAATATAGATTAACTATATTGTGTACTATTGTAATATATATAAATGCTCTTGTTGATATACAAATTCGGGTATTTACAAATTTACGTAACTAAATCTGATATTGACGTATTTTTCTATATAACATTAAACCCCGGATCAGGAAATACCGCCTTTATCGAATCGCCGTTTTTCGCCGATTTTGATTTCGGAAAAATGCAAAATAACATCGAAAGTTGACAATTTTTTTAGAGCTCATGCTGAATTCAATTCCACATGAGCCTTAAAAACATATGTCAACCTTCGATGTTATTTTGCATTTTTTCGAAATCAAAATCGGCGAAAAACGGCAATTCGATAAAGGCGGTAATTCATGATTGTTTTGATTGTTTTGTCAAATTTCGATGTTCTTTACGGAAACCATATCTGATTTTGGAAGTCAATATCGGCCAAATATAGTGATACGACACGGGAGGAAATTCAATAGTAGGGCCCACTGTCAATACATGTCATAGAAAGGCAACCGGTTGACAAAATGGACTTACTGATATTTTCCAAGAGCATATGCAGTAGAACCTCTCTAAACCGGACACACATAGTCTATGTATCCTTAATGATATAGGTTTCATTATAACCTATCTATGATGGTACTGCCTGTTCAAGTTCGCAAAGCACACCCGTATGCCTTGGCATATTCATATGTCTGATTTACAGTGGAACCTCTCTAAACCGGACACCCTGGGGACCTCCCAGGGTGTCCGGTTTAGAGAGGTTCCACTGTAACCTGATTGATGGCTGTGACTGGAGAAATGGGGCTTATGGGATTTGTCGCCAGTGTAGCTCCTGATTAAATAGAGAATAGTAGGTTAGTGCCGTGAATGGGAAACAATATCTGGCAAGGCTCAGGAAACGGGATGGGCGAGGCTCTGCCGAGCACATCCCGTTTCCGTGCCGCGCCAGATATTTTTCCATTCACGGCACTAATCTACTATTCTATTTATCCCGTCAACACCTACAAATGGCTGTAACATGCAAAAATAGTATTGACTGGATATCAAAAATGTTTCACGGCACCGTGTTTCACGGCACATACGCACTGTGTTGACGGGATAAATATCAAAGTGCTGTAGCTATGTGCTATGATAACACTCTATTAGAAGCATGACGGATGTTTCATTGATGGAATGGTGAACACTGTATATCTGATCAAACAAGGAATGCACATGCTGATTTAGATCTACACTGGTCGCAAAATGCATAAGCCCCATTTCTCAAGTCACAACCACATTTATGATTGAATTAATCGCGTCTCAAATACCAAATATATTACCAAATATATTTGGTATATGAGGGTTGTACGGAAAGTTCGTTGACAAGGCATTTATCTGAAAAAATATTGCATATATTTGTCCAAACATCGACACAAAAGAAACAACACCTGTTGTAACCATATCCCGATAATTTGAATAAAATATGAACATGCATTACTGATTCGCAGGAATTTAATCAGACACATGCAATACGCCACGGAGCAGCATATAACGCTAGTTTCATGATGTGACATTAACCCGTTGAACCCGAAATCCCGCTATAGCGGTTTATGCAAAAAGTGCAGATCCAGATGAGCCGGCTCGTAACGAGCCGTCTCATCAGGATCTGCACTTTTTGAAAGTAATTTTAATATTTCAGGCTGATCTGGGGCTACACTGGGTGCTGATGGCGAAAGGCATTTGAAGGCATCTGAAGACCGACCGTTACCGTTATCGCCTAAGCAACCTTTACGTAATGAATTTTATATTAGGTAACCGTCTGCATAACTTATATCAAAGAATGAAGAAGAAAATGAATTAAACATATGTTAATAATCAACCATTATTTCCAAGTCAATTATACTATTTTACAAAGAAAGTTTATTCTATTCAACAGTTTATTCTATTCAACAGTTTACTTCGTTGTATCATTTTCGGAACAAGTTCCGACATATTCCGTAAATTCGATAAGTCTCATTGTGCCATAATCTGGGAATTTGCCATTGCAATTGCACAAAAATCCACTGACACGCATTGTGCATTTATAATCATCAGATATCAAACATTTTATTACATTTATTATAATAGTTTATTATATTACATTTAAATATAGACCTGTAATTTTCATATCTGCGTATTTGTAACGTTATTCTAAGAAATGCCATAACGATTAGACACTTTATTCTGAGACGAATATATGATAATAGTTTATTATATTACATTTAAATAAAGACCCGTGATATCCGTATCTGGCGTATTTGTAACGTTATTAAAGTGCCAAAACGATTATGCAATTTATTCTGGGACGAATATATGCCTATTATATCACTATGTGACTCGCAGCGAGAAAATTCATGATGAATTTTCGATATGTACACACCAGTATATACACTGTTCATTCTACAGTGGAACCTCTGTTATAAACCGGACACCCTGGGAGGTCCCCAGGGTGTCCGATTTAGAGAGATTCCCCTGTAAACCAGACACGTGAACACTCTAAGTAATAGTTATAGTTCACATATTGAATTTTTAATAAATTAATTTTGTAGCGAGCGAGAAATTCGTTTATTGAAAATTCAATATGTGAACTATAACTAACTTATTGGTTACCCCGATCCATCGCGGGCACCTGTCTATTAGAATGGAGTGCTGCACATAAACATGTTTTCAACAACGATACTATTACGTGATTGGCGGTGTGACACTGAATCGATCGTACACATGGTGCGCGTCACCGGAAATTATGTCAACAAGGCGGGGCATTTGGTTATAAATATAACTGCTGAGTTGTTGCAATATTTAATGATTAATTTAATACATATTGGCGAAAGCGACGCAATTTGCGAGAAACCGGTCAATTAAGCACACATAAGTTATTATGGTGTCCGGTTTAGAGAGGTTTCACTTCAGTTGCATGTTTTCCGCTTTCTAATGACCAGTAACCTATTTCACCAAAATAGCAAAGTATAGTTATATTGGTAAGTACACTTTGAGTGAGAAATTGTCAATTTAAGGATACATTTATTAATTTTTATTATCTGAATTTATTACATTATCACAGCCATTTTGGCTGTGATAATGTAATAAATTCCGTATAATAATTCTGCATACTTTTAATCATCAACTATAATGCAGTCGTTAGTTCTTTATGAAATAATGCATTTCGGGAAAAATAAATGATTACTCCCTCAAAGTGCATTAAGCTAGATAAGTATGCTTAGCAATTTTGGTGAACAATTTTGGTGTATTCTTATTGCATAAAATGGGATTTCACAGTCTGATAACACCGTGTAATAAAACTCATCATACACTAGTGTAATACATATGCAAATGAGACCGCCATAGAAAACATGGTGCGTGATCGTTACCGCTTCAATTAATGCTTCTTAGCTTATGCAAATACATAGAATCCACAATTTGTGTTGACTTAATATGATATTTATTAAACTCGTTGACTGCTTTGATAAGAAACGAGGCATTGCCTCGTTTCTTATGAAATCAGTAAACGAGTTTAATAAATATCATATTAAGTCAACACAAATGCTGAATTATATGTATTTAAGGATTCAATATGATCTTTATTGAACGAGTTTACTGATGTCATACTCAATCATCACCCATGCAACATCCTTTATTTATGATCCAGCATTTTCAAACATTGCCCTGTGCTGTGTAGATGCAGAAACAAAATTCGACACTCTATCAAAGATGTGATAAGATATGCATAATGTCCAGTTTCCTATCTTCACAATATCAAGGTGCATGATCACGTGGTTATAACAACAACAACGCCGCCCACTCCAAAGTAAGTACGGTATTATTTGATATTTTCCTTAATATGCAACGGATTTTTATGAAATGTGGCGCAACAAACGCGTCTTCATGAGCTGCATTTGGTGGTCTATGGAGTTTGGCATAGACTTATGTCGTTTTTGCGAAGAATTGATTCTTCGCAATAACGACAGAAGTTTGGGCGAAAATACAGAGACCACCAAATGCAGCTTAACAAGACGCGTTTGATGCGCCATATTTCATCAAAATCCGTTACGTAATAAGGACACTATACAAGATTACATACTTTGAATCGGTACTTGTTCTTGTTGTTAGTACCACGTGATCATACACCTTGAATATGGATATGTATAATGATAACAGGGAACACATCCAAAAATTGAGACAACTTTCGACGTCATTTACAGAACAAAATAACGTAAATTTTGTAAACATTTTCCATAAGATATCTCACTTCTTCTTAGGTACAAAATCGCATGGCTTGTTTCAATTAAGTGAGCATAACTTTTCTGTGCGTCCTATTTAGAGAGATTCGGCTGCATGACAACCTCGGGCTATTCATGTTGGGACAAAAGCGTGAGATCGCTGGATATAACTGAACACGGCTAAATGTACATCATATCGGAATGCATAGGGATAGGTACTAGGTATTATATATTTAAACGTACCTCGGTGGGCCATTAAATCATGTTAATGGCTAACAAATAACGATGGGTGTTTTCGCTAACGATATGAATTGTTGTCGCTCTATGTAAAAACATCGTTTTATAGTGAATGAATTTCCGCTCTAAAAATTAAAGTAAGTCATAAAGGAATGCACCCACAAAGGTGGGTATCAGTGCGGCAACTGAGTCAGACCGTCACAAAGGGGAGGTCGACAGTCGGTGACATAGCCACGAATGAACCGTTGTGCGAGGAAATCCGAATCACCGGAAAAGTGTCTACGTCGCTTAGAAATAACACACAAAGTGTGAACTTGAATGTTTATGTAGGGAGGACAACGCTGTTTATGAACAGAATAACTGCATGTTCTGTGTGGTTTGGGTGATAACTGCATGTTCTGTGTGGTTTGGGTCTATGAAAGTTTAATAATGATGACACGTTCCTGGTTTTCGCTCGAGCTGCCACGTATCTACAGTTTACCTACATCATTCAGTCACTGACGGGAACAAAGAAAGTAAATATTTTTAGACGTGTACTAAAAGGTAAGAAATAGACATTGCACTGATTTTTTATGCACTACAATGGCAGCTTAACATTATCATAACATCGGTGTACCGAGATCTATGTATTATATATAACGGTTCCACCGCCACAACAATATCGAGAGTGCCGTTGCATTTTAAAGATATAGGCTACCATTTTCAAGGTGCATGATCACGTGGTTACAACAGCAACAACAATGGCTAAAAGTGTTGAAAGCGCGCCTACTCCAAAGTGAGTATTATTTGATATTTTCCTTAATAGGCAACGGAATTTGATGACATAAGGCGCAAATCGATTCTTCGCAAAAACGACATAAGTTTGGGCCAAAGTACCACCAAATGCAGTTTAACAAGACGCGTTTGAGGCGCCATATTTCATCAAAATCCGTTAAATAAGAAGGACAAAATAAAAGAATACGTACTTTGAATCGGAGGGCTTCTGGAAGTTTCAGTACTTGTTGTTGTTGTTGTAACCACGTGATCATACGCCTTAATTTTGTTGAGAGAAAATTTAAAATAATTTCTTTATTTCTCAACGGAAGTATATGTTGTGATCATCATTTGACCCGTCTCGTCGAGACGGGTTAAATGAGTGGTCAAACCATATACTTTCGTAGAGACATAAGAAAAAAAAGAAACAAGAAAATGTCGCCTGTCCGCTCAAATGCCCCCAAGTTAATTGACCGAAAGTGACAACTATCCATAAGTTGTGAAGGTCAAAAGGTCAAGGTCATATTAAGGGCCACATTGATATGTGACATTTGTGCACAAGTATTATGTATTGAAATATTAAAGTAATCCTTCAAGGGATATAGAACTTATGTTAAAACTGAGAAACTCCGGCAAACTTCTTAATGTGTGAAAAATTCCGAAGTTGTCAAGGTCAAAAGGCCAAGGTCATAATACACTATTAAGGGCAGCATAGATGTGTGGCATTTGTGCACAAGTGTGATGGATTTGTTATGCCACTGTAGCCTATTTCATCAACATTGCAAAGTATACTTTATAGCAAAGTATACTTTGAGGGAGTAATCATTTATTTTTCCCGAAATGCATTATTTCATATAGAACTAACAAATGCATATATTTCATGATTAAAAGTATGCAGAATTATTATACTGAAGTTATTTATACATTATCACAGCCAAATTGGCTGTGATAATGTAATAAATTCAGTATAATAAAAATTAATAAATTTATCATAAAATTGAAAATTTCTCCCTCAAAGTATACTTTGCTACTAAAGTATACTTTGCAATGTTGATGAAATAGGCTCCTGGTCTAGGTAGAGCCTGAGGCATAACAATATAAAGATTCCTAGATTTCCTAAAAGGCGTATTCCGAATATAATTGGCTATTCTATTTGAGGTATAGGTACTACGATATTTTCATAGATAAACAAGGAAGATGAGACAATATTGAAATGCTTGAATTGTATTCTACTTCTTGTATATGGCCACTCAGTACAATCTTCTACAATTATTGTTCGCAAAATTCTCGAGCGCATAAAACTCGTAAACAGCCGCATATGTCGTGCGCCATATAAATCAAGAAAAATGCATCCCCAATTAGCAGATGACAAAATTGTAAAAGTAATCTGAGGTTTTCCTAACAATTAAAAAGAAAAAAAAAATGAAAAATATATTGAGTCCCTGGGTGGGCTCGAACCACCAACCTTTCGGTTAACAGCCGAACGCGCTAGCCGATTGCGCCACAGAGACAGGTGAGCGAGAACGATAGTCATATTTGTTTTGACGACACAAACGTGATTTGAAATAGTGATATTGTATATACCCGAATTACTGCGAATCAAGGGACCGTTTCACTAATCTTCGTACGACTAAAATGTTCATAAGTGCAACATTTTGATAGTCTGTAAATATCACATTAGCAATGTGTTCTTGTAAACAGTTATTGGATTTACATTTATTGAGCATTAGGCTGCATATGCAGCCTATGCTCAATAAATGTAAATCCATCAATTAACATTTTCAGACGATTTCAGTCGTACGAAGTTTAGTGAAACGGGCCCCAGACTTGTATAATACGCACGGTGAACATCTCTGAAACAAATATACGTGTGCAATACGCGCGTGTTTTAACTGGAGGCGCTTTTTTGTGTCGAGTATCTTTAATTATAACGGTAGATATATATACTCGATTTACCCGTCTAAACAGGACACCCGGACAGAACATGCAGAGAGAGGTCCACTATAATACGTGTCTCTAAAATGTTAAACAGTAATGTATACGTTCACACATTAAATGACGATCATTATCTATCCGTATGGATGCTACTGTGAGACAAGCACTATTTGTTACATGTACTTCCCTATATATATATATTTATGTTTTCGCTAAGTAATACTTTAAAAAAATGCTATTCATGTGCATCTACGTAGACGGCTTCATCGGCGGTCGATACATTACACTTTACCGGGGCTTATTTAGGAAACTGTATTTCGAAGTTGGAGAAAATTACGGTAGCTTAAAACGGACATATATTCCGACGACATAGCATCTCGTTCCCATGAGATAGGATCTCGTTACCACGAGTTAGCTATCTCGTTCCCGGGACATTGCATCTCGTTCCCACGGCATAGCAATAGCATCGTTCCGACTAGATCTCGTGGGAACGAGTTAGCTAGTTCGTTCCCACGATATAATCAGCCAATCAAAATGTAGCACTACTGGCATTCAGGACGATGAAGTAATATCTATTATTCTATTGGCTGATTATGTCGTTCGAACATGAGGCTATCTCGTGGAGACGAGATGCTATATCGTGGGAAGGATACACAGAACCTCTCTAAACCGGACACCCAGAAATATTTGTGTTCTTAAGTATGGTGGGTTTAGTTTAGAGTTATCTAATGTTAATGTGTGTTCCTGTTCTCAAAGCACACACCCATTTCTTGGAGTGCTTATTTGCCTGTTTTACAGTGAAACATCAGTAAAGTGGACACCGTGGGGAACCCCCAGGGTGTCCAATTTATAGAGGGTCCACTGTAGAACATACGGAACACGCTCATTTTAACCCTTAGACCGCTACACACAGCAATTGCCGTCTGCTGTTGCTTTTATATCTTGCATTATTTCTCAATAAAAACATGTTTTGACAGCACTTCAGAATCATTTCCAATGGAAATGATTCTGAAGGGCTGTCAAAGCCTGTTGTAAATTATTCTAAAGTGCTGTCAAAGCATGTTTTTGACGATACAAATGGAAAATAGAAAATAAACAGCTGACGGCAAAACATTAAGGTAGCGAGCGGTGTAAGGGTTAAGCTACCGTAGAAAATAGCAGACGCTCGTGACTAACACGGACCCCCTTGTTTTAGCAGGAAGATATATTAGATATGTGAGAATAAACAGTCAGTGATCACGACTAGGTTAAGTTTTTGCCGCCGGCTGACAAAATGGATCTTAAGTAACATTTGTAACAAATGGGGCTTATGGAATCTATGACCAGTGTAGCTCCTGATCAAATAACACATTCCGGTAGCCTGACAACGACCTGTACGTATAGAAACATGACGGGTGTTTCATTGCTGGACTAGCGAACAGTGCAGATCCTGATCAGACTGTGCAGATGCACAGGCTGATCTGGATCTGTACTGGTCGCAACACCCGTAAGCCCCATTTCTCCCGTCACATCTACATAAATTCACCTCGTCGGTTCACGGTCTAATCCGTTTGCGATAAGTCTAAATTCAGTGACTGAATTACGAACAGCGCAGTCCCTGATCAGACTGCGCACAAACATCGTACGGTTTATTTTCTGAACTCGTGGCCAATTTGTGACTGTGGCTGCAAGCAATGTGTGTGCTTATTATGACATTTTGCGACCAGTTTAGTTCCCGATCCGTGACTGGAGAAATTGGGATTATGGACTTTGTGACTAGTCCAGCTCCTGATCGATGATGGTGACCGGAGATTTAGGGATTATGACCTTAGCGACCTGGGGGCGGTTTCACTAAACTTCGTACGACTAACATGTTCGTAAGTGAAAAATTATGTAAATATCACATCAACAATGTTTTCTTGTAAACAATTATTGGATTTACATTTATTGAGCATAGGCTGCATATGCAGCATATGCTCAATAAATGTAAATCCAACAATTTTTACAAGCAAAATTGTTAATATGCAATTTACAGACTATCATAATGTTGCACTTACGAACATTTTAGTCGTACGAAGTTTAGTGAAACGGGCCCCAGATAAGGATTAATACTACTTGATCTAACACTCATTGAGGACCATGATGTATGGACATGAGAATGTGATAAAGCTCGCGGATTATCGATCGTACATGCGGACGAACGTGATCCAACTGTGGCTTATCACGATCATTGAACTGTATTCACTAGCGTAATTCTGCATGGCAGTGTATCTCCAGATCTGATCATACACTGGCCAAAACGTCACAAGGTCCAGTTTCCCGGACTTTTGCCCTTATTATGTAATGGAAAACTATGTTAAGTCGCAGTTTACATTATACTTATATAGCAACATTCCATCGGTCTGACTCACCAGCGCCTTGTACTAGGGCATGACGGGACGGATTGTCACTGACACGGGAGAAATGGGGGCTTCTGGCGCTTGTTGCCAATCTAGGTCGTGGTCTGTGACTGGAGAAATGATTTCAAAATGTATATTATTTTGTTTCCTTGGATCTGTTCCCAGCGATTACATGTGACTATATTTTTTTCATCGGTATTTTTCATCACAGTCACTCGCATATGTGTCGTGGTTTGAACACCTTATGAAACCTGGTACTAGAAACACGAATATTCGTGTTTCCAGTATCGGGTGTCATAGGGTAAACTGGGCAGCTTTAATATTGCGGTTAGAACGATCATTGACAGCGAAAATTGTCATATTAGTAATGTGTGATAGCTAACCATGCCCAGCCTGATAGTGGAAACACGAATATTCGTGTTTCCATTATCAGGTTGGACATGGGGAACAAACATCATACAAACGATATACTAGCGCGGCTCGCTTTTATGATATATTATGCAAAACATTGTTTTGGTCCAGTTTCGGTTTACACAAAGAATAAATGAATGTGCAGCAGCAGCAGCAGCAGCAGCATAAAACAAAACAACAATTGCATCAACAACAACAACAACAACAACAACAGCAATCAGAAAATATATCAACAGTAGCAGTAAACTTAACGTAGCATCAGACACCAGGGGGCCGTTTCACTAAACTTCTTACGACTGAAATGTTCGTAAGCGCAAATTTAGAATCGCCTGCAAACTTCAATTGATGGATTTACATTTATTGAGCATAGGCTGCATATGCAGCCTATGCTCAATAAATGTAAATCCAACAATTATTAACACGAAAACATTGTTAATGTGAAATTTACAGACTATCGTAATTTTGTACTTACGAACATTTAAGTCGTAGAAAGTTTAGTGAAACGGCCCCCTGGATGTCTATGCAGCAGCAGTAACAGCAACGACAACAAGCAAATAATAACAATAATATTAATAATAATAATAATAATAATAAAATAATAATATTAAAAGCCAGACACTGGTTACTAGCGTCAAGCTATATCATTCCGTTTTCCCATGCAGCTGTTGATTTCATATTCAGGTTATTAATAACCAAGGTAATGACAAATTGGTTACATAACTGTGAACATTATTTGTGTGTACCATTATATATAGTGTTGAACTTTGAATAGCTATGGAGACGAACCATTGTTATTGAATAGTATATGATACAAAACATGTTACCTTCATACGGAGCCCCACGAATTAACAGTTCGTTCCCTCAATTTAACAATTGTTCCCACGACATAACAATTCTGATCAAAATCTATGGAAGCGTCCTGATGCCAATGCTATAATATCGTTATCTCCTAATTATGAGATACTAACTCCTAATTAGGAGATCGTAAGTCCTAATTAGGAGATAATAAGTCCTAATTAGGAGACATTACGTCCAAATTAGGAGATACTATCCTACTTTGGAGATAATATGTCCTAATTAGGAGATATTAATTCCTAATTAGGAAATACTAGGTCCTATTTAGGAAATACCAACTCCTAATTAGGAGATACAAAGTCCTAATTAGGAGATAGCAAGCAAGGGTTGTCACTGTCGGTATTGTGCTATGGTGTAGAGTTTCCGTGATATGGTGCAGACAATGTATATGCATGTGGACAAAATCTGATTCACAAGCACACTTGCTGAGCTAGACCACAGGTGGAAGACTCGGACATATGACACCAAAAAAATGCCTATTAAAAAATCCCATTACCCCACCCACTTGGTCTCGTACATTACCATCTTCTATTCTTTATAGAAGATGGTAATGTACGAGACCAAGTGGGTGGGGTCATGGGATATTTTTTAATAGGCATTGTTTTGGTGTCATAGGTCCGAGTCTTCAACCTGTGAGCTAGACCACAGGTGGAAGACTCAGACCTAGTACCCAATACTTGGCTCATTTGGAAAACGTTACACCACCCACCCATTTCTATACACTACACCTTACAGTCTTGCACCTGTGAGCTAGATCTGCACTGCATGGTACTATCACAAGGTGCTTTTATTAACAATTTCAACATAACTTCATCATTGAATATAATTAACCCATCCATGATATATACGTGAGTTTGGCTTTGGCTTTGAGATAACCAACCTTATCATATCTTTGATTGAAGCCACGTCGATATTAACATTTACGAGAATAAATAATAATCGTTTGTTAACCATAAATGATATCGAACGTGTATAGAGAATATCAACTGAACGTTATTACGAATGACACATTTCGGCTTTATTTTATAACTTTTGCTGCGAGTAATTTGAAATTGAAATTCGCCACAGTGACAAATCGTTGATGCGGCGACAAACGTTTTTAACCTGGCTGAGAAAAATGACCTTACGACGTGTGTCACCAGCGTAGACCCTCAGAGCTCCATATAAGGCAATGAACCATGAAAATTGGCGTATTTTACGCACTTACTTTAGCAGAATACGCATTGATTATCAAACGTTGTAGTACAAAATACACCATTTTGGCTGTGATAATGTAATAAATTCAGTATAATAATTCTGCATACTTTTAATCATCAAATATGTGCAGTCGTTAGTTCTACATGTAGATCTATATGAAATAATGCATTTCAGGAAAAATAAATGATTACTCCCTCAAAGTATACTTTGCTAGAAAAGTATAGTTTACAATGTTGGTGAAATCGACTACAAATCTAGACTATACAATAATAAATACAAAAGTAATAACTTGAAGAAATAAACACTGTTTTGCCAGGACAAATAATATATATTTCATTATCTATAGGATGGGTACTGTGCTCTAATAATCATGAAATCATATGGGCCCAGCCTTCGCATTACCTCGCTTATCGCCCCTCGAATTTTCCCGATATTAATTTCGAAAATCGGTCATATTTGTACGTAAATGATGCCAAAGTTGATAAATAAAAACCAGCTCTGAATATTATCTCATCTTCGATGTCGTTTAGGTAATATAGGCGTGAACAAGTACAATGCAATAATGAGAATGATACCAACGCAGTATTCATTGTTGCTAGGCTTAGTATATTTAGTATTTGATCAAATAGCGAACTGAAAACCCCGTTTTCTCGGATACGCCTCAGGAATGATGAACTACGACAATGATTGTCATGTTTGTGAGGTTTTCAGGAGAAAATAAACACATTACCTGTATCTAAGACGACATAGATGTACATTGCAACCTCTATAACCCGGACACCCTGGGTACCTCTATGGGTACCTCCCAGGGTGTCCGGTTTAGAAAGGTTGCACTGTATATATGTATGTTCCACTGTAAACCAGGCATATCGACGCTCCCATGCAGGTTTCAGCGCTATGCGATCGTGAACAGACAGTGCCATCGGCGATAAATAGTTGAAACCTATCAAAATTGCCATCACATGGGTGCAAGTAATGTCCGATTTAGAGAGGTCCCACTGAATTCACATTCACATCAACACAGTGTATTCATGGGTCACGTGGTTTTATCATGGACGTAAATACGTATGTATTTTGCGTACCCGGTTGCCATTGGCCGACAAGTTAAATATATTCAGAAAACAGTATGACAACCAACGTAAGCGCCGTTTTGAATGGCCAAATGCTGGTATATATACATAATGATTGTGTTGTAAAAACCGTTATACACGAGTGGCACTTGCTTTTATATATATATATATATATTAGGACCTTTCTATACCGAACACACTGTGGAACCCATCGGAAAATTTACACGAGTTTCACTGTAATTTTAATCACTGTTGTGTCGGTTCATGATTGCGAATGACACACATTGTTCGTGTAGTGATTAATTACAATGAAACGTCTCTAAACCGGACACCCTGGTAACCTCCCAGGGTGTCCGGTTTAGAGAGGTTCCACTGTACGATCATGTAATGTACATGTAAGAAATATGGGTTTCATATTAATAATTATGAAACCCATATTTCGTACATGGACATTTCATGTTGCGTATATACTGTATATGTGTGTGTAATTGTCGTGTATGGGGACGCATGACTACAATTTTGACGTTTTTGTTACGTATTAATCAGCCGTTTTATCCGTGACCTGTTCGTATCACAGGTTGAAGTAACGGACCGAGGTCTATAAATACATTAAATATGCCTAAAAGCATCAATAAATGAAAAAGAATAATAAGCTAAACAAATTTGTTTTATCCATCAGCGAAATTTCTCAAATTATGTGTCGCTACATTTATGTAGTAGAATAATTAGAGGATCTTACATGAGTAATGGTTTGATATGATATTTATTAAACGCGTTTACTCATAAGAAACGAGGCTATGCCGAATTTATTACACTAGTGTAATGTGAGTTTTATTACACTAGTGTAGTGTGAGTTTTATGTGTGAATTTTATTGCACTAGTGTAGTGTGAGTTTTATTACACTAGTGTAGTGTGAGTTTTATTACACTAGTGTCGTATGAGTTTTATTACACTAGCGTTAGTTGTTATTAAAGGTACATGCCCACTCAGTAGGCACACAATATTCTTTATAGGAAATAAATAAGTTAACAAGTGTGTCACTATTCCACCAGTTATAAAATTACGAGTGCCCGCTATACATCATTACCCCACGTATTGATTGACATTATTATACATTTTATATCAGACGTAAATTTCCAAACTGATATCAGGGGCGATAACCGTTTCCTTAAAATGTTAACGGACATTACTATTTATTCTCTGTATTTTATTTTTGGTGTGCAATGATCATAATTTATAATCTGTCGAAAACATTTTTTTTCGGGTGTTGTTGTTGTTGTTGTTGTTTATCGAATTTAAGGGTTTCCCGACACGGCGGCAGGGATTACCCGCGGATTGCTCCGCAAAGTTTGCTGTGTTCCTGGGTAGAACCAGTATTAGCCAGGGCTCCTGGTGAGGAACCAGTATGCCCTTTCCTTACTCTGGCCCGTTGTGGCCTAATAATACTTTTTTTTTCGGGTGACGCATTTAATTAGTATATATAATTAAACAATGTCATGCCTCATTTGCATATGAAAATATCCTAATACCAACGCGAGTCACTATCATATATATAGTTAGCATATAATTATACACTTATTTAATTCCTATGAAGAACATTAATGTGTGCCTACTGACTGAGTGGGCACACACCTTTAAACTGTGAAAGACCATTGTATGCAATATATGAGAAATGACGACATAGTACTCGACGTTCATCTTTCCTTCAGCTAAAATCATCTCCAAAAGATTGCGGAAATAGTTTTTGATTTCGAATCATAATATGTAACAAAAATGGTTACATTTTATATTCACTCGCTTTCATTCCGATAAAAAATCTCTGAAAACAGAGATTGTTTTTGCAATCGTAAACTGATGAATTTCGAAAAGAATGAAATGATCAGATGAAATCCGGTACCGATTTGAAATGTTCCATTTGAGTCTAATTACCAACATAGCAGGGGAGCTTGAGTAAAATGAACCGACATGTCGGATATTCGATATTGAAATGCCCGGTAACTACTACATACACGAAAGCACAGCGTATGGAAATGTAGTCCCTCTATATATAGTGAGATAGTGGGCTATACAGTGGGGTCAGCGTGTAAGTGCACACACGAACGAACACGACAGGTTGGTTCCAACCTGTCGTGTTCGTTCGTGTGTGCACTTACACGCTGATCCCACTGTATATACTCGTGTGTACGTTTCCCGATGAAGTGATTACAGTGCGACCTCTCTACAACAGCCACTCATGGGAAGACGCAAAACTGGCTGTTGTAGAGAGGTGGCTGAATTAAATTATGTCGTCTGCTGTTTATTTATTTTCTTCGATAATTCTCATCAAATACATGTACATGCTTTGACAGCATTTTAGAATCATTTACGATGTTAAAGTGCTGTCAACACATGTTTTTATTGAGAAAGAAGGCAAAAGCAACAGCAGACGACAATCTTCGTGCTCAGCAGACTAAGGGTTAAATATAGAGGAAATCATACATTTGGGATAAAAAATAGCGGCTGTTACAGTCGGAGGGTGTTGTTGTAGAGAGGTGGCCGTTCGGGGAGGTTCGACTGTACATGCAAATGTAGAGACTGATAGCCACACAGGCACACGTATGTACGGACAAAGTAACGTGCAAGCTGTGATAGAGACTCAAGTTAAACATTTCATATTGGTGTAAGTTAGATATAGCTTCTCAAGATAATTTTCAAAATCGAATTTGCACAGCTAGTTCAACGGTCTTGTAGAAATGTATGTATGATGAAAACAACAGGCAAGCATTTCCAAGGTGTATGATCACGTGGTACTAACAACAACAACAACAACAACAACAAGTACTGAAACTTCCAGAATCCATCGGATTCAAAGTACGTATTCTTTTATAGTGTCGTTATTACGTAACGGATTTTGATGAAATATGGCGCATCAAACGCGTCTTATTAAGCTGCATTTGGTGGTCATTGTATTTTCGCCCTAAACTTATGTCGTTTTTGCGAAGAATCGATTTCCGTGTCTACTCTACCGACACGGAAATCGATTCTTCGCAAAAACGACACAAGTCTGTGCCGAACTCTCTGGACCACCAGACGCGTTTGCTGTCCCATATTTCATCAAAATCCGTTGCATATTAAGGAAAATATAAAATAATACTTTGGAGTGGGCGACGTTGTTGTTGTTGTTGTTGTAACCACGTGATCATGCACCTTGATTTCGCCATGTCCAGCATTCATCCGATACAAGGCGTTCATTTGCGCATTTGCATATGCGCAGGTGCGCGGGGAAACGCTTTAATGTGCGCGGAATCATTGGAATCATTAACTAATTGCACTGCAAATTTGCCGAAGTGATACAAACAGTATCATTTGTTATAAATGCACCCCGAACCCGCTGTTTTAGAGAAACTGTGGTTTCACTGCCGACATACCGCTACACAGTCGAGATCAAACGCGTGATAACGTGTTATCTAGTTGTTTCATTATTTCAAAGGAAGACATTTTAATAGCTGTCCTTCAACGTGTTACACCAGCCTCCCACGGCACGCGACATGAGTTGCTCATGCGCATACCGGATACAGGTGCGCACGCGCATCGCCCAGTCTCGCCCAGTCAGGTGAGTCTAATATTATCGATCGATTTTGGAGTTCCAAATTGCTATGCGGGATCACATGTTCAATCGTAAAATGTCTTTCGGTGCCAAAATGAACGCAATGTGGTTTCATACCATGGTAACCGCTGATAAGTTTGATGAATTCCACCAAATCTAACCGCATTTCGTAGGAAGAGCCTTCGCTGGTGTTTACAATCATCTTCATTTTCAAATAATTTCCCGATTTAAATACTTTCAAAAACACGCTGATCGTGTTGAATATTTTCTACACATACACAGTGGTTGGTTTTGTCAGCAAACCGTCGAAATAGCTATACGGTACAACAATAATGGACAGATCGCGAACTCAGTGGTTGTCTGTCGGCATCTGTCGCAGTTTTCCGGTGGTTTGACCTTCGACCTCAACCGAGAATCACCTGTCGAATTAATATTGTATTGGGTAGAATTCTACTCAGGCTTGAAAGCATTTTAATCAACCAAACCAACGGGAATAAATGGACAAAAAGGACACTACAGCGAGTGCAACAGTTATAGATCCGGATCCTGTTGAATGTGACATCAAAGATCCAATATTTTGTGAGCAACAGTAAAACTCCTCCAGCGATTGATAGCGAACAGCGTATACCCTGATCAGCCTGCGCGGGCGCGCAGCCCGCGCAGGCTGATCAGGGTCTACGCTGATCGCAAAGGACATACGTTCATTCCCCCAAACACGGTCACAGATGCTGAAATCAACAGCGCGACATCAAGACTCTGTCAATGTAGAACATCACGTTCGCGCAACACGTGTGCCGAAATGAGTTGACATTGTTGCACCGGTGACTTGTTACCAGCACAAACGGCTGAACATTGACGCTTTCACATTATTCACATGTCTGCAATGGCTTTCTCATCCCACAGGTGGAAGACTCGGACCTGTGACACAAAAATGCCCATTACAAAATATCCAACCCACGTTATCTCATACAGTACTATGTTCTATAATAAAAGAATCCGTTACCCCACCTACTTTGTCTCATACAATACTATGTTCTATAATCAAAACATACATTACCCCACCCACTTGGTCTCATACAGTACTATATTATTTAATAGAACATAGTACTGTATGTGATCAAGTGGGTGGGGTAATGGATTTTTTTTGTAATGGGCATTGCTTTGTGTCACAGGTCCGAGTCTTCCACCTGTGTCTCATCCATGGGTAAAAGGTAAATTAGACAGGTATTTTTTGATCACCAGAATCGGGAATTAGACAGTCAAAATAGCTGTAATCCAGTCCGTCATAGGATTTAAACATAGTTTATTGCTCCATCCATTTAGACAGTATACACTCGTTTCAAGATATACGATTTAATCGGATCGGATCGTCCACTTGATGCGGAATTATATAAAAAAATAATTCCGATATGCGGGAATTAGATGGCCGATTTTTAGCTTACAAAAGTAATTAAAAATCTGGACGAAGTGTCAAAACGGTTCTCATGGCTTGAATACCAGCGAACGAATCTACCATATGGTACCTGTGGGTAGAACCAGGACCGGGAAATACAATGTGCATCACACATCCCAGTGCCTTGTCTGAGGATCGAACACGGTCCGCCGGAGTGGTATAGCCCAAGGCTGTTACCTCTCGACCACAAGTCCACTCTGATGGCTACTTATGGGATTTGCGACCATTGTAGCTCCAGATCAAATAACGCACTCCTGTAGCCTGATAATTAGATATATTGCTTGTTAGAAGCACGGTGGGTGTTTCATTGATGGAATAGCGAACAGTGCAGATCTGATCAGCATATATTACCTGTACAAATGGGGGAAAATACCAAATATTTACAATAAAAAATCTATATATTCAGCCCTGAAATATATGTTGCTTGCTAGAAGTATGACGGGCGTTTCATTGATGGAATGGCGAACAGTGCAGATCCTGATAAGACTGCGGATGCACAGGCTGATCAAGATCTACACTGGTCGCAAAACGAATAAGCCCCATTTCTCCAGCCACAACCACAAGGCTTCATTTTATCAGACGTATTACTAGCGGATAGGACTTGGATATGGACATGTACTATCCGAATATTTATGTCCGAGTGCGCTAATGACCACTGCATTACCTCTATCTATTCTAGCCTATCGGATTTGGGGAATAAATACCGTTGCCACGATACCCAACATTTTACAGATGACTAAGTCACTCATATGGTCACCAGTAACTTCAAAGCTGTTCTTCAAAGACGGATTATGGTCATTAATAGATGTTATATAATGGATGTATTGATATGGGTGGTCAATGTGATGTCTGACTCAAAATCATCCTCGTTGAACACTTGAACGTGTGTTATGAAATGTTTGTCAAACAGGTCATGCTGATTTTACGTGTTTTTGGTCAACACGAGGGATAACAGATCAACATTATCAGCGGCCGGTGAAACACGCCGGCCGGTAGTGGTGTTGAGCTCGAACGTCTCTAACATGAAACGCCTCGGATCGAATTATTGAGCCATCTTTGTATTCTATTACCCGAATGTATAAAAAGGCAAACGGATTTATTTTCTCTTGAATTGCCTGTAGACAATCCTTTTATTATTTTATATCAAGCAACAAACATGTAACACATACATTTTGTAAGTCGAGAAGTAAGTTGTCCATTAATATCAATGTTAGCGATAAGCAGTGTGGTTCCGACCAGTACGTACATACATATATACATGCTGGTCAGAATATACTCTGATTGTCTAACAGTCAGTAGTAGTTTTATTTGTATTACATATTTGCATGTAGTGTGAGCTATGATCAGACTGCACAGATGTGCAGGCTGATCAGAGCCTATTCTGGTTATGTTTTCATATCTACAGTCAGTGTATTGGTTCATATTACGGAATTAATGATGACAAGTCGAAAAAAAACAAAAATACTTTTGTATGCATTTTGAATAGAAGATTTATAATTGAAATTGAGAATTAGCCACATTCAGGTTTCACTTCCGACAATAAAATCGACATTTCTCTTTGATACCGTGGCATAATTTATTGTAGCCCTTGAACCCACCAAATAGAAGGTGTAGCAATGAAATTTACAGTATTGCACAATTACTTGCGGACGCCATTCAAACATTTGAAAATAAATATTAGTTGCCAACCACAAAATAACTATATTTGGAATAAAAAGGTATTTACGGAGCCCCGCAGGGGAAGTAGAATTCTAATTTGTTTATGAATTCGTTCCCAAGAAATAACAATTCGTTTCCTCAATTTAACAATTCGTTCCCTCGATTTAACCATTTGTTCCCACGAAATAACAATTCGTTCCCACGGGAACGAATTGTTAATTCTTGGGAACGAATTGTTATATCGTGGGAACGAATTGTTAATTCGAGGGAACGAATTGTTAATTCGAGGGAACGAATTGTTAAATTGAGGGAACAAATTGTCATTTCGTGGGGACGAATTGTTAATTCGAGGGAACGAGTTGCTATATCGTGGGAACGAATTTTTAATTCGAGGGAACGAATTGTTAAATTGAGGGAACAAATTGTCATTTCGTGGGGACGAATTGTTAATTCGAGGGAACGAGTTGCTATATCGTGGGAACGAATTTTTAATTCGAGGGAACGAATTGTTAAATTGAGGGAACGAATTGTTATTTCGTGGTAACGTATTATTAAAAATAAGTCCATGTCCCCTGCGGGGCTCCGTAGGAAACAGAGGTAGCATTTGACATTAGAATACATAACAATACAATTACGAATGCAATACAGTAAAACCTCTCTAAACCGGACACACAGGCAGTCTGAGTATCCTTAATTGTATGGATTTCATTGGTGTATATTTATGATGACAATGCATGTTCAAGTTGCAAAGCACAGCCGCATACATTGGCATAGTCAATGTCTGATTTACAGTGGAACATCTATAAACCGGACACCATGGGGATCTCCCATGGTGTCCGGTTTAGAGATGTTCCACTGTATAAAACGCATGTAAACGTCGAAAAAATCTTCATTTAAGTGCAAAGAAGAATACCATTTGATCGAAATATGTCGAAATCCCACGGAAAATAAGTATGAATTATGTATATGTAGCCGTGGATGAAGAATTGTGGTGTATATGCTTTTGCGACAAAGCAAGTGTAAATCCAGATCCGCATGTGCACCCACACCGTCTGATCAGGATATACACTGTTCGCCCTGACATCATTGAATCACCCGCCATGTTTTTAACAATTAATATAGATCCCTATCAGGCTACAGGAGTGTGCTATCTGATCTGGGGCTATACAAACGCGATAAGCCCCATTTCTCCAGTCAAAGCCACATACATAGCTATATTTATTTCTTAATATGAATATTTTAAAATATGTATTTAGCAAAGGCTGGATTAAAATATTGGCGAATGAATGAAAGCGAAACAGCTGATAATACACTCGAGGGGTACAGGAAACTCCAATCTCCATATAGCTCACCCTGGATAATGGGGATTAGAGCAAATGTCCGCGATTCGACAGAAATCATCATCTAACTGTAACCAGATCAGCTTATTCCCTTTTTTGTTCGTTGAAAACATGGTTTGACATCACTTTAGAATCATTTCCAATGGAAATGATTCTAAAGTGCTGTCAAACCATGTTTACTCTTTACAAAAATGGAAACTACTAGTAATTAACAAGAGACGACAGAAGTTAATTCAGCATTGTAAGGGTTAAACGGGTATTACATACTACAGTCTGTTTCACGAAAGCTGCCCAAATTTTACGGCTATATAAACAATGCAAAAACAATATTTTTTTCGATAATATTAAATTAAAGCAAAATTTAAGACTGAGCCTTCTTTTTATTTCGTGAAATTTGGTCAAATATTGGTTTTATTACGAAAAATTAATTTCTCTATGGGAATTTAACATGGGGGAAAAAGAGGTAGAGGACTTGTGGGAGGAGTCAAAAAACAATTATTTTTGGAAATTGACTACGAAACATAGCTAGATAGCTTGGAAATGATCTAACTAAGAAAACAAAAGTTAAATTTTAAAAATCGGTCCAGTATTTCTGAAATTCTAAACAATTTCCCCATGTTAAATCCCCATAGACATCTTCACTCCGTGAAGATGTCTATGGGGATTTAACATGGGGAAATTTTGTTTTCGCAATAAAATCAATATTTGACCAAATTTCACGAAATAAAAAGAAGGCTCATTCTTAAATTTTCCTTTAATTTAATATTATCGAAAAAAATATGGTTTTTGAATTGTTTATATGGCCGTAAAATTTGGGCAGCTTTCGTGAAACAGACTATAACTTCGAGCCAACGACCCTTTCACGACTGGGAGATAGCTAGATAAGGACAGAGATTCGATAACACCAACGCTCCTTCTTAAAATACTGTATAGCTAACGGATGAGCCCACTATCAGTTATGTACATACAAAGAATTATGGTTATGTCTCTCACAGGTTATTGACGAACTGTTCATATTTCGGTGTTTTATGGATTATTTCGGTATCGCTGGTGGTGATTTGGGTGCATTGTTACCAACAAACAATGTACGCCACCACCTGCGAATTACACGTATAAGTACGGTAATGTTATGTTGACCGTGTAAAAGGGGTCCGAATGTTGGAACGGTGAGTGTGTAGATAATTTGGTGAGTTCCGTCGTGTGTAATGATTGAGCATTAGTATTGACACACAACTACGTAAATGACTCAAACCCAACGAAATCCACCGAAATCCACCAAAATACCCACATGGCACCAAAATAATGACCATCTGTTCAAACACCTGTGATGTGTGTGGTACATGCAAGGGACCAAACCCCGCATTAGGAACGACTCCGATACAAAGAAACGACGAATCTAAGTGCGATCAAAATGTATATCCAATTATAGAAAATTCGCATATTTTCATGGCATTGTCACTCGGATGTTCATTATATTCAAGAAGAAAATGATGCACTAATTCGCCCAGAAATCACAATGGCTGACATTTTGGAATACTCAAACATGTCAGGATTCGGCAAGTGAGAAGCTGTCTGGTTCTGTAAAAATAGCGAGCACTCTCAACTAAGGGTGATTTTATCAGATCTAGGTTCAGATATCAGATCCCATTCAGAAGATATTACCACAATGTGCCTTATCACATGAGCATTATGTACTGAAAATTAGTCGTTCGAATTTCGGCTGCCGCCCCTCCCCCACACACACACGTTACGAGATCTCCTATAGATCCATCCGGTTTATTACAATACGTACCACTGTGATTCAGGTATACTCGCACCCCAAGACGTGGGCATTATGTGTCGCATTCCCTCTTTTGTAAAAGCGAAGACTCATCAAAAGTTTCATCATATCTGCCTATAGATAAAGCGGAAAATGTGCAGCTAGCATGCTAGCTGCACGTTTTCCGCTTTATCTATAGGCAACAGGTTGCACTATATCGCTACACCAAAATCCACAGAAGAAGCGTTATAACATTTACATTGCGCGCACTAAAATATACAGAAAAAACTGCATGGCGTTGACATTCATACTTCCCTATATTGTTATTGAGAGACAATTATATAATATGACACAAACAGATTACCATAAACATACATAATAAAGTTTGTATTAGCAAAATTCTTAGGTCACTCTCCACGAAATAGTCGGTAAACGGCGTGCTATAAATATTATGCCAGCAAATTATACAAAAGACGAGATATCTGAGAATTTCTCCCATCAATCTCAAAATACATTTTGATGTGTAAACTTTTCAATCTGATGCACATCATATGTTAGTGTACACGTTATCCATATGTACAGCCATATTTACTCGCATAGTAGGTGAGTAGACACCAAGGACACTACACTCAGGTAAATGCTTACATGTCACTGGATTTGATAGCTAATAACAGAGTTCAGTAGTGGGTATATATGGTATGTGTTGTGTGGTTTGAAAGGTAAAGGTGATACACTGTGCGATTTTCTGTGTATGAGGCTATTTATAATGGTGGTTCATGTTGTTAAAAACACAGGCACAAACATGTCCTGAAAACTGACATAATTTACAGTTTGGTGTAATATAATTTTGGGTTCTATGTCAAACGGCAGAAAAGGTGAAACTGGCTGATGGCCGGAACACACAAAGATGGCCGATTTGGCCACTCCATGTGCCGTATAGGATACAGTAACGAGGCAGTGTTCACATATATGCTATACATATATTCACATTTGCGAAGCAATTATCTTTGAAACAAACGATGATCAGGTATTGAACGGGTCCTTAACCTGTGGGTCATCGGCCGTATTGGTCCGCAAATTTAATGAGTCTGTGCCTGGCGTCACAGAGCAAGGCCTTCCTGTGAGGTGAAGTGTTTGAATCGCCAATCGACTGTCATATTAATGTACAACGATCTGGAAAAAAATATGTTTTCGCCTATACGACCAGTATAGATCCAGAGCAGACGCATATGCGTAGTCTGTACAGCGTCTACACTGATCGTCATGTGAGTCAAACTACCGTCTGTGAAACCATGTGAAATAGTGCGAGACTGCATGAATGCGTGGCAGACCTCAGGATCTACACTGGACCGGACGGGAATAAGGCCGGTTTTGTCAGATCGTGGCTCAATTTTTTATCTACCATACGGACTATAAAAATAGTGTTGTTGTGATTGTACAAGATGCTACCACCGGAAGGAACGTGACCATTTCCGCTCGTGATTGCATGATGTGTAATGTACGTCACACGCATCTGCTACACTAGCAGGTGCGCGTGACATACTTTACCCAGAATGCAGCAGTAGAACCTCTCGAAATCGGGCACCTATTGAATGTATTAACGTGTGTTTAATTTTGATGTTGTTCCCTGTCATTTATCTCATACGAGATACAGTGCAATTGCCGACTGTCACTCCATATACATAGGCGGCGGAACCGGAACATTATTGGGGGCCCAGTCAAGAGTTTTGGGCCCGATGTTGCTAGGGGGTCCGGGTGCATGCTCCTCCTGAAATGTTGAAATCAAAGAGGCGTGAAACGCCATTTCCTGCATTCTCAGCAAGTTTGAGGATGAGAATATGTGCTTTATAATATTTATGTGGCTGAATATTCAGTGAAGGGGATGGGTGGGCATGAACCACTCCAAAAGTTACAGAATTATTGAGGGGGCCAGGCTTCCCCAACACAATTATTTGGGTCCCCCCACTTCCGCCGCCCCTGTAGCCCATTTCATCAACATTGCAAAGTATACTTTACTAGCAAAGTATACTTTGAGGGAGTAATCATTTATTTTTCCAGAAATGCATTATTTCACATAGAACTAACAAATGCATGTATTTCATGATTAAAAGTATGCAGAATTATTATACTGAATTTATTACATTATCACAGCCATTAAATGGCTGTGATAATGTAATAAATTCAGTATAATAAAAATTAATAAATTTTTCAAAAAATTGAAAATTTCTCCCTCAAAGTATACTTTGCTACTAAAGTATACTTTGCAATGTTGATGAAATGGGCTACTGGTATAGTCATGTATTATTATCTGCCGTCCACAGATGTGTAAGCATAAGCAACTGTGTTACTAAACATGGTGTCATATATATAACAGTTTTAGAAAAACAAATGGAAATGAAACAATCAACCTATTTGTTAAAAACAATAAACGCTGCGGGTGTTTTTCCAAGAACCATTGGTTCCTCTGATCATGGACATAAAAGTCCTTGCCAGATTTGCTTACCGGAAGTGAATATCTGTGCCATTTTTAGCTCAGCCGTTGAAGAGCTCGCCACGTTAGATAATACATCTGAGGGAAGTAATAGCGTATGGAACTGGCATATAACTATACCAATCTCGGAGTGATTTCGACAGAATATAATATTTCTTAACCAGGTTGTGGCTGGAGAAATGGGTCTTATCGGATTTGTGACCGGTGTAGCCCCTGACCAAATAGCACACTCATGTAGCCTGATAATGATATATAGCGTGGGTGCTTCATTGATTGCATGGCGAACAGCACATATCCTGATCTGACTGTGCCAATGCACAGGCTGATCTGGATGTGCACTGGTCGTAAAACCCATAGGCCCCATTTATTCAGTCACAGCCATATATAACCTGATAGCAATATCAGGGATGAAAAGATGACGGGGAGAATAGATTATGTAATTTATGAAAGTACCACCGTGTTATCTAGGGCTCCAGATAAGCTGCGTATTTGCTTAAATACACAATTAAAATTGCCCAAAACCCAATTGAAATCAGAAGTAGCGAGTATCAAAAAGCAATAACGATGGTACCTGTATCATGCTGCAGGAAACAATAAACAAACCACAAATATGGCATATCTTCTTATTTTCCATGAAAACACATCTTGGTATTTCATTAGAATTGTCTCCAAGGAGACAATTCTAATGAAATGATGTGTAAACAGAAGTGTGATTTTATTTTACACAATTCAAATTTTGAAATACCCAATTGCTTCAGAAATGATAGAGTGACAATATTCAATTACTAATTTCTTATCTGGAGCGCTGGTTATCGTATCAAAATTGCTGCAGTAATCGCTGAGATATTTAGGAAAATGTATGTCTCAATACCAGCTGCTTTTACGTACATTACCCTCCGTAAACATGTTTGCTGGTCGGTCTGGATACTCAACTGACCAACGTGCGTCTCACTGGCGCCCTGAAGTGACTATTTGCCTGTTTGAATTGGACAAGATTATGACGGGTTTACTTGTAAAGTGTTGGGTGATGAGCCCTTGAAACTTTCCTTCGAGATTTATATTTCGGTGGACATCGAAGTCTCCTTACAAGTCCACAAAAGTGACAATTTTTGTTTTTTGATACAGATGTGACTCGAATGTTCTGCCTGAAAATTCGGGTTAGTACAGCCAAGGATTCACATTTAGTATTTACGTCTCTGATACAGGCCTAGTGGAAAAACATAACCACATGCATTCCTGTTTATCGCATCCTATGATACCATTTAGTTGAATAAAACACACATTCAAAGGATTTGATCGAATAAAATGGTGCGTTTTGTTTGAAGTAGAGCGAAATTCACATAATGAATAGCTGAGACACAGTGTATCCGGTGATTTCTAGAGAGACGATGATTTACACATTGCACACAGGAACTAGAGCAATAACACTATATATTATTTAAAAAAAAAGCAACGACAACAACAACAACAACAACAACAAATAACCACAGCAACACCAACAAAAAAAGCTTTAACATAAACTGCAATATACATTATTTATTATCCATTTTCATGATGCAATTTATAATCCCCCAAATTAACGCAGTCTTATAACATCGTGCTGACAAGTTTATCATTAAAATCCGTGTTTGATAGTAGTACGTTTTGTAATATGAGTTTACACTAGTATAAGACGGAAGTCTGTATTTATTTTGGCCACATCAACACACTAAAGGCCTGAACTATATGTGTCCGGAGAAATGTGGCGCATTGCCTTTACAGTCAGTGTACAGTGGGGTCAGCGTGTAAGTGCACAAACGAACGAACACGACATGTTGGTTCCAACTTGTCGTGTTCGTTCGTGTGTGCACTTACACGCTGACCCCACTGTATACCTAAACACGCATACGCCGACCAGTGTAGACCCAGATCAGCCTGCGCGTTCGCGCAGTCTGATCAGGGTCTGCACTGGTCGTAACGAAATTCAGTGAAACACCAGGTAAGCTTCTAACAAACAGAACGCGTCACTGCCAGGCTGAATGAGTGTGTTCTTAGATCAGGAGCTGGATTGGTCACACTGGTCATACGTCCCATTTCCCCAGTCACAGCCACAATTAACACAGGTAATCGAGTGGGCAAGGAGACACTGTGTCCGAGATGGTGAGAAGGTGTTTTCCGGTCTTACACCTATTTGAAAGTCACTAATAACGAGGAAATAGTAGATTTATCTTTAAAACGCCACTTTGCCACGTAAGGTGTCAGTTTATAATCCCCCAGTCGTTGAAACGAATCTCCGCCAGTGAAACATCTCTAAACCGGACACCCTAGGAGGTCCCCCAGGGTGAGGAAATAATAGATTTATATTTAAAACGCCACTTTGCCACGTAAGGTGTCAGTTTATAATCCCCCAGTCGTTGAAACGAAACTCCGCCAGTGAAACATCTATAAACCGGACATCCTGGGACGTCCCCAGGGTGAGGAAATAGTAGATTTATATTTAAAACGCCACTTTGCCACGTAAGGTGTGAGTTAATAACACCCAGTGTTGAAATGAATCTCCGCCAGTGAAACAGCTCTAAACCGGACTCCCTGGGAGGTCCCCATGGTGTCTGATTAAGAGATAGTCCACTGTACTCCAGGCATATATAGGAGGAGTCACGTGCATATATGTGTTCCGGGTATGGAAGGCCTTCGAGCCAATGCACACCCTTAATTATAAGAGAAATAAATATGTACGTGTGCTTTGCAATACGCCCTAATTCAAAAAATACGTGCATACATAAAACACGCTAGATAATATGATCAGCTTCAATTTATGGTTATGTGTTTATGCAATAAAATATAATCTATCATTCGGGGTGATTAGATATAGCGAAGGGGAATTATTGAGTTCATGAAAAAAATCGTGTTATTTTTGTGCTGAACATTGGCTCGAGAAACATCAGGGGGCCGTTTCACTAAACTTCTTAAAATGTTCGTAAGTGCAGATTTAGAATGGTTTGTAAATTTCACTGACGTATTTACATTTATTGAGCATAGGTTGCAGCCTATGCTCAATAAATGTAAATCCAATAATTGTTTACAAGAACACATTGTTAATCATATTTTTGCACTTACGAACATTTTAGTCGTACGAAGTTTAGTGAAACGGCCCACATGAGCATTAGATTATTGCATGTCTTGGCCTTCTCGCACCGATCTCTATTACGCACATGTAGACGGGTAATTGTCTACATACCGACAGACATATATCGTCTTCAAGTAAATTAATCATATTAAAGACAATACAAAGTTTAAGGACGACTGTACGTATATCGCCTATATGTACTGACAATAAATAGTGTTGGCACTGAGTCGGTCTATGAAAACAACAGTGGAACCTCTCTAAACCGGATACCCTGGGATGTCCCCAGGGTGTCCGGTTTAGAGAGGTTCCACTGTAAATACGATATATGAATATGCCAAGGGGCAAAAGCTCGCGGATTATCTCTTCGTACATACGGACGAACCGTGATCTAACTGTGGCTTACCATCAATGCGGGTTTGTTAGTGATATTTTCCGTAAATGTTGCCACATATAGGGTTTCTAAATTATTTGCCAACTGTCGTCATCGTGCAATACAATTTTTCAGATTGTATTAACCATGTTAGATTACATCGATAGACTGATTCAATATGTAGTTTTAATATGCGACGTACGAAGTGTTTCTGTTAAAATCGTGAACGTTGCAGCTTTGCCGAAGGACTCGGCATAGAAAAACAGGCAAATATGACTATTTTTAACAAACGAATAGGCGCCAGGGGACCGTTTCACTAAACTTCGTACGACTAAAATGTTCGTAAGTGCAAAATTATGATCAGGATCACATTAACAATGTTTTCTTGTAAACAATTAGTGGATTTACATGTATTGAGCTATGCTCAATAAATGTAAATCGATCAATTGAAATTTACAGACGTTCCTAAATTTGCACTAATCGAACATTTTAGTCGTACAAAGTTTAGTGAAACGGGCCCCAGGTGTCTATATATTTGCTAAAATGCGTTTCGTCGTATCACGAAGTTGCTATTAATTGGCGATTCGACATATTAATTGGGCAATCAATACGTATTTTATTAAGAACAATAGAACTGATCAATGTTGAAATCAACAATTATGATTTAATCCAGCCTTCGAATGTAAAGACAAATGTTGAAACGTGACATATTCCACATACAATCACATTCCGCATACAATACTATTTTTGTATATACATGTCATGTGATTTTGTACCTAAGAAGATGTGCGATTTTTCATTAAAAATATCTACACAATTTACAGTAGTTACCTACCGTAAATGACGTTGAAACTTGACGAAATATGGAGAGTACATGTATGTGGAATTAATAGAATTTACAGAAAATATCATAGTCTATGTAAATATTTTTCATGAAAAATCGCTTGTCTCATTTCCACACAGAACTTAGCAAAGAAATTGCTTTATATGAAATTAATATGTATTTGTGACTGGAGAAATATGGCTTATGGGATTGGTGACCAGTATAGCTGCTGATCAACTAGCACAGTCATGTAGCATGATAACGATCTATGTTGCTTGTTATGTATTTGTTTGTTGAGGTTTAACGGCCTATCAACAGCTAAGGTCATTTAAGACCTGTACAAATGGGGGGGGGGGGGGGTACCAAAATCAGAACTGAAAATTTACAATAAAAAAAAAAAAATATATATATTCAGCCCTGAAATACACGGTGCTTGTTAGAAACATGACTAGTGTTTCATTGACGGAACAGTGTAGATGCTGATCAGACTGTGCGGATGCACAGGCTGATCTGGATCTACACTGGTCGCAAAATCCATAAGCCCCATTTCTCCAGTCACAGCCACATATATTGATTGCCATATATGACATTCTCATGGAATCGATATTTCAGGAGAGGTTCTTACATGAGTGAGGATTTAATATTCAATTATTTACGTCGTTGACTGATTTTACACTACAGTAAACTCGGCAATTGTATACTAAAAAAATGTTGCTAAATGCATATGTATGGAGCCCCGCAGCGGCGTAGATTTTTTTTTTTTATTAATTCATTTCCACGAAATCCCTCAATTTAAAAATTCGTTCCCAAGAATTAACAATTCGTTCCCACGAATTAGCAATTCGTTCCCTCAATTTAACAATTCGTTCCCTCAATTACTCAATTTAACAATTCGTTCCCACAAATAACAATTCTTTCCCGTGGGAACGAATTGTTATATCGTGGGAACGAATTGTTCTATCGTGGGAAGGAATTGTTAATTCGAGGGAACGAATTGTTCTATCGTGGGAACGAATTGTTAATTCGAGGGAACGAATTATTCTATCGTGGGAACGAATTTTTATTTCGTGGGAACGAATTAATAAACAAAAATCCATGTATCCTGAGGGGCTCCGTACATATGTATGTTGGAGAAGACAAAACACTAACCGCTGGTGTGGATGACCTTGGCGGTACTAAGATATGTATCCCGTCAACACAGTGCGTATGTGCCGTGAAACACGGTGCCGTGAAACATTTTTGATATCCAGTCAATACTATTTTTGCATTTTACAGCAATTTGTAGGTGTTGACGGGATAAATAGAATAGTAGGTTAGTGCCGTGAATGGGAAAAAATATCTGGCGCGGCACAGAAACGGGATGTGCTCGGCAGAGCCTCGCCCATCCCGTTTCCTGAGCCTTGCCAGATATGTTTTCCCATTCACGGCACTAACCTACTATTCTCTATAACTTGTCATCCCGATAGTACACATACATTGTTCCATGCTTATATTTACAAAGCGACAATTGACAAACAATTTCAAGACAAAGCATTAGATACCTATTAAAATCCCTATGCTATTGCCAGAAAATTGCAAGTACAGTTTTATTACGCTTATACTTATACGCTGGGAGCCATCTTGGACGCCATCTTGAATTTTAGACCACTGGTGCAACTTTTCAGAATGACTATCAGTCAAGTAACTTTCGCGCTAGGTCACACAAGTCCCATCATTACGTCAACTGTGGTTGTATCTGGATAAATGGGGCTAATGGGATTTGTGACCAGTGTAGCTCCTGATCAAATAGCTGATGTTTCATTGATGGAACGGCGAACAGTGCAGCTCCTGATCAGACTGTGCGGATGCACAGGCTGATCAGAATCTACACTGGTTGCAAAACCTATATGCCCTATTTGTCCAGTCACAACCACAAATTAGTTTGCGTAGAACAAAGAACCAGTCTGAATATGGCGGGCGGGAAAGCTAGTTCTTAGGAAACAGATGTAGTCAATTTTGGAAGGCTGCGCTTTATGTGTCACGTGATCTAGCAGCTGCGCACTGCCTCCAAAATTTCTAGCAAATCGATACGGCACAATGACGGTATGGGACGATGATTGCCGATGCTGGCTGGATATTTATGGCGGGAAATGGAGGGAGTTTTTTGTTTAAAGCGCGATGGGTAGATTCGATCAAATTCTGTCGTTATTAAATATAACTGACAGAAGAAAGTGGGAGTATTCAATATCGAGTTTATAACCAGGTAGCTCTCCTGCAGACTGATGTAAATTCTGCGAACACTTTTTTTAATCAAATGGAGGCCACCATATACGTCATGGTCCGTACTATTTACACTGTCGTAATGGCAGGTCTCAGGTCAATCTTATTTTTCATCAATACGACTGCGGTTTCTTCCTTTTAATGATGACCATGTTCCAGACGTTAAAGGTACATGCCCACGCAGCAGGTTACACTGTACTACAACTTTTCATTTTCTGTCATGCCTTATATGAGCCATATTTCTACCCACTAATGAGTTATTTTTAATTACAGCGCGTGTTAATTGGTGTTAAATCGCATTTTATATGCCGCGACCAGAAAGGGTGTTTTCCGACCTCGTGATATTTTTACCAATACGCGTCACGTGACGTCAATCATATCACATCTTTGACATGCGCAGTGAAGTATCGGAAGTTGAGAAGAAAAATCTCTATTCGAGTCAAAATCTAAATCTCCACGTAACTCTTTCCATTTGGTGATCTGGTCGCCAGTATTAACCACTATCTCTCTCTGTACTGCCTGTCCCTCAGACATTTCGCCTTTCTTTTGACCGACGCTGTTTCATACAATTTCCGTCCTGGACGTTTCGACATGTTGATATTCTTGTTTACATATTGGGAAGCCTACTGGCGCGCGTAGTATACTGCGCATGCACACCGCAAGCCGTGATGTGAAAGTCGTCGTCCCCGCACATTATCAAAATAGACTGTTACCGCCGCGCGTCGCTAACAGTAAATTGATAATTAATAAATGATTATATTTGTATATCGGACATTCGTAATTTTTAGAACAGGTGGAATAGTGACATAATTATACACTTATTTAATTCCTATAAAGAACATTTTGTGCCTACTGCGTGGGCATGTACCTTTAATACTACGAATCCGCCAATACCAAGTTTAGCAGTATTACTTGTGTAGTTAGTCTGAACATTCTGCAGAGAAGTTTGAATCGGATGAAATCAAACGTTGCTTAAACTTGGTCCAATTATAATTTATCTGCAGAATGTTCAGACTAACTATATCAGGGGCGACGCAAGCATCATAGGAATCTAGTGGGTGCCCCCGCTACCCACCAAAAGTATATGTTGTTACCACTCAGTTGAACCGTCTTGGCGAGACGGTTCAACTGAGTGGTAACAACATACATGCACTTTTGTTGAGAAATGAGAAAAATGGCAGAAACAATATTTACATTCCATTTTTTTTTATATTTGAATTCCAAATATGTGAAAATTATTGATTCGGCAGTGGTCGGACCCGCCGGACCTGTTCCGAGGCCCCTGTACATATTAAGTATGTTGCTAAATTTGGTATTGGCGGACTCGTAGTCTTAACGACTGGAACATGGTCAAAATTAAAAGGAGGAAACAGCAGTGGTATTGATGAAAAATAAAATTTACCTGATACCCCATGGGCGCCGCCATTAATGGAGTGAAAAAAATAGACCACATGATCCAATACACTGACATATAATTGTAATTTTATTGATACGAATTTATTTTTAAATAAATTAAACACAACATGTAGCAGTTTTCTGAGAATGCGTGCGAAAAATACAGAAAATACTTATCGAGCAAAAAATCGGTATTTGCATTGCTTGAGAACATATTTTCAAATTTTCACAATATCTCTGTCTATCCAAAGTCGGCGTCGAACATTTACTCGGCAAATAAAGTTTTAACGCATTTCTTGATCGGCGCGCGTCAACAATGTCCAAAATAACGCACACACGTTATTTCCATCAACGAGAAATAACACTTCGGAATTGTGTGCATTTCACGACAATGCAAACAAAACCAAAGCGTATTTGTGGCTGTGATTGCAGAAATGGGGTTCCTTGGTTTTGCGACCAGTGTAGATCCAGATCAGCCTGTGCATCCGCACAGTCTGATCAGGATCTGCACCGGTCGCCATTCCATCAATAAAACACCCGTCATGCTTCTAACAAGCAATGCAGATCGCTACCAGGATACAAGAGCGTGTTATTTAACCAGGAGCTACGCTGGTCGCAAATCACATAAGCCCCATTTCTCCAGTCACAGCCACATTGATTCTAATGTGATAAATGTCACGCTCAGTGCCAAATGATTATACATAAACAGATGTGCACATTTCAATGCGTGGACATCAGTATTCCCTAAGCCATAATCTGGATTAGACTTACTGAGATACGAAAACCTGCTCCTATAGAGATAACACTCGCGGATTTTCGCAAGATTTGCGTTCGCCACGCGCTTTGTCAAGATGTATGATCACGTGGTACTAACAGCAGCAACAAGTACTGAAACTTCCAGAATCCATCCGATTCAAAGTACGTATTCTTTTATATTGTCCTTAAAAACGGATTTTGATGAAATATGGCGCATCAAACGCGTCTTGTTAAGCTGCATTTGGTGGTCTCTGTATTTCGGCCGAAACTTCTGTCGTTTTTGCGAAGAATCGATTTCCGTGTCTACCGACACAGAAATAGATTCTTCGCAAAAACGACGTAAGTCTGTGCCGAACGCCCTGGATCACAAAATGCAGCTCACGAAGACGCGTTTGCTGCGCCATATTTCATCACAATCCGTTGCATATTAAGGAAAATATCAAATAGTGGGCGAGCATTCAACACTTTCAGCCGTTGTTGTTGTTGTTGTAACCACGTGATCGTGCACCTTGTTTGTGGCAGTCGAACGATAAAAGTAGGATATACACCACTGCCTGCGTTAATCTCGCCAATAGGTGTCAATTGTTTTCTTTCCAAATGTTTCAATAGCGTGCTCAGGCTCAGCCAATCAAATTGCTTGATTGTGAGTTGTGAAATTGTGTGGCAGTCGAGCCATAGAAGTAGCGTAGGATTTTGGAATGAGTACATCTGGACAGTCATCGACTGTTAAGTAGTTGCGGAAACGTAACACTACTTTACTCCGTACGTTTCCGTAACTAGGACTGATGCTGACTGTACTAGTGAATGATGGATTTACGCTGACTGCATCCATTTTCAATATCGATGGCGGAATGTTTGTTTGTTGGTGTTTAACGGCCTATTAACAGCTAAGGTCATTTAAGACAGGGCCAACGGGTTCGATCCCGTATTCAACCTGCTGCATTAGACGGATTTGATTTGATTGATTCGAACGGAATATTTCCATTGAAGAAAAACATAATTGAAATGAGAATAACCTGACCTGGTGCCACGTCCACACCAAAGTCTGACAGCAAGGCCCTCGCCGGCAGTCTCACCCACGAAGGGCATGGTTAATGTCACCCACAGGAGGGATAGCCATCAATGTGAGGAAGCTATTGATAAAGTTTGGGAAAGATAGGACTAACATATCAGAAGATCTACGCAATTTCAATGTACGAATTTGAACTTGTTGACGCCAACGCCGGAATTGTGATCGCTGTGTCTCACTTTCCACTAATATGGGGGAGACATTGATTTTATTTTATTATTAATTCGTTCCCCGAAATAACAATTCGTTCCCTCAATTTAACAATTACCTCGAATTAACAATTAGTTCCCTCAATTTAACAATTCGTTCCCTCGAATTAACAATACGTTCCCACGATATAAATTGTTATTTCGTGGAAACGAATTGTTATTTCGTGGGAACGAATTGTTAAATTGAGGGAACGAATTATTAATTCGAGGTAATTTTTTACAAAAAAAATCAGACAACAATCTTACTAATAGACAATGTACGATTGACGAATAGTGAACACACTGCTATACATCGTATTCGATGTACGGTACACAGTCGACAGAAGTGTGTGCGTTAGGTAACTTTTTTTAATTTGACATTTTCTGGGATTTAGGTCCGAGCATTTTGTTCGTGAGTGGATCAGATACTCCAACGACGCCCGGCCAGCGGTAGATTCTGTACCTACTGTGCGGCTGATGGTCTGCTACCATGGTAACGTCACCATAGGGGGCGTCGTTAATCTTAGCATTTCTAAGGGATTTTCTACCGATTCTCCGCAGTCATTATATATGGTAGCGTACGTTATTCTCCGTGGGTGGCAGGTGGGGGGAGCATGCGATGGGTAATTTTTCGGAGTTTATCCTTACCGGAATTCCGAATGGAGACCGGGTTTGGCCCTCACATACGTCTTTGGCATTTTGTATGCGACAGTTGAATCTGGTTATACCCGTTATGCGAGTATTACGATTATTCGTAATCCTATTTTAGGGGAAGAGCCATGAAGTGACTGGTGTGGTATGGACCCGGCACCAGGTCAGGTTATTCTAATTTCAGGGCCGAATATATTTTTTCTTGATGTAATTATTCCGTTCTGATTTTGGGATTTTCCCAATGCAGCAGATTAAAACGGGGTCCTTACTTACAGGACCTTAGCTGTTGATAGGCCGTTAAACACCAATAAACAAACAAATATATTCTCCATAAATGAGGTCGAAAGTTTACCGGAAATGTTTGTAAACTTTCAACGTCATTTACATATCTTCAAAGTCAATTTCGTAATTTTCTTACATACCATATGGCAGAAAATCACATCACGGGTTGACCAATAAATGTTATGAATTCGGGGATTATCAGTTGCTCGATAATCACCGCAACTTCACAACATATGGGGTGACATGGCGGGGTGGAGGGGGGTGAGGTGGCGGTTTATTGGCAATACATCTGGATTCACGTGTACAAACCACAAAGACATTCATTCAGTTTTATATCTTTATTGCTCACTTGTTCTGCAAGTTATACAAGTAAGAAATGCACGTCTTACACCAAGCAGCCCAAGACTACATGGTCAATAAAACAAGCTCCTCCCTGACAAAGATCAACAATTCAATGTATTGTGCATACCTTACATGATTACGTCATTCGGCGATGCGAAATCTCGAAAACATACAAAATGTAATACAACACAAACGTGCCTGCTATTTTTGCAGAATATACAGTTTTTGGTTTTCGTCAAACATGTTGAAATAACCAAAGAAAACTTCCTTTGATATCTATATCCCGATGCTGGTTTGAGAAGAGGTGTGGAGCGTACACAAACTATTTAAACTGTCATCACAGTTCATATTTCCTAATGGAAAAACTCAGCGAGACACAATGCAATCAATATTTCTCACACCTCCATGAAATGGTGTACATTATCAGGCTTTCATGGAGAAATAACAAAATAATCGATCGCCAATATAAAAATATTCCAAATTTATTTCCGGACACTTCAAGTCACACCGAAAAATCATCATCAGAATTCGAAAACCTTCTGACCACCCCTCTTCTCTTGGCATCAACAGTAAACTTCCACAGCATCAAATAATTATAGGCAAACCCGAACAGTAAGGCAAACCTGTAGCCTATTTCAGCAACATTGCAAAGTATACTTATCTAGCAAAGTATACTTTGAAGGAGTAATAATTTATTTTTCCCGAAATGCATTATGTCATATAAAACTAACGACTGCATATATTTGATGATTAAAAGTATGCAGAATTATTATACTGAATTTATTACATTATCACAGCCAAAATAGCTGTGATAATGTAATAAATTCAGTATAATAAAAATTAATAAATTTTTCAAAAAATTGAAAATTTCTCCCTCAAAGTATACTTTGCTACTAAAGTATACTTCGCAATTTTGATGATATCGGCTACTGAACAGTACCATCATTCATACAGATTTAAATATTTCTGTCACCCACTGACTGATACAGCTACACAATAATATACGATCATTCAAACACTCCCAGATGTTATTTATAAAATATTTTTATCACAATTTGATAACACTGGGAGGTTGCACGTTGCTAGCATTGATAAATACCACTCAAGGTGCATGATCACCTGGTTACAACAATAACAACAATGGCTGAAAGTGTTGAAAGCGCGCCCACTCCAAAGTATTATTTTATATTTTCCTTAATAGGCAACGGATTTTGATGAAATGCGTTTGATGCGGCATATTTCATCAAAATCCGTTACATAATAAGGACAAAATAAAAGAATACTACTTCGGAGGGCTTCTGGAAGTTTCAGTACTTGTTGTAATCACGTGATCATGCACCTTGATACTATTAATATTCAACTCAATCAAGTCTACACAGTCCAACCTTACAGTAGAGATACACGTGCAGTCGTGCGCCAAGACAAAATGGGGTGTATTTGATCAGGGTATACACTGGCAGCAATAGTTAACCCATTTTCTGTCATAACACACTAGGGTCGAGGAAGTATAGTTTAACACAGCATCAAACTTAGAGCTTGGTTAAACATATTTTTAAAGAAAAAAAAAAGAAGAAAACTTTGTTTAATCGCGACTCAACTTAAATATGCATATGATCTCTACTGCAATTCGTGCACAACTCTTATCATTCAGAAACCAGATGCATGATAAACAGACACGAGAATGTTCTCGATAACTCAAAACTTGGTTTGATCGATTTGAAACAAAAAAGTTCCAACCAATCAAATTGCTCAAAGTCATTGTGCATACTCATGAAGGTTAAATCATGCAAATAGTGTAAAAATCATCCCAATTCATGAAAGTTATCGTAACAATTTTTTTTTTATTTCTTTAACGGAAATAATAAAATCTTGGAGACGCTATCTTGCATGCACTGGGATATTTGAACATTTTGGTTGCTATGGCAATGTCAGTTTCCTCGCAAGTTATCAGTCACACCGCTTACAAAATTATATATGTGAAAAAAAAGAAAAGGGAGACCGAAAATAAAATTGTCGGCAAAGTTATCACAGCGTAAGAATACTATTAAAACAAGGTAATTATTTGAAAGACACGTCGATTCATTTCAGTCTTTCTGGAACTCCAGCTATAGTTTGGTAATTAACTTATTACCAAGTATTCGTAAATTTCTAACCAAATTGTATTTGTTCAAGTTGTCTAGATGTGTGTACTAAATTGCAAAATTTAGTCACATTAGCACAAGAATAAAATTGGGACTTTTTTTTTTGGACAACAGGTTATTAACCCTTTCAACACCATAAGGGTCTATCCCGATATTTGTAAACATTGTAGATCCAGATGAGACGGCTCGTAACGAGCCGTCTCATCAGGATCTGCAATATTTGTGAATACTTTCCAAGTTTTTATAAAATTTCCCCAGTTTTGATCAATGGACTACTCTTGAGAATTAAAATGGAATATTCTATTCCGGTTGTTTAGCGGTGAAAGGATTAAATGATACCCTGATACAGAATTTTCATACAACAATGACCCCTCGTTTGGCCATACAGCACATAAACCCAGATATGGTAATTTATTCCAGAAGAAAATATGTTTTTTTTTGGTTAAACATGACAATTAATTGTTCATGTTATAAAACACAGACTGGACTGCATGGGTGGAAATATAGTCTGGGTCGGAGTGCTTTGGTCCAAAGTGGAGTGCACGATTTCAAGAATTTGCATAAAATCACGTGATTGTTTGCTATCGCTACAGTGTAGTATTTTCTGTGCAAACAATCACGTTATACATGATGTAGTACATGTATATACAAAACATGTATATGTACATTATTCTAAGATCGGAACTAAACTGTTTAACACAAGTTTTTTTTAATTTGAACCTTTTGTAAGTATATATATATTTTTTTTTGCAACTTATTTTCATTTATTTTTTCCATACATGTACATAAACAAAAAATAAAGCAAAAAAAAAGCAGGAAAACTAAAATCAAAAACAGGATTAGAAAGATAAATTTTCTGGGTGGTCTTCAATATTAATCTGCCCTTGTTTGTTTATTGGGGATTACTCAGTTTTCAAGAACGTAGCGTAGCCGTTTCCTGTGCACGATTTTTTTATCCAAATGCAGATGCCTTACTGATATATGGAAGCAGAGAACGTACAAAATACCAGTAGTTACCAACTATGAGGTAGCAACGTTCGGAGCTTTCGTTCAAGGAAGTTACATTTCGAAAAGGAAATTCTCAGTTCTCTGCAGTGTTCCTTTTTGCTCGTTTTCTTTGCGGCAATTTTCAATGTTTAGAAATGTCGTTTTTTTTCCCCCATCAATTCTCAAATTAAAATTACCAAAAATAGTAATATTTTTTGTTGGAATTTTATACATTATACTGGCTCTTCTCAATTTGCAGTTGCTAATAACTTGGTACGATACGTATTTCCTGATTTCAAAGCCATGGGTCCCATAGTCGAGGCACCAAAAAGGAACACTGCTTATTCGACCAGCTAAAGAAGCAGGGGCCCGTTTCACTAAACTTCTTACGACTAAAATGTTCGTAAGTGCAAATTTAAGATCGTCTGTAGATTTCAATTCATGAATTTACATTTATTGAGCATAGGCTGCATATGCAGCCTATGCTCGATAAATGTAAATCCATTAATTATTTACAAGAAAACATTGTTAATGTGAAATTTACAGACCATCATAATTTTGCACTTACGAACATTTTAGTCGTACAGAGTTTAGTGAAACGGGCCCAGGACACCAGACTGGTTCATTCGAAAAGTACACACGACGCGAGGTAGCCGAATGATGTGAAATAAATATCGCAGTGAGCCCATCCATACGATAAGCGGAATTTAATATTATAATATTATACCGTTTACGTTTGGCGAAAATGTATTTATGGCAAGCGTTCTTATAATAATCGCTTGATAATATATTTTTAACAAAACGGTACACAGATTATCGCACAGATGGGCTCGCATATAGCGCAACTTGTCAAAAAGTCGCCATTTCCCTAGTTGCCATAGCGATACCGTACACCACGTATCGCAACGGAAACATGGCAGACACAAATCACACGACATACAGACGATAAGGCACAGACATCGTGGCAACATCCAACGATGACAATATTCACAGTTCTTCGCAAAATAAGTTAATCAGGTCGTCGCAAAATATCCGTATGACGACCAAACAAATGCATTCATTTCTGAAAAAATACTAAATGAAGTTTTATAAATAATCAAATGTTTGAACACATCAGCTTTCTATGCAGCAACCAAGGCAATCAGGGCGGGTAGACATTATCCTAGTAGTCCGACAAGAACAAGCGTGAATCTACCACATTTCTCCATGAAACCATATGTTGTCACCACTCATTTGAACCGTCTCGAAGAGACGGTTCAAATGAGTGGTGACAACATATACTTTTGAAGGTAATTTTTGTTTTGTTATAATTCTCCACCAGTAAATTGGTATATCCACAGAATGTAATATAGTAAGCATATTTCAACACAATTTTGCATAGAAAAACAGCTTGAAAGGCACTAGGTTTATTTAGTTTCTATCGTCCAAGGTGCATTACACACGTTCTACAGGATAAATAAATGCCCGTCCATTGCCTTGGCTTGAATGCCCGTTTGTCATTATGAAACAGAAAATGATCAGTCACTTGCAAGTTGTTTCCTTGCATTTAGTCGCGCGAATCGTGACAAAATGGGACTTTATGCGTGTTTTGTTTTCACCACTCAAGCTTCCAGATTAGCTACATGCCATTGTGGCGTGTTAATTATCTTTGAATCAAAGTTTTTTCTCTTGGATTCGACTCGCTAAATGGAAAATGTTATGTTGAATGATTCACAAATTCATGAAGTCCCATTTTGTCAAAATTCTTCACACACCAAATAAATGTCCAACTCTATAAGAACTATAAACCGCAGATTTTTTTTTTCGAACATAAAAAAACAACAACACTTTGTTAAAAATTTCATTAGAGAATAAACATGATTTTTTTTTCAAGAAAAAACACATTTTCTGGCACATAATACCCAAACACGACCAGAGAATATAAAAACGGTATTCAAATCGAACAAGTCCCAAGCGTTTGCATACCACAACAAAACGGAGATTATTGCCACAGCAACCAGTGTAGTCTCTGATCAGACTGTGCTTTTGCACAGTCTGATCAGAGCCTACACGGTTTGCTATTAAGTTGAGGAGACATTGTCGACGACAAAAACATAAATATTGCATCGATGCTTTGCTGGTAAAAACTCTGTGAATGTCATTTTCTTGCGACAGGTCACAGCTCATCATTATTAACCAAAACGCTTTGTAAACTTAAAAAATTTTGAACATTTTTAATACCCTCTGGCCCAAGCATGTTTTAATGTTATATAGGCTTGGCCTATATATTCATGATTTTTTATAAATAAATAACAGTTTGAACAATCACAAGAACATCAGAACAGTCACGATCAAACCCATGCACGTGATAAGGTGACTTATGAAATGTGTCGCTTTTGCCGAAACTGAACTGGAAGGACTTTCGTAAATAATTGAAAGTTAGCAAAAGGACTTTAGTAACCACAAACGTTTGACTGTAAACGCTGCAATTTTCACACCAGTTATTATTTTGATTGAAAAACGCGAGAGCGTTACAATATCACGTGTATGGGTTTAATCACATTGGTCAATAAAGAAACTTTTGGGGATATACAGACGTGTATACCCCTGTAGCCTAGTTCACCAACAATGCAAAGTATATTGAGGGAGAAATCATTTATTTGTCCCGAAATGCATCATTTCATATAGAACTAACGACTGCATATATTTGATGATTAAAATATGCAGAATTATTATACTGAATTTATTACATTATCACAGCTGTGGCTGTGATAATGTAATAAATTAAGTATAATAAAAATTCTTAAATTGAAAATTTCTCCCTCAAAGTATACTTTGCTAGATACGTATACTGTGCAATGTTGGTGAAATAGGCTACATTTACATGTGTAAATGAATGTACATAGCACTATGGTATTTACGTACATGTGGGATGGCAATATGGGATATTATGAGAAATGAACGATGCGCTTTTAGCAGAAGCAGAATTCACCTATTTTTGGCAGCGATTAGAGTACAAACACGTTTTTGTGAGATTACCAATACAGACTAAATTTTCCACTTGACAAAATTAATTTTGTAGTCCGTGTCTTTTATTACTAATGATTTTAGTCATACAGGTTGACATACAAACACTGTAGATCGTAACGAGCCGTCTCATCAGGATCTTCAGTGTTTGTCCGCAGATTATTTTTTTTTACAAACAATACCAAGGATTAAATGGAAGAGTCCAACGATTAACATGGACCATTCCTTGATTGATATAAACAAGTGACAACTATTACAAAATCCCGGTTAAGTCGGAATGAATGTTCGACTCGCCTCGCTAATTTTATACAAAACTTTTCTTTTTTTTGGTGAATAATGATGTGGAAATGTGCAGGTAATGAAAAGACGATGACCGGTCAGTGAATGGATGGACAAATGATGAAGGAACATTAGTAATAAAAATACCGTAGTGAAAAATATGAGAATGAAAATATCACATTTCTTTCGATGTGGATCGTGGATATATGATTGAAGACGGGAGAAAGTGCACTTCCCGGTGTCTGGAAATGCCAACATATTTAATGTTGCTTTTGCCCAACTATATATATAACCAAGGCAAATGCATTTTCTCTCGCCTCGAAGATTGCGATGAAAAAAAAGAGGATTTATGGACAGTGGTTTGAACCAATGAATGGTTTGTGTCTTGAACATATATCCATGAGGATGGGATGGACGTCACTGGAGAAATGGGGCTTATGGGTTTTGTGACCAGTTTAGAGTTTAATCCGCTAGCATACTCCTGTAGCTTGATAATGATCTGTAGTGGCATGATGGATGTTTCATTGACTGAATGGCGACCAGCGTAGCCTCAGATCAGACTGCGCGGATGCGCAGTCTGATCTGCGGCTACGCTGGTCGCATAGCCAGTAAGCCCCGTTTCAGAAGTCACAGCCGCATATAACATATGACCAATTTTATATACGTTTCTCTATATACAAGAACAGAAAATATCCAAAAAAGCCTTCAACAGTTATCATAGCTCCAAGTTGACCTGTCAATCTGACCTTCTAATGGCATAGTTCAAATGACTTGATCGTCAAATGCGTCAATAACTTGCATATAGTGACTATTATTGTACACTAAGAACACAGTATTGTTTTTGTGAATCCGTGAACAAAAAGAAAAGGATAAATTGCGTTTTTCAGAATTTGTTCAAATCGTTGGTTGAAGGTCAAACCAACAGGTCATCGTGAAATTACAATATATAACAACTTTGTAATGAAAAACAACGGAAGCCTTTACACAGCCTAGCCAACATGCTTTTGTGTCGAATCGAGCATTTCGATTCACATTTTGATCTGATCTACTTCGTTGGAACGGAGATTCATTAATGTAAATAACGATAAAAATACATACGTCGAGATGCAGTTCCAAAGTTAGAGATTTCAAGAACTTGCGAGCTGATATATAGAAATCTATCTACAATGAAATGAATTCGATGAAATGAGATTTGTGTCAGAGCTCCAGATAAGCTGTGTATTTGCTTAAATACCCAATTAAAATTGCCAAAAACGCAATAGAAATCAGAAGTAGCGAGTATCAAAAAGCAATAACAAATTTGTGGTACCTTTATCATGCTACAGAAAACAATAAACAGATTATTTTCCATGAAAACACATCTTGGTATTTCATTAGACTTGTCTCCAAGGAGACAATTCTAATGAAATGCCAAGACATGTTTTCATCTTGAAGCAAACTATTCAATAATTGCTGTCTGTTGATGTGTAAACAGTAGTGTGATTTGATTTTACACAATTAAAATTTTGAAATACCCAATTACTTCAGAAATGATGGAGTGAAAATACTCCATTACTAATTCCTTATCTGGAGCACTGTGGTCTACAGATTAATGATTTTGTTCTACGCGTCTAGTTTTCGATGTAGAATATGACTGGTCCCATTAAGGCACTGAGCAATTTTTATGCGGAATAACATGAAATTGGTCCCGTGAAAAAATACAAGTTTGGAATGAACTCTGGCAGTATTGAACACTAAAACTTGGCAAAGTAACTATGAACTGAAATAAAAATTTGGGTAATAATAATAAAAATGACTGGCATTCGAGCCGATGAGAAAAAAAACTAAAAATTAGACTGACGTTTTAGTTCGGCAGTATGATGTAAAAGGCTTACAATACAAAAATATACTATTTTTAAATAAATGCATCTCTTAATTTTTTTTTAGTATTTTTTTTTCTTTATGCTGGCAGCTGAAGAATATCTAGAAATGTATATCCTGGACATCGGTTGGCGTGGTAGGCTGTTCCTTCAATAGTTCGTGCTGTTGAGTCGTTGTTGTGTGGTGTATGGTGTGTTCTGTTTTCGTTGATGTTTCAATTGTCTGCGCCATGTGGGATAAGTTTACTGCGAGAGTTTGTTCGATCTGTTCTTGGCACGCTCGAAGACAGTCCTGAAATGGAGGAAAGAATCGAATGGTTGAGAACACATCGGAGAGAGATTGACGGGAAACATTGGTTTTCGAACAATTGCATTTTTAAATGGCTGATTGAAAAGCGAACAGTGTAGGCCCTGATCAGACTGGGCGGATGCGCAGTCTGATCTGCGACTACACTGATTTTCATCCGTATTACAGTATTTCCACTACTCAGTTTGAAAATCAATACATATTTTCACATTGCTGTGAGTATTTTGTTCTCCCCGATGTTGATAATCAATGCGTATTCAGCTCAAATAAGTTGAGTAAAATAAGCCAATACGCCCTTATCTGGAGCTCTGGTGTGTAATATCACAACTATGACAGCTTCTCACATAATTCCACTCTATCGGAAAAAAAAAACAGTTCTCTATCCTAGGACCCCACAAGTAAATCTGATTTGTTAAAGTCACGAAAGATTTAAACAAGTGGTGTGAAGCTATGCGACTTTAATCACAAGATAGTTGACCCAGGAAATGAATAGGTCTGCTTTGTGATAAACCAGATATCTACATGTTTACTCCAGTTGCAAGAGTGTGCAATAAAACTAACCCGGAGAAAACGCACTGCTGAACAGCGTAATATTCTTAACACTTGGCACCATTCCAAAATCATCCTCTGTCGGGTCTACACGGTTTGCCTGTCGGTATTGGTATTAAATAAACAAAAGCTTGATTTGCGAGAACAAAGACAGAATCCCTTGAAACGTATTAAGATACCGACCTACACTGATTATTTTGTTTGTGCAATAATATCGTGGGATCACTAGCGCACAAGCTCATGTTAATTCTTTCTAATCTGCTATGTTGGGAGTGTCCCTACGTAGGTAAATATCTATTTGTTTCACTTACCCAGAGCTCCAGATAAGCTGCGTATTTGCTTAAATACCCAATTAAAATTGCCAAAAACCCAATTGAAATCAGAAGTAGCGAGTATCAAAAAGCAATACAAAAATTGTGGTACCTTTATCATGCTGCAGAAAACAATAAACAAACCACAAATATAGCAAATTTATCTCATTTTCCATGAAAACACATCTTGGTATTTCATTAGAATTGTCTCCTTGGAGACAATTCTAATGAAATACCAAGATATGTTTTCATTTCGAAGCAAGCTATTCAATAACTGCTGTATGTTGATGTGTAAAAACAGTAGTGTGATTTTATTTTACCCAATTACAATTTTGAAATACCCAATTGCTTCAGAAATGATGGAGTTACAATACTCAATTACTAATTCCTTTTCTGGAGCGCTGCTTACCATTTCAATTCCCGTTATTCGATGCAACTTCTCTAACAATTTAAGGTCTAGGTGCGTTACTGTGTTGTTCAACCCGTGCGTTGCGGCGCCCACGCTACCCGCGGCGATCATAGACGGCGGGTACATCATGAACTTGCAGTCTGAAAATAGATGGAAATTTACACCGTTATTGGATTGATTGGTTGGGGTTTTAAGTCCATTTAACAGTAAGGTCATACAAATTCAGACGGCAAAATGTACCAGTATGGGTGGAGTGCTATACATTCTATAGTAAATATAGAAAGTTGGTTAACCCTTTCCCTGTTTTGCGATATTTTGACTCTTCCAAATCCAAAACATCTGAATAAAAGAATCAAATGCTGGGTCAAATGATGGTTAAATTATCTGATAGAGTAGAAAACATTGTGGGAAAAGGAGAAATTGCTTGTTACAAGCAATTTCTCCTTTTACCCACAACGTTTTCAAAAGACATCTTCTGCAGAGGCGTGAAAAGTCATTTCTATCAGGGAAAGGGTTAACCCATTCCTTTTGGAATACACCTTTACGGGTATGAAATTTATTAAATATATGTTGTGACCACTCATTTGAACCGTTTCGATGAGACGGTTCAAATGGTGGTCGCGACATATACTTCTGAGAGCAATAGGAAAATATTTAGGATTTTCCGCAAACATAATGGCATATCCTCAGCATGAAATGGGTTAATGACACAGAAACTTTCATAAACTAGAGCGAATGAGCATGGGCTCACGAATACGCTGCCACCGTCGACCGACAAAAAACAAAATAATGTTTTGCGAACGAACAGATCGAATTACGTAGAAAAGTTTATATTATACTGGATACAGTATTAATGATGCGAGAAATACGATACCAAAGTAATAAAAAGTTGATCATAATTTGAGAAATATCGGTGACAATGTACTGGCCGCCTTTGCATGTTTGACAGATCTGCAACGTAACCGTACATATATGAGACTGTGACCGGAGAAATGGTACTTATGGCATACTGCAGAGATTCAAGTGCCTAACCTGCCAGCACATTCCTATACAATGATTACGATACGGTTTGTTCGAAGCACGACTGACTGGTGACGAGTGCGGACCCTGATCAGACTGCGCGGATGTGGATGCGCAGGCTGATCTGGGTCTACACTGGTCGCAAGCCCAATTTCTCCAGCCACAATATGAATGGCATCTAGCATTTCATGAATGTAAAATGAAACAATACCGAGGCAATCCCATCTAACTTGGTATGTGCATACCGTTACATGCCATTACCGAGTGGCTCATTACATTACAGGTGGTGGGTCAATCAGTTATCCAGCATTTTGAGTTGGTGTGTAAAATTGGTTTCTGAAAACATGGCGCGTCTTCATACTACGAAAAAATAATAAATTTTCTAGATTTTCATCAGATGTGTCGAATCGAAAAAATAAGAGTATTTGACGAACAACTACTACGAACTGATAAATAAATCGCTGGCCAATTGTAAGAAAATCAGTTTTCACCACTAGTACGAACATGAGGCAAACTAATATTCATGAATGGATGAATTAACAAACAGGCTAGGCTGATGTGCCTATACGGCTCATGTGTGACAAATTACACCAAATTACACATTTTCACAGACTCATCTGTTTGAAGTATAGTAAGTTACACAACACAGAACAGTGAAGGAAGTAGCATATACATATACTTGCCAGCTATTCGTGATCAAAATTGCATGTCAGCATTTATGATGGTCATTTGATAACTGTGTAACTTTCAGTTACTGCTTAACTCTTAGACCGCTACTCACAACAATTGTCGTCTGCTGGTGCTTTTATATCTTGCCTTATTTCTCAATAAAAACATGCTTTGACAGCACTTCAGAATCATGAAATGATCTGAAGTGCTGTCAAAGCATGTTGTAAATTATTCTAAAGTGCTGTTAAAGTATGTTTTTCATGATAAAAATGGAAAATAGAAAATAAACAAGAGACGACAAAAAAAATAATAAGATAGCGGTCTAAGTGTTAATTTTATCAAATGCAGTTTTGCCGTGTAATAACTAGGGGTGTAACGATACAGCAAAGCCACGATACGATATGACCACGATATGATACGTATCGATACACAAACGATACACAGTAAGAACAGAGCATGCGAAAGACCACAAAGAAATTCCATCTGCCCGAATGAAATTCCATCTGCCCGAAATCTTGTTTCGACTGATATAAAAATAAAGTTGGTTTTATGAGCTTTACACAGTAATACAGCCCGGTGAAGGAAATTTTCTGAGGGAAATAGGCAGCTTGACGTATACATATCAAAGCAGGTTTGAAAAGTATGTATCGTTTGGTGTATCGATACGGTCTGAAGGTATCGATATATCGTATCGTGGCTAAAAGATATTGATACATCGATGTATCGTTGCACCCCTAGTAATAACTGTTACAGTGTATGAATAAAAATCAAGGTTTCGAATATGTTGCTGTGCTTATACAAATATTAAAATCTAACGTTTGTGTGCATTTAATAGGATATTTATTAAACCGGTTGGCTCATTCCATGATATGCCTCGTTTCTCCATGAAAGTCTAATAAATACCATCACTCATGCAAGATCCTCTTATATTTATAATCATTTTTGTGATTTTGATAATAATATTAAATCAAAATCACAAAAATGATTAAAAATGTAATAACCTACATCATTTTCTTATTTTACTTATTTCTGTGTGAAAGTATGATCATTTCAACCGTCTCGCTAGGTCTATCAATGAATCAAGCTCTAATCAAGGTGGCATTATCAGATGACCGACGAGTCGATGACACTATGAAATGAACGAGATTTACACATTGTTATGACTAAATAGAAAGTCCTAATATCAGATTTGACATATTATGCAAGTCAAATGTGACTGTAAGCATACATGTGTTGCTGAATGTATATTTCCATAGCTGTCAAACTATCAATCAGAGAGCGACAGATAAATAACTAATACATCAGACAGCGCTCCAAATAAGCTGCGTATTTGCTTAAATAACCAATTAAAATTGCCAAAAACCCAATTGAAATCAGTAGTAGCGAGTATCAAAAAGCAATACAAAATTTGTGGTTACCTACCATGCTGCAGAAAACAATAAACAGACCACATATATAGCATATTTTCCACGAAAACATATCTTTGTATTTTATTACAACACAGGAGACAATTCTAATGAAATGCCAATATATGTTTTTATTTCGAAGCAAACTATTCAATAATTGCCGTATGTTGATGTGTAAACAATAGTGTGATTTTATTTTACCCAATTAATATTTTGAAATACCCGATTGCTTCAGAAATGATGGAGTGACAATACTCAATTACTAATTCCTTATCTGGAGCCCTGCATCGGAGCATTTAAAGTGTGTGAAATCTTAAAAGACATCTTGTGCTGTGTGATTTGAGGTTAATCCCAGTAGCCTATTTCATCAACATTGCAAAGTATACTTTACTAGCAAAGTATACTTTGAGGGAGTAATAATTTATTTTTCCAGAAATGCATTATTTCACATAGAACTAACAAATGCATATATTTCATGATTAAAAGTATGCAGAATTATTATACTGAATTTATTACATTATCACAGCCATTAAATGGCTGTGATAATGTAATAAATTCAGTATAATAAAAATTAATAAATTTTTAAAAAAAATTGAAAATTTCTCCCTCAAAGTATACTTTGCTAGTAAAGTATACTTTGCAATGTTGATGAAATAGGCTACTGATTGGTTTGACAAGAATATTACAATCATTTAATACATGTATTTGTAGTGAGGTGAGATATTAACTTGTATAAACAGAATAACATTATTTTCTGACCTTCAGTCAACGTTATTTTTGGTGTATTTCCGGTTGGTATATTATTTTCACATTGTTGCACGACACACAAATATATCTACATAATGGCATACATATTAACCTTGGGACAAATATCAAACTTAAACCCTGTCAACACTAGATTAACATGTAGATGTCTGATGTTGCTTTCATATCTTGCCTTAATTCTCAATAAAAACATGGTTTGACAGCACTCCAGAATCATTTCCAATTTTGAGTGTCGTTGTTGAATGGACGTAAAACACCAAAATCAATTTGAAATTACGAACATTTTTGTCAACTTGAGCATGGGCTATTTTGTCAACTGTTCAAATAACTGTAAGCTACCATGATTAACCCTTACAATGCTGAATTAATTTGTGTCGTCTGCTGAATATTTTTATTTTGGTTTGGCAGCACTTTAGAATCATTTCCAATGAGAGAAAAGACAAAATATCTCAGCAGACGACTATTTTCGGTTCCGCATTATAAGGGTTAAGCAACAGATGCTGTACCGGCTTGCGACAGTTCGCAAGCGTGACTTGGGGCATTCCTTAACAGGCTAGACGTAGCAGCTGTATTCAAATTAGGGCAAACAAAATTAAACTACTTCAATTCGGTTAACCTTTTATCACCCTAAGAAATCAATTTCTGGGCACGTGGCAGATCTATTATTTTTATTAGTTAAATTCTGTCGGAAAACTCAAGTAGTGAATAATCATCAAACGTGAATCGTAAACGCAAAAAAAGTCTGACATCAAATTTACATTTTTTCCCCCCAACAGATAACTTGTTGAAATAATAATGACAACTTCTAAGAGTTTTACATAAGATTTTGATTTCGTCAGCAGTTATTCAATGTTATTATCGTCGTGAACAGAGGCAGGTGTCGCGTCTTTGTATTCCAGACAAAAAACTAACAAAAAGCTTGAATTCATTTAAATGAAGATATTTCTATTAAAATTTTGCTCTTATGGCATTGAATGGGATCAGTGGAAGAAGGGAGATAACTCCACAAGGGAGTCAGAGCTCCAGATAAGGTGCGTATTTGCGTAAATACCCAATTCAAATCAGAAGTAGTGCGTATCAAAAAGCAATGAAAAATTTGTGGTATCTTTATCATGCTACAGAAAACAATAAACAGACCCACAAATATAGCATATTTTCTTATTTACCATGAAAACACATCTTGGTATTTCATTAGAATTGTTTCCAAGGAGACAATTCTAATGAAATACCAAGATGTGTTTTCATTTAGAAGCAAACTATTCAATAAGTGCGGTCTGCTGATGTGTAAACAGTAGTGTGATTCTATTTCACCCAATTAAAATTTTGAAATACCCAATTGCTTCAGAACTGATGGAGTGACAATACTCAATTACTAATTCCTTATCTGGAGCCCTGAAGGGAGTTATCCCCCTTATTTCAATTAAATGAAATAAAATCACTACATTTGCAATTTTGTTAAGAGCAATTTAAATGCACAATACATACAATGAATATACTCCAACTGTCTTTATAACTTAACATAGTCAAAGTGCACATAACTCTAGTTAAGATTATCCAATAAATTGTGACGGGTTGCCGATAGCTATTTGTATGTAAAGTTCAATAACGATATACACAGGTGTGAGAAATATGTGTGTTTAAAATTCCTTAGTGGTTAAATATGCGTGATAATTGAACAAATGAATAAGTTATTTCATGAACTTTACTTAGGCAGTCCGTATATAGGTAGTTGTTACTGTATGTATTGAAAACGTTTGTTTATAAATTTATGATTTTTTTTATGATTTAAATAGAAAGCCATGATTCAGATTTGATCAACCAAAACTCGACGTTGGAAATTCATTTTTTCTCTCAGGAATTTATTCTCTAAACTCTACTATATTGCAGTGTAAACACAATGGGATTGCGAGACTTTGTATTTAATACCACACAAGCACACTTCTCATTCATACAGGTGTAATCTGGGATTAGCAACCAAATATGCCACCTTTGTTTTGCCTTTGTGGGTCCATATGCCAAATTGCCAGGGTTTACCAAGCCCATTTTAATGGTCTTATCCCCCACTCATTATCAGCTTGGGTATTTAACCCTTACTACGCTGAATTAAATGTTGTCGTCTGCTGGAAATGTTTTATTTATAATATTTCTTGACAAAAACCTGGTTTTGACAGCACATGAGAATCGTCTCCAGTGTCATTCTGAAAGCCTACTGGTCTCGGACCACAAAACTGTTCCGAACACTGAATTTGAGTCGATCTCTGAAGGTATGAATCAGACTAGAGCCACATTGGTCAAAATCCGAACAGCATCAACATTTTTGTGGCATATCTTTTGCGGTTACTGAACCAGCTTGGACTTTTTCACATGACAAGACTTGAATGTGCAGAAGATTTATAATGTCACAAGTGAAATTCCTATCAACATGCCTAGGGCTATTTTTCGGTCTTGTAAACACTTTTGAAAATAATGCACATAAATATTTAGTCACACAAAGCGATAATGTGTAAGAAAACGTCTATCGCTATTAATTAACTTAGATCCCTTCTTGTGTAAACGCCTTCATGAGAATTTGTAGGACAGGAAATGAAAATAGTAACATGGCTGGAAATATGAAACCAACAGCAAAACCGCCATAACGGAGCTATCCGTTTTATGAATGGAACTTGTAGTGAAGTGGAGGGTTTGATCGACAGCGATGACCTATTTAACCCTGTGGTTTGCTGTTCCCACACTGTGTGTGTTAGTTGGCTGCTATCTGAGTTTTCAATGAAATGAACACCCCAGGAGAAAATAGCGCAGGTTCCTAATACGCCCATTGCAGTCTGACATTTTAACCCTTAGACCGCTACACACAACAATTGTCGTCTGCTGTTGCTTTATATCTCGCCTTATTTCTAAAACAAAAATGGTTTAACAGCACTTTAGAATCATTTCCAATGGAAATGATTCTAAAGTGCTGTCAAAGCATGTAGGAAATTATTCTAAAGTGCCGTCAAATCATGTTTTTGGTGATAAAAATGGAAAATAAACAGAAGACAAAAAATAATATAGCGATGTAAGGGTTAAGTAAAATTTGTACTTGCAAAAGTTATTTTCGTTCTCAGAAGAATGTGGAGACGGTTCAAATGGGTGGTCACACAATATACTTAATGTAAAATGGTGGTCTGGAAAAAATGCTAGATGAGATTTTACATTTTTTATCCACAGATCTTTCTTCCCATTTTTCATTAATTCTCATGACTTTGTTAAAATTCAATTCTGCTGTAGAAAAAAATACCACGTTTCCGGTTGGATTTCTAATTTATTTGAGAAGTATGATATGCTTCGAAATCATAACGAATACACAGCTTATCAGTAGCAATGATAAATTCCATTGGTAGGTGCAGCAAGCATGCTGGGACAATCTGGGCAATAGAAAGAAACATTACAATGTACCATAGGCATGACCAAGTCCAGTAAGTGCAAAACAATTTACCGTGGCGAGTGAAATTTTACGCATCCAACCTTTCATCTGTGTCATTCATCCGTAAGCGGGGATGATCTGACCACTTTGTTGGTGGTAAGTTCGAAATAATGATTTAACCCTTTCAACACCACAGACCTCTATAGAGACAATGTTTGCAAACAGTGCAGATCCAGATGAGCCGGCTCGTAACGAGCCGTCTCATCAGGATCTCCACTGTTTGTTAAGTTATCAAATTGTTTTCGATATTAATTTTTTCCAATTTCCATCTCTGCAATTTAATTTTTTCTCCAAATTTCTTGTCATGATCACTCATTTGAAACCTCCCTGTGAGACAGTTCAAATGGTGGTCACAATTTACATGGATAAGCAAGACAAATAGTGGTAATTTTCTATCGACAAATTTGAATAAATCCTAAGAATAAAACAAGTTATTCAAATGATATCTTTAGATATCATTTGAATAACTTGCTTGATTCCAAGGATAAACAATAGATCATACGAAAACATTTAAAACGGCTAAATCCGTTTTAGAACGAAAGTAATCCCAGAAACAGACGAACGAACGATCATTACCTGTTGCACACAAGGCGACAAATGTCTGCGCATGTTTCTTGGTCACGTCACGTTGTTCGCGCGTTAGAGACAGTCTCGATAGAACAAGCTCCAGAAAGTCATGTGGCGTCACTGCGGATAAGTCCCATTTCAACTTGCTCAACACTAACGATTCCATATCCTGAAAAGGCGAGAAACGTGACGGGTTAGAATTATGACATTAGTCAGATACAATGCAGTTACTACACATTGTTTATTCATATGCATATTTATGAACAATGATGATTTATGAGCCCCAGTTCAGCAAATATATGTAAAACCGACCATAACATCACTTGCAAGTCAAGTTTCCCTTTATGGATCAAAATACGTAGTTTCGGTGTTGTTCAGTTGGTGAGCATTTGTAGAAATGTGAAATCACATTGAAATGTTCAATGAATAGGTCAAACAGTGCTCCAGATAAGGAATTAGTAATTGAGTATTGTTACTCCCATCATTTCTGAAGCAATTGGGTATTTCAACATTTTAATTGGGTAAAATAAAATCACACTACTGTTTACACATCAATATACAGTAATTATTGAATAGTTTGCCTCGAAACAAAATGAAAACATATCTTAGCATTTCGTTAGAATTGTCTCGTAATGAAATACCAAGATGTGTTTTCATCGAAAATAAGAAAAATATGCTATAGTTGTGGTCTGTTTATTGTTTTCTGAAGCATGGTGAAGGTACCACAAATTTGTTATTGCTTTTTGATACTCGCTACTTCTGATTTTTATTGGGTTTTTGGGAAATTTAATTGGGTATTGAAGCAAATACGCAGCTTGTCTGGAGCACTGGGTTAAATATACTTTTTCCCCTGCAACTTTCGTCAACATACTTTCAATATAATGTAGAGAAAATACTGCAAATTCTGACTATTAATGAAATTTCATTTAGACAAATCATGATGTATGAATGTTTAATTGTCCTATTATTAGACCTACTTGTGCATACCGGAGGTTGTTAGGTTCAGGATGTAAAATTTGATTTAATACATTACAGAAAACTTGTGCTATATACTCTGCTTGTAAGACGACCAACATTCGCCAGTACTTAATGGGGGAAAATGAATCGCTGACAAGACGCGTATTTATTTATTTACACCATTTATTACCAGAATAGCCCTAAATCAAACTGCCAGTCTAATCAAGACCTACACCATTCGCTATTCAACAACATAGTTTTACTACAGCGCTTCAGATAAGCTGCGTATTTGCTTAAATCCCAACTAAAATTGCCAAAAACCCAATTGAAATCAGAAGTAGCGTGCATCAAAGAGCAATAAACAGGGTACAAATCCATATTTTTCTAATTTTCCATGAAAACACATCTTGGTATTTCGAAGCAAACTATTCAACAATTGCTGTCTGTTGTGTAAACAGTAGTGCGATTTTATTTAACCCAATTAAAATAGCCAATTGCTTCAGAAATAATGGGAGTGACAATACTCAATTACTAATTCCTTATCTGGAGCGCTGTTACTAATAAGCTGATTCAGCATATCATGGTATAATTGTGAAACTATCATTTACAAAGGCGATTATGGTTACAAATGTCAAAAATCTATTTTTTCGGTCAGTGACCTAAATTGTATCACCCTATAGATGGTCACAGGGAACACAAAGACATTACAGATATCACATTAATAACAAATGTCCCCATTATAAAACAAACATCTGCTTATTTTTCCAATTTCCTCAATTATAATAAAGAAATAAAAAAAATAGCTGCAGAAATAGAATTAACCAGGAACTGAGGAAATAAAATGTTTTACAGTTTTCTTTAGTCATCAATGAAAGTGTGTGTCGTTACCATACATTTGAACCGTCTCAATGAGACAGTTCAAATGAGTGGTAACAACATCTACTTTTAGAGAGAATTAAGAAAAGTAATCATTTTGTTCCAAGTGTGTGAGCATAAGTACAGTATCAAATTATGATTCAAGGTCAATAACAATCCTAAGTTTCACAATCACAACTTTCTGTTTCCATATACGGTATATTGGGCTGATGGAATGTTAAAATTATGCGTAAATCATAAGGCATGCAACAGTCGCACAGTGATATTTATGTCGGTCGAGAAATCCCCATCGTTCTCGAGCTGGTAAAACAGATAGCTTTTAATGGCGATATAAACTCGAGGACAAATTATGTGGTTTGATAAGTTTTACCTTTGCGACAATGTACTGGCAAATTGATCAAGAATGTAAAATATTTGCCAAACCTAGGGCGAGATTTGTATCATTGATCAAATTTTCAATCATCTGAAAGTCAATGTGTTAGTTTGTCTGTATATCTCATTATCTGTATGCATAGTTGCGAAGGTAACTCTTGCAATCTACTCCCGTGACAGTACGGGAGTAACTGCAAGTTACCGTTCGCAACTACTGTCTGCAAAACTAAAAAAGTATTGTTGACAACACATTTTCTCCATTGCCAGTTTGGAAATAAAAACCGCAACAAAAGTCCACCAACAACTTGATTCAAAGTACAAAATAGTATGGAATTGACATCTGGTCTTATGCAATTAATTATCTACAATTAAAGAAATCCCTAAATCATTGCAGACAACAAAATATGTTTATGAGAATTGGGGGGAAACACAATCTGATGTGATGGTTCTGCATTTGTTCATCATGATTATACTATTGCAGACAACAAAATATGTTGATAGCAGAACCAACAAAACTCCGGATTTTATTAATCCAATCCAGACAGCAACATGTTGGGAACGTTAACCTATGCGTGTGTGGTTTTGGGTTTCATTTTAACAATCGCACATCCTTTCCCATGCTCAGCTTTATGATAAAGGCTTACCAGATCAGCGAGAAGTGACCTCAATTTAAACTCAACTGGGCCATGTTCTAACGCAAGTTTATGATTATGTGGATTAGTAGATTAAACATATCCGGTCAGTATCTAAAACCTGGCACTCCCAAGTTGTAATATTCTTCATTTTAGAGGTTGGCAAATAGAAAGAAAAGTAATTGTGATTTCTACTTTCAGTTCCGGTCAGTCAATTCCAGAATTTGTGTCGGATTTCTTGTGTCGTTTTCTATCTCAAACACTTGTTGGACAAGCACATGTCAATCAAATAACAGCTGCGCGCTTCCTTATTACGCAATCGAGTCCGACCGGATGTCGTTATCAGCTGGTTGCAGCGACAGGGGCGATCGAAAGGGCGAAATGTCAACTCCGAGAATATGTGTCGCGGGACTTATGGACTTGAAGTGCTTATTAAAACTCTAGATAGCACAGATTTGATACACTAATACACAAAGTCAATGTGATTTTAAGAATAGCCAGTAAGATTGACGAACATGCATTACTATTTAGCGATCAATAAAACAGATTCGGAGAGATCACGCAGCGAAAACGTGTCGTCTCAGCTGGCCTGAAAGTGGCAAGCATGCATGACGTCATGTTCGTGGCGTCACACTGGTACAATTCCAGCTGACACGTGTCATTGAATTGTACCAATGTCAGCCGTTTTCGCCGATCTCGCGCGTGTACATAGGAAACTGGTGTGTAGACGAACTGTGGCTTATAATGTGTATATAAACTAGAATGACAATGAATTAATAAGAAATAACAGAAAACGGAAAATACCAGAGAAATTTGGGTTTACGGCTTTGCAACCAGTGTGGACCAAGATCAGCCGGCGTATTTGCGGAGTCTGATCAGTGTCTACACTGTTCGCCATTAATTTTACTGGGTGTCGGTGAAGCATCCACCAGAAACTGAATGACCGTTTCGACCAGTGTAGACACATATCAGCCTACACATCCGTGCAGTCTGATCAGTGTCTGCACTGTTCGCCATTCCACCCAGAAGTTCTGGCAGAAATCACCAATTTCTCCAGTCACAGATAAAACTGAAAGTAGAAACTATTTACCATAAGCATCTGTAGTGTAATAGAACTGTCCGTGTAAATCACTAATTTCTCCGCTGTAATCGGATTCGTCTCTTTCAGTTTTGATGCTATGAACATACAAGCTGCTCCTAACAACTGGAGTCTAGTCCGTGGCGTATCACACACTGATAAAAATCGATCCAAGTAATTCATCGACAGTGGGAAAACTTCTTCCTCGCATCGTTGTTCATCACAAACCTGCAATCAGAAATTGTCAAGAGACTGAAAAAATATGTCAATAAAGTGTACTTTTCCGCCCTAAAATTTCAAAATTATTTCAAACTGATCTGGGACTGTCATTTCCATCTCGCATGGCATTTAGACAGAGATGGACACTGTACATCTCTGTCTAAATCCCACTCGAGACTGAATTGACAATACCAATGCTTTGGAATAAAAATGATCGAAGTGAATATATTTTGAAGAAAAAAAGGATCTTTACCAAAAATAAATCAGCTGATCAACTCAGAAAATAGCACTATTCATATCCTGACTAAAAAGTCACTTCACCGTCCATTGCCAAAAAGTGTGTTAAAATTACGTTTTTCATCAGAATTTGATAATTTTTTCACCAAAGCAAGAATACATATAGGGCTAGATGGGTATGCGATTATATGTTCTTAAATATGTATTTAAATTCAAGAAATTTGCAAATTAATGAAACAATTCTATGAATTTGCGCCAAATTTGTAACAAAAATTACCCACTAAGCAAATCAACGAAAAAGGTGCAAAATTCAAGTTTTTGCAAGCTATTTTTGTTTTAGCATATAGTGAAACATTCCAGCTACATAATGCAATTAAGCTTCTTCAATTATAATTATGTTATCTTAGAAAAATAATGAATTTAGTAAAGTCCGTGTCGGAAGAAAGGGCCTGCAAAATGCAGTTCCCGCCATCTTGAATTACAGCTCCAATTTCATGGAAGTGTGTTAAGATAGAGTTTTTAAAAAATGATTAAAATTCGCTAAAGCATAGTTTGGCTGTAAATTTGATATATCCTGAAAGAAGAATCTTTGTAGAATCCAAATATGTGGTTGTCATAATTGTAATCCTTTGATTTCATATATTTTTTTATAACATTCCAATGTCATGTCATGTATGAAATTACCTCCAACATCCACTGTGCGACCATTTTTCGCATGTAGCGTTTGATGTCTGTTTGAACACATTTGAAATAAACAGAACTCGGCTGATATCTGTCTTCTAGTGCTAACATATTATGTAAAACACGATCGTCTTCAATCAAAACAGGGTCCTCATAAGCCCGCCTAGGCGCTTCAGCCTCTGCACACATTAAATCCATATTGCAACAAAGTCACTTTCACAAAGTTAATAGTCAAGCTCCCAACACTGACACGATGATCACAAAGCTTGAAAAGTCCGATTTTATTTTCGTAAAATGAGGTAGTTGTTTGGCCGGCTTTGCTAAACGGTTATGTGAGAATGATCAGAATTCACTGCTACGTGTTACTCCACCGAGCGCTAACCGGCCAACAGAATTTACTCAGCGCTGATCGATAATATGTATTTATACCTCGGATCCAAAATGCCCTTCTATTCATTGATTGTATGATGCGCATGCGCAGTTCTTGATCTTACAGGACGTGTTGGGAGATTTTGACAGATTTGTCACCAAGTGGGCGTTACTTTTTCGTTTGCGTTATTCCAGTATTGATAAGCATAAACTAATTTACATCACTAATATCCAGAAATGTATTTTTAACATGTATGTCTTAGTTTGCTCAAATTCTGAGCTTTAATCTTTGCATTATATAACTTTCTTTCTTCTGTTCATGTCTCATGAATATTCAAAGTCTGTTTTCACACCCCTGCGCATTTTGGTGCAGGTCGATAGACAAAGGATTGGGGAGACGTGGTACAATTTCGGTCCGTTATGCCGGTCTACGATCGAAAACTCTGCTCACAGTTTATTTCACCCTTCAAGTTAGTTCAATCATACTGAAACAAAATTATCTTTATTTTTATTCCGATTATTTACGTGGAAATTGCTGCTAAAAAAATAACTTGCTATGCTATGTATCCGAATGCGGATATTAAATATTAACTACATGAATCAAGGGACAAATATCACCTTTATTACGGCATAATGACTACAATAACGGAGGAAATTAGTGTGTATTTCGTAAATATTATTTTTCTTTTGCAGAATAAGTTTTATTTCACTTCTTTTTTCTATGAAAATGTTCCTTTTCACGGTATCCTACTTTTGGGTCTAATTTTAGAACAGCTGTGACATTCCAACGAATCTGATTGGTCGATGCGTTGCCGACTGGTTCGTTGATGAAATTTATGAATGAACACGTTTTACTACAAACTTACGCAAATGTATTGTGGGAGGTCCAATACGGTAGGCCCACCCTCGATGGCGGAATGGGAGGTTTTGATTGGCGGATGCGTAAAACTGGGAGAAATCCGTCCCTTTTCTTTGGTAAAGGCGCAGTGGCATACATGTATGACAGGGTAAAGGTCAGGATTTGGGGTTGGAGGAGAAAAAGCCAGACACGCCACACGGAAAAGGGGCTTATTGATATAGGCCTATTTGCGAGTGTAACTATGAACTAATGAATGCATACTGGCGTTTTTGTCAAGTACATCAATAGTGTTTCCACTGTGCTACAGCGACCCGTGTAGCCCCAGATCGGACTGCGCAATTGCGCAGGCCGATCTGGGGCTACACGGGTCGCGAACCCTATGCCAAAGGACACTCGTTTGTCGTGGTCGAATATGCATGATCAAGTCGATGCTGGACAAAAAGCGTCCACAACATCTCGAACAATATGGGCAAATTTCAATTTTGAGAAAGAAAAAAAAACCCATTCCAGTTGCTGCGGCGATATGACGCTACATATTTGTCGTCTTACCAGAACAGAACAAATCCGAGACGATTCAAGTTTGTAGATATAATACCAACCGACATGCACATGTAAATGTTATTAAGAACATGTGTTTCTCACCCCCCCCCCCGCCCCTCCTCTCCACCCACACACTCTCCCCCTCCCTCCACCCGCACCCCGCACCTCTCTCTGTCAAAATCACTCCCGTTACACTATGGAACAATATCAGAAAAATGTCTAACCTCATGCTCAACTGCATACAGTTGAACAGCTCAGAACCGAATGCCCAGAAAACAGCTATATAGTCAAAATTGTTGTATAGAGTCTGCTCTATTGTCTATATTCATTCGCCTCCGATGAAAATGCCCGTGTCTGTTCATGATCGCAAAACGATGTTTTTGAATGTCCTTACATATATCTGGATTGCATTGGAATCTCTCTAAACCGGACACCCTGGGGGACCCCAGGGTGTCCGGTTTAGAGAGATTACAATGTAACTGACCGTCACTGCTAGATAAGATATTTATATTTGAGTAAATTCTTAGAAAATATTTATAATCGCTGGTGTAGATGATTGGCAAATAATCGCAAATCTCTGTGATATGATTATCTCAACTACCATGTCAATGACATTTCCAAAGAAAATTGACAATACAGGAATGCGATCGGCAATATCGATCAGATATCGACACACCTTGTACCTATATCTTCATCGATAGGTATGACAGTTGTAAAGCCACGGGGCATTATTAAGTCTGAAAATTCCGCTAAATGCAATTTGACTGATGGCACGAGTTAGAAAAAAATGATAACTTACTAAAATTGTGTGTCCCATTTTCCTGTTAGGCTACGAATGTAATATTTAGCTATAGTCAAAGGGAAATAACTCACCAATAAACCAAAATCTGATGGCATGGTAACCGAATGTGTTCGCTACCTTTGTAGAAGATAGTATAATCGAGGGAAACACAACACAAACACCAATCAGTGTATCCCCGTCCCCTAACGTGCATTTGGGTGGGGCTGTTGCATTTACGAGATATCGGATTACTGAAGAACAATCCTAGATACAACGGGAATTAGACATCCACATACATTCTCGATTGGAGGATATTTTAAGAACGTAACCGTGCCCATACTGACGCTTTATATATGAGAAAATAAGTATTATGCTGTCGGGAATTAGACACATATTATATTTAAATTTCGAAGCTAGAATTAGACACTGGATTTCAGAATGAGTCTAATTTATCGTATATTGCCCACCACCACTTCTCGGGCTGTGACATCGACATACAAATGTGCAGTAGTATAGCATCCAGGCTAACAGCTACAGTCCAAGGGAAACAACTCGAAACAAAACAAAAATCCGATGGCATGGTAACCGAATTTGTTAACTACCTTTAAAGACAGGGCCCTATTGTGGGCGAACAAAACGTGCATACAAGAAAAACCCTGCACCTATCGGGTTACATGGTTACTGATCAATGTATCCCCACGCCCACAACTAAGCCGTGTATTGGGGGTCGGGCGATGGGTGTACAGGGGAAAGTAGATATAAAACAAGCATCATAAAAGCGGGGGACTTAGACAGTCAAACAAGTACATGCTACACTGTTGGGGATATTATGCGTATATAATCCACAGGTGGAAAACTCGGACATAGGACCCAATACTTGGCTCATTTGGAAAACGTTACCCCACCCACAATTGTCAATTGTTTTATTTCAAAATACTTACCATATTGTGCTCTAAATCAAGCAGCTTGATTGAATGAGCATGAGCTGTGCCACAGCTCAGACTCAGTCAATCAAACTACTGGATTGCGAGTTACGAGTTACAATAAATGCTCAGAAACGTTGGCAACTTGACAAGATTAACGCAGGCGGTTGCGTAGTATGTATTTATATGAGAAAAAAAATAATCATAGATACAAAAAACTCGCGTAGTCTGCACACACAGACAATTGGTTCATAGTGACTGTTCGCATTTTTCTGTAATTGTTTGTTTTTTGCCAATGTGTATCAAAATGTTTAAATATACAATAACAATGGCATGTTAACGATTGTTTACATACGTCCTAACGTTTCGTGACACAATGTCGTAATTACAGGCGATTATGCAGACAAATACAATGACCCCCATACCTACCTATAGAATGTTCAGGATTGAAGAACTTTAAATATTTGTTTAATTATCGTGCTATGTAACGTACACACGCGTGTATATTGATTGTGTGGTCTATGTTATCAGAAATGCGCATTTGGGTCGCCAGGTGTGAAAATGGACCTTTAGCTCTTTTTTTCTTTTTCTTTTTTATCTTATATTTAAGGGTAGGAATTGGCTCGAGGACCTTCCAAACCCGGGCATGTGAGCCCAAAAATGGCAGGCCAATGACCGTTGGCACGTTTGTTTCCGAATTTACTAATTTACCTTTACATTGGTGGCAGTCAGTATATATCCTGACCATCTTGTGTACGCCTGTAGTCAGAGACTGTAAATTATAAATGCTTGGATTTAACGACGGCACTGGCTCGATGACCTTGCATGTCGTCTCCCGAGAAGGGGAGAAAGGAAGGAGGTGGAAACCGGCCCCAGCGTCAGAGATTCACCAGACTTGCCTTTTAACCCTTAAAATGCGGGAACCGAAAATAGTCGTCTGCTGATAATTCATATTTTGTCTTTTCTCTCAGTAAAAAACATGGTTTGGCAGCACTTTAGAAGCAGCACTTTAGAATCATTTCCAAAGGAAATGATTCCTAAAGTGCTGCCAAACCAAGTTTTTGATGAGAAAAATAAAAAATATTCAGCAGACGACACAAATTAATTTTTCGATATTATGAAATTAAAGCAAAATTTAACAATGAGTCTCGTTTTTATTTTGTGAAATTTTATCAAATATTGATGTTTATTGAGAAAAAAAAAACCCATGTCCCCATGTTAATTCCCCATAGACATTTTCACATAGTGGGATTTAACATCGGATTTTATTTAGAATTTCAGAAATACTGGACCGATTTTCAAAAGTTAACTTGTTTTTCTTTGTTATATAATTTCCAAGCTTCCTAGCCAGGTTTCGGAGTCAATTTCCAAATTATTTATTTTTTTGACTCCTCCCACAGCCCCTCCACCTCATTTTCCGCAATGTTAACTTCCCATAGACAAATCAATTTTTGACAAAATTTCACGAAATAAAAAGAAAGCTCATTCTTAATTTTTTTTTTAATTTAATATTATCGAAACAAAATATTGTGTTTGCACTGTTTATATGACCGTAAAATTTGGGCAGGTTTCGTGAATCTGACGTTAGATAAATATTTCACAACAAATATTGACTTGGAATGTATATTGCCATTCTCACATCTTTGACACATTTCCGGGTGTTGTTTCTGTATTAACACAGCTGGTGCGCAAGGTATGTACATGCGGATGTGATAAATAAGTTAGATCACGTCTGTCCGCATGTACGAGCGATAATCCGCTCGCTAAATCTCACGGATTATATCCTCATACGTGACGAACCGTGATCTAACTGTGCTAGTTTGGCCTTCATCTGACATTGACCAGATATCTCAGTTAGATCACGTTCGTCCTCATGTACGGTCGATAATCCACTGCTAAAGCTCGCGGATTATCTCCTCGTACATGCGGACGAACCGTGATCTAACTGTGGCTTGACATATTGCTACTGCAGACCCTGATAAAAAAGCACATCTATAGTCTGTTTCACGAAAGCTGCCCAAAGTTTACGGCTATATAGACAATTCAAAAACAATATTATTTTCTATAATATTAAATTAAAGGAAAATTTAAGAATGAGCCTTCTTTTTATTTCGTGAAATTCGGTCAAATATTGATTTTATTACCAAAAATTGATTTGTCTATGGGAATTTAACATGGGGGGAAAAAGTGGTAAGGAAGTGTGGGAGGAGTCAAAAAAACAATTGTTTTGGAAATTGACTCCGAAACCTGACTAGATAGCTTGGATATGATCTAACTAAGAAAACAAAAGTTAAATTTAAAAAATCGGTCCAGTATTTCTAAAATTCAAACAAATTTCCCCATGTTAAATCCCCATAGACATCTTCACTCCGTGAAGATGTCTATGGGGATTTAACATGGGGAAATTTTGTTTTCGCAATAAAATCAATATTTGACCAACTTTCACGAAATAAAAAGAAGGCTCATTCTTAAATTTTCCTTCAATTTAATATTATAGAAAATAATATTGTTTTTGAATTGTCTATATAGCCGTAAAATTTGGGCAGCTTTCGTGAAACAGACTATAGGTGTCCTCCATGGTATGAGGTAACGCATTGTAGTATACAATTGAGACACGACAGGTGATTCTGTACCTTCGGACATCCGAGTAATTTCATTAAATACGTCTACACTGTGTGATTTTCTCTGTCCTCAAAAAGATTTCAACCCAGAATATTCCACATTGCCAAAGCTCTCTAGTTCTGGTTCCAATCGTTTAACCCGGTTTACTTAAAAACACACAAGAAATCAGTACTGATGAATGTACCCGTCAAAAACATTAACACCAGAACACCATAACGCAAATTTCTAAATCATTTGACAATGACCTTGAGCACAAGGACCGTCTGTGTGGGCTATAGAATGAAACTATCGATGATGACAACTAAATATATGTATAATATATGACGTTTCAAGCCAACCCGACTTTTAACATACATATCGTATTAGCCGAAGTGTTATCGTCAATCTCATACAGACAGAAAAACAGTGTACCGCCTATATCAAGGTGTATGATCACGTGGTACTAACAACAACAACAACAACCAGTACTGAAACTTTCAGAATCCATCCGATTGAAAGTACGTATTCTTTTATATTGCCTTTATTACGTAACGGATTTTGATGAAATATGGCGCATCAAACGCGTCTTGTTAAGCTGCATTTGGTGGTCTCTGTACTTTGGCCCAAACTTCTGTCGCGTTTGCGAAGAATCGATTTCCGTGTCGGTAGACGCGGACATCGATTATTCGCAAAAACGACAGAAGTCTGTGCCGAACTCCCTGGACGACCAAATCCGGCTCATGAAGACGCGTTTGCTGCGCCATATTACATCAAAATCCGTTTCATATTAAGGAAAATATCAAATAATACTTACTTTGGAGTGGGCAAGATTTGTTGTTATAACCACGTGATCATGCACATCGATATAGTATTAGCCGAAGTTTTATCGCCAATCTCATACAGACAGAAAAATAGTGTACCGCCTATATGTACCCAGAATTCTTTTTCGTGGTACATACAAATCTAAACGCTGGACCGCTTCTTGTTTTTCCTCAGTCAGTGTAAGTGACACGCAGCTTATCTAAAAAATAACCCCTGTCTGCGGGTGTATACCATTATATTCCACGGTTTAGCGACTATGAGACTTCAGTTCGCCCCCCTAGGGTATGACAACTAGGCTAAATGTGGCTGTGACTAGAGAAACGGGGCTTATTGGTTTTTACGACCAGTGTAGATCCAGATCAGACTTTCAACCAACGAAACACCCGCCATGTTCATAACAAACAATATAAATCGTTACTAGGCTACAAGAGTGTGCTATTTGATCAGGCGTTTCACTGGTCACAAATCCCGTACGTCCCATTTCCCCAGTCACAGACGCATATGCTTTCTCTTGTGCAACAGGTCAAATGTAAAAAATACTATTTCTTGGCAGCGATTCCACGTCTATTATCATACCGCCATTAAACGGTGTCACAACCGCCTTAGAACGAATTAGTTGTTTGACTCTAGGTCATCGGGCCGAACAAAAGACCCCCGGATCATTTTCACGCGTTTATAAAACATTACATTCACAATATTTTCATATTTGCCAGCGGGGTGCTATATGCATTTGATCTGGCGTGACTGTCAACCCGAGACTTGTTGTACATGTACAATTCATTGTATCTGGCTGTGATTGGAGAAATCGGGCTTATGAGATTTGTGACCAGTGTAGCTCCTGATCAAATAATACACTCATGTAGCCTGATAACGATATATGGTCTTTGTTAGCAGCTTGACATGTGTTTTTATTGATTGAATAGCGAACAGTGCAGATCCTGATCAGACTGTGCGGATGCACAGGCTGATCTAGATCTACACTGGTCGCTAAAACCCATAGGCCACATTTCTCCATGCACAGCCACTGATACATATGTCAGGAAGGAAGGGATTTATTCCATATAACCCATATCCTGTAGCCTATATCACCAACATTGCAAAGTATACTTTTCTAGCAAAGTATACTTTGAGGGAGTAACCATTTATTTTTCATGAAATGCATTATTTCATATAGAACTATAAACAAATGCATATATTTCATGATTAACAATATGCAGAATTATTATACTGAATTTATTACATTATCACAGCCAAATTGGCTGGGATAATGTAATAAATTCAGTATAATAAAAATTAATAAAATTATCCTAAAAATTGAAAATTTCTCCCTCAAAGTATACTTTGCTGGAAAAGTATACTTTGCAATGTTGGTGAAACGGCTACAGGTGTCATGCGCCCATGTTATAAAAAATAACCAGCCAGTGTACGAATATGAGAAGGTGGTCGGATTATCTAGGTAGAGCGTCGAACTGCGGATCGGGAGAGCCCGGGTTCGATTCCCACATCGACCCGCTGCGATTGGTCGATTCAGCGTGTCCTTGGGCAAGACAACTTCATGCTAGCCTAGTCCTATAGAATGGGGACTTAAATAGCCGGTTCCGACATCGAGTCAGTGCCGCCGTTAAATCAAAGCATTTACATTTACGAATATGAGAGTTGGATAAATAACACACAACACCGTTCCCCGCTTGTATCTGTTAGCACAGGCGGACGAACAGTTCTCTAAATATTGTATAATATTATGTAATTCCGACAAATTGCGGCCTAAGATCAGAGCATATATGTGCAATCACGACGAGCTACCAGAATCTTAGTCCCGGATTAGTGGATCCAAGGTCCTTAAAATGACCATATAAACGGTCCAGACTGTTTGCCGTTCACACTCCCTCGAGCATAGTTATACACCCACCACTGTCTTCCACACCCGTTGCTCGGGGAGGCGGTGGGGCAGTGGGTGTGGTGGAGCGATTGGTTATCAACAATATATAATTTAACCCTTTGAACCCGAAATCCCTCTATAGCGATTTATGCAAAAAGTGCAGATCCAGATGAGCCGGCTCGTAACGAGCCGTCTCATCAGGATCTGCACTTTTTGAAAGTAGTTTTAATATTTTTGAAAACAAAAAATATCCCCTTTTCATAAATGGACTAGTCTGAAAACCATTTTGTGACGGTTGGGTTGGTTGCAAAATGAACATATCAAAATCCATTCCAGTTTCTTATGGGTGAAATGGTTAAATAAACTGTAGCCGTATCTAGGAATGAAATCAGGGTTTCGCAATAAAACGAAAGTACAGTGGAACTTCTCTAAACCGGACACCAAGACAACATCCCTGATTCTATGTATGGTGGGTTTCTTGGTCATTTATCTCAGATGTTGATGTTTGTTCATGATTGCAAAGCACGCCGTTACATTTCAGAATGGTCATATGCCTGATTTACAGTGAAACATCTCTAAACCGGACACCCTGGGGAAGTCCCCAGGGTGTCTGGTTTAGAGAGGTTTCGCTGTATACGTTTAGTACTTATTAAATCATCACTGAGCGTACATGACATTGTTTTATTCAAAATGAAATGGAGTGAAAACATTACTCACATTCACTTATTCACCAATTTAGATATGTTAGATCTAAATATACATTTTATACAAATTATTGCACAAGGAAACCTAACACCATCCAAGGATCTCGGATATGCAAGCGTTACTCGACCGAAACGTCGCAGGAGATATATTTATGTCCACGTTTTTGTATTGTTATGAAACCCGAGACATGGTTTTGTTCCATATTCCTACGGTTCTAGACGTTCTCTGTCTGAAAGTATAAGTCTTATCTCTCGATCCGCAATGTTTTGGTGTCATATGATTATTTAATACTTGGCCGATGTATTATTTACTGTCCCGTAGAAGCGCACCATGGGAGGGTATGTGACGCACCGTAAGGACAAGTGGTAACCTACATGTTGGGCCAGTGTAGCTCAGATCATTCGTGCGGCTTAATATATGTCTACATTATTCGTTTTAATGATTATTTACAACGCTTTTGCAAAATAATAAGACAAACATTAAATAAGTAGGGATGAAAATACTAAGCTGTTTATTCATCGTTTCCTATTAAATCACACAACGAATAATAAACATCATACTAAATCAAGATATATATTAGATTTATTTCATAAGCACAACATCATATTGAAGCTGTATTGAACACCTAATGTGTTTTCTGTAGCGGTTGTTCATTCTCATATATATCAGTCTAGCCTATATTGTGATATTTTTAATAAAGTGCGAAAGTCAATTTTATTCAATACATGCTGTTAATATGTATATGACGCTTCTGGTATACTTGCTTTACTTATTTTGTTTTGAGAAACGACTGTCTGATATATTAAATTGTTTTTTTGGCTCGAATACAAATACAATAATATTCCGTGTTTGTAGTTTGAATAGCAATATACAAACAACGACACACACAGACTCGAGCGTCAGATCGAGTATTGTCACGTGTCGAATGTTTGTCACGGCTGATTGGCCAGCTGATTGATCAATCATTAATGGCGACAACCTTTCGCCACCTGAGCTGGTCATTTGTACGGTGCCCCGCGGGGGACATGGGTTTTTTTATTAATTCGTTTCCGCAAAATAACAATTCGTTCCCTCAATTTAACAATTTGTTCCCTCGAATAAACAATTTGTTCCCTCGAATTAACAATTCGTTCCCACGATACAACAATTCGATCCCACGATACAACAATTCGTTCCCGTCGGAACGAATTGTTATTTGGTGGGAACGAATTGGTAAATTGAGGGAATGAATTGTTAATTCCAGGGAACAAATTGTTAATTCGAGGGAACGAATTAATAAAAAAAAAGAATTCTACGTCACCTGCGGGAAGTGAAATCGTTCTTACGACTAACACTTCAACCCTATCGTATGTTTACTGCATAAAACAGTTTGTTACACAGTGCAATACAACCATAATACACTAGTGTAATACATATGTAAATATGCCCAGTATATGCGTAGATGCCCTCCTTTCTTATGAAGTCAGTCAACGAGTTCAATACATATCATATTAAAATATTAGCATATGAACAACATCACAAATTGAAGTAGCTACAATACTTCGCCTCCGATATGTTATATATCGGGCGAGGTATGGGGCGAGGTAGCAATTTTGTTTCTAAAATTGAAGCTGTGCTACCATCTAATATGGTTGGTGTAAAGGTATTATTTACATATGCGTGGTTGAGAAATGGGGCTTATGGGCGTTGCAACCAGTGAAGATCCAGATCAGCCTGTGCATCCGCACAGTCTGATCTGGATCTGCACTGTTCGCAATTCCATCAATGAAGAACCCGTCGTGCTTCAAATAAACAAAATAGATTGTTTTCAGACTACCAGAGTGTGATGTTAGGAGATACAATAGTCGCAACCCCCATAAGCCATGTTTCTCCTGTCACAGCCACATATATTAAACTAGTGTAATACGAGTTTTAATACACTGTATTATTACACGGTGAATGCCCTTCCACAAATCGGCCCTCGGCTCACATGCATTCAGTCAGCCCGGTTTCCTCGTGTTCGAATCGACACACGAGTGCTCTGATTCGATGGTGACAAACAGAGTGTGAAACAATTTAATTTAATTGAAACATCAATAATTGAATCAGAAAACTTACCGAGTAGAGATTCGAACTTTCCAGATTGGTATTGTTCGGCCCGGCCACTTCCTGGCGCCTCTACGGATATGTGCTAGAATACTGTTTCGACTTATAATTTGATACATTGTGCGGTGTTTATTTAGTGTGAACACATCATTTGTGGTATCCGACTGACATAATGTTACGTAGGCAGAATGGAGCCGGACCAAGTAGAGTGATTAGGACGCGGGCTGGGAAAATGGACTTTATGACTCTTGAAACAAGTGTAGGTCCAGTAGCCTATTTCACCAACATTGCAAAGTATACTTATCTAGCAAAGTATATTTTGAGGGAGAAGTTTTCAATTTAAAGATAAATTTATTAATTTTTATTATATTGAATTTATTACATTATCACAGCCATGTTGGAAATTGACTCCGAAACCTGTCTAGATAGCTTGGAAATGATGTAAGTAAGAAAACAAAAGTTAGATTTTGAAAATCGTTCCACAAATATTTGGGCGATAAAATCAATATTTGATGGAATTTCAAGAAATAAAAAAATGGGGAGGGTGATTTTTTGTTATTGATGAACAACTACTTACATTTAAATATCTTTTAGATTTAACGTGTTTAATAGCCAAAAGTTCGTCGGCACAAACACGTGGAACATGTGTGACAGCAGTTCTTGATGATGGCATTAAGTATGGTTTTGTGACTATATGAAGAACAGCGTAGGTCCTGATCAGACTGTGTATTACAGTGATCCGAGACTACGTTGGTCGCAAATGTGTGTGTAGTGTGGGGGGGGGGGGGGGTGGTGGTGGTGGGAAACACACACACACACGCACGCACGCACGCACGCACGCACGCACGCACGCACACACACAGTTGTGACTTCAGCATAATGTACGGTTGCATATAAGCATTTAAAATGCTTGGTATGAATTATAAATAGCATCTGTTATAAATGATGAAATTTCGACTTTATTTGCTGATTTTATTTCTTCCAATTTGAAGATATATTTCATTTTCGACGACGATCTCTATAGCGGTAAGGCACATTCTCCTACGAGATGTAAACATGTCGATAGAAAACTGTCGTGGCACCTTCAAATTCCTTGATTCATATGTGGCTGTGACTGGAGAAAATGGGGCTTATGTGTTTTGCGACCAGTGTAGATCCAGATCAGACTGTGCATCCGCACAGTCTGATCAGGATCTGCACTGTTCGCCATTGTACCAATGAAACACCCGTCATGTTCATAACAAACACTATAAATCGTTACTAGGCTACACGAGTGTGCTATTTGATCAGGAGCTACACTGGTCACAAATCTCGTACGCCCCATTTCCCCAGTCACAGAGGTATATGATTTCTCTTGTGTAACAGGTCAAATGTAAAAATTACTATTTTCGTTCCTACGAATTAACTAGCACTACAGATTGCTAGCAGGCTACATAAATGTGCTGTTATATCAGGAGCTTCACTGGTCACAGATCCCATAAGCCCCATTTCTCAAGTCACAGCCACATATACGAGTATTATTAACTACTACCTGACATACAGTATAATTTGTGGATACAATTATAAATTTCGAAGATAAACTATTATTTATAGACATTTCTCTACATGTTACTCACAAGCAACCGATACAAAAATAAACTTAATGCATATGTAAATTATTCATGTGACATTTGCGACACGCCATGTGATATCTGCGTAATTTCATGAATTACGTTTACAAAATTTACAATATTTTCCTTAAATGGATTCAGAAGTTGACAAGATGTTCGGAGTACATGCGGAATATAATTCCGCATGTACTCTGAAAATGTTGTAAACTTTTGACTTAATTTATGAACAATATTGTAAATTTTGTAAACGTATTTAATGAAATGACGCAGATGTCCGAATGTACAAAATCACATGGCATGTCTCAATTATGTCTCGCTACAAGGTTATATTTTGCTATTTTGCTTTGCTTGTCCAAGCCTATGACATACAAAACAAAATTGCAAATGTAGCCTACTGGACAAAATCACCATGCATGTAGAAGCATACAGTGGGGTCAGCGTGTAAGTGCACACACGAACGAACACGATAGGTTGGAACCAACCTGTCGTGTTCGTTCGTGTGTGCACTTACACGCTGACCCCACTGTACGTGAGATACAAATGTACATGTGGCATGTTGGTTAGGTAACAAAATAAACACCAGATCAATAAACTCATATGTATTTGTAAATTTATTGATTGTCATCTGTTACTCATAATTTGGACAATCCGTTGTGACATGTCATAAAACGTTCACGCCATGTCTACGCTGGTGAGATGCTGGTTTTAAATTTTTGTTTGCGATTGCGACCAGTACAGTAGCCTATTTCACCAATTTTTTTATACTGAATTTATTACATTTTGGCTGTGATAATGTAATACATTTAGTATAATAATTCTGCATACTTTTAATCATTAACTATATGCAGTCGTTACTTCTATATGAAATAATGCATTTAGGGAAAAATAAATGATTACTCCCTCGAAGTGTACTTAGGCACATAAGTATACTTAGCAATTTTGGGGAAATCGCCTACAGACCCAGATCAGCATACACATTTGATGATTTATAACACATTTTTAACATAGTACAAACAGTAATAGTTACATTTTAATTCCAGTAACACATTATGTCGGCCATGTTGAATGTAAAAATGACCACAAAGTTACACGCGTGTACTTTTATCAAGACAGTAACCACACGTTTGACCAGAAATAAGTTATTTAATTTATAGTAATGAGAAAACATGAATTATAGTAACAACTGTGTTCAGTTATAGACATGACTGCACTGTTAAAATTAAACATGGCCGCCATATTTAACGATTTTGTGTTGTTCCTTTATGCCCACGGCCTCGGTAGAGCCGGGAGTAATATATTGCTAGACTGTGTGTCTGTCAGTGTGTGTGTGTCCGTCCGTACTTACGAGAGCTACATTGTGAGGTTGCTGTGTTGTGCTGAAACCCACCACCGCCCTATTTAAGACACTTGGATAAGTGTTTTTCAAATATAATTAACTAATGGCTAGCTCATTTGCATATTATGCGATTTATTCCGTAAGAGAATCGTTAAGGAAGAAAATAACGGAATAAGTTGCTACATTGTGAGGTTAACCCCACAGTGTAAACATCAAAGGAAATAACCTCACAATGTAGCTCTCGTAAGAACGTCCGTGTGTGTGTCCGTGTGTGCGTCCGTCCGTCCGTGTATGTGTGTGCGTCCTTGTGTGTGCCCATGGGTCCTGTTAAGAAGTTTGCCGGAGTTTCTCCAATCTGCCACCGGGTGCATTAGTGTGCCGACCGACCACATTTTCCTATTTTATTTCTGTTTAAAACAAAAATCATTCAATGGAAAAACAGACCATTATGTACAGAAAATTAAATCTATCATTTGAACATATCGAAACATGTGATAAGAAAATAGATGTGGTTTAATCTGTTGATTACCAGTAAACGTGTAATACAAGGGCTATATGTGACTGAACAAATGAGGCTTATGTGTTTTGCAACCAGTGTACATCCAGATCAGCCTGTGCACCCGCACAGTCTGATCAGGAGCTTCACTGGTCGCCATTCCATCAATGAAACACCCGTCATGCTTCTAACAAGCACCATTGATCGTTATCAGGCTACAGGGGCCCGTTGTACTGAACTTCGTACGACTAAAATGTTCGTAAGTGCAAATTTAGGATCATCTGTAAATTTAAATTGATGGATTTACATGTATTGAGTATAGGCTGCATATGCAGCCTATACTCAATACATGTAAATCCAATAATTGTTTACAAGAAAACATTGTTAATGTGAAATTTAAAGACTATCATAATTTTGCACTTACGAACACTTTAGTCGTACGAAGTTTAGTGAAACGGGCCCCAGGAGTGTGACATTTGGACACTGCTGTAATGTTCAACCCCATCATGCCCATTACTCCAGTCACAGCCATAACTTAGTATCGTATGATGGCGGGAGGTACGATGGGTCGACATAATAGCAGAGATAGGTTAGCAACTACGAGGAATCGCAATGAAACACGTATAAATGTCTACAAACACACATCCACCAAAACTATACTTGCTTCTGTTCTTTTCACCTGGTAACAATATTCCTAAATATACGCATACCACCTAAAGTATACAACATAACGGTGCATGATTTATATTAAGACAGTAAGTAATAGGGAAACTATGTCTGGTATGAACATTTTGAAGGGTGAATGTACCTGAATTACTTAACAAAACGAGATAATATCGCTTATTAACAATACCATTAATATGTAGCCGCATCAGCACATGAAGGCTGCCTTTATTAAGCTGCATGCGCTTGAATGAGTCTGCAAGCTGAATCTGAGCTTCGCAGGTAGATTATATCAACCGGCGGTCTTGGGCAAAACGGATCTGGTAACATTTGGGACCAATGTAAATCATGGTCATCTTTTTGTATGTTCGTGATTATCTACTATAGGTTTTGCAGCATTTAAGGTTGGATGCATTGGATAATTGATACAGCGAACAGGGTAGCCGAGGTTGCACAGGCTGAGTCTACTGTGTCTACTGGGTCTAACTGAGTCTACACTGGTCGCGGACACACAATATATATGAGACACGCCATGTGATTTTGTACCTGATTTAGCACATGCATACAAAAGGGTACTTGGTTGAATTTAAACGAAATAGACTCAACATTGCATTCTCGTGTATGATCGTCGTTATTTCTGTAACAGAAAGATGTGGATTCTTTGTAATTCTAAATTAAACGTATGACTGATTCTAGCACTTGTTCATTCTGTCTGTATTGCACTAACCATTCGACTACACATGCTAGTTAAGCTTACGTATTTTGCAAAAATATGACCAATTGCACATTTTCATATGACAGTCATAAATTAATATTATCAGCCATCTACCCAGCAACCCTTTAATATACAAACCGTTATATCATCGACTCAAAAATGTTCGCGTTAACGGAAACTCCCGCTGTTTTTATCTTTTTTGATTTTGAACTCACACCGTTATATATAGTATATTGTATATAATAAATGGAGTTATTAGGGCATGTACTTTGGGTGGAAAAGGGAACTTTTGTCGCTCTACTGGACGACTACATGCCACTTTTGTATTTTAGTGTGGATCCAACGGTGTTCTTATCATTGCTTCAACGCGTTTAAATGTTTGATCTCACATGGGTGTCTCCTGAATAATTATGTCACGAGATGAATATGAACCCCACTACGATCTTACGAGGTGGCTTGGTATCGTTGTTGTTAGACTTCATTTCAACTGACTTAAACTTTAAAGTTTAAACTTTATTATTTATAAATATGTACAGCGATGTACACGCTCGAGAGCACTCATATTAATGATTTCGATGAAACACATGAATGGTGGTCCTTAATATGAGACGGATGTGGGTGGCAGGTGGGAGCATGCGATGGGTATTTTAACGATAGGGATTCATCCTTACCGGAATCCCGACCGGAGATCTGTAGCCGATTTCACCAACATTGCAACGTATACTTATCTTGCAAAGTATACTTTGAGGGAGAAATTTTGGCTGTAATAATGTAATAAATTCAGTATAATAATTATGCAAACTTTTAATCATCAAATATATGCAGTCGTTAGTTCTATATGAAATAATGCATTTCGGTAAAAATAAATGATTACTCCCTCAAAGTATACTTTGCTACATACGTATACGTTGCAATTTTGATGAAATCGGCTACTGGTTTGGCCATCATGTATGTACGTCTGTGGCTTTCTGGTTGAGTATATTATACAGATCATTGAGTTGCCATCTCCACCATTTTATTGTGTACATGATATCGGACAGTTTCACCACTTGGAGCGTTTGACACAAACAGTAAATACTATGGCAGCAAAAACTAGTTGGTGCAATACATCCCAGTTATATAGGACGACAACGTCCTATAAATATTATTCCAGCAGACTACATAAAAGCTAGATATTTGAGCATTTCTACCATCACTCATACAATATACAATGGACACTTTTTCAATCTGTAAAATGTCAAACTGATGCACTGTCTATTATTAGAAGTACATTTGACACCGGTAAAATCCGTATTTACTCGCATAGCAGGGAAGTAGACAATAGTGACAATACACTCAGATAACTGCTTACAAGTCACTGGAATCGATGCAGTATGTATGGTAATACAGGTATATAGCTACAGCATTGTGTATTGTTCTTACTGTTACACAGTCTTTACTGAATTAGCAAAAGTTTAACTGGTACACTGTCTATTATTAACAGTACATCTGCCACAGGTAAAAACCGTATTTACTCGCATAGCAGGCAAGTAGACAGTAGTAACAATACACTCTGATAGCTGCTTACAAGTCACTGGAATCGATGCAGTATGTATGGTAATACAGGTATATAGCTACAGCATTGTGTATTGTTCTTACTGTTACACAGTCTTTACTGAATTAGCAAAAGTTTAACAAATGGTCAACAAACCCTTCCGATATCAGACGTTGTATATACATTTGATGAAAACAAAGTATAGCACGATGTAGCCTGATGTCTCCCCATCATTTTGCACCAACTATTGTTCAAGTATTTGTCATATTGTAAGTGGTCTGTGTCAAACGCAATAAGGGGTAAAATTGGGCGATGGCTTGTACACACTAACTGCATGCACTGTGTAGGCTATAGTGAGTATAGAATGTTCACATGTATGTTATGCTCATATCCCATCACATTTACGAAGCAATTATGGGATGATCAGGGGCCCCACGGGTCCTTAAACAAAATATTTGGACATGTCGGACATGGTACATTGACTAAACAATCAACAGCGCAAACCCAGAAGCGCACGTCAATGAAAAAACAGCAATATTCATTTATGAAAAATTGACACAAACTGCCTTAACTCATATATTTCAGCAACAATGCGTAGTTAAAAACGTTGGTCGTATCGGAGATGGTACACTGACTTTGACTAAACAATCAACGGTGCAAACCCATATCAGACTGTGCGGAAGCGCAGGCTGATATGGGTTTACACTGGTCAGTAATTCAATGAAAAACAACAATACTATTTCTTCATGAATAATCATAAATAGACACAAAATGGCTACACGGATATGAATACATTACAAGGATGAGCTGTATGTTTAAGCGTCACTTCTGTTCATATGTTGACATTCTGCACTTGAATAATTCGCGCACCGTACCGAAGTATCTTTCTGAATGCTAATAGCAAACACACACGTCTCTAGTTTTCTATACACTTATATTAACCTTGTTTCATGGTTTTGAAAGCCTTCAGTCCAACCCATCCTGAATTTTAATCGCCAAGATTTACATATCCACATACTGAATAAAAAATATAAAAATACACATTATTTAGCACGTTTAACCTTTACTACGCTGAATTAAATGTTGTCGTCTGTTGGAAATGTTTTATTTTCAATATTTCTCGGCAAAAACCTGTTTTGACAGCGCATGAGAATCGTCTCCACAAGAGACGATTCTCATGTGCTGTCAAAACATGTTGTTTTTTTTTTTTAAATTTAAGGCAAACATGAAAAACAGCAGATGACAATTTCCGAGGGTTAAAGTCACCGAGTCTCAACTGATGCCGCAGATATACAATGTGTGGGTTTTCGCTTTGTGCACAGTAACTGGTATCAATTAATTGTACCATTTTACTTGATGAATTTTCCAGAAAATAAGTTATATTCAAGTACATACTATCAGAAACTGTGATATTCATCAGGGGAAATAATTAGGTTTGGCATAATGTGGCAGTTTCGCTATACATGTACCAGTAGGTAAAAATGTGAAATTTATATATTTTCTTTTGTTGAGAAATGATCATACATTGTACAATGCCACATTTAGAAAGAAGTTTTCCATTACAGACTCTAATGTTAAACAATGTAATTTAAATAAAAATAAATGAATTATCATTGGGTGCAAAACATGTTTATAAGACTGGAAAATATCTAGCGCTTGCAACATTACTTATTTTTCAGTATCAGGGTATGGGATTTTGATATGTCACGGTATGGGATCACGTAGTCTATTGTTTGCACTGCAGTAATGGCGGCGCCCACTAGGTCTAAGGTAAATCTTATTTTTCATCAATACGACTGCGGTTTCTTCCTTTTAATGATGACCATGTTCCAGCCGCCGTTAACACTACAAGTCCGCCTATACCAAATTCAGCAATATTACTTGTGTAGTTAGTCTGAACATTCTGCAGAGAAATTTGAATCTGACGGTATCGAACGTTGTTTAAGAAACCGCAGTGATATTGATGCAAGGTAAGATTTACCTGAGATCACATGGGCACCGCCATTACCGGGGCCCGTTTCACTAAACTTCCTACGACTAAAATGTTCGTAAGTGCAAAATTATAGTCTGTAAATTTCACATTAACACTGTTTTCTTGTAAATAATTGTTGGATTTACATTTATTGAGCATAGGCTGCATATGCAGCCTATGCTCAATAAATGTAAATCCATCAATTCAAATTTGCAGACGATTCTAAATTTGCGCTTACGAACATTTTAGTCGTAAGAAGTTTAGTGAAACGGCCCCCTGCAGTGTAAACAATAGACCACGTGATCCCATACGTTGAGTAATACATATTTTTTGCTAATCCTCGAATTTTTTCCAGGCAACTTATATGTACACGTTGGTTCAGAAATACGACGCAAATCTACAACTAAACTACTGTCTGTTCCACGTTTTGCTGCCGACGAACTTGTGGCTATTAAACACATTAAATCTGAAAAATATTTAAAAGTAAGTACTTTTTTATCAATAAAAAAAAAGTCACCCTCCCCAAATAAATTTATTTGATGAAATTCCATTAAATATTGATTTTATTGCGAGAAAACGATTTTCCTATGGGAATTTAACATGGGGAGTCAATTTCCAAATATTTTCGTTTTTTGATCCTAAAGGATCAAAAAACGAATAAATTTGGAAATTGACTCCGAAACCTGGCGAGATAGTTTGAAACTGATGTAACTAAGAAAACAAGTTAGATTTTGAAAACCGGTCAACAATAAAAAAAATATTTAAAAAAAATCTATTTATAGCGGGTGACTTTTTTTGTTATTGATGGAAAAGTACTTACTTTTAAATATTTTTTAGATTTAATGTGTTTAAGAGCCAAAAGTTCCTCGGCAGCAAAACGTGGAACAGACAGTATAAATTCCTAACCCGTTTCATCAGTGTCTATGCATATCTGAGACCCAGTGTCGCTAACAAGTCACTGCATTTGCATAGCGTAATGTGCAAGCCTCCACATCATGCACGTAAAAACGTGGTGCATTTCAAACTTTCGCCGCTTATAGAACATATGATACTACATGTATATGTTCTTCTTGACACCTAAATAACAGGGTATTGTTTTCATAAAAAAAGAAAATCAGAAAAAAAAATCATGTTGAGAGCTATAAACCAAGTGATATATATTATTGTGTACATGTATTGTATTGTTATATTTTGTGTACATGACAGCCGGCTACAATACAATGTAAGTACAGTGGACCCTCGCTGTACCGCCAGGTTGTTCGGTATAGCGAGTTTTCCACTGTAAGCGATCACTTACCAACTGTCAGAGCCACAACATGGTACTGTTGGAAGAGTGGTGCTTTGAGGTACATGCGTTTTACAGCGGAACCTCGCTATACCGAACACTCCGATGATACCCGTGGTGTTCGGTATAGTAAGATTAAACTGTATTTAAAATACAAGCATGGGAGTGTGGTTCTGTAATGTAGATATAGGTGCAGTAAAACCTGTCTACACCGGACAGCAAGACCGCATCCGTGTGTTCACATTTGGTAGCTTTAACTGCACTGTACTTATATTTGTAATGCATGTTCGTGATCGCAATGCATACAACTATGTGTTGCAGCACTCATATACCAGACTTACAGTAGAACCTCTCTAAACCGGTTTGGAGCGGTTCCACTGTAAAAGGATGAGCAGCATCAGCGTAGGGTTCAGGGTTCCAGGGGGCCGTTTCACTAAACTTCGTACGACAAAAATGTTCGTAAGTGCAAAATTATGATAGTCTGTAAAATTAAATTGTTGGATTTACGTTTATTGAGCATAGGCTGCATATGCAGCCTATGCTCAATAAACGTAAATCCAACACTTGAAATTTCAAGACGATTCTAAATTTCCACTTACAAACATTTTAGTCGTAAGACGTTTAGTGAAACGACACCCAGATAAGGAATTGGACATTTGGAGTTGTTACACTATCACTTCTGTATCAATTGGCTTTTTAAAAGTTGAAATTGAGTAAATTTATAACTTCACCCACTGTTTCCAGGTCCATTGGGTATTAGGACCTTTTATATGAAATAGTATCACAAACATATAAAACAGTATCGGACATAGAAGGCTTTCGAGCCAATCCCACCCCAACCTTATACTAACTTTTACAAAATAAAAACAGTATCTAGTGAATGCACAGTTACGTTTTGTGTGTTACCACATTATCCATTTTAATACTTGACCTTGAATGGTAGCAGTTGCCCCCCAGAAATTTCAGGATTGTTTAACGGTTTCCGCACAATAGTAGGTAGATGTTTTCACATATTGTGAACAGGTACTTTTAATTGCTTTTTGTTACTCACTGGTTCCGATTTTAAATGTTTTATTGACATTTGCAAACGAGTATTTGCGCAAGCTTATCTGGAACAATGAGGTACGACGCCACACGCGTACATGTACTTTCTCACTGACATGCGTCATTTTTGCGAAGAATCGATTTCCGTGTCGGTAGACACGGAAATCGATTCTGCGCAAAAACGACATAAGTTTGCGTGGCATTTGAATAGTACGAGCGTATTAAGGAGTACTATCCCGCTGTCTTTCTTTCTGATGGCAAAGTTTGATCGAGTGTGTTTGTTCATAATATAAATAGTGCGATAGATCGGGCGAAAACACTATTCAGTGCTGTTTGTAAATATTTTGGCTTGGGATTGTCCTTTGAGCATTGAGTTCGAATTGCTGACTGCGCCCGTCTTTGCTGAGCACGCATGTATGCATACAAGCACACATGTACAGATTCACATGTACGCACGCACACACATACACACGCACATACAATATATTAGTATATGTAAATAAATATAACGATCCCAAGCTGTACGTAACTGTGTTTGGACATTAATGAAATAAATTAAATAAATATAAATGTATATAGCTATTTCCAATAACCTCCAAAGAGAAGCACATTTAATACACATTGTTTTAAAGTCACTCTTTTTATTAAATTTTCAACCACATGGTCTTACATACACATTGTTTTACAGTCACTCTTTTTATTAAATTTTCAACCACATGGTCTTACATACACATTGTTTTAAAGTCACTCTTTTTATTAAATTTTCGACCACATGGTCTTACATACACATTGTTTTAAAGTCACTCTTTTTATTAAATTTTCAACCACATGGTCTTACATACACATTGTTTTAAAGTCACTCTTTTTATTAAATTTTCGACCACATGGTCTTACATACACATTGTTTTAAAGTCACTCTTTTTATTAAATTTTCGACCACATGGTCTTATATACACATTGTTTTAATGTCAGTATTTATATTAAATTTTCGACCACATGGTCTTAAATACACATTGTATTAAAGTCACTCTTTTTATTACACATTGTTTTAAAGTCACTCTTTTTATTAAATTTTCGACCACATGGTCTTACATACACATTGTTTTAAAGTCACTCTTTTTATTAAATTTTCAACCACATGGTCTTACATACACATTGTTTTAAAGTCTCTCTTTTTATTAAAATTTCGACCACATGGTCTTACATACACATTGTTTTAAAGTCACTCTTTTCATTAAATTTTCAACCACATGGTCTTACATACACATTGTTTTAAAGTCACTCTTTTTATTAAATTTTCGACCACATGGTCTTACATACACATTGTTTTAAAGTCACTCTTTTTATTAAATTTTCGACCACATGGTCTTATATACACATTGTTTTAATGTCAGTATTTATATTAAATTTTCGACCACATGGTCTTAAATACACATTGTATTAAAGTCACTCTTTTTATTAAATTTCCGACCACATGGTCGAAAATTTAATAAAAAGAGTGACTTTAAAACAATGTGTATTAAATGTATATAGCATCGCTTCTAGTTGGAGTTGTCTTAACCTATATATACCATTCATACACACCATTCATTTCACAAGACGCAAACAGTCACTTCTGTACTATCTGTATTTAAATACATTTTCTTATGAAATACTAACAGAACGAAGGCACCGACCAGCAAATGCTTAGCTTAAACACACACACGAAATCGTGTACGATAAACAATTGTAAGGGAATATATCTGGACGATATACGTACAATTGATAGTTGCTTGATTTCTACCCAATGACGTAGTTGGTGTCGATAAATCACCATTAACTTGATCAGGGTATTGTGGAATGCGCGAACCTGAACCAATATGCTTACTTACTGTGCAATAAACCGTTTTGTGCCATAATTAATTAGCTATTGAACTTTATATGAAATTGGAGTAGATAATTGGAGTAGAATATGCTTAACGAATTGTCTGACGGAAAGGTATCATATATAATACGCACTTTATGGCGGACGTGCGCTTGGCAGCACGCCTGTGGAACCTCTCTAAACCGGACACACTGGGAGGAGCCCAGGGTGTCCAGTTTAGAGAGGTTTCACTGTCATGCAGACGCAGTAGCACTCCAATATACATACATATAATGCGCACAATATATATACGTGCACTTGTATGGTAAACGAAACGCAAATCTAGCTTCTCAAACCTGATTTTGAGGTACCAATCCGGGCTTGAGGTCATCATACCAGGCTTTGAGCTATCGATGTGCTCTCAACCCCATGTTTGAGGAATTACTGGCTGTTCCACGGTTTGCTGCCGACGAACTTATGGCTATTAAACACATTGATTCTTAAAACTATTTAAATGTAAGTACTTTTTTATCAATAACAAAAAAGTCACCCATCCCCACCAAAAAAGTATACATTTGATGAAATTCCATCAATTATTGATTTTATTGCGAATTATTTTAAATCCGCAATAACATCAATATTCGATGGAATTTCATCAAATTATTTTAATTTTTTTTTTGGGGGGTGGGGGGGGGGGGTGACTTTTGTTATTGATGAACACGTACTTACAATTCAATATTTGATAGTGTGCCAATGGCTTGCCATACACTTGCTAGAACTATACAGTGGAATACCGCTTAGATACATATATACAGTGGACCTCTCTAAACTGCACACCCTGGCGACCACATTGTGTTTAATTCGGATGGGTTTCACCGTCATTTATGTCATTATCGTGTCGGCTTATGATTGAAAATGACAACAAATGTTCATGGAGTGCTTAATTACAATGGAGCCTCTCTAAACCGGACACCATGGGACCTCCCATGGTGTCCGGTTTAGAGAGGTTCCGCTGTAGTTTTATTAGCTAAACTTTTGAGTTTCTATCATGTGTGTTACATGTACATAGAGAATAGTAGGTTAGTGCCGTGAATGGGAAAACATATCTGGCAAGGCTCAGGAAACGGGATGGGCGAGGCTATGCCGAGTCCATCCCGTTTCCGTGCCGCGCCAGATATTTTTTCCCATTCACGGCACTAACCTACTATTCTATTTATCCCGTCAACACCTACAAATGGCTGTAAAATGCAAAAATTGTATTGACTGGATATCAAAAATGTTTCACGGCACCGTGTTTCACGGCACATACGCACTGTGTTGACGGGATAAATACTATTATTCTGACTATTTCCATAGCATAACTTTGAAAAGTATGATATGACGTCCAACAAAATTCACCGGGCTAAAGGCTGCTGAATACTTTACTACAACATTATTATGTACATATAAAAATCATAATACACTAGTGTAATAAATATGCAAATAAGCCTGATACAGGAAACGTTTTAGGTAATGATTACATCTTTAAATTATGATGATGTGCTTATGCACTACATATAATCTAACATTTGTGGTGATTTACTATGTTATTTATTAAACTCGTTGACTGATTTCATAAGAAACTCGTCATAGCCTCGTTTCGTATGAAATCAGCAAACTCGTTTAATAAATACCATTTTAAATCACCGCTAATGTAAGATATATCCTCTATGTGTATTATGGAAACCTCTCTATCTAGTTAACCCTTTCACCCCTACTTATATATCCAACATTGGCTTTTCCACGCTAATCAGGACAGAATGGGATCTTATTTAGAATGAAACGATGACAAATACCGCAGACTCTGGTGAGATGGCTCATTATGAGCTAGCTCATCTGGATATACACTGTGCGTACACGATAGCTTTGTTGTCGGTAGGTTGCAAGGACTAAGGTATACTACTTTCATCAAATTGCCTACAATTTGGTGTGATCTGCAATTGAAGAGATCAGTGGAAAAAGGGGGCTAACTCCCTCACGAAGTTAGCCCCCTTCTTACCCTGACCTCTTCCTGGACGAAGTAATCCGTCTGTGTATGACATGTAGCCTATTTCACCAACATTGCAAAGTATAATAGGATAAATTTATTAATTTTTATTATACTGAATTTATTACATTATCACAGCCATTTTGGCTGTGATAATGTAATAAATTCAGTATAATAATTCTGCATACTTTTAATCATAAAATATATGCAGCGGTTAGTTCTATATGAAATAATGCATTTCAGGAACAATAAATGATTACTCCCTCAAAGTATACTTTGCTAGAAAAGTATACTTTGCAATGTTGGTGAAATCGGCTACTGGTGATGGTAAGGGTAGTGGGTATGACAATGTAAATGTTGCACAATTAAGTCGTCGGTAGTCTATTTTATTTTCGACATTGTACGTTCTTATCGCAACTACGTATATATTAAATTTCATAGATGGATTTGTGATCAATATTTGATCAATATATTATGTATATGCAAATATAGATTTACATACACTTAGCGCACCTGTACGGGTCAGAGGTTATGTATAGGAATGTATGCCCTCGTAAATACTGTTTACTCGCGTATTTATCTACATACTACCTTGTCGCTGTTTCCAAATTTAAAACGTAAGCCAATATTTAATTATGATATCAAGATACTGAGTTCAATGAGTGATATGGTATATATACATTGTATGCGTACCTTATAAGTATCATTCGAGAACATACATCTTTTAAAAGCGCAAGCCTTTCAATGAAATATAATCTCTATCGTTGAGCACAAACCGTTGTAAGGTGTAAATATTGTTTGCGTAATGAAATCTGCATTCTGTTTCAGGATTGGTATTAACAATAAACAAAGATTGCACGAACAGTACAAGACGGGTATCGCGAGATCCAATATAATCGGCGAACGCAACTGTAGGTAGTATATTGTTAGTCCGTTATTTGCGCCTGTGTAGTTGTGTAAGGCCAAACAAAACATAATTGTTTGTTTCCGTTAACACCTGGAAACAAAATAGGGTAGGTAGGTAGGCGAAACATTTTTTTTCTCAAATTTTCTGAATTCGTTGTTGTCGTCTGCTGGAAATGTTTTATTTTCAATATTTCTCGACAAAAACTTGGTTTTGACAGCACATGAGAATCGTCTCCAGTGGAGACGATTCTCATGTGCTGTCAAAACCAGTTTTTTGTTAAGAATAAAAGCAAAAATGAAAAACAGCAGACGGCAATTTCCGTCAACAGCGTAGGAAGGGTTAACCCACTATGGTTAGTGAAAATATACTGTTTTTATCCAAAGAAATTACCGATATGACGAAAAAAAGTGTAGGGTCGGCGGGAGAAAATAAGGTCGGTCGGGTTAGTGGAAACAAACTATTTTTTTAACGCCTAACGTACTGTGTCAGGATTGTTGCAGTTCATAGCACAAACGCCTCCGAGCACAGGCTTGCAAATACAATGCATTTAATTATTAATTATGCACTTTTGCCAAAATGACAGTCGTTCTCAACCACTACCAAACATAGGGATGATACTAATAACATCATTGGAAACACGCATTGTGGCATTTTATACAACCACCATACCGCACTAACGTTGACTGTGGTGAGATTAAAGGGGCCAGTGGAATAAGGGGCTAACTCCATTTGAAAGTTAGCCCCCTTATTCCATTGATAACTTCAATTGTGACAAATTAAATGTGACAACTACGACCATTTACAACATTTACAGTGTATACTAACACCAACTATCTTTCGTAGATGTTACTAAAGACTGTGAAATATTTTCTTGGAGTGTCTTGTTAGTTCATTGGCTGGACATATTGTTTTCTCATTTCTGCGTCAACATTCGTCAAGAACATTGAAATAAACATTTCAATGTTCTAAACATTCTAAACATGACACACATACAATTGCAGACAGTTTTAACTCTCACAACTACATAGTATATTCAATACAGGTTTTCATTCAGTTCCTACTTAAGGTGGATTACAAGTCATTCATACTTTAAGTCTGTATATGAGTATTCGTCTACATATGTGCACCCATCGTCTCGAAATAGTCAACTTGCACCGACGTTTCTATGGTACACATCAGGCGCGGATCCAGGATTTCGGGTTAGGGGGGGGGGGGGCGTAACTATTTTGCAATACTTGACTATATTATCGAACGAGCTCGTTCGATAATATAGTCAAGTATTGCAAAATAGTCGAGATAGCGCTAGGGGGGGTCCGGGGGTATTCCCACCCGGAAAATTTTGCAAATCTACATGGCATTTCCTGCGGTTCCACCTGGCGCATTTTGGAGCGCAAAAATATTGACACTGTGACAGTATGTTTAGACATGATTTTTGATTGAAAACGTTTAAATTTTGAAACAATAAGAAAACGACCGAAAAATGCATGGAAAACATGGCACTTGGCATGAAACGTGCCTTGTAACTTGTAAAAAATCTTTACTCGGCGAATTTTAGGGGGGGGGGGAGGGGGCGTGCGCCGGGTCTCCCCCCCCTGAATCCGCCCATGCACACGATTGGCAATGTCATTTAGACTGCGACTGAAAACTCGTTACTGAATGTACAGCTAGGTAGTTCCAGTGCACAGCTGACTCTGCAATCGACAAACTGCAAACTAATATTTTCTGTTTCGGTACTTGCAATTTACAATGGGAATGAAGAGCTGGGTACTTGCAATTTACAATGTGAATGTAGAGCTGGGTACTTGACAATTTACAATGTGAATGTAGAGTTGGGTACTTGCAATTTACAATGTGAATGTAGAGCTGGGTACTTGCAATTTACAATGTGAATGTAGAGTTGGGTACTTGAATGTACAGCTGGCTCTGCAATCGACATTCAAACATGTATTTTTCCGTTCAATCTTAATGTAGAGCCGACATTGACATTCAAGCATGTATTTTCGGTTGAATCAGAATGCAGAGCCGGGTATTTCCAATGTACAGCTAGCTCTGCAATCGACATTCAAACTCGTATTTTCTGTTAAATGTGAATGCAAAGCTGCGTACATGTACTACCAATGTACAGCTGGTTCTGCAATCTATATTCAAACTCGTCGTTTCTGTTTAATGTGAATGTAGAGCTAGGTACTTCCAAATGTATAGCTGGCTCTGTAATCGACATTCAAACAGTAGAGATGTGTATTTCCAATGTTTGAATGTCGATTGCAGAGCCAGCTGTACATTGGAAGTACCCAGCTATACATTCATATTGACCGGAAAATACATGTTTTAATATCGATTGCAGGGCCAGCAATGCATTGGAAGTAGCCAGCTGTTCATTCAAGTTGTCTACAAGTTAACTTTGCTGCTTTACTCGACATTCGATTTGAATGCTGATTTGCGATCTGCGATTGCCGTGCTAACTGCGTACAGCCGTATATATGTGGATATATGCACGACTTCCGTAGAGTGCAATATCGTCGCGCAGCGGACGAGTGGCATATATCCACATACATATATATACCAACTAACATTTTTATTACTACGTAAATCACTCACAATTTATATGCATCTCGAAAAATATACAAACTATAAATGAAGTAAACATATTACTAATGGCATAGAAGGAACTACATGTATTTTACGAGATGAAACGTAGTTCCGGCACTCACCTATATGAAGTCGAGGGACGTCAACATGGGAAAAATATTGACAGCTTCGTTATATTGTGTTTTAATGGGAAACAAACGTACGTATATAATAAGGAAACATATTGACGGCTTGCGTTCCATTGTGTTTTAATGGGAAACGAAAATACGTCTATAATAATGTAAGGTACACTAGTAAGGTACACGTGTAGTTGTTATAAGTTGTCACTAATTATACTGGCTTCGACGATACGTCAGTGATTCTCACGAGAAAGGAATGTCCTTACTCATTTGTTGTCGTAGATAAGACACCGATTGTAAACACCGTCGTCTAATTAGTTTATTATCGCCTCATGATTCACCAATACCAGTAGCCGATTTCATCAAAATTGCAAAGTATACTTATCTAGCAAAGTATACTTTGATGGGATAATCATTGATTTTTCCGAAATGCATTATTTCATACAGAACTAATGATTGCATATATTTGATGATTAAAACTATGCAGACTTATTATACTGAATTTATTACATTATCACAGCCAAAATAGCTGTGATAATGTAATAAATTAAGTACAATGTATAATAAAAATTAAAAAAATTATCCTAAAACTGAAAATTTCTCCCTCAAAGTATACTTTGCTAGGAAAGTATACTTTGCAATGTTGGTGAAATAGGCTACTGGTACTTGCACGATGACTTGTGAAGCAAGTTAGCAACGGCCATCATTTGTTGTAAGCAATACCGAGTTATTTAAAATAATAATAAAAAATGTTATTTTGCCCATCGTCTAGCATACAAAGTTATCCGATACACAACTGCCAGCGTTAATCTTGCTCAGATTATCAACGTTTCTAACTTACACTGACTTTATTTATTCATTTTACAACGATTACAAACAAGCGTGAGAGCAATTATACAAATGCTTTCGTTGGCACAGATGAAGGCGAAAGGGCGGTCATTAATTTCGGAAGAAACAGGAGTACCCGGAGGAAGCCCACTTATCCGATATGGCGACCATTATACCACCTCACATACCGCCCCGACCGAGGATCGAACCCGGGGTCGCATTGGTGAGAAGCGCGCTCGTTACAGTTTGCGCTAATCGGACAACCTACATGGTAATGACAACCAATTATCAAGCAGTTTGATTGTCTCACGTATTTGGAATAAAGAAATTGACAAATATTGACAATATTAGCACAGGTGTTAGTGTAATAATCTTTCCGCAATAATACAATAAAATATGTTCAACAATTCTGCAAAAACCAGGAACCCACTTTTCCAACGTTTCGGCACAAGGCCTTTATCAAGGAATTAGTTTCTACTGAACGCTAAGTGGCATCCATTTTAGATTTCATAATGTTTATGTGTATTCATAACGTCATTACGTGCAATGACGTAACGACGTCACGACGTTATGAATAAACATTTCGAACTCTAAAATGGATGCCACTCAGCGTTCAGTAGAAACTAATTCCTTGATAAAGGCCTTGTGCCGAAACGTCGGAAAAGTGGGTTCCTGGTTTTTGCGGTAGTGTAAAATCAAGTGTATCAGGCTCGGCTCAGACACGGTCGGAATTCCTCGGCAAGCCTCGGATCTCTTACGCGTTTCCAAGCTTCGCCTGGTTAACCTGATAACAGTGACAAGCCTGGTATTCCCCATATACAGAAGGGAATGACATGCCATTGCTATCCTAGGATTCCGTATTTATGGCTGTGACTGAATAAATGGGGCCTATGGAATTTGTGACCAGTGTAGCTCCTGAACAAATAGCACACTCCCGTAGCCTGATACTAATCTATATTGCTTGTTAGAAGCGTAACGGTGGTTTATTGATGAAACAGCGAACAGTGCAGATCCTAATCAGACTGTGCGGATGCACAGTCTGATCAGGATCTACACTGGTCGTAAGACCCATAAGCCTATCTCCAGCCACATTTATGAACATCATATTACATGATATATTATTGCTCAATCATACGTTTCTGTGATAGTTTAGGATATCAATTGACTATGCATTAAGTGAATTTTATATATATATATATATATATATATATATCAAATTCATACTTCTGTTTCGCATAAATTCTCATATCTCAAATTCCAAATGTCCATGAAGATTCCCCCATTATTTAAATTCATTGATCTTTCACGAGTGTATATTTCGGTTATTATATCATTATACTCATTTCCTTCAAGGTTGTGTCTATTAATGTCATTGCCACAAGGCGACATTCCGGACGACTTGTGAGTATTATACACTGGCAGTACTAGATACACACATACACGTATTGTGTTGTTTAAATGTACCTACATGTACTTCTAAGTTAATTAACACAGCCAGTTATTTGAGTGACCTTAACATATTCGACTGAACTGTTAACACGAAGGTGTCATGTTTATAAACGTTACACCAACAACTATAACAAGTACACTGTACGTTATACGTCCAGGGGCCCGTTTAACTAAACTTCGTACGATTAAAATGTTCGTAAGTGCAGATTTAGAATAGTCTGTAAAGTAAATTGATTGGTTTACATTTATTGAGCATAGGCTGCATATGCAGCCTATGCTCAATACATGTAAATATAATACTTGTTTACAAGAACACATTGTTAATGTGAAATTTACAGACTATCATCAGTTTGCACATACGAACATTTTAGTCGTACGAAGTTTAGTGAAACGGCCCCCTGCTTTATCATTCGCACGTAGAACATGGCACCCCAACCGCTTGTCTATAAAATGACTGACAAACGCGCTTCTGAGAACCCTTCAAATAGAACGGCAAACTCTTCGGCATTTGATTCTGGAAATTAGGGCAACATTATGGTTGATGCAATTGAAACATCTCAAAATTATGCTATCCATAATGTGTATCCGTTAAGTTTCTTGTTTTATCCGCAATGCTTGTTGTTGAGACTTCTCTGTTCTGTCTTGATTTACTGCAGCTATTGCATGCTATGGTACTCTGTGTGTTGAGTTGCTTGGAGGACCGTACTCTACTAGTCGTGGGGAGAGAACTGTTATACTGTATTGCAGGACGGGGAGGTAATCTTTATACCTTATAGCATGATGGATATTTTATTGATGGAGTGGTGAACAGTGTTGATCCTGATCAGACTGTGCGGATGCACAGGTTGATCTGGATTTACACTTGTCGCAAAATGTTTCCTGTCACATCCACATATTTCCTTAGCATTACTAAGATTTACAAAAAAATGAGCTTACACGAGTTGTATCTTAATACGATATTTATTAAACGAGTTTACTAATTCATGCAAAACGAGCTGTGACGAGTTTCATATGAAATCAGTCACATATTGAATCAACAGAAATTATCTTTATTGCATAAACACATAATTGCACATTGAAACTTACATAACTATGTATTACGCTAGTGTAATATGATTGTAATACAACGTGGTATTAAACTGTGAAATACCATTTCATGAAATAAATGTACATAATGAATTTCACCAAACTTCAAAAAATACTTATCTAGTTAAGTATACTTTGAGGGAGTAATCATTTATTTCCCCGAAATGCATTATTTCATATAGAACTAACGACTGCATATATGTGATGATTAAAAGTATGCAGAATTATTATATTTAATTTATTACATTATCAATGGCTGTGATAATGTAATAAATTCAGTAAAATAAAACTTGATAAATTTATCCTTAAATTGAAAATTTCTCCCTGAAAGTGCACTTAGCAAGTTAAGTATACTTTGAAATTGTGGTGAAATCGGCGACAAATGAAGCTACGACCTCATAATTATATACTACTGCATTATCCGTGACATTTCACACCATATCTATTTTTGAAGATTATAATTAAAGGGAATGTATACGTTGTACTGGATATTCATGAATTTTCCTCTCGGCCTAAATAGGTTTAAATGGACAGAGAAATGGTGGAACGGATCACTATAATAAAAGCGACGAGGGCGGGGTGGGAAAAGGTCTCGATCTAAAGTTGCATGGTCCAGTACACAATTCCAATGCCTGGCCCGAAATACGTACCGAAGTCACACGGAAAAGAAGATTTGCTATAAAAGCATAATCAGTACCCTATTAAAATTATCGTCATTTTAATAAAGTGGCGATATAAAACCTGACAAACTGCGTTTTGAGTCTCACAATATCTACATTGAACAATTGGTATTGACAAGCTACTCCATCGAGACAAAACCGCCTCAAAGGCTGTTTATGCCTTTAGATTAAAGCGTATTTTTACCAATACCGATCATCAAATACTGTTCCTTTTTATTATAAGAACACCAGTCTATTGTATTATGTACTCACGATCTGCTCAAAACAATATATTAATTCAACAGCCTTTTACAAACATTTGAAATCAAAATACAAGTTCTCATACTACTTGCCAAGTTTCTCACAAATAGAGCGCAATATTAAACCATATAACGGTGAATATACGACTGCATAGTCACGGGTCAACGAAATCATATTAATACCTGAATGAGATAGATAAATAATGTAAACAATGCATATTACGCTCTGAAAATATGCCATGCAGGCACCGACACGATTCCACGTTCGCCATTACGATATATGCAAATTACCCAAGTTCAGTCCCAGTTGATTGGATATTGATAAAACGTCACGGGCACATGCAAATTTTTCCCGCGTCTCTAGACACGATTGGTAGAGTTTTATAAGCGGTAGATTCAACATGTTCGAACCTGCTGCATTGCGCAGGTAATGAATCGTAGTAAAATCGAGTTCACATGATTTGCCGACTTGATCGATCGATTTGTAAACCCGAGCGATATGTGACTGGTGGAATTCTGCCCATGGTCTTTGCGACCTGTGCAGACCCAGATTAGACTGCTCATCAGCACAGTCTGATCAGGGTCTGCACTGTTCGCCAGTGAAATACGCTTCATTCAGTCCATCTAACAAATTATATATATAGTTATTTAACCATCATACTACAGTTTATAACTATTTAATCATTACGCTACTATATACAGGATTGGACAAACTGACTGAACTAGACTGGTCACAACAACTATAATTCCACATTTCTCCTCCCAAAGCTATATATAAGTGTGTACGTATAGGGCGTTTTCGTCTTTGCGGCTGACGAATAAATGCAGCCATGATCAATTGTTTAATTAACCAAATCCGGGTAGATCGACGGGAAATACATTGTTAGTTGGTCGGAAGCAAATGGGTATCGTCACGATAACTCTGAACCGCCTGCACTATATTCTCTCACGGAATTAACTTCGTCAATAAAATACCGTCAGTGGCAAACGGCATTCCGGCTTTATTGGAATTACAATTGTAGTAATATAAAGCCCCATACATAGGATATCGCAAATATTAGAACTGGATGTCCCCAGGGTGTCCGCTTTAGAGATGTTCCACTGTAAAACAGCCAAAACTCAGCACTCCAAGAGATGAACGTGTGCTTTGAGAACAGGAACACACATTAACGTAATATATACCTCTAAACTGCACCCACCGTAATTAAGAATACACATATTTCTGTGGGTCCGGTTTAGAGAGGTTCTACTGTACGACTAATCATAGAACCCCCTTTTCTCAGGGACGACATAAATGTAGCATTATTAGAATAATTGGTTGATTATTAATAAATGAGACGTGCCATGACAAACACTTAAATATTGCTTTCGTTACCCAGTTCTGTTTTTATTGCTGATACGAGCTATACCATTTGTGGCTGTGACTGCAGAAATGCGGCTTATGGGATTTTGACAAGTGGAACTCATATAACCTGATAACGATCTATATTTGTTGTTAGAAGCACGACGAGTGTTTTATGTACGGAATAGCGAACATTTCAGATCCTGATCAGACTGTGCGGATGCACGGGCTGATCTGGGTCTACACTGGTCGCAAAGCCCATAAGCCCCATTTCTCCAGTCACAGCCACGTGTAAAGAATACATAATTGATTATACATGTATATACATGTACATGTATATATATATATATATCGTCGGTTGTCCATTTTATTGTAGGCATTGACTTTATGGTGGTGTTTAAAGGGTTGAAACGTATATATATATAACCCTTTAAACACCACCATAAAGTCAATGCCTAAAATAAAATGGACAACCGACGACTTAATCTGTGACACTGACTTTGGTAAACCCGCTGCCCTCACCGCCATCTGTAGCCGATTTCATCAACATTGCAAAGTATACTTTGAGGGAGTAATCATTTATTTTTCGAGAAATGCATTATGTCATATAGAACTAGCCACTGCATATATGTGATGATTAAAACTATGCAGAATTATTATACTGAATTTATTACATGATCACAGCCAAAATGGCTGTGATAATGTAATAAATTCAGTATAATAAAAATAAAACATTATCCTAAAATTGAAAATTTCTCCCTCAAATTATACTTTGTCAGATAAGTATACTTTACAATGTTGTTGAAATAGGCTACTGGTCATACATAGGAGGGTTATTTCGTCCATGAATGTAACTGAAGGAGTGAGTGGAAGAAAGAAGGGGGCTAACTCCATGATGGTTTCTTCATCCACTAACCTCTTCAATTGCCAATTACATAAATTGTAACGAGCCATCTCATCAGGATCTGTAGACTGTAGTGTTGGTAGGTATTATTTTATGATTTTGGAAAACTATCGTTTTTTATTAATGGGATATTCAACATCAAAGTGAAACGGATCACGTTATTTGCGACCAGTATAGTCCCAGATCAATGAAACATCTGCCATGCTCCAAAACAGCAGCAGCAGCATCAGCAGCAGCAGCAGCAGAAGCAGAAGCAGAAGCAGCAGCAGCAGCAGCAGCAGCAGCAGAAGCAGAAGCAGAAGCAGAAGCAGAAGCAGAAGCAGAAGCAGAAGCAGAAGCAGAAGCAGAAGCAGAAGCAGAAGCAGAAGCAGAAGCAGCAAGCAGCAGCAGCAGCAGCAGCAGCAGCAGAAGCAGAAGCAGAAGCAGCAGCAGCAGCAGCAGCAGCAGCAGCAGAAGCAGAAGCAGAAGCAGAAGCAGAAGCAGCAGCAGCAGCAGAAGCAGAAGCAGAAGCAGAAGCAGAAGCAGAAGCAGCAGCAGCAGCAGAAGCAGAAGCAGAAGCAGCAGCAGCAGCAGCAGCAGAAGCAGAAGCAGAAGCAGAAGCAGAAGCAGAAGCAGAAGCAGAAGCAGAAGCAGAAGCAGTGTTCATCAACATCATCATCATCCCCACGACGACGACGACGACGACGACGACGACGACGACGACCACCACCACCACCACCACCAGCAATACCATCAAAAACGTTATGTAGCATTACATGTATCATATTGCGATAGCAGATCAGGAGCTAGACTGACCACGAATACTATAAGCCCCATTTGTCAAGTCACAGCAACACATTTTGCTGTAACTTCAGAATTCAGATTTATGGGCTTTGCAACCAGTGTAGATCCAGATCAGATTTATGGGCTTTGCAACCAGTGTAGATCAAGATCGCATCCGCACAGTTTACCCAGGGTCTGCTCTGTTTGCCATGCTTCTAATAAGCAATATAACTATCAGGCTACATGAGTGTGCTATTTCACCAGGAGCCACACTTTTCACAAATGCCATAAGCGTCATTTATTTCCAGTCATAACCACTTAAACATGTATGTATATGTAGGGGTGAAAGGTTGATACAGAGTTTTAATGCCGAATCGGCATATTCTGGCTTGGAAACTTGATTTGAAGGCTCTATGTGATAACAAATGAAGGAATCAACAGATGGACACTCTGGACGATCACACATTCTTTACTTGGAAGAATATTTGACTAACAGAATATGATCGGTAGTATAAATCGAAGGTCGGGTCGGGTTGCCCGTACCACATCGTTTTAAGGCGCAACGGCAATGTTGAAATACATGATTGCTGTACGGTAGACATTTAATTAGCTTAATCAGATGTAACGTAAAACTTACCTGTCACGATATGTGGTTGTGACTGGAGAAATGGGGCTTATGGCATTTGTGTTTAGTAAAATTCTGACCAGTTAGCAGCTGTTTATAAAATGTATGGCAGTTAAATTACATGCCCTGATAACAAAATGATTCGATGTTTAAATCTCAATACGCCCATTTGTGTCGTTATATGACATAATTATATGTGGCTGTGACTGCAGAAATGGGGCTTATGAGATTTGTGGCCAGTGTGGCTCCTGATCAAATAGCACGCTACTGTAGGCTGAAAACAATATTTTTGCTTGTTAGAAGCATGACGAATGTTTCATTGATGAAATCGCGAGCCGTGCAGAACCTGATCAGACTGTGCGGACGCACAAGCTGATTAGGATCTACACTGGTCGCAAAACCGAATAAGCCCCATTTCTCTGGCCACCATCATATATCCTGAATTATCTGTAAGTATCTGTTCAAATAGTACATGCTACCAGTATATACGATTGGTCGTGAATTACACTCACCCTTCAATAATTGGTCACTACACACTCGTCACGATAACTGTAATGTTTCTTAATATTGTGATATGTATGCATTGATTTTCAACAATTGTTTAACTTTTCAGTATACTTTATATTGCAATAAACGCGTCATCGTTTTATATGTCTTTGTATATATATTGTCTCTCATAATTCTATTCAGAATGACAATTGTAGTGTATTCAGTGTAAATATGTCACGTAATGTCTACAATTGGTGAGACGTAAATAAACGATTTATCTATCTTATCTTATCTATGTTAGATCAGTATGTGCATCCGACCATCCGTGCAGTTTGATCATGGTCTCATATCGATCGCTATTGAGTTTGAGAAACACTCTAAATTTTCTTTAGAACAAGTTAGGTCCGTATATAGTAGATCTTATTATATACGTACTTTCGTTTTCCATTGACACACAATGCAACGCAAGACGTCAGTATCTTTCCATATTGACGTCTCGTGAGTTCATATTGGTCAGTGCCGGAACTACGCTTCACATCGCAAAATAGTTCATTCTAAATCACCACTAATTTTTATATTGTATTTCTATTTTGTATATTGTTTGAAGCGCATATGCATTGCGAATGATGCACGTATATAATAAAAAGGTTAGTTGATTTATATGTGGATGTATGCCACTCGTTCCGCCGCGCAACGATATTGCGCAATATCGCACGCTGCGGAACTCGTGCATATATCCACACAAATCAAATAACCTATAAATATGTGTCTGCTGGCTGATCATGACCTCTGAAATATACTAGTAATTATAATACTATTATAGTAGTATGTTTTATTGAAACACTTTTAAGCCATATGGCCCATGAAGTAGTTCTACATACATTTTCAACAAGTACATGTGACAAAGATACCAGACATTATTTAGACAACCGACAATCGTACTACCTGCATATGGACACCCGACTGGCAGTATGTAGTGGTGCGGCATAGCCGACCATACTATTCTCAGGTCATTCTGCGCAGCCGCGTAGTCTGATCACAGCATATGATGTTCGTCAGCCATTCGTTGCATGTCCTGCGACACTAAACAATGCATGGTTATATAGTTTTATATTACAAATATAAAAAATATATTGTAAACGTTGCGACATATGCGAATAGCTATTTGTCCGCCGGTGATTCATATGTAACAATAGTGTCTACCAATTATACATTCTTTACAATTTACACACATGTATATAGGAAATAAACCAGTAATCCTTTTTTGTCGTGAAGGACCACGTGGTATCGTGATAAGCAATCAAGTCCTTGGATTCCTGGGAGTTGTCACGTCACGAAAACGTACCGATCACGGTGATCATCACTGAATACGACCGATTCGAATTGAGTACGCCCGGGAGGTTTCGTGCCTATAACCGTGTATGAACAATTTCCGTATCTGATTTTGAAAATTAACCATATCTTGTGGAAACGATGTCAGAAGTTGGCGAAAATATCAGAGCAGATGCGGAATATTCCGCATCTGCTCTGATATTGTCGCCAACTTTCGACATAATTTGTGGAAGATATCTTGAATATTGGAAATCAGTTTTCCGTATGGTAAACATACGTCATGACATTGTATTCTCAAGAAGCGTACTAATTGGTCGTATTAGACTTTGGAATTAGATGTATAGCAGATTGATCTGCATGTTGTTTACGTCGGTTTGTGCAAGGCTAAGTATATTATAAATAAGCTTATATAAATTCATTCAATATAACTTACATCCATATTTCCATTATTGATAGAAACGCTGGCAGACCGAGGATTAACGACATAATATATATAACCACAGACCGATTCCACATTCCAAATTCATAATGATTAAATGTAAATATTAATTATAATATCGCTTCCAATTTAAGATTCGTTAAAGGATTTACTACGAGTACATGTAGTACTACGTGTCATATGCAAATCCAATAATTGTTTACAAGAAAACATTGTTAATGTGAAATGTACAGACTATTATAATGTTGCACTTACGAACATTTTAGTTGTACGAAGTTTAGTGAAATGGGCCCCAGGTACATGTGATACCTATTGATGGAAACACTTTATATAATGATATGCTAGTCATATCGGACCATGCCACAAATGAATTGGTGCAATACAAAATTAGTCCATGCCATTGTTTTTCTCTGTTAAACGTCCACCTGGATAGCCAAAACCTACTTACATATCCGGTAAAAACAAACAAGGCTTTGAAAAAAACACGAATGTAAATTTATGTTAAAAACTTCCTCAACCCTTTGCAGTGTGCAAAGGGTTGAGGAAGTGTTTAACATTAATTTAAATTGCAGCTAAATAATAAGAAAACACTCTTATTAAGCTTATTAAGTGTACATTCATGAACGGATTGAAACCTTAGACAAGTTCAAAATCAATTTTCATATTACTTCACCAATAAATAGTGTAAAATAGCATACACAGTTTGTATTCTCATAGAACCACTCTCAGAACCTACCCGCAGGCGGACGCTTAACAGAGGAAGATCTTGCTATTGTCTTAGTATTTATTCTAATAGTCGTGTCCAACGATTATCAACGATCTCGCGACTTTATCTTGTAATTTTAAATTTAAGCTAATATAATATCGAATGGTGTTTACATAAATCAAACAATTTATATTCGTAAATTGTCTCAAGACTGTTCTAAACAAATACCACTTACATAGTGAAGTCTACTGCTATACAACGTGTCATGCCTCGCCCCGTCTGACATATAGAGGTCAATGACCTATCAAACGTATATAGTACCTTGGCCATTTATTTAGCTATACAGATATATGGCCATTATTGTTAGGCCCGCATGTATTATAAATTATTTCCACACAATTTATGTCAATTTTATTGGCCCGTCTCATACACAGGTTGAAGTAACGGACCAAAGTTCATAAATACATTAAATATACATAGAAGCATCAATAAGTGGAAACAACATAAGTATCAAAACAATGTTCACTTCCTATTATAACACAATGTTACCTTATTTTTCTCTCTCTCTTATTGGTGCTTTTATGTATATTTAATGTATGTATATACATTGGTACGTTTCTTCAACCTGTGGTCGAATACAGTGTGGCCAAATACAGTGAAACCTCTCTAAAGTTCCACAGGGTGTCTGGTTTAGAGAGGTTCCACTGTAAATCAAGTTTTTGATCACGCTGTGACACCGTTTAGTGCTTTGCAATCACGAACACACGTTATAACTAGAGCGACATTCCATTAAAAAAACATTCAAATAAATATTCAGATTGTTCTAAGTGTCCGATGTAGAGTGGTCTCACTGTACAGTGAAACGTACGGTCATATTCATGATTGCAAAGACCAGGGGGCCGTTTTACTAAACTTCGTACTACTAAAATGTTCGTAAGTGCAAAATTATGATTTACATTTATTGAGCATAGGTTGCATATGCAGTCTATGCTCAATAAATGTAAATCCATCAATTGAAATTTCCAGACGATCCTAAGTTTGCACTTATGAATATTTAAGTCGTACGAAGTTTAGTGAATTGGCCCAGTTACAAATGTATCTGTCATTGACACGAACTATTGACGACACTTTCTGTACATGTATGCATTTTCATAAATTTTCATCTCAATCGGGGATCATAGCTAGTTATCTCCCGTTGAATTTATTTATAGCAATCCTGTTTGGGGCCTTATTGCTTGATAATTCCAGCACACAAATATTTACACAATTCCCTAACATTTGATTGGCCCGTAGCAAGTCTCTGTCCAAAATTTATATCCCAGTAAACTCCCACGCCGAATTACTTTTTGCAACCGCGAGGCGCAGTTGAAATAATTCTTAAGAAAACGGAAAATAAACACATTTTCTTGATGAATTTATTTCAAATGCTGGAATTATAAGGAATTAATGGCATTTTTGTTGAAGACTTTTCCAAGTTTATACCCCGATAAATTCCACAAAAAGGCCATTCATTCCCATATAAAAAGAGCTATTGTAGAATTCTATGAAATGAAAATGAGCAAGTATTGTGATTTCGACTAGTGTAGACTCAGATCATACTACACATCTACGCAATCTGATATTGGGCTACATTATTTGCCAAATTCATATTTTAACACGTAATTAATGTTATTGCAAACAGTGTAGACTCAGATCAGACTGCACATCTACGCAATCTATATTGGGCTACATTATTTGCCAAATTCATATTTTAACACGTAATTAATGTTATTGCAAACAGTGTAGACTCAGATCAGACTGCACATAACTACGCAATCTGATATTGGGCTACACTATTTGCCAAATTCATATTTTAACACGTAATTAATGTTATTGCAAACAGTGTAGACTCAGATCAGACTGCACATCTACGCAATCTGATATTGGGCTACACTATTTGCCAAATTCATATTTTAACACGTAATTAATGTTATTGCAAACAGTGTAGACTCAGATCAGACTGCACATCTACGCAATCTGATATTGGGCTACACTATTTGCCAAATTCATATTTTAACACGTAATTAATGTTATTGCAAACAGTGTAGACTCAGATCAGACTGCACATCTACGCAATCTGATATTGGGCTACACTATTTGCCAAATTCATATTTTAACACGTAATTAATGTTATTGCAAACAGTGTAGACTCAGATCAGACTGCACATGTGATCTGGGTCTACTACGTCCGCAACAACTTTGTTGTGCTTTTCAGTAAGAAATAAACGCTGAAATATAGCGTATGATCTTTATAAATAGATTTGCAAAGGGAAATAACTGACTACGATTCCTCAGAACAGACACGGTTCAACAAGCTAAATCGAGGTTATGATGATCATATGATCATAGTATCGTTTAAGCGATACTAGCAATATAGTACGAGTATTCAATTGTTCTTTATGTGTGTATCAAATTAACAGATCTAGATCAGGTCTCGTAGATCTGCTGACAAACCTGACTTGTGTCTCATTTGATCAGTGCAGTTCCCAATCAAACGAACACTCAGTCTGCCTTATACGAATCCGGTGGTTCATTGGAAGCGAGCTGGATTAATGAATAGTGTAGACTCAAAATATGTATGCATCTAGATGACTACTGATCTGGCTCTACTTTGTTTGCAAATACCAAAGGGCGGAATGTTGGTAGACCGTAGCCCAATTATTTGAGTTAGTTAGTTAGTTAACAGCTCGTTTGGTCGATATTCAATAAAGCGACAAGGTGTCGTTTTAACAATAGCACAACTCCCAACAATATATCTATATTAAATGCTTATTTATTAAGATATATTTGCGGATCAAATTACCAAGATTTCAACAAAGAAATAATAAGTGTAAAAAGACGTCTTTGTACAATGTACATAATTGTATAACAATGGGTCATAGTCATTAGTCGATGGTCGATTTAGCAGGCTTAATTTATGGACGTGATATTTCCCAATTTGTTAGTTTGAAATATGGTTTTGCATAGTGTAAGAGTGGCCAACTACTGTCTGTTTCACGAAACCTGCCCAAATGTTACGGCCATATAAACAATGCAAAAACAGTATTTCTTTTCGATAATTTTTAAATTTTATCACAACTTAAAAATGAGGCTTCTTTTCATTTCGTAAAATTTGGTGAAATATTGATTTTATTACGAAAAATTGATTTGTATATGGGAATTTAGCATGGGGGAAAAAGGATGTGGAGGTGCTGTGGGAGGAGTCAAAAAACGAAATTATTTGGAAATTAACTCCGAAACCTGGCTATATAACTTGGAAATGATCTAACTAAGAAAACAAAAGTTAAATTTTGAAAATCAGTCCAGTATTTCTGAAATTCTAAAAATGTCCCCATGTTAAATCCCCATACACATCTTCACTCAATGTTTGACCAAATTTCACAAAATAAAAAGAAGGCACATTCTTAAATTTTCCTTTAATTTAATATTATCGAAAAACATATTGTTTTTAAATTGTTTATATAGCCGTAAAAGTTGGGCAGGTTTCGTGAAACAGACAGTAATTTATCGGTTTGTGAGCGGGAAAAGTATATAAATAGTTGAACATAAAAACAAAAATATCATGGCCGTATACAATAATTTGAATATTTGGACAATTTCTTTTTGCTATTTACTATATTTCTGTTCGAAAGTATATGCTGTTGCCAAACATTATCAAATGAGATATAGCTTTTATGGAGAAACAAAGAAATAATCAAACTTTTTAAGAAAACGTTTTATATCAACATACTTCAACACGCATATCCAGTAGTGGATTTCACCAAACATTCTAAATGTTCTTATGTAGCTAAGTAAACTTTGAGGGAGCAATTCGACGTTCGAGTTACAAACTTCGAGTTTAGGGTAAGAATTCTCGAGTTTTGAGTCAGAATTCTCGAATTCCAATCATCGAGTTTTATAATTCTGATTCGAAATCGAAATCTTCAACTCGAAATGTCAATCAAAATTCTAGAATTCTGACTCGGAACTGGAAAAGTCAACTCGAAACTTGATACGCGATAAAAAGTAACACGCATATACAGTAACGGTAATTATGAGTAACGTGGACTTGAGTAAGCAATTCGTCAACAATCACGATTTGGGCGCAACTGTGTACAAACGCAATAAGAATGAATGCAATTGTATCGTTATCGTAAAACATGGGCGGAGGTTTGGAGCACAATGAAGCGAATTGCGATTGATACCGTACGGGGTATTGTTGTATAATGATTAATGTTCATTCATTACCTATCATGTGTATATTTATATTATTGTATTCATAGTTACATGTATCATGACGAGGAACTGTATTCGGTTTAAGTGTATACACAATTCTTCTTCTTCTTCTATAATGAAACCTCTCTAAACCGAACACTTAGGACAACCTGAGTATTTCACTTGAATGGTTTTCACAGGAATATCGCTCTAGTTATGACGTGTGTTCGTGATTGCTAAACATTAAAGCCCCTATATGGCTCAAGTTGCCGAATTTGGCTTCCTATTGGGTTTTCCCACACATAAATCCAACAGGTTTCTATTTACACACACTTTGAAACTATTTGCATTCATTTTGGTACAAAAATGAGTTTGTAGTCGATGAAAATATCAATGTTTGTTGATAAACAAACAGCAGGTGCGTGTTTCAAAGCCCGATGGATTTTCCGATAGACGCTCGGGTCAACTCCTCAACTGCCCGATTCGCGGCCGATGAATTCCGATAGCCAGAGTTTATCGACACGCTTCCGAGCCGAAGCCGTTGGGTTACGGAAATGAAATTGTCAATATTGACATTTTGCACTGAGTGGTACACAAAACAAGTTTTTGTTGTCTTCACATTGCGATTAAGATGTAAATCTCAAGACTTGAGATGTATCTATTAGGCAGTATATGTTAGTTTTGTGTACTAAATCAGTTGCCAAACATGTTTTTGTGTTTGAAAAAATCGGAAAATTGTAATACTGAGCCATTCAGGGCCTTTAAACGGTGTCACAGCGTGATCACAAACTTGATTTACATTGGAACCTCTCTAAACCGGATACCCTGGGGGAACTCCCAGGGTGTCCGGTTTAGAGAGGTTTCACTGTGTATTGTGTATTGGCACAATGAAATTGTTCTGTTACAACATTGGACACAGTTGTGGGTGTCGGCTGAGATAAGGTTCATGACGACATTTTCATGACGATACATGTACATATTGTAAAGGAGGTGGAGGAGCTGGGTAAGGAGTACAAATAAACCCGCACAATTTGGAAATAGGCTCCGAAACATGGCTATATAATTCCAGCACAAACATATTTACACAATTCCCTAACATTTGATTGGCCCGTAGCAAGTCTCTGTCCAAAATTTACCACGCCGAACTACTTTCTACAGGTGCGATGTCAGTGCTGTCAATGTAAACAAATGGCTGCCGTCTGTCAAAATAAACACATTTTATTGATTAATTTATTTCAAATGCTGGAATTATAAGGAATGAATGGCCTTTATGTGGAATTTATCGGGGAAATATACTTGGAAAAGTCGCGGGAATACTGGACGAGGCCTTAAAAAAATTACAATTTTCGAAAAAAAATCCAAAAAAGATTGTAATTTTTTATTGCTTCGTCCAGTATTCCCGCGACTTTTCCAAGTTTATACCCCGATAAATTCCACAAAAAGGCCATTCATTCCTATAATAGATTGGAAATGCTCTAACTAAGAAAACAAAACGTTATATTTTGATTCACTAAGGGTAAATCCCCATAGTGGGGAACTTGTTTTTCCGCAATAAAATCAATATTTGACAAAATTATACGAATTATAATTTTGATAAAATTTAATATTATCGAAATAAATATATTGTTTTCTATCGTTTATGTAGCTATACAATTTGGACAGGTTTCGTGAAACAGACAGTAAATTCGAATACGGTTACTGATTAGTATCGCATTTGCATTTACCTATTTCATATAGACGTAGTCCAGAGGCCCGTTGCAAAACATTACACTGTGTCACAGCGTACTCACAAACTTGATTTACAGTGGAGCCTCTCTAAACCGGACACCCTGGGGAACTCCCATGGTGTCCGGTGTAGACAGGTTCCAATGTATATTGAGTATTTGGGCAGTACTGAGGGTCTTATCCCGTCAACACAGTGCGTATGTGCCGTGAAACACTGTGCCGTGAAACATTTTTGATATCCTGTCAATACGACTTAATCACTGCGTATGAATATGTGGGGTGACTGGGGTTATTTCTTTGCATTTTAAAGCCATTTGCAGGTGTTGACGGGATAAATAGAATAGTAGGTTAGTGCCGTGAATGGGAAACTATCTGGCGCGGCACGGAAACGGGATGTGCTCGGTAGAGCCTCGCCAATCCCGTTTCCTAAGCCTTGCCAGATATGTTTTTCCATTCACGGCACTAACCTACTATTCTCTATAAACAACCGTCCTTGGTTTCTTTCTCCTAACCCACGGAGATGGAATACAGTTGGGTTATGTTAGTATACCCACCTAAACTATAAATGTGTTCTTACGAAGAGTTTTGCTTCCAACAAGTCGTCCCAACAGGATCTACAGTATTTGGCAGTATTTTTATCAAATAATTAAAAAAAAAACACCTTGTCTATCTAATGGAAACGTCTAGTAATGAGTATTGGACTATCAATATAAGATATTTAGAGATGAAGGTTACATTCCACCATTGATTGCAACAGAAACCTGTGTCACCTGGATTTATTTAAAATACGTATAGAATGGAATACTTTCTGTCGTACTAGCATTTTCAAAATGAATTAGCTTGTGGACAGTAAAATATGAAGAGAAAACATGGTGTTTGCAATCATGTAAGAAATTCCCAAGACTCGGAAGGCATGCTTGATTAAAAAAGCAGACGCTCGAGAATGGATCAATGAATGATAGGGTCATGCGACGTATGAATACGTGATTATTTCAATATTTTTGTTGCATGAGAAAATGTATATGTCACCAGTAACCAGAAACGGTTAGCTCAAAGCAAGCAAACGGGTTCGCACCATTTCTTCAATATGTACTACTTACCACACTCGATTTACTGGAATGAAACCTGAAAGGGTTATATAGAATAGTAGGTTATTGCCAAAAATGGGGGAAAATATCTGGCAAGGCTCAGGAAACGGGATGGGCGAGGCTCTGCCGAGCACATCCCGTTTCCGTGCCGCGCCAGATATTTTTCCCATTCACGGCACTATAACCTACTATTCTATTTATCCCGTCAACACCTACAAATGGCTTTACAATACAAACAAATAACACCAGCCACCGTACATATTCATACGCAGTGATTAGGTCGTATTGACAGGATATCAAAACTGTTTCACGGCACCGTATTTCACGGCACATACGCACTGTGTTGACGGGATAAATGATTATATACGTACTTTCGTTTACCATTGAAACACAATGCAACGCAAGACGTCAATATATTTCCATATTGATGTCTCGTGAGTTCATATTGGTCAGTGCCGGAACTACGTTTCACATCGCAAAATAGTTCTTTCCGAATCGCCACTAATTTGTTTATTGTGTTTATATGTTGTATACTTTATGTGTGAGTTGCATATACATTGAGAGTGATTTACGTATATAATACAAAGGTTATTTGATTTGTATGTGGACATATGCCACTCGTTCCGCAGCGCAACGATATCGCGCTCTAAAGTCGCGCAATATCGCACGTTGCGGAACTCGTGTATATATCCATATACAAATCAAATAACATAGAAAAATAAACCAATATGTACTTTTGACTGGAGAAATGGAGCTTATGGATTTTGCGACCAGTGCAGATCCAGATCAGCCTGTGCATCCGCACAGTCTGATCAGGATCTGCACTGTTCGCCAATCCATCAATGAAACACCCGTCATGCTCTTAACAAGCAATAGAGATCGTTATCAGACTACAAGATTGTGTTATTTGATCATGAGCTACATTGATCACAAATCCCATAAGCCCCATTCTCCAGCTACAATCACATACACGTATAATATACATGTATATGTATCTGTGTGTGGTATGAAATGGGGACCAAACAAATACGGTTGCCAAACCGTTGTCAATGCCGCTTTGCCCTTTGCCACAATAACAGTCGGCACGTGAGGAGACGCACGCGAGTTTGGTCTGATTCCAACCCAAGGTATTCCGACATCGATTTGTGGTTGAACTTATGCGACGATGTGCAGTAAGATTAGCTTTAGAAGTGTGAGACCCAACCTATAGTAAATCATAATAATGGTCGTGTACCGTCGCGAGAACATGGCGCTTAGACCAAGCCATTATTTGTCTCTGTTAAGCGTCCACCCAGATGGCCAAAACCTACCTACATATCCGGTAAAAACAAACAAGGTCTTGAAATCTTGAAAAAATAAAACGAATGTAAATTTATATTAAAAACTTCCTCAACCCTTTGCAGTCTGCAAAGGGTTGAGGACGTTTTTAGCATAAATTTAAATTTCCGTCAGCAAATTTTAGCACAAAATATGAAGAAAATACTCTGATTATACTTACTAAGTGGAAATCCATAAACGGATATACAACATGCACACGTCCCCAATCAGTTTTCATATTACTTCACCAGTAAATAGTGTCAAATAGCAAACAGAGTTTTTTTTTTTTAATAGAACCACTCTCAAAACCTAGCAATATAACAATATAACTGATTGTTAAAAACAATAGTGGCTTTCCATTGATGGAATAGCGAACTGTGCAGATCCTGATCAGACTGTGTGGATGCACAGGCTGATCTGGATCTACACTGGTCGCAAAGCACATAAGCCCCATTTATCCAGTCACAGCCACATACAAAGTTGTAAATTGAAGACGGTAACGTCAATTCCACGTAAGGTGTGTTTCTCTCGGAAATGGAAATAATTTGTGAATAAAAACCATAGGAAATATTCTCTAATAATTGATTGAAAAAATAGTCCACGTTAAGGAAAGACAATATATACGCACTATAGTGTATTTTATAATCATGCACAACACTCGTCGATACAAATGCTACTTTCTTTTTCGCATATCTGTAACCGGTTTAGCTGTGTTATTTCGCAATAGTTTATTTGTCATTGTCTCCCTAATTAACATATAACTTGTTGTAGTCACTTTTTGTATCTTTTGTCGGTGAAAATGTAGCCCACATTCTATGGTTCAATGATTTATTTCTTTTTTGCTCAGTTGTGCGTGCTGTTCATGTGTATGCTGAAATGTATAAAGGTTTGCTCATCGTTTATAATGAGCCGTCTCTTGTAATTCTTGTGGAATGGCAATTGTACATGTACCTATGTTTATGATTTACGGTTGATGAGACGTTAGTAAACCATGCATATTCTACACTAACTCTTTGAGATAGTTGATTAGTAACTGTTATGAGAAGAAAACAAGTTGAACGTCACACAGACTGATCGTAGTGTACACTATTCGCCATATATTAAAACACACCAGATCATTACAACTAACATATATAGAGGATATTCATATTTTTGCAATGAATATGACATCTATGTTCATCGAGTGGCTTCGATGAACATATATGTCATATTCGTTGCAAAAGTATGAATATTCTATTTATTATATACCGCTCCATGGAAATTAGCAGTTTTTTTAGACTGTATACGGTAATGAATGTGTATTTGCAGTCTATTTGATTTGTTTTGTGCAGATGTGCGTTATGAATATAGATAGCGGAAGTAGTCGTATTTTCATCGGAAGTTGTTTATTTCATCGATGAGAACATATGACTTTTATTTACATGGTATAACTATATATTTCATGGGTAGGTATATAATAAATATGTTTATTCAGGCTACATGTCCATGGGTGTAAATGATGCTGTAGAAAATATAACCCCTGTTTTTTTCATAATATGTCCTGAAAACTGCTACCCACCAAGTCAAAAATGCTATTATTAAAATTACAGCGGGCGAAATCTCAGATCACACTGCACATCATCACTGTCTGATCAGGGAATATGCTGTTCGCCATTGAGACTGTAAAACGGCGTGGATGCCTCAAATGAAAACTCCAGTACAGACCTGACAAATTACATACGGGTGTGATATAGTTGATCACGAGCTACACTGGACAAACACGACAATAAACCCCGTTTTCTAAAATATGGCGACTCCCATTTTATTCCATGGTAAGCACTATTTTAATGATAGTATCATCTGCCAAGCCATTTATGTATGAACTATTTGTATTATTAATGTTTTAATATCAAACTTCGATATCCTGAATTCTATTGTTCGCGGGCGCAGCGACTGAATATGATTTTGGGGTCACTAGGTCAGGACGGGGTCAAAACCAGGACCCAGAGGTAGGGGGTAAACATATCAGGCTGTGATCTATATGCTACTTATATGTGTTTCAATACGTCTGATGACGTTAATTAAATCGGGTCAGAATTTTTGATAATTAATAAAGTTAAACAGAAGTGTTAGCCACTGAATTTGGGCACGTGCCCTATCTCCGTGAATCGACCAGCTATTGACAACGGGTATGGACCGCCCTGTGGGAAAATTGTCATTGCGGTGTTGGCGACAAGCATAGCGCCTGATTAAACTGCGCGTCCGCGCAGTCTAATCAGGCGCTACGCTGGTCGCTATACTGCCAATCGAACATTGATGAACAATATTGATCAATCACTGACTATGTTCATAAGTACAGCTCACGATGAAGATTACATTGGCGACAACTGACATCGTAAGGCCAAGTATCTAAGTCTGTGGAACAATTTTGGCATCGGACTACCGACGGAACAGGTGTTATGATGGAACCGGATGATAGTGTAACTCATCAATATGGTAAACAACAATGGACCATCTATCATAGCTAACGCACGTGACCGTAATTTGCCGCTCATATGCGATCCATATACAAGGACAACTAACATTATCGCTCTAAATAAATTCCACCCATGTATTTTCCACTATATAATTGTATTGTTGTTGAACGGACGTAAACCCCATTCAATCAATTACTTTGTCAGTAATCGCAGACCAGACTTCGAGGAACGGAACACATTTTAAGGTAACTTAAAGAAATCCATGAAAGTACATGCAGAGTGCCAATATGTGACTTTGACTGGAGAAATGGGGCTTATGGGATTTGTGATCAGTGTAACTCATGCTAAAATATCACACTCCTGTAGCCTGATAACGATATGTACGCTGGTTAGAAACATGACGGGTGTTTCATTGACAGAATGGCGAAGAGTGCTGATATTGATTATTTTCCGATTTGAGAAAAATGCGGAATATTTTGAACAAAATACTCCATAGCTGGTTAACACGTTGACATAGTGCATCAGGGAATATATCTCTGCGGAGGTCTATCAAATGCCTATCTCATGCAATATAAGGAAACTACGGAGTCCCGTAGGGGATATGGATTTTTTTATTAATTCGTTCCCACGAAATAACAATTCGTTCCCTCAATTTAACAATTCGTTCCCTCGAATTAACAATTCGTTCCCACGATATAACCATTCGTTCCCTCGTATTACCAATTCGTTCCCACGAAATGACAATTCGTTCCCTCACAATTCGTTCCCTCTAATTAACAATTTGTTACCACGATATAGAAATTCGTTCCCACGAGTTAACAATTCGTTCCCGTGGGAGCGAATTGTTATTTCGTTGGAACGAATTGTTAAATTGAGGGAACGAATATTGTTAATTCGTGGGAACGAATTGTTCAATTGAGGGAACGAATTGTTAATTCGTCGGAACGAATTGTTATTTCGTGGGAACGAATTAATAAAAAAAAAACGAATTATACGTCCACTGCGGGGCTCCGTAGGAAACTGATAGAAATCGGTTGATCCTTCCGTGAGAGTCCGCTGTCTCGGTACCCTCCATGTACGGCCCATTACAAACTTATCCATATTGTATTATCGTATAGCAGGGAGCAAGCATAAACATTCCTTAATCGTTAGACCCCGCCACACACAACAATTGTCGTCTGCTGTTGCTTTATATCTTGCCTTATTTCTCAATAAAAACATGGTTTGACAGCACTTCAGAATCATTTCCAATGTAAATGATTCTGAAGTGATGTCAAAGCATGTTGTAAATTATTGTTGTGCTGTCAAAGCATGTTTTTGATGATAAAAATGGAAAATAAACAGCAAACGACAACAAATTAAGATAGCGGTGTAAGGGTTAACTTTCTTTTTTCACTTACAAAACAGAACAGAACATATTTTCATGTTAAAGTCAGGTTACAAGGTAACAACATGACTGAAATTGGTAATCTAGGTAGGTGGGTAGACATGGTTGGCAATGTAACGTATGTATGTCTAACTTTACTGATACACGTATGTATATTTAATGTACATACATACCCTGGTTTCACTAAACTTCGTACGACTAAAATGTTCGTAAGTACAAAATTATGAATTATATAAAAGTCTGTAATTGTCACATTAACAATGTTTTCTTGTAAACAATTATTGGATTTACATGTATAGAGCATAGACTACATATGCAGCATATGCTCAATAAATGTAAATCCATTAATTGAAATTTCCAGACGATCCTAAATGTGCACTTACGAACATTTTAGTCGTACGAAGTTTAGTGAAACCAGGGTATGTATGTGCATTAAATATACATACGTGTATCAGTAAAGTTATATCTGACATACATACGTTACATTGCCACCATGTCGGGCCCCTGTTTCGTTACGCCAACCTGTGAATTTCGCTAGAGATTATATGTATGCTTCGTTGATCGGGGGCCCGTTTCACTATACTTCGTACGATAAAATGTTCGTACGAAGATTTCTATGACTTTGCTTCTCACATTAACGTACATACGAGTTCGTGTCATTAAATTTAGCACATCCGCGACAGCTCCAACATGTGTATGCTGTCAGAACAAATATTATCATGGATTTCAATTTTGCACTTACGAACTTCTTAGTCGTACGATGTTTTGTTAAACGGGACACCTGGGGGCCGTTTCACTAAACTTCATACGACTAAGAAGTAAGAGCAAATTTAGGATCGTCTGTTAATTTCAATTGATGGATTTACAATTATTGATAAATGTAAATCCAATAATTGTTTACAAGAAATCATTGTTAATTTGTGAAATTTACCGACTATTATAATGTTGCACTTACGAACACTTTATTCGCATGAAGTTTAATGTACTAAAAACGCCCCCCTGTTGATTGCACCGCGAACAACGTGGACCCTTAGAAAATCGCGTTAATGCGCAGGATACCCTGGGTCGAAAATGGACACTATCCAGATTTTGTCAGATTTTCGCCCAATATGTATGGTGACAAGCGTAATTCCGAGATAAGTAAGAACTATGTGTTTTAGATAAAGGTATTAAAGTAATCGAGCCGTGGTTCTCACTAACTATAGATGATATGGTGATTTTGATATGTGAACCATGATTTATCCCAAATCAATCCCATATTGATATATTGCTCCACATAGTAAATTACCTCCGCAGGGAAAAGGGAACTTACGACGTATTTGACCAGCGTAGGCCCTGATCAGCCTGCGCATCCGCATCACTCAATCACTACAACATTGTTTGTGTATATATGGATAATTGTGTCGAATAAGGTGGCTTGGTGTATGAGTAAACTAATGATCAGATCTACGCTTGTGACACATTTCGTACGGCTTTGTCGATCAATGTAGATCTAGATCAGCCTATGCATCCGCATAGTCTGATCAGGATTTGCACTGTTGGTCATTCCATCAATGAAACATCCGTCCTGTTTCGTATAAGCAAATATAGATTATATTAGGCTGCGTGTGATATTTCACCAGGAGCTACACATGTCGCAAACCCCTTAAGCCCCATTTCTCCAGACACAACACAGATATGCTCATCTAGGCACGTTTTCTCAGGTTCTGCTTACGTGATCGGAATGCACTGATTATCGATTGTTACGTACATTTCAGCCGATATCGGGTAACGCACCCGAGTCAGCCACACGACTCGTGGCTGATTGCTTATCAGGGTGTACCCCGCATCACGTGGTATATTAGTTAGAGGTCGCCGTTCCAGATCTTAGCAGAACTGTCCAATTTTATAGCATTCAGTAGAATATCTCTGATATGGACATCCAGAACATCTATGCGTGATGAAATGTACGTTGGAATCTCTCTAAACCGACACTCAGAAATGTATGTGTGTTTATATTTGATGGGTTTCGTTGTCACGTATCTATGGTGATCACGTATGTTCGTGATTGCAAAACACACATGTATGGGTGCTTATGTGCCTGAATTATAGTGAAATCTCCCTAAATCACCATAGTGACTAAAACAAAAGTAGTTGCGAATGGTAACTCTTGCAATTTACTCCCGTACCGTCCGTTGCTACGGACGGTACGGGAGTAGATTGCAAGACATACCGGTCGCAACTACCTGGGACCCGCACAGTCTGATTATGATATTCACTATTCGCCAATCCATCAATGAACTTCTCGTGAAGCAATACATAGAGAATAGTAGGTTAGTGCCGTGAATGGGAAAACATATCTGACAAGGCTTAGGAAACGGGATCCGTTTCCGTGCCGCTCCAGATATTTTTCCCATTCACGGCACTAACCTATTATTCTATTTATCCCGTCAATACCTACAAATGGCTTTAAAATACAATACAATAACCCTAATACAATACAATAACCGCACATATGCATACGCAGTGATTAGGTCGTATTGACAGGATATCAAAAATGTTTCACGGCACCGTGTTTCACGGCACATAGACACTGTGTTGACGGCACATACACACTGTGTTGACGGCACATACACACTGTGTTCACGGCACATACACACTGTGTTGACGGGATAAATATCGTTATCCGGCTACAGGAGTGTGCAATTTGACCAAGAGCTACACTGGCCACAAATCAGCACAATTTCTCCAGTTGAAGCCACATTTGAGGTTTGAGCATATACTTGTCAGGATTCGTGACTACGGACCCTGCAGTTTCTTTCAGGCGTTTCATATTGTACCCTGCTTTATATTACATGTATCTGGAAAAGTTAAGCACAAACTCTGCCGTTGTGTACATTGAACTGACATTGCTAATCACAACAATTATGTTTGTTAATCATTTGTACCATCAATTTGCAAATCAGACTATCTATATGCCACTGTATATTAATTCAGTGACTCTTTGGTAGCAAATACCACCTTTGGTCTTAGTCTAAATCAGTTAAGGGTTGTGCTCTATATACGCACTAAAATAATATATCTATATATAGACAAGAAACATTTATTTTTGCAAATATTACAAAATAATTATTCAAATGATTTGAAACGCATCAACTCATTTGAATAATCATTTAGTAATCTGTATTGTACTGCTAGTGACGCGCGGTGGTATCAGGCTATTTTCATATGCAAAAGAGACATGATATTTTTGTTTAATTATTTATGCTAATTAAATGCGTCACGTGAAAAGTGAAAACAATATTTTCGACAGAGTATATAGTATAAACCGGACACATGCATGGGAAGTCCCCATGGACGTCCGGTTTACCGAGGTTCCATTGTAAAGCAGACATACAACTACTCCAAGACACGCGTGGGCGCTTTGCGATCATGAGCATACACACTCAGCGGATATAAATGGCAATGAACCCGATTACGATTAAGTCGAACTAACTTTTATTGAGTCCGGTTTAGAGATGTTTTGCTATAAATCCGATGTTTGAGCACAGAAATGCATGCCTGTGCTCTTTGTAATTATGAGCACCGACAAGCATCAGTAGTCTATTTCATCAACATTGCAAAGTATACTTATCTAGCAAAGCATAGTTTGAGGGAGGAATCATTTATTTTTACCGAAATTCATTATTTCATATAGAACTAACGACTGCATATATTTTGATGATTAAAAGTATGTAGAATTATTATACTGAATTTATTACATTATCACAGCCAAAATGGCTGTGATAATTTAATAAATTCAGTATAATAAAAATTAATAAATTTATCCTTAATTGATTGAACATTTCTCCCTCAAAGTGTACTTAGCAAGAAAAGTAAACTTTGCAATTTTAAGTGAAATAGGCTACAGAGATATATATACAGAGAACAGTCTCACGAGCAATCCTGTTTGTTATTAGCATGACGGGCGTTTCATTGACCGAATGTCGAACCGTGGTGGTTGATCTGGGTATACACGGCTCACGGTCGTAAATCCCAGTTCTCTCGTCACATATGTGTGATTTAGAGTACGTCTAGATATATATGTGTACAAACATTCCATATCACCATGCGGAATTGTTTGAACAGCTTGTAGTGGAATTTAGGTTAACGTTATCATGATCTATATGGGGTCTATTTTTGCTGATTACAATAACGCACGTCCAGCTAAAAGGTTCCTTTCCACCACATGGGAATTTGCTTAAAGTATATGTAGATATACGATACTTATGATGATCTGCTGGCGTCCTTTACAGGCTACTGAACGTGTTAACAAATCGTTAGAAGCAGTAAATGTAGCTGAATGTACGCTCTAACCCTCTAAACCGGACACAATAAAAGTCAGTTCTACTTAATTGTAATTATTATCTTACATTTAAGGGTAGGAATTGGCTCGAGGACCTTCCAAACCCGGGCATTTGAGCCCAAAAATGGCAGGCCAATGACTGTTGGCCCGTTTGTGTCCGAATGTACTAATATCTGCCATACAGTCGAAATATGTGCATTAAATGAAGGGGGCAATGAGGTGGTTAATTTAACCTAGCTAGTTCATTCTCCTATCGCACATCATTGTAATCGTGTTTCTTTCCATTTGTATCAGCTGAGTATGTATGTTTATGATCGCAAAGCACCCACGCGTGTCTTGTAGTAGTTGTTTGTCTGCTTTACAGTGGAACCTCTCTAAACCGGACACCCTGGGTCCACTGTATGGAAGTAAGTGCTAACCTGGACGCAATTCATGAATTACCATTTTCTCATTGAAGGCTACGTGTATATATATATATGTATATCTTATCAAGCCATAGTATCTTATCGCCGCATAGTATCTTGTGTCTAATCATGCACTGAAATCTAACATTGTCTCATTCCGCATTCATACCGGGACACAATGCGCTGGAATGCAATAGTATATACATTGTAAACAACGTGATAGTCAATAAAACGTAATTCAAATATCAATATTTGTGTGGGTTATTGTTTTGTTGAATATGTTGTTGTATATTTTAGGCATTGTTTGGAGAAATATGTTAAACTTGAATTGCGATCTCACCTAGTCATGATATGATAACCAAGTCCGTTTTCAGTGCTGCACGACGATGAAGTAGGCCAACCCGCCCCCTGAGTAACTCGTCCACTGGCTAACTCTTCCGTCGGTCAAATAGTTATTTTTTTTTGTTTTCATTCTGGCTTTTCAGGGGTGCCACAGTTTCAAATTTAAAATTGTGGTTCCATCACTGACGGAGATTTTTTTATACGAAGATCATCGGTAAGCACAATTTCAGATTTTGGTCCACTATTCAAATTGTGGTTCTCTAAACTATGTTGGGACCAGAACCTGTATGTATAGTCCCAAATGTCTGCCGACATCTCAACCTGCGGTTCCCTCAGCTATGTCGATCTCTTGATAATAATAACACATATGTGGCTATGACTGGAGAATTGGGGTTTATGGGATTTGTGACCACTGTAGCTCCTGAGCAGATAGGACACTCCTGTAGCTTGATAACGATCTATATTGTATGTTAGCAACATGACGACTGTTTCATTTATGGAATGTCGAACAGTGTAGATCCTGATCAGACTGTGCGGATGCACAGGCTGATCTGGATATACACTGGTCGCAAAACACATAACCCCCATTTCCCCAGTCACAGCCACATTATAGCATCAATCCCAATATTGTGCCAACATTTCAAATTGTAAATCACTCTACTCAGCAGACTAGCTAAAATAAAAGAAAGACACATAACCACAAAATTGTGCACTCATTACACATATTTCCGTAACCACATTTTCAAATTTGTGCCAGCATTTAGACATATATCCATCACATATGAAACTATGTAACTATCTCGGGTCGTAAGGTATTAACCGCAGTAAAAATATCTGCCAATTTTATAAATTTCGGTTCTTTTAACTATTTTGGAGGACAAAGTTAACAATTTCTTTTCAAATTATTACCAACTGACGTCAATATGCTGACGTCACTCGGAGAATGGCATGTGACCTAAACTCATTCTCCTAATACATGTAAATGGCGACACGGCATGTTTTTTGTCGACCTTTGAAACTGGCCTAGATATTCGGTGTAATAGCCGTTATAACTCCAGAACAACTTGGATTTGAATTTTGAATAGTAGACTAGGAGAAAATATCTGGCGCGGCACGGAAACGGGATGTGCTCGGCAGAGCCTCGCCCATCCCGTTTCCTAAGCATTGCCATATATTTTTTCCCATCCACGGCACTAACCTACTATTCTATTTATCCCGTCAACACTATTTATCCCGTCCCACAATCACGGTTCGTCCGCATGTACGAGGTGATAATCCACCAGCTTTAGCGAGTGAACTATCGCTCGAACATGCGGACGAACGTGATGTAACTGTGTCATCATATCCTCATGTCCATACATTGTCCAAGGTGCCGTGTAAATTGCAGAAACAAAACCGATATCAAATATGATATTATGAATGTATTGTCAATGTCAAAATCTACAATGAAAATACATACACACTATGTCATGTCAAACGTTGCAATATTGTATAAAATTTATTTATGGTGTATACAATTAATTTATTGGGTATAAAACAATATTTATTGGGTATTCAAATATATTTGTTGGGTATAAAAACATATTTGATGTGTATAAAAAATATTTGATGTGTATAAAAAATATTTGTTGTGTATAAAAACATATTTGATGGGTATAAACAATATTTATTGGGTATAAAAACATATTTGTTGTGTATAAAAAATATTTATGTGTATAAAACCATATTCGATGTTTATAAAAAATATTTGATGTGTATAAAATCACATTTGATGGGTATAAACAATATTTGTTGTGTATAAAAACATATTTGATGGGTATAAAAAATATTGATTGTGTATAAAAAATATTTGTTGTGTATAAAAACATATTTGATGTGTATACAAAATATTTGTTGTGTACAAAAACACATTTGATGGGTATACAAACTTATTTATTGGGTATAAAACATATTTGTTGTGTATAAAAATATTTGTTGTGTATAAAAACATATTTGATGTGTATAAAAAATATTTGTTGTGTATAAAAACACATTTGATGGGTATAACAAATATTGCCTCTCAGATTGACGGAATGAGCCAATCTGGTTGGTTCATTCCTTCACTTTGTGGGGCTCCCACGGGCTGGTCCATCAATTGGCACCATTACCATTGAAAATACATGGCGGTGGCCGTTTTGACTAGGGCCGTTTTGACTTGCACCCGAACTTTATATATATATTTGAGGTGGGTGGGGTAACTTCAGTGAACTAGATGCATTAGGTTTTTACGCTACCAAAAGTGCAAAACAACTTAACGTTACCATGGTAACAAACCTGATAGGTATAACAAATACTTGTGCCATCTAAAGCCAATTACTCACCACTCATGTTCACCGTCGAGCGACGCAAACGTACATCATCACATGTGTCTAAACACAAGGCGCCGCCATACGTGTTGTTGTTGCTTGCAACCAATGAAATTCGCCGTAACAAAAACTAAATTATTTCCCAGCATGCTAATTATACACAATAAAAACAATTATAGAATGAATCAAATGTGTTTTTATACACAACACATATTTTTTATACACATCAAATATGTTTTTATACACAACAAATATTTTTATGCACAACAAAAATGTTTTATTCCCATCAAATATGTTTTTATGCCCAATAAATATGTTTTTATACCCATCAAATGTGTTTTTATACACAACAAATATGTTTTATACACATCAAATATGTCTTCATACACAACAAATATTTTTTATACACAATAAATATTTTTTATACCCATCAAATGTGTTTTTATACACAACAAATATTTTTTAAACACATCGAATATGGTTTTATACACATAAATATTTTTTATACACAACAAATATGTTTTTATACCCAATAAATATTTTTTATGCCCATCAAATATGTTTTTATACACATCAAATATTTTGTATACACATCAAATATGTTTTTAACCCAACACATATATTTTTATACCAATAAATTAATTTTATACACCATACATAAATGTTATACACCATAAATAAATTGTATACAATATTGCAACGTTTGACATGCCATAATACACGTTAAAGAACCTTATTATTTTTAATTAAAAAAATACATTTTAAATTTCAAATACGATTTGTAGCTTATAAATAGATCAAGATAAGATAATAGATAAAGAGAAGAAAAAAAAAATTGGAGAATCCGGGCATCGATCCCGGTACCTCTCACATGCTAAGCGAGCGCTCTGCCACTTGAGCTAATTCCCCGTGTTGATGTTAGAGCGTGTTATAAATAGACCAGTCGTTGCGACGGTAAACTGGAGCGTGTTATAAATAGACCAGTGGGCACATGGAACGGGCCCCCCCCCCCTGAATCCGCTACTGCAGGGGACGTAGAATTCTTTCTTTTTTATTAAATCGTTTCCACAATTTAACAGTTCGTTCCCACGAATTAACACGAATTAACAATTCGTTCCCTCAATTTAACAATTCGGAACGAATTGTTAATTCGTGGGAGCGAATTGTTAATTCGAGGAAACGAATTGTTATTTCGTGGGAACGAATTAATAAAACTAAATCCATGTCCCCTGCTGGGCTCCTTACCATCGGATCAGAATGTTCATTATTTACCTGGAAAAAGATGAGCTAAACATAGGGATGTCCACAGTCTTCAATCTTGTCACGGATATAATAATTAATAACTTCAGTTCAGCAGGTAGCTTGACGCAAAATACGCCCCCCCCCCTGAATCCGCCCATGGATATATAGAACGACAACAGCAGACTATACAAAACGCTAGATATCTGAGCTTTTCTACCATCACTCACAAAATATACAATGGACATTTTTTCCATGTGTAACATGTCAAACTGGTACACTGTCTATTATTAGCAGTACATCTGCCACAGGTAAAAACCGTATTTACTCGCATAGCAGGCAAGTAGACAGTAGTAACAATACACTCTGATAGCTGCTTACAAGTCACTGGAATCGATACAGTATGTATGGTAATACAGGTATATATCTACAGCACTGTGTATTGTTCTTACTGTTACACAGTCTTTACTGAATTCTCAAACATTTTAACAAAGGGTCAACAAATGCTTCATATATCAGACTTTGTATATACATTTGATGAAAACAAGGCATAGCACGCTGTTGTATGATGTATCCCCATCATGTTGCACCAACTTTTATTCATGTGTTTGTCATCATGATTATTAGTGGTATGTGTCAAACGCAGTACATAATAGGTAAAACTGGCCGATGGCTTGTGCACACTAAAATGGCAACTCCATGCACTGTGTGGGATATACATGTATAGTAAGAAGAAAGTGTTCACATGTATGTTATGCAGTTATCCCTTCACATTTACGAAGCAATTATACATGCATGATTGGATTATCAGGGGCCCCACGGGTCCTTAATATCTGGGATATCTGCCCTTCGAATATTCGGACAGATAATACCAATTTGAAAACAGGTCAGTTTGGTACAAACCAGCTTGTCTAAGGCTGTGCAAACCGTATGAGAATATAATTAACACGCGATTTCGTAGTTGCGGACACGTATCTCTTAAAAAAAACTCCCATATCGTCAGTGTAGACGTACTTGTCGGCAACTAATAACTATATCCAGAACCATTGTATTAAATTGGTGTCGGATTTTGAATAGCCGAACAACAGCAGGTGCGAATGTCTCACAGCAACAGATGCGGTGTTGTAAAGGTGCGAGTGTTATGTTAATATCCACAGGACAGTGAACCGATGGATGCGATCACGGAAATATTTGAATTTGAAAGCTGGATACCAGATAGACGGTTAAGGACCATTGCACGTACACTTGTAACCAGAATGTTCTGTCGCCCTGCATTACAGACAGAACATTCGGGTTAGACCAATCAGTGTCTGCTACACTGGTTGTGATTATCAGTCGTGTTTCCCATAGGATTAACTCTTTGTACCCGAAAGCACGCTATTGCGGCGTTTGCAAACAGTGCATATCCAGATGAGCCGGCTCGTAACGAGCCGTCTCATCAGGATCTGCACTTTTTGCAAGTAATTTTCATATTTTCGACAGAAAAAAACACATTTTGTTCATAAATTAACTAATCTGAATAATCTGAAAAGCATTTTGTGATGGTTGGATTGGTTGTAAAATTAACATATACAAATTCGTCAAAACGATCATTTAGGCTCCCAACCCCTAGTTTGATAAAGTATTGTGCACTTGTCCAGACCATTTCAGATCGCAATAAAATTAACTAAATAAAAGCCTACACCATTGTTTGGACTCGAAACTACAGTTTAAGTTAGTTTTCTTAAACCCTAATTTTGGCAATTGTTGTGCACTTGGCGGCAAAAACGACCGTATATTTTCTCTCCTCAAACTAGGGTTTCCGCTAGCCCAAAAACATGGTTTGGAGCTAAAGCCTATTTGTGGCTGTGGCTGGAGAAATGGGATTTGTGACGATTGTAGCTCCTGATCAAATAGCACACTTCGGCAGCCTGGTAAGGATCATGTTCGAAGCATAATAGGGTTATCATTGATGGAATGGCGAACAGTGCATATCCTGATCAGACTGTGCGGATGCACATGCTGATCTGGATCTACACTGGTCACAAAGCCCATAATCCCCATTTCTTAAGTCACAGCCACATTTTTTACTACCCAAACAGTAGTTCAAATGGGCATATCAAGAATTAAAACAAAATACTATAAACAAATAAAAACGTGTGAAGTGGTTTAATTGAATATATATGACGTGACTAGGACCCCTGGGTTATTTCTATTTTCATCCATACAGGTACATAAATATCGGATTTCCTATCTTGTTGCGTTCAACAAGTTATAAAGTCTGATACTTATGTACCGATATCGGTGAAACTTGAAACAACCCAGGTGTCATAGTCACGTCATATATCTTCCATTAAACCACTTTACACAGGGTCACGTTTTTATTTTTTATATTAATTTATAAAAAAAAATCCTGATATGCCTCTTTAAGTCATTGCTTCCCGTTAACCCAGTTTTACGACAACAGCATGCATTTACACATGAAAGATTATCAGTCGCATTATTCACTGTTACCATCCTTAACAAATGAAAGACACATTCACGGCACTAACCTACTATTCTATTTATCCCGTCAACACTACAAATAGCTTCAAGATGCAAACAAATAACCCCAGCCGTATCCTCAAAATCGAAGAATCGACTATTGTGACAACCGCACATATTCATACGCAGTGATTAGGTCGTATTGACAGGATATCAAAAATGTTTCACGGCACCGTGTTTCACGGTACATATATACGCACTGTGTTGACGGGATAAAATGTTTTTTCTTGGAGCAAGTTTTTTGGACGATATGTTACATAGTCCACGAACATGACTGCCACACTGAAGTTACTGACGCCATGTTACCCATTGTTTTCATTTTTAGACATTTTTTTGTATTACATTATTACAATTTGCTGAGACATCATTAAAGGAAATATCATTATTCAAAATAAATTTTAAACTCGAAATTATTTCTTACCAGCATTCAAGACGCCTTACTAATTTCGGTTGCTTCACAGTCCCGGAGACGTTTTGATTTCTAGAAGCCAAATGTTTTTTTTACAACTAATAACTGCTGGGAAAAGAGTTTTAGGTTCTTTGAAGACGCTTATTTCTGAAAATTAGCATATTGCAATACGTTTGGCGCCGCTTGACTGTCATTTGAATACTATAATGTATGCTCATTCATGCACTGAAAATAGCTATCGCGGATCTAACTTATACGTATAACCAACTCTGCTGCTGCAAAAAAATGGGGGGGGGGGTGGGTTCATACGAACCCATCGAGCATCCCCTGACGACGACCTTGCATCGTTTTCGGTATCAGGAACAATTCATCCACACAATGTGACGGGTAACCCGGACTATCTGTCTGCAACGCAGGCGAAAGGTTACCCTTGGTTACAGATATAACATTCGGGTTATGCGTGGTTGCGCAGGCTGATCTTGATCTACACTAACTGCAAACGAAGCAAACCCCCAACCAACCCAAACATGTTTACGTTGACGATTCACATACATATGCCATGATATGAGCACAGGTTGAAGTAACGGACCAAGGTGCATAAATACATTAAATATACATAGAAGCATCAATAAGTGGAAACAAAATAAGCTAAACAAAAATGTGTACTCCCTCTTATAACACATTGTATTATAATGTATTATAAGATGGAGTAAACAAAATTTTAGCTTTATTTTTTCTCACTTATTGTTATTGCTGCTTTTATGTATATTTAATGTATGTATAGACCTTGGTTAGTTGCGAACGGTAACTCTTGCAATTACTCCCGTACCGTCCGTAGCTAGCTAGCTAGCTACGGACGGTACAGGAGTAGATTGCAATAGTTACCTTCGCAACTAAGACCTTGTTCAGTTACGATATGGGGTGCCAACAAATCTTCTAATTCAAAATCATTCGAATCAAGTCGCAATTTGATCACGGTTCGTCCGCATGTACGAGGTGATAATCCACCAGCTTTAACGAGTGAACTATCGCTCGAACATGCGGACGAACGTGATGTAACTGTGTCATCATATCCTCATGTCCATACATTGTCCAAGGTGCCGTGTAAATAAATTGCAGAAACAAAACCGATATCAAATATGATATTATGAATTTATTGTCAATGTCAAAATCTACAATGAAAATACATACACACTATGGCATGTCAAACGTTGCAATATTGTATAAAATTTATTTGTGGTGTATACAATTAATTTATTGGGTATAAAACAATATTTATTGGGTATACAAATATATTTGTTGGGTATAAAAACATATTTGATGTGTATACAAAATATTTGATGTGCATGCAAAATATTTGTTGTGTATAAAAACATATTTGATGGGTATAAACAATATTTATTGGGTATAAAAACATATTTGTTGTGTATAAAAAATATTTATGTGTATAAAAACATATTCGATGTGTATAAAAAAATATTTGTTGTGTATAAAAACACATTTGATGGGTATAAACAATATTTGTTGTGTATAAAAACATATTTGATGGGTATAAAAAATATTTATTGTGTATAAAAAATATTTGTTGGGTATAAAAACATATTTGATGTGTATACAAAATATTTGTTGTGTATAAAAACACATTTGATGGGTATACAAACTTATTTATTGGGTATAAAACATATTTGTTGTGTATAAAAATATTTGTTGTGTATAAAAACATATTTGATTTGTATAAAAAATATTTGTTTTGTATAAAAACACATTTGATGGGTATAAAAAATATTGCCTCTCAGATTGACGGAATGAGCCAATCTGATTGGTTCATTCCGTCACTTTGTGGGGCTCCCACGGGCTGGTCCATCAATTGGCACCATTACCATTGAAAATACATGGCGGTGGCCGTTTTGACTAGGGCCGTTTTGACTTGCACCCGAATTTTATATATATTTGAGGTAGGTGGGGTAACTTCAGTGAACTAGATGCATTAGGTTTTTACGCTACCAAAAGTGCAAAACAACTTAACGTTACCATGGTAACAAACCTGATAGGTATAACAAATACTTGCGCCATCTAAAGCCAATTACTCACCACTCATGTTCACCGTCGAGTGACGCAAACGTACATCATCACATGTGTCTAAACACAAGGCGCCGCCATACTTGTTGTTGTTGCTTGCAACCAATGAAATTCGCCGTAACAAAAACTAAATTATTTCCCAGCATGCTAATTATACACAATAAAAAAAATTAGAGAATGAATATTTTTCATACCCATCAAATGTGTTTGTATACACAACAAATATTTTTTATACACATCAAATATGTTTTTATACCCAACAAATATGTTTTTATACCCAATAAATATGTTTTTATACCCATCAAATGTGTTTTTATACACAACAAATATTTTTTATACACATCAAATATGTCTTTATACACAACAAATATTTTTTATACACAATAAATATTGTTTATACCCATCAAATGTGTTTTTATACACAACAAATATTTTTTATACACATCGAATATGGTTTTATACACATACATATTTTTTATACAAAACAAATATGTTTTTATGCCCAATAAATATTTTTTATGCCCATCAAATATGTCTTTATACACAACAGATATTTTTTATACACAATAATTATTTTTTATACCCATCAAATGTGTTTTCATACACAACAAATATTTTTTATGCACAACAAATATGTTTTTATACCCAATAAATATTTTTTATGCCCATCAAATATGTTTTTATACACATCAAATATTTTGTGTACACATCAAATATGTTTTTATACCCAACAAATATATTTTTATACCCAAAAAATTAATTTTATACACCATAAATAAATTGTATACACCATAAATAAATTTTATACAATATTGCAACGTTTGACATGCCATAATACACGTTAAAGAACCTTATTATTTTTAATTAAAAAAATACATTTTAAATTTCAAATACGATTTGTAGCTTATAAATAGATCAAGATAAGATAATAGATAAAGAGAAGAAAAGAAAAATTGGAGAATCCGGGCATCGATCCCGGTACCTCTCACATGCTAAGCGAGCGCTCTGCCACTTGAGCTAATTCCCCGTGTTGATGTTAGAGCGTGTTATAAATAGACCAGTCGTTGCGACGGTATACTGGAGCGTGTTATAAATAGACCAGTTGTTGCGAGAGTATACTGTCGACTAGAGACTTGATGTTAGAGCGTATTATAAATAGACCAGTGGTTGCGACTGTATACTGTCGACTATAAGTATACCAGCCTGACATGGCGTTGTTTACATGCTTTGTTTATATAAACATTGGTGTATAAACAAACATGGAATTCCTGTAGGTATTTCCCTGTTTATTATGGCGCGTCGCTATAGTCATGATCGATATATTGCGATTGACAAAACAGTTTCTCATACTGGAGCAGTGGGTAAACTGGCGGCCAACGATGGAACTTGATTTTAATTTTGCACTGCATGCGTTCGATCCTCACTTTGGCCATTATATATATATATTATTTTTTTTTAAATATTGTTTTTATGTTTTCTTTTTCTTTTTAATGAATCTTTATTACATGTAACAACAATTGACATAGTAATTATGAACCACATGCATCCACGTTTATTTATTTATTAGTTTATTATCTGAAGTGAGAGGTTTATTTTCGACATGGTGTTCTCCGTAACATATTTACATTTGTAGTGAGTCGAGCTGGACTTTCACAATAACACACGAATGTGCAGAATGCATTTCACAATGATTAGGTTCAAAGTGAAGTGTTTTATAATGTTGTGTAAAAGTAAATGCACGACTGTTTCGGGATGTGTGCGTTACCTCTGGCGCCAAAATAGTAAAAGCGAGAGAAAAATGTATTCCTTTGGCAGGATTCGAACTCACGACCGTCCGATCACCAAACAGCAGATCTACCCACTAGAGCACTAAACGATGTTAATATTATTCGCAATTCTATCGAATGTTAATGCGTTTGTGCTGGTATACAAATACCATGTCTACAACATATGACGTAAACTATTTAAAAATAGCACGTGTTTACAATAATATTTACAATAATAACGCGCCAGCTCAAAGCGGTATAAATGACAGACGATAATAAGTTGCTGGAGGCCAATCGATGAGTCTTTATACCTTTATTTATTTCACTCAGTTCGTTACATGAACGAATACAAGAGGTAACAATCGATATCAATTTCAAGACACATATGGCATGGTTATGGTGAGCATGTACAACGAATGATTATACAAGTTGTATATGTATATTTTTAGATAATATTTGTCGTAAATTCGGGTTTATGCATTTTATAACAAAAAATATCGATGATTTTGTATGCGAGCCGATATGCCCATTTGAGTGGGGGAGGACTGCTGTTTTTCGCAATTTTCATTCAAAGTTTATACACATATGTATACCCTGAGACCCAACTGTCTCATCCTCCATATACACGGAGGTAGAGACTAGGGTGGGTGGTTTTAACTCTAAATAACTTCCAAATAAACTATTGTCAGATCCCTCATGCTGAGCTCGAAATTCGAAAATGCGTGAGGTGATGTTTTATTATTGAACATATACATAGAATGCATATGCATATACATTCTACAACATGTTCAAGTATCGTTTGTGTGATTGAGTTTGTATCCTGCACTCGTGCAGCCAGTCCGTCTGAACAAGCAGGCAGGCTGTCTACACGAGAATGGGAGACAACTCCGACCATAAAATACATCCGAATGAATACTGAAACAACATGGTTAATTTTCGTTTGTGTTGATTGAGTTTGTATCCTGCACTCGTGCAGCCAGTCCGCTTGAACAAGCAGGCAGGCTGTCTACACGAGAATGGGAGACAACTCCGACCATAAAATACATCCGAATGAATACTGAATCAACATGGTTAATTTTCGTTTGTGTCGATTGGGTTTGTATCCTGCACTCGTGCAGCCAGCCCGTCTGAACAAGCAGGCAGGCTGTCTACACGAGAATGGGAGATAACTCCGACCATAAAATACATCCGAATGAATAATGAATCATCATGGTTGATTATCGTTTGTGTCGATGGGTTTGTATCATGCAGTCGTGCAGCCAGCCCGTCTGAACAAGCAGCAGTCTGTCTACACGAGCACGGGAGACAACTCCGGCCATAAAATACATCCGAATGAATAATGAATCAACATAGTTAATTATCGTTTGTGTTGATTGGGTTTGTATCCTGCACTCGTGCAGCCAGCCCGTCCGAACAACCAGGCAGGCTGTCTACACGAGAATGGGAGACAACTCCGACCATAAAATACATCCGAATGGATAATGAATCAACATGGTTAATTATCGTTTGTGTTGATTGGGTTTGTATCCTGCACTCGTGCAGCCAGCCCGCCTGAACAAGCAGGCAGGCTGTCTACACAAGAATGGGAGACAACTCCGACCATAAAATACATCCGAATGAATAACGAATCAACATGGTTAATTATCGTTTGTGTCGATTGGGTTTGTATCCCACACTCGTGCAGCCAGCCCGACTGAACATAGGTCCAAATATAGGTAGACCAGGTGTATTATCATATCATAGCCTCGTTTTCGTGTATACTAACTACATGATAAAGTGCACGTGCATGCATTTCAATATAATAGTGTATCTTGGTGCGCAAAATAGACATGTTGTGTGGCTCAGTGGTATCGAAGGGGGAGAATATACATACGTTAGCAGAACTTTTGTTCATTTTATCTGGTCGAGAGTTCGAACCTCACAAAACGCATTACTTTTGTCGATATCATTCTGTTTTTTGTATGACTGCTTGCTGGAGAAGGGAATAAGTGAAACGGTGAAGGTTATCACTATTGCTGTTTGACCTCAATATGACATAATCTGCGAGAACATACTCCAAGATTCTTCATGTACACACATATGTGCATTTAGTTATTAGTTTTCTAAGTGAGACTAACGTTCTACATGTAATCTATATCATGCTTAGTTAATGTAATTTGTAAGAGCAACACACATAAAAAATAAATATATAATAAAATATAAACAAATAAAAATATATGTGTATACATGTATGAAAAATTAAGATTCGAACTCACTACCTACGACATTGATATCTTCACTGTAACCCCTCGAATACATAACACTTGATGACAAATCTCAAAAATCAATATTGAAAAGGAATATTGCCACGGGTATATTTACCTGTCTCACCTATTCTGTGTTTTGTTTATGATTGGTTTGTATGTAAACAAGTAGCAAGTTATCGTCTGCGGACTATACACCTCTAGAGCAGAATTATTGAGAATAGAAGGAATACTGAACATTAGGTCATTCATCCGATCTGTATACATCTAATAATAGATCTCAGAAGCTGAAGCGGCTTACAGATCGCCCTCGTACAGAGTCCCGCAGGACAGTGGCGGATCCAAGATTTCACCAAGGGTGGGGGGGGTGGGGGTGGGGGGGGGGGCACATGAAACTTGAACGAGGTATGCTCGTTCGTCGATTGAGCGGTGCGAGGGAGTTGGCTATGGGTGTCCTGGGGCATGCCCCCCCCGGAAATTTTTTGAATTGACGAAGCCATTTCCTGCATTCTACGCTCAATATTTCATAAAAAAAAAAAAATCGGGATATGCTCGTTCGTCGACTGAGCGGTGCGAGGGAGTTGGGTAGGGAGGTCCGGGGCATGACCCCCGGAAAATTTTCGAATTGAGTAAGCCATTTCCTGAATTCTACGCTCAATATTTCTTAAAAAAAAAAAAATCGGGATTTCTAAGGGGGGGGGGGGAGAGGGAGCCCCCCCCCTGAATATTTTTTTATGTCCATCAAATATGTCTTTATGTCCACAGCCCGGGCCCCTACTGCAGGGGACGTAGAATTCTTTCTTTTTTATTAAATCGTTTCCACAATTTAACAATTCGTTCCCACGAATTAACAATTCGTTCCCTCAATTTAACAATTCGGGACGAATTGTTAATTCGTGGGAACGAATTGTTAATTCGAGGGAACGAATTGTTATTTCGTGGGAACGAATTAATAAAACTAAATCCATGTCCCCTGCTGGGCTCCGTACCATCGGATCAGAATGTTCATTATTTACCTGGAAAAAGATGAGCTAAACATAGGGATGTCCACAGTCTTCAATCTTGTCACGGATATAATAATTAATAACATCAGTTCAGCAGGTAGCTTGACGCAAGATACCATATTTTCAAGTTAAAGACTGACTAAATAGAATATGACCTTTAGTTTCAAATGTAGTGGAATCATACATGTGACTGAATATCTATATAAAGTATATCTGACCCTGTTCTTCTTAGAGTATATTATACAGTGCATTGAGTTGCCATCTCCGCCATTTTAGTTTGCATACATGCTATCCGACAGTTTTACCACTTGGAGCGTTTGACACGTTCAGCCAATAATATGACAGCAAATCTAATACAATTTGGTGAAATACGTGCCCGATTATAGGCTGATATATAGAACGACAACAGAAGACTATACAAAACGCTAGATATCTGAGCTTTTCTACCATCACTCACAAAATATACAATGGACACGTTTTCCATGTGTAACATGTCAAACTGGTGCATTGTCTATTATTAACATTACATCTGACACAGGTAAAAACCGCATTTACTCGCATAGCAGGCAAGTAGACAGTAGTAACAATACACTCTGATAGCTGCTTACAAGTCACTGGAATCGATACAGTATGTATGGTAATACAGGTATATAGCTACAGCACTGTGTATTGTTCTTACTGTTACACAGTCTTTACTGAATTCTCAAACATTTTAACAAAAGGTCAACAAATGCTTCATATATCAGACTTCGTATATACATTTGATGAAAACAAGGCATAGCACGCTGTTGTATGATGTATCCATATCATGTTGCACCAACTTTTATTCATGTGTGTGTCATCATGATTATTAGGGGTATGTGTCAAACGCAGTACATAATAGGTAAAACTGGCCGATGGCTTGTGCACACTAAGATGGCAATTCCATGCACTGTGTGGGATATACATGTAGTAAGAAGAAAATGTTCACATGTATGCTATGCAGTTATCCCTTCACATTTACGAAGCAATTATACATGCATGATTGGATTATCAGGGGCCCCACGGGTCCTTAATATCTGGAATATCTGCCCTTCGAATATTCGGACAGATAATACCATTTTGAAAACAGGTCAGTTTGGTACAAACCAGCTTGTCTAAGGCTGTGCAAACCGTATGAGAATATAATTAACACGCGATTTCGTAGTTGCGGACACGTATCTCTTAAAAAAAACTCCCATATCGTCCGTGTAGACGTACTTGTCGGCAACTAATAACTATATCCAGAACCATTGTATTAAATTGGTGTCGGATTTTGAATAGCCGAACAACAGCAGGTGCGAATGTCTCACAGCAACAGATGCGGTGTTGTAAAGGTGCGAGTGTTATGTTAATATCCACAGGACAGTGAACCGATGGATGCGATCACGGAAATATTTGAATTTGAAAGCTGGATACCAGATAGACGGTTAAGGACCATTGCACGTACACTTGTAACCAGAATGTTCTGTCGCCCTGCATTACAGACAGAACATTCGGGTTAGACCAATCAGTGTCTGCTACACTGGTTGTGATTATCAGTCGTGTTTCCCATAGGATTAACTCTTTGTACCCGAAAGCACGCTATTGCGGCGTTTGCAAACAGTGCATATCCAGATGAGCCGGCTCGTAACGAGCCGTCTCATCAGGATCTGCACTTTTTGCAAGTAATTTTCATATTTTCGACAGAAAAAAACACATTTTGTTCATAAATTAACTAATCTGAATAATCTGAAAAGCATTTTGTGATGGTTGGATTGGTTGTAAAATTAACATATACAAATTCGTCAAAACGATCATTTAGGCTCCCAACCCCTAGTTTGATAAAGTATTGTGCACTTGTCCAGACCATTTCAGATCGCAATAAAATTAACTAAATAAAAGCCTACACCATTGTTTGGACTCGAAACTACAGTTTAAGTTAGTTTTCTTAAACCCTAATTTTGGCAATTGTTGTGCACTTGGCGGCAAAAACGACCGTATATTTTCCTTCCTCAAACTAGGGTTTCCGCTAGCCACCCAAAAACATGGTTTGGAGCTAAAACCTATTTGTGGCTGTGGCTGGAGAAATGGGATTTGTGACGATTGTAGCTCCTGATCAAATAGCACACTTCGGCAGCCTGGTAAGGATCATGTTCGAAGCATAATAGGGTTATCATTGATGGAATGGCGAACAGTGCATATCCTGATCAGACTGTGCGGATGCACATGCTGATCTGGATCTACACTGGTCACAAAGCCCATAATCCCCATTTCTTAAGTCACAGCCACATTTTTTACTACCCAAACAGTAGTTCAAATGGGCATATCAAGAATTAAAACAAAATACTATAAACAAATAAAAACGTGTGAAGTGGTTTAATGGAATATATATGACGTGACTAGGACCCCTGGGTTATTTCTATTTTCATCCATACAGGTACATAAATATCGGATTTCCTATCTTGTTGCGTTCAACAAGTTATAAAGTCTGATACTTATGTACCGATATCGGTGAAACTTGAAACAACCCAGGTGTCATAGTCACGTCATATATCTTCCATTAAACCACTTTACACAGGGTCACGTTTTTATTTTTTATATTTATTTATAAAAAAAAATCCTGATATGCCTCTTTAAGTCATTGCTTCCCGTTAACCCAGTTTTACGACAACAGCATGCATTTACACATGCAAAGATTATCAGTCGCATTATTCACTGTTACCATCCTTAACAAATGAAAGACACATTCACGGCACTAACCTACTATTCTATTTATCCCGTCAACACTACAAATAGCTTCAAGATGCAAACAAATAACCCCAGCCGTATCCTCAAAATCGAAGAATCGACTATTGTGACAACCGCACATATTCATACGCAGTGATTAGGTCGTATTGACAGGATATCAAAAATGTTTCACGGCACCGTGTTTCACGGTACATATATACGCACTGTGTTGACGGGATAAAATGTTTTTTCTTGGAGCAAGTTTTTTGGACGATATGTTACATAGTCCACGAACATGACTGCCACACTGAAGTTACTGACGCCAATGTTACCCATTGTTTTCATTTTTAGACATTTTTTTGTATTACATTATTACAATTTGCTGAGACATCATTAAAGGAAATATCATTATTCAAAATAAATTTTAAACTCGAAATTATTTCTTACCAGCATTCAAGACGCCTTACTAATTTCGGTTGCTTCACAGTCCCGGAGACGTTTTGATTTCTAGAAGCCAAATGTTTTTTTTACAACTAATAACTGCTGGGAAAAGAGTTTTAGGTTCTTTGAAGACGCTTATTTCTGAAAATTAGCATATTGCAATACGTTTGGCGCCGCTTGACTGTCATTTGAATACTATAATGTATGCTCATTCATGCACTGAAAATAGCTATCGCGGATCTAACTTATACGTATAAACAAACTCCTGCTGGCTGCAAAAAAAGGGGGGGGGGTGGGTTCATACGAACCCATCGAGCATCCCCTGACGACGACCTTGCATCGTTTTCGGTATCAGGAACCATTCATCCACACAATGTGACGGGTAACCCGGACTATCTGTCTGCAACGCAGGGCGAAAGGTACCCTTGGTTACAGATATAACATTCGGGTTATGCGTGGTTGCGCAGGCTGATCTTGATCTACACTAACTGCAAACGAAGCAAACCCCCAACCAACCCAAACATGTTTACGTTGACGATTCACATACATATGCCATGATATGAGCACAGGTTGAAGTAACGGACCAAGGTGCATAAATACATTAAATATACATAGAAGCATCAATAAATGGAAACAAAATAAGCTAAACAAAAATGTGTACTCCCTCTTATAACACATTGTATTATAATGTATTATAAGATGGAGTAAACAAAATGTTAGCTTTATTTTTTCTCACTTATTGTTATTGCTGCTTTTATGTATATTTAATGTATGTATAGACCTTGGTTAGTTGCGAACGGTAACTCTTGCAATTACTCCCGTACCGTCCGTAGCTAGCTAGCTAGCTACGGACGGTACAGGAGTAGATTGCAATAGTTACCTTCGCAACTAAGACCTTGTTCAGTTACGATATGGGGTGCCAACAAATCTTCTAATTCAAAATCATTCGAATCAAGTCGCAATTTGATCACGGTTCGTCCGCATGTACGAGGTGATAATCCACCAGCTTTAGCGAGTGAACTATCGCTCGAACATGCGGACGAACGTGATGTAACTGTGTCATCATATCCTCATGTCCATACATTGTCCAAGGTGCCGTGTAAATTGCAGAAACAAAACCGATATCAAATATGATATTATGAATTTATTGTCAATGTCAAAATCTACAATGAAAATACATACACACTATGGCATGTCAAACGTTGCAATATTGTATAAAATTTATTTATGGTGTATACAATTAATTTATTGGGTATAAAACAATATTTATTGGGTATACAAATATATTTGTTGGGTATAAAAACATATTTGATGTGCATACAAAATATTTGATGTGTATGAAAACACATTTGATGGGTATAAACAATATTTGTTGTGTATAAAAACATATTTGATGGGTATAAACAATATTTATTGTGCATAAAAAATATTTGTTGTGTATAAAAACATATTTGATGTGTATACAAAATATTTGTTGTGTATAAAAACACATTTGATGGGTATAAAAACTTATTTATTGGGTATAAAACATATTATCAATAAGATAATAGACAAAGAGAAAAAAAAAAAAAATTGGAGAATCCGGGCATCGATCCCGGTACCTCTCACATGCTAAGCGAGCGCTCTGCCACTTGAGCTAATTCCCCTTCTTGATGTTAGTGCGTGTTATAAATAGACCAGTCGTTGCGACGGTATACTGGAGCGTGTTATAAATAGACCAGTCGTTGCGACGGTATACTGTGAGCCTCACCGGAGGCGCTGCGTTGTGTCATTGAGCAAGACACTTTATCCACACTGCTTCAGTTCACCCAGCTGTGAATGGGTACCGATAATTCGTAGTTGCTCTGTAAATACGAATTACCGGCTTCTCTAAAAAAATCTCTACCTCCGTTCTTTCTCCCATTCTTGGGAGACGGCATGCAAGGTCCTAGAGCCAGTGCCGCCGTTAAATATAAGCAAAAAAAACAAAAAAACAAACAAAAAAAAAACGGTATACTGTCGACTAGAGCAGAATTATTCAGAATAGAACGAATACTGAACGTTAGGGTCATTCACCCGATCTGTATACATCTAATAATACATCGGGGCAGTGGCGGATCCAGGATTTCACCAAGGGTGGGTGTGGGGGGGGGGGGGCACATGCAACGGCCCCCCCCTGAATCCGCTACTGCAGGGGACGTAGAATTCTTTATTTTTTATTAAATCGTTTCCACAATTTAACAATTCGTTCCCACGAATTAACAATTCGTTCCCTCAATTTAACAATTCGGAACGAATTGTTAATTCGTGGGAACGAATTGTTAATTCGAGGGAACGAATTGTTATTTCGTGAGAACGAATTAATAAAACTAAATCCATGTCCCCTGCTGGGCTCCGTACCATCGGATCAGAATGTTCATTATTTACCTGGAAAAAGATGAGCTAAACATAGGGATGTCCACCTTCTTCAACCTTGTCACGGATATAATAATCAAATACCATATTTTCAAGTTAAAGACTGACTAAATATAATATGACCTTTAGTTTCAAATGTAGTGGAATCATACATGTGACTGAATATCTATATAAAGTATATCTGACCCTGTTCTTCTTAGAGTATAGTATACAGTGCATTGAGTTGCCATCTCCGCCATTTTAGTTGTACATGCTATCCGACAGTTTTACCACTTGGAGCGTTTGACACGTTCAGCCAATAATATGACAGCAAATCTAATACAATTTGGTGAAATACGTGCCCGATTATAGGCTGATATATAGAACGACAACAGCAGACTATACAAAACGCTAGATATCTGAGCTTTTCTACCATCACTCACAAAATATACAATGGACACTTTTTCCATGTGTAACATGTCAAACTGGTGCACTGTCTATTATTATCAGTACATCTGACACAGGTAAAAGCAGTATTTACTCGCATAGCAGGCAAGTAGACAGTAGTAACAATACACTCTGATAGCTGCTTACAAGTCACTGGAATCGATACAGTATGTATGGTAATACAGGTATATAGCTACAGTACTGTGTATTGTTCTTACTGTTACACAGTCTTTACTGAACTCTCAAACATTTTAACAAAGGGTCAACAAATGCTTCATATATCAGACTTTGTATATACATTTGATGAAAACAAGGCATAGCACGCTGTTGTATGATGTATTCCCATCATGTTGCACCAACTTTTATTCATGTGTTTGTCATCATGATTATTAGTGGTATGTGTCAAACGCAGTACATAATAGGTAAAACTGGCCGATGGCTCGTGCACACTAAAATGGCAACTCCATGCACTGTGTGGGATATACATGTATAGTAAGAAGAAAATGTTCACATGTATGTTATGCAGTTATCCCTTCACATTTACGAAGCAATTATACATGCATGATTGGATTATCAGGGGCCCCACGGGTCCTTAATATCTGGGATAACTGCCCTTCGAATATTCGGACTGATAATACCATTTTGAAAACAGGTCAGTTTGGTACAAACCAGCTTGTCTAAGGCTGTGCAAACCGTATGAGAATATAATTAACACCCGATTTCGTAGTTGCGGACATGTATCTCTTAAAAAAACTCCCATATCGTCCGTGTAGACGTACTTGTCCGCAACTAATAACTATATCCAGAACCATTGTATTAAATTGGTGTCGGATTTTGAATAGCCGAACAACAGCAGGTGCGAATGTCTCACAGCAACAGATGCGGTGTTGTAAAGGTGCGAGTGTTATGTTAATATCCACAGGACAGTGAACCGATGGATGCGATCACGGAAATATTTGAATTTGAAAGCTGGATACCAGATAGACGGTTAAGGACCATTGCACGTACACTTGTAACCAGAATGTTCTGTCGCCCTGCATTACAGACAGAACATTCGGGTTAGACCAATCAGTGTCTGCTACACTGGCTGTGACGATTGTAGCTCCTGATCAAATAGCACACTTCGGCAGCCTGGTAAGGATCATGTTCGAAGCATAATAGGGTTATCATTGATGGAATGGCGAACAGTGCAAATCCTGATCAGACTGTGCGGATGCACATGCTGATCTGGATCTACACTGGTCACAAAACCCATAATCGCCATTTCTTAAGTCACAGCCACATTTTTTACTACCCAAACAGTAGTTCAAATGGGCATATCAAGAATTAAAAAAAAATACTATAAAAAATAAAAACGTGTGAAGTTTAATGGAAGATATATGACGTGACTAGGACCCCTGGGTTATTTCTATTTTCATCCATACGGGTACATAAATATCGGATTTCCTATCTTGTTGCATTCAACAAGTTAGAAAATCTGATACTTATGTACCGATATCGGTGAAACTTGAAACAACACTGTAGCCCTAGTATCGTCATATATCTTCAATTAAACCACTTTACACAGGGTCACGTTTTTATTTTTTATATTAACCCTTAGCCTGCTGAATGAAATATTGTCGTCTGCTGTTTATGTTTTATTTTCAATTTTTTTGTCATCAAAAACATGGTTTGACAGCACTTTAGAATCATTTCCATTGGAAATGATTCTAAAGTGCTGTCAAACCATGTTTTTATTGAGAAACAGGGCAAAAAATAAAGCAACAGCAGACGACAGTTTTCGCGATCAGCAGGCTAAGGGTTAATTTATAAAAAAAAATCCTGATATGCCTCTTTAAGTCATTGCTTCCCGTTAACCCAGTTTTACGACAACAGCATGCATTTACACATGAAAGATTATCAGTCGCATTATTCACTGTTACCATCCTTAACAAATGAAAGGCACATCTTAATATTAAAGACGCCTGATGACCCTTAACCCTTTTTCAATTAGATATATCCTGTCACGTGACCCAACGGCAGGTGAAACGGCACGCGACCAATGAAAATCGGCACACGCGGGGCATATATTGCCGAGTTTGCAAATTTTATCGGTCTGTACAAAGCTAAATTTGAATGGGCCTATTTTTAATGCATGTACTTAGGCTAAAGAAAACACAGCTTTGTAAAATTAAATTCCTAAGAAGTTTTGTTCATTGTCCCGACAACGCGAACATATTTGGGTCCCAGTTGAGAAAATGTGTCTCATTGATTTTGCGCCGAGTGTAGCCCTAGATCAGACGGTACATTCGCATAGGTCAGAGGCTGTACCGTTCGCAATTTAGTCAGCAAGGCTACACTGCTGTATATAATTACAGCGATCGTGTTTAGTCGTGATGAAACTGTATGAAATGTGGCTGTGACTGGAGATTATGCTGATCGAAATTTGAGACCAGTGTAGCTCCCGATCGAATAGCACACTCCTGTAGCCTGATAACGATATATATTGTTAGAAGCATGGCGGGTGTATCACTGATGAAATGGCGAACAGTGCAGATCCTGATCAAACTGCGCGGACGCGCAGGCTGATCTGGAGCTACACTGGTCGCATAACCAATAAGCCCCGTTTCTCCACTCACATCCACAAATAACACTTGATGCGGGTAGAGACACGAGGATATACTGGTGTAAATTGCTCTAATGCCCATTTTTACAACGAGGTAAATGCAACTATTTGTAATATGAAGAAAAGTGTTGGGCATATGGGAAAACACACAGCTTCATATTTATAACAATCTGAAATCACTTTTTAAAAAAGTTATTTTCGTTCTTCATGTTTTTCGTTGTCTTCGTCAAATATTGCCTTTTCCCGGAGATGTGGGACATATCATGTGACATGGGATGCTTTGAGAGCTATTAATAACTACTCCGCCCTTGAGTGGGGTGGTGGTAGGGGAATGACAGCCAAGGGGGATTAGACAATATACTAAACTGGTGAAATTAGACAATACATTAAACTGTTCAAATTAGACAATACATTTAAACTGTTCAAATTAGATAATACATTAAACTGTTCAAATTAGACAGTATATTAGACTGTTCAAATTAGACAATGCATTAATCTGTTAAAATTAGACAATAAATTAGATTGTTCAAATCAGACAATACATTAAACGGTCAAAATTAAACAATCTATACAACTGTTCAAATTAGACAATACGTTAAACTGTTGAAATTAAACAATATATTAAACTGTTCAACTTAGACACTACTTTTAAATGTTCAACTTAGACAGTATATTAAATTGTTCTCTAATTGCAAGTTTGCCAGTCAGACAGTCACAGTCAGGTACAGATTGGTTAATCCGGTCAATGGTCAAACACAAAAAGTCTATGTTTGCGAGTAAGCGCCCATTTAATTGTGTGACGAAGACACGAGAGATTTATGGCGAATGTCAAAGACGAGACAACGAAATTTGAAGCGATTGCCATTACTTCACTTCACGACAGCAGTTATGTCGGCCTAATGTGTGGTCAGGTTCACTGACCCTTGTAAATGTCACTGTGACTGAAGTAATGGGGATTATCAATTTTGTGATCAGTGTAGACCATGGGGCCGTTTCACCTAAACGTCGTACGACTAAAATGTTCGGAAGTGCAAAATTATGATAGTCTGTAAATTTTACAATAATAATGTTTTCTTGTAAACAATTATTGGATTACATTTATTGAGCATAGGCTGCATGTGCAGCCTATGCTCAATAAATGTAAATTCATTAATTGAAATTTCCAGACGATCCTAAATTTGCACATACGAATATTGTAGTCCTACGAAGTTTAGTGAAATGAGCCCCTGATCCGTATTGTCCACGATTTTCAGTCAGTGAAATACAGTGCAACCTATTTACAACAGCCAACCACAGACATACACAAAACTGGCTGTTGTAGAGAGGTGGCTGTCGTAGGGGGGTTAACTATATAGCGATTTGTTTGATTGGGATGTCAGAATGTTGGTGTCATATGGGTATTTGGGTGGATTTTGGGTAGTTTTGGGTGGATTTTATTGGTTTTAGATAGTTTTCGTAGTTTTGTGAAACTACTAATGCTCAATCATTACACACGACAGAAATCGTCAACTATCTACACATTCACCGTACCGAACTTTCGGGCCCTTTTCTTACTGTCAAAATACCCAAATGTGTACGTATAACTCAGCTGTAACTGACATGCTTCTAAATACATTGGTACTGCACTCCGCGCCGGCGTAAAATGTTTCACGTCGAAATAGGCGCAGGAAGCCTGACGAATGCAACCTGCATAAGAGACGGCATAAACACATTTTCGTTCAGTTACCTACCAGAATGTAAGTTTCGACCAGCGGTGCTCCTATCAACCACCACACTCACATAGCGTGGTCACATAGTCTGGATAAATGAGGCTTATGGGGTTCGCGACCATTGTAAATCCAAATCAGACTACTGGAGAGTACTATGCGATCTGGAGCTACGCTACACTGGTCACGAATCTATAAGCACCATTTCTCAGATCACAGCCACATATATACGACAGTGAAACCTCTCTAAACCGGACACTCTGGGAGGTCCCCAGGGTGTCCGGTGTAGAGAGGTGTCACTGTAAATCAGACATTTGATAAGTGTGAGCCTTATTTGTGTGCTATGCGAGCATGAACAGACATTACCACCTGAGATAAATGACCAAGGACCTGAAAACAATTATAGTTATTATATAAATTCGAAAATTTATTTGAAATTCCGAATGCAAATGGATAATTTACAACTTATGCGGCGACCAGTGTATGCCCTGATCAGCCTGCGCAAACGCGCAGGCTGATCACGGCGTACACTGATCGCATTTCGCTCAATTTCTCATGATCTGTTACACTCACTGGCTGTATAACTTCATTGACGACTCAGATAAGTGCTAATTTCGTGCTTGAACCGTCAGATTAAAGATTAAGATTCGGGTCACACACTGACATACAATGCGAGTACCGAACTTTCGTCCACGTTGACACACTGCCCTTTATTCGGTGACCAATCTGTGCCACGCCCGACATAGTCGTGACATAGTACAGTGTAATATGCCAAAAAGAAAACTTACTGTCTGTTCCAGGCTTTTCTGCCGACGAACTTTTGTCTATTAAACACATTGAATCTAACAAATATTTTAATGTAAGTACTTTTTCACCAATAACAAAAAAGTCACCCTCCCCAAATGTTTTTGTTTGATGAAATTCCATCAACTATTGATTTTATAGCGAAACATCGATTTTCCTATGGGAATTTAACATGGGGGAAAAAAGAGGTGGAAGCAGTACGAGCCAAAAAACGAAAACTTTTGGAAATTGACTCGAAAACCTGGCGAAATAGCTTTGAAATGATGTAAATAAAGAAAACAAAAGTTATATTTTGAAAATCGGTCCACAAATTAAAAAAAAAATTTATTTTTTTATTTTTAGCCCCCATGTTAAATTCCCATAAGAAAATCGTTTTTTCGCAATGAAATCAATATTTGATGGAATTTCTTAAAATAATCTTTTTTGGGGAGGGTTAAATTTTTGTTATTGATGAAAAACTACTTACATTTATATTTTTCTAAGATTGAATGTTTTTGATGGTCAAAAGTTCGTCGGCTGCAAAACGTGGAACAGACAGTAAGTTGTTTTATTCGTTATCAGGTAAATGCAAACTGCAGTAGCCTATTTAACCAACATTTCAAAGTATACTTTTCTAGCAAAATATACTTTGAGGGAGAAATTTTCAACTTAAGGACAAATTTATTAATTTTTATTATACTGAATTTATTACATTATCACAGCCATTTTGATAATGTAATACACATTCAGTATAATAATTCTGCATACTTTTAATCATCAACTATATGCAATGTTGGTGAAATCGGCTGCAGATTACCATATTCATATGATATCACAATTTGCACCCCAAACATGCACGACACGCATACTGTATGATACATCACACAGGTTACATTCCACCATTGATTGACACTGTATAAGTTAACAGAAACATGTGTCACCTGGCTTGATTTTACAGTAGAACCTCTCTAATCCGGACACCCAGAACGATTTGTATTCTTAATTATGGTGTGTTTAGTTTAGAGTTATCTATAATGTGTGTTCAAGTTCTCAAAGCACACACTCATTTTCGTGGAGTGCTTATTTGCCTGGTTTACAGTGGAACATCTCTAAACCGGACACCCTGGGAGGTCCTCCCAGGGTGTCCGGTTTAGAGATGTTCCACTGTAGTTTATAAGCACTGAGTATGTGTAAAGTACGTTTAATTGACTTTGAACATGATTCGAAAAAATGACACCAGGATTTTTTTGTAAACGTTATACAACGTATATAAAATCATCGGATGACAAAAATTAACACGTGGTGCCGGATTCTTATACGTCTATGTCGATTTGCCCCCGGACTAATAGGGATACGTGCAGGTTTGTCAACTCCACGTTCATTAAGATTGTTAATGACAACATGCGTGTGACTTAATGTGCTGGAAACATTCTTCTAACAAAAATGTCAGCAACATTTGCTAAGTATGATATAGCTCTTCTGGTTGCAGTGAGTTTATTATTATAAATATTTTTTTTATGTGAAACGATATACGGCCTGACTCGTATTTTATTAGTTCTAATGTTCAGCCCATAGTGAGTCATAATGCAACACTTGGGAAAACTGGATGTAAGAAATCATAGTAATCTTTTTTTTTTTTAAATAATTTACATATTATGTAAAAATGCACGATGTAAACATAATACAAGGTAATTAATCGATATATGATATTTCCCACAAATGCAGCCTTTTATTATATGAGCGGTTGGCTGAGTAAATGTACCTACGACACTTTTTACGACCAGCGTATCTCCAGATCAGCCTACGCATCCAGGGCCTACGCTGTTTGCCATTTAAGGCCACACATCCGCCTGCGTTAATCTTGCCCAAATGCCAAAGTTTCTGAAATATGTTGGCAATCTCGCAATCAAACAGTTTAATTGGCTGAACCTGAGCTGTAACACAGCTCAGGTTCAGCCAATAAAGCTGGTTTATTTCAAGCACAATATGCATGTATTTGGGGGAAATAAAGTATTGACATTATTAATGAAGGCGGTAGTGTAACATGAAACATGTGCAATGTGATAACTCAAATAAAAGTTAAAGGTACATGCCCACTCAGTAGGTTATAAAATAGATAGTTTTGTATATTCTGTAGATATGACATTTTCTGGCAAAATAAACATTCATTCACCATTACCCCACTTATTGATTGGTATTATTATACATTTTATATCAGACGTACATTTACACACTGATATCAGGGGCGATAACCGTGTTTCCTTAAAATGTTGACGGACATTTCTATTTACTCTCTGAATTTGTTTTTATGTGCAATGATCATACTATATAATTTGTCGATTTTTTTTCAGGTGACCCCATGACCAATTTAATTAGTATAAATAATTAAACAAAAGCATGCTTTACATATGAAAATAGCCTGATACCACCGCGCGTCACTATCAGTAAAATAAATATTACTTAATGATTATATATGAATACCGGGCTCTTATAAGTTTTAGAACTGGTGGTATAGTGACACAATTATACATTGAATTTAATTCCTATAAAGAAAATGTTGTACTTACTGAGTGGGCATGTACCTTTAAAAAGATTTGCTGGAAGTTTACCACGTGTAACTAACCAACACCGATCTAGCCCAGACACCCATCGATGAGTAGTCCGGGCCTGTGGTGAACAGGTAGCAGGCCCGGTGCTCAGCAATGGACTTATAACAGCTGGCCCCAGATATAGTCACCGCGTCAATACAATCTCGCAAAACTAAACCACGGGCACAATAACAGATCATAACACGACACCGCGATTTACACCTGTCCACAGACCTTCCGGTGTTTAAAGACGGAAGGATTTAAAATGCATTTTCATCCTATTGTGCACTTAATATGAGACACGCCATGTTACTTTGTACCTTCTGACATCTGCGTAATTTCATGAAATACGTTTACAAAATTTACAATATTTTCCGTAAATGGCGTCAAAAGTTGACAACATTTTCAGAGTACATGCGGAATTATATTCAGCATTTTCTCTGAAAATTGTGTCAGCTTTTGACTTTATTTACGAAAAATATTGTAAATTTTGTAAACGTATTTAATGAAATTACGGAGATGTCCGAAGGTACAAACTCGCATGGCGTGTCTCATATGATATATTATAATCCTTGACAAAGGCGGGGATACTTCCGTTCGTGGTGGTTGGTGTGTGCACTAAGTATGTGATGATAGATAGATATATAGATTCTTTTATGTAGCCACATACAAATGTGTTGTTAGGAAATTCGTTTATTACTAACATTCTTTCAGAAAACGTGGAATCAGCCTCTTAACCCTTAGACCGCTACATGCAACAATTGTCGTCTGCTGTCGCTTTTATATCTTGCCTTATTTCTCAACAAAACATGGTTTGACAGCACTTCAGAATCATTTCCAATGGAAATGGTTCTGAAGTTCTGTCAAAACATGTTTGAAATTATTCTAAAGTGCTGTCAAAGCATGTTTTTGATGATCAAAATGGAAATTAAGATAGCGATCCTAAGGGTTAATTAGGCCGCTAACTGATAACATTTAAATTATACCACTTTGAAAACTTATTGGTTCTGGTCATTCTGCACAATTCCGCAATTTCATCCGGGTCTTATTCCTTTCGTGACGACAGAAAGCATGGCCGAATGACTAAATGGCAAATAACGTAGGCACACACGTCAAATCCTTTTGTTGACGACAGTAAGTATGGCCGGATGACTGACTAGCGAACAGCGTAGGCCCTGATCAGACTGCACGACATGCACAAGCTGATCTGGGGCTTTATTATTAAATAATCCGGTAATTCTGAATACGTCAAATCCTCATTTGTGTCAACCGTTAGCGTACCTGAGCCACTGAATAACGAACAGCGTAGAACCTGATCAGGCTGCGCGGGCGCGCAGGCTGATCAGGTGCTACGCTGGTCGCACTCTTTATATGGTCCTTTTCCTCAGTCGAGCCAAAAGCGGAAGGCGGCATCTGTTGTACACTAGTCGCCACTATAATTTGCGCAGTAACGGAAAAAGAAAGCCAAATACCATTTAAGAAAAGTCTAGCGTAAATGAATAGCAAGCCTAGGATTTGATTTCACAATAGGTATCGTAATTATATAAAACAGGTATAAATAAAATGTACATGTGAACAAAATGGAGTGGGACTTAAATGCCTATTTGGATCCTTAGAAAGCACGTGCTGGTGAGTGCCAATGAGAGCAGCGTCGAACAAATAAGATTGACAAATGAATTCAGAAAATTCTGAACGAAATCTTACACTATGTTTTACACTATTTTTGTTTCAGTATAGAATAAAAATGAATACAGTTCCTCGTCATGATAACTACTGTCTGTTCCAAGATTTTGCTGCCAACTAACTTTTGGCCAAAAATATTTAAATGTAAGTACTTTTTCATCAATAATAAAACAGTCACCCTCCCCAATTTTTTTATTTGATGAAATACCGTCACATATTGATTGTATTGCGAACTACTATTTGCCTATGGGAATTTAACATGAGGGCTAAAAATACTTATTTTTTAAAAAATATTTTTTCATTAGTAGACATACAATGCTACATATATAAAAGATACACATGCTAGATAATGAATTAACATGAAATGGTATGGATGGCACCATTAGTGACTAAAACAGAGACTGGGAAAGGTAATGTTATAACTTATAATAGTATTCAGTCATACGCTAGATAACAGATGATGAAATTAGACAATTGTTTGCACACAATACGTAGATGACAATTCAATGCGCAGTTCAGCACCCAATTGAAGGATCACGGTCACGAATGATTTATACATGCAATTTTAATACACACAATGTGAATATTTACACCTTCTATAAATTCACAATGCAAACGCCCATTTGACGTATTGCGTTTACATACCAACACAATTAAATACATTAGACCCACGTGATGTCGCGCGATGTTGTTGATTCGTTAAAGTTCGTTTGACGTAATTAATTCCCACGAGGTTGTCAATAACTGCGCGCTATTGACCGTCAACCTTGCTGTTTCAGGTATTGCGACAAAATGACGTTTTAACGAATATTAATTTTAACGCCATATTTGGTTATTCACATTTTTCAAACTATCAGAAAATGCAGTGTAAATATAAGTAATACAACCATGGGTTGTTGCGTTTAATGTAGGAATGAATGGCCTTTTTGTGGAATTTATCGGGGTATAAACTTGGAAAAGTCGCGGGAATACTGGACGAAGCGATAAAAAATTACAATTTTCGAAAAAAAAAAAAAAGACTTAAGAATTATTTTAACTGCGCCTCACGGTTACGGAAAGTAGTTCGGCATAGGAGCTTACTGGGATATACATTTTGGACATAGACTTGCTACGGGCCAATCAAATGTTAGGGAATTGTGTAAATAATTTTGTGCTGGAATTATATCCCCGATAAATTCAACAAAAAGGCCATTCATTCCTTATAATTCCAGCATTTGAAATAAATTCATCAAGACAATGTGTTTATTTTCCGTTTTCTTAAGAATTATTTTAACTGCGCCTCACGGTTACGGAAAGTAGTTCGGCATGGAGTTTACTGGGACATAAATTTTGGACAGACTGACTTGCTACGGACCAATCAAATGTTAGGGAATTGTGTAAATATTTTTGTGCTGGAATTATTGGGGTGAAAAATACATTTGAGTCTGTTTAAAGTTTGCGAGGAGCTCTTCGGACTCCACGCACTTTCAACAGACCAAATGTATTATGCACAACAGTAAACGCAACAGCCCATGATTTTATTCTTAAATGTAAATATTTGCAATGCATGATTTATAACAGACACTCTGTCGCCTTGTTGCCAACGCTTTGTTCATGCATCATAATAATTATGTAAATTATATAAATAAATATAATTGAGAACAATAAAACAATAGTGAACGTATAAGGATGTACTGGAATGTTTTATATACGGCAATCAACCAGTTAAATTACCGTAGACAAATAAATTTGCTAAATATGTCCAACTGACCTCATTTTGCACTTACTTCGTATTGACCCACATAGTACACGATGTGTCATAATTGAGACATTAGTAGTATTATTTAGTTAATTATTATTTATATGGACACATACACGAGATAATATTTCTTATATTGCATTTCCGAATTTTACCGATATTGATTTGCAAAGGAAATACAATACAGTGGAACCTCTCTAAACTGGACACCCTGGGAGGTCCACAGGGTGTCCGGTTGAGAGAGGTTCACTGTAATTAAGCAAAGCACATTCGTACAGTCGTACTAAGTTTAGTCAAACGGACCCTGGAGTGTTGGACTGTCCACAAACACCATAAGCCCCATTTCTCCCATCAAAATCATTTTCACAGATTTATGACCTCGATAGGGACGTATATCGTAATTTATGCCACCATTTGCCATATCGATATATGGTATAATTACTACGGTGGACAGCACTTACATCCCCGACCCAAATATATTATATCAAACAGCTGATAAATAAATAGAGTTCATTCAACTACCATTTTGAAGTACCGGATTTATTTCCCAAACATCTGGAAATCCGACAAAGAAACGAGTGCGGAGCACGCGTTTCTTTGTCGGATTTACAGATATCAAGGGAAATAAATCCGGTATTTCAAAATGGTAGTGGAATAAATTGTAATTTACATGCTTTTCAAACAATGTGAAATTTGCTCTTAGACCAGCTTATAACGGGGAACGAATTGTTGATTCGAGGGAACGAATTGTTAAATTGAGGTAACGAATTGTCATTTCGTGGGAACGAATTGTTATATCGTGGGAACGAATTGTTAAATTGAGGGAACACATTGTTATTTCATGGGAACGAATTGTTATATCGTGGGAACGAATTGCTAAATTGAGGGAACGAATTGTTATTTCGTGGGAACGAATTAATAAAAAAAAATCCCCCGCGAGGCTCAGTACACTAACACCACCCCCTATCATGATAATAATGTATTGTGTACAATACACGTACTGGTCAGCACAATATGTTACGTCACACAGTTTGGGTATAGGCAAATTCTGAAGTGGATGTTGAAGAGATTAATCTAAGTCTATATTTATCCAGCCAAGATTGCGTTGATAGAATCTGAAGAAATAAAGTGATCTGTGCAAGTTCTTAGAAAACCACTCTCATGCAGTGACTGGTCCGTAGATGCACACTAATTCGTTGAAAACTTAACAATGCTATGCAAATAACATACGGAAATGACTGAAATTACAGCACAAATGCGGAATTCCGCATTTGCGCTGAAATTCCCGTCATTTCCCGTAGATATTCACTGAAATACGAGACGCATTCACACGGCAGTTTCTTAATCAACTACAATGATCATTTTCCCTGGTCCGAGATAAATTGACCACTCCTGTTCATGAAAGCCACAGGTATTTGTCTGTTTGCAATTATTGTAGATATTCCATTTCAAATGTCCGCTATGTTGCTATTGAAGTGTTTATTAAGAAAATAACTTACAATTACTTAATGCTACTTTCGTAAACTCTTTGTTGTCGGACTTACATCATAATTGTAAAATACATAAGTTCCTACAGACGCTTGTTAAACACAATTCAACAATTTATTTGAAGTTGGACTCGCCACTTCGATGTCCATTAGAACGGAAATGTGTGTAACACATCGATTTCAGGGGTAGAATTATGACAATAGGTTTTAGACGCCTGCAGTAAACCACATGTTCACGGTCTTAACGCTTATACATTAATTCCTCTTTCGTTGTAATGGGAACCAAGATAAAGTACATTGTAGTTGCTTTCTACGTGGTATCGTATACACTGTACATGGTTTGGTCAACCGATTCAAATTGGACATCGAAACAGAGAAAACATATCAGCAAACTATATGTAATTCAATTTGTGGACAGATTTTAAAAATCTTAAATTTGTTTTTTAGCTACATCATTTCCAAGCTATCTAGCCAGGTTTCGGAGTCAATTTCCATTCTTTCGTTTTTTGATTCCTCCCCCACCTCCTCCGCCTATTTTTCCCCCATGTTAAATTCCCATAGGAACATGTTTTTTTCGCTATTAAATCAATATTTTATGGAATTTCATCAACACACTTTTTTGGGGAGGATGTCTTTTTTTTATTGATGAAAATGTAATTACATTTAAATATTTTAATGTGTTTAATCGCCAAATGATCATCGGCAGCAAAACGTGGAACAGACAAGACAGTAGGCGATACTATGCTGAGACTATCAGTGGCCTACTAGATATAGAGACTAGTAGGTTAGTGCCGTGAATGGGATCTGGCAAGGCTTAGGAAACGGGATGGGCGAGGCTCTGCAGAGCCCATCCCGTTTCCGTGTAGCGCCAGATTGATCTCGTCAACACTACAACTAGCTTTAAAATGCAAAACAAATAACCACAGCCGCATCTTCAACATCGGAGAATCGAACCTCACACATTCATACGCAGTGATTAGGTCGTATTAACAGGATATCAAAACTGCTACACGGCACCGTGTTTCACGGCACATACGCACTGTGTTGACGGGATAAAGTGTTAGTATACTGTCAGCACCTGCCACATGTTTCCTACAGGAACCAGACATTATATTCTCGGTTCTAACATGTGACCTCCTGCTATGTAATTGTATCTAACCAGTACTTGTGTCTGATATTCATAAACCATTTAGCACCAATAGCCTGGGTCGACGGTTGCGAAAATGGACATAATGGTGTTTTCAACAAGTGCATTTCCTGGGGACCGTTTCACTAAACTTCGTACGACTAAAATGTTCGTAAGTGCAAATTTATGATCGTCTGAAATTTAAATTGATGGATTTACATTTACTCAGCCTATGCTCAATGAATGTAAATTCAATATTTGCTTACAATTCTTGTACAGACTATCATAAGTTTGCACTTACGAACATGTTAGTCGTACGAAGTTTAGTAAAACGGCCCCCAGGTTCTTAATTCATGTACATTTTGTGTGTATTTCCACACATTCAGATTGGAATACAGACATTTTCTTTCTGATGATATTGCTACTTCAATGGGTCTGAGACATAAAGGTTTCAGGCTGGTTCAATGGGAACTGCTTAGAATCTGACCCGTAGTCGATTTCACCAACATTGCAAAGTACACTTATCTAGCAAAGTATACTTTGAGGGAGACATTTTCAATTTAAGGATAAATTTAATGATTTTTATTATACTGAATTTATTACAAAATGGCTGTGATAATGTAATAAATTCAGTATAATAAGTATGCATACTTTTAATCATCAAATAATTGCAGTCGTTAGTTCTATATGAAATAATGCATTTCGGGAAAAACAAATGATTACTCATAAGTATACTTTGCAATTTTGATGAAATCGGCAACTGACTGCGCGGAGGCGTAGGATTATCTGTAAGTGTGACTGTGACTGAGAAATGGGGCTACTGGGTTTTGGCCCAGTGTAACTTCTGATTCAATAGCACGCTCCTGTAGCCGTACGACTATCTACATTGCTTGTTAGAAGCATGACTGGTGTTTCTTTGACGAAATGGCGAACAGTGCAGATCCTGATCAGACTGTGCGGATGCACAGGCTGATCTGGATCTATGCTGGTCGAAATATCCATAAGCCCCATTTTTCCAGTCCCAGTCACATTTACGCAGGTCTGAAACATACAGTGTCTGTTCCACGTTTTCCTGCCGACGAACTTTTCGCTATTAAACAGATTAAATCTAAAACATATTTAAATGTAAGTAGTGTTTCACCCAAAATACAAAACAGTCACCCTCCCCAATTTTGTTTGTTTGATGAAATTCCATCAAATATTGATTTAATAGCGAAAAAAACATTTTCCTATGTGAATTTAACGTGGGAGGAAAAAGCACTCATGATAAATTCCCATCGGAAAATAGTTTTTCGCAATAAAATAACTATTTGACGGAATTTCATCAAATAAAAAACATTTTGGGAGGCGGATTTTTTTATTATTGATGAAAGCGTATTTACATTTAAATATTTTTTGGATTGAAAGTGTGTAATGGCCAAAAGTTCGTCAGCAGCAAAACGTGGAACAGACAGTAATCGTTTTATTGACGAGACTACACTTGGTTCAGAGACTTAGATACTAAAGAAGATTCGCCGAATGCTATAAATGACGTTATGGCGATCAGCCGAGGCTCAGATCAGACTACGTGGATGCACAGGCCGCTCTGGGTCAAGGCTGGTCGAAACAAAGTACATACGTTTTACTGTAAACGTAATTTTAATGATTCAGCGACGAGTAGAAAGACGATTATCTGTGTTTCTGAATGACCAGTGGCGGATTCAGGGAGGGGGCCCTGGGTGCTATTGAAAAGCTGTCTGATTGCTGTAAACAAAATAGCAAGCACTGTCAGATAATGGTGGTTTTATCAGATCAAGGTGCATATATTATAGTGAGTCCATTCAGAAGATATTACCACAATGTACCTGATCACATGAGCATTATGTACTGACAATTAATCGCTCGAATTTCGACTGCCCCGCACTCCTCGGCGAAATCTTGGATCCGCCACTGATGATTTATTGGCGAACAGTGTAGGCCCGGATCAGACTGCGCGGATGCGCAGTCTGATCCGGGACTACGCTGGTCGCAAATGTCCGTTGGTCCATTTACACCACCGGAAACCATATTCGGTGATGGTCATTTTACCCCGCGGTGGGTCAGTCATTGAGTAACATAATCACCACATCTTCACAATGCAACACCAAATCTACAGGGCTATCGTGAAATTGACAGTGATGACACTAATTTTAGCAATTACCGGGCACCACGTGCTATCATTATTTGTGAGCATTGTTGAATTAGGAAGACCAATACCTCTGTCACCCTGATTGTATAACTTGTCTGAGAATATACTCGCTCGCTCAACATATTCGTATATTCAGACTCCGTACTCACTTAGCCTATTTAATCCTACATCCCTAAGTAACTGACATGGACTAGTTCATGTTGAGTTTAAGACTGTTCCATTGTGCAGAAAAAGGGGCTAATTTTGTGGAAAAATAATAAAAAATATCTACAAATGGCGCTGATACACAGCAAAATGTGCCACATATGCAATTCATATGAACAAATTGCATATGATGTTCATATGTAAAACATATGAAAAACATATGAATTGCATATGAAAAGAGCCGATATGAAATTCATATGACACACATGTTGTAGTGTATGGGACGGCTCGTTACGAATGTGAAGATGTTTTTTTGGGGATTTAACATGCGGAATTGTTTTATCGTAATAAAATCAATATTTGACAAAATTTCAGGAACTAAAATAGGCCCATTATCAAACTTTGCTAAAATGCAGGGACCCTACATACAATCCTTCGTCTCAGTAATAAGTAAGGGTATAGAGAATAGTAGGTTAGTGCCTTGAATGGGAAAAAATATCCGGCAAGGCTCAATAATTTCTTTATTTCTCATCAGAAGTATATGTTGTGACCACTCATTTGAACCGTCTCGGAGCCGTCTCTCCGAGACGGTTCAAATGAGTGGTCACAACATATACTTTGGTTCAGAAATAAGGAAAATAGATAGAGAATAGTAGGTTAGTGCCGTGAATGGGAAAAATATCTGGCAAGGCTCAGGAAACAGGATGGGCGAGGCTCTGCTCTGTATTGACTGGATATCAAAAATGTTTCACGGCACCGTGTTTCACGGCACATACGCACTGTGTTGACGGGATAAACTGAAATAGTATCGTTTTTGCAAGGTGTATATAACAGAAAAGAATGGAGAAGTTTAAGAATTTATAGAATAGTTTATTGCATCGAGGAAACTACCTCATGAGCATACATACATGACTATGGTATAATATCCGTACAATGCAAGATGGGTAAACTACTAAATATAATTAAATGCAGAAACACCACAATCGTGCCAAATAGGCAAATATATTTCAGACCATGCCGCGACCACTAATACATATATCTTTAAGTGAAACAGACAATAGTCTTCAATATACTGTCACCTATGATTATTGGGAGAATTAAGTGACACACAAAGCTGTTTCGCAATGCTATCCAGACATCTAATGTGATTTATCCATCGTAGAGTGACCTTTATTAGATGTCAGTTCATCCTAATACGCCACAAACGATCGCCTTTGGAAAACGACACAACCTTATATAATATGACGACGTCTTATTGAGGGAACATTAACATCGTTAATGCCACTGTAATGACATCTTTATTTTGCAATTTAAACTCGGAAGGAAGAGCAATCGAATTAACGTTTAACCCTTAGAACGCTGAATTAATGTTTGTCGTCTGCTGTGCATTTTTAAAGTTCCATTTACCCAATACAATATGGTTTGACAGCGCTTTAGAATCATTTCCAGTGGAAATGATTCTAAAATGCTGCCGAATCATGTTTTTGCTGCAAAAAACACACTTTTTTTAAACAATAGCAGACGACAATTTTCGTTTCCCGCCTTCTAAGAGTTAAGCTTTGGCACACTTCAGATTTGAATCAGCGTTTGGAACGATGACCAACATGGTTTAAACTGTATGCAAGTGGCTTGGAGAATCATGGTTGACAGGTTGAGTTTGGTTAACAATCGTGGACCGTGGTTGACACTCGTTTTTATTTTTGACTGACTAGATCTACTCAGTCAAAAAATTAAAAAACAAAACGGCTCATACTAAACAAATATATATAATAGGGGCAGTTTTAGTAAGGGCCGTTTTGACCGAGTTCCCAAAACTTGGGGGCGGTTTTGACCAATTAGGGACCGTTTTGACTAGGGGCCGTTTTGACAAGGGGCCGTTTTGACCTGCTCCCGTCTTCGTTACTTCGACGTGTAGAGACGGGAAGCTAGAGCCTTATTTCGTCTCCATGAGGCGTAGAAGGAAGAAACGAAATTTAAGATTCTTAATCTGTGTTACTTCGCGGCGTAGATATGAAGGAACGATGGATCTTGAATTTATTTTCTGTACAACTGAAAGAACGAACTTAAAGGTTCTAAATGTTCGTTCTTCGGCCGCGTAGAAACAACAGAACGAACGTAAAGGTTCTTAATGTTCGTTAGAAACAAACTTTCTACCCCGCTCCATACGTCTCGCGAGGGTAGCAATTTAACCCCATCTATTTAATGTAACAAATGGAAGAGTGATTTATGCCATCGGTTATCCGGCGTGTTTGATATGTTAGCGATATAAAACCGTCAACACTGTATCAATAAATTATTAATAAAGAACATGCACATGCAGAAATTGGTTGTTTTATCGTGTCAGAGGGTTTATCTGACATTTACATGTATGTATTGTAAATTTGAAAGCTTCAATTCGCTATGTTGAATGTTGAACAACAAGAAGAGAAAAGATGGCTTCCATTGGGAAATTATTTCCCTGTTCTATTATTTTTTGGCAATTTACTATTTCTACATCAAAGATTATATGTTTAAAGGTATACAATATACAGTTTACTAAATATTGACCTACATACGACAGGTTTGGGTATGCACTTCGGTTGCTCACATTTTTTGAATGGGTCAAATTGTAGCCGTAGCTAACATATCGGAGGCGAATTATTGTAGCTAAATGTTCTTGTGTACGCGTAGAATTCAATACTAATTGCGTGTCTAGCTTTATAAGCTGAAATAACCTTAGACGGACGGGCACATATCTGCTGACACAACCCCACTGCACCCACCGCAGACGTCACTATAGAAGGCGGCCAAAATGTTCCGAATGCCCTCAATTGTTTTCCTGGGGTATAGTTTGTCATCCTACACAACTGCCTGCGTTAATCTTGCCCGAATTATCAACGTTTATGAATATCTGTTGATTTACAATGCCAACTCGCAATCAAGCAGTTTGATTGTCTGAGCCTGAGCTGTAGCACAGCTCAGACTCAGACAATCAAGCTGCTTGACTTCAAGTAGAATATTCAAGTTTTAGGATAATTAAGTTGACAAATATTGACAAGATTAACGCAAGCGGCAGTGTTCAAACCCAATCCCCAATCTTTAGGTCGTCCAATTGTACTAAACTGACATAATATGATTGCCGTGTATTTCGTGAAATAATGGATGTCAAATATTTAGATTCACCTTTGGGAGTAGACAAATATTTACGATTGTCTCTTTTGTTTGTTTTACGAGTTTTGCATACTTAGCATAGATAATTAGACAATTATGTAATTATATTATCCGTATGGTTAATATAGTTGGGCTTTGGACATTGGGCGTAGATGTTTCTAAATCGTCGATACCATCATATTCGCGGTTGAAAATATTCATTTACTGCGCGTTTGAAAGGCGAATACCGACTTTGTTCAAGGGCAAATAATGCATTGGTTCGTATTGACAGCAGCCTATCAAAATAATGGACATTTCTGGATGATGTTATGGTGGGTTATATGCGTTAAATGTCACAAGGTTCGTTTCCACATATCGCCCGGAATTACGGAAGTTAGATGCGGTAAAGCAATTGTGTGGTCAAGACGTGTGAATTTAGACCTACCTCAGATATTTATCCTGTATGGTGGCTCTATATTGATATTTCGTCGCTTCATTTCCACGCCGCGTAGAGACGAAAATTAAGAACATTAATTTTCGTCTCAACTCGGCGTGGAAACGAATGATTAAAATTTAATAATGCTAATTAGGCAGCTTAAAAATGTGAAGGTGAAAAAGTCATGGTCATATTAATGGCGGCAGGAGTGTGTTCCGGATGCTTACATGTACATGTATCCAAGCATTGAAGCAATCCACCAAGTAACATTAATGTTATACGATGATGAAGAAACTTGTACAAACTTTTTGACACAAAAAAACAAATGTTTCCACTAACATGTGAAGAAAAAGTGTCACGATCATGTTAATGGCGGCATGATGGTGTTCCGAATGATCACTTGTATCAAGTGTCCAAATATTTAACAAATCCGTTAAGTAATTTAAAGCTATATCATGATGAAGAAACTTGTACAAACCGGCACTTTGACACAAACAAAATGGCCATGTGTTTACGCAAAAATGTGGAGGTAAAAATGGCCAAGGTCATGTTAATGACGACACGAGTGTGTTCCAAACGCTCACATATATCATGTGTCCCAATATTGGAAAAAGGCCAAGGTCATGTTACTGGCGGTATGAGTGTGTTTATATATCAAGTGTCCAAATATTGAAGAACACCGTTAAGTAATACATGTATTAAAGTTATATCATGATGAAGAAACTTCTACATACTCATTGACGCAAAACAATGGCTAAGTGTTTCCGCAAAAATATGAAGGTAAAACAGGCCAAGGTCATGTTAATTGCGGCATGAGTGTGTTCCAAATGCTCACATATATCAAGTGTCCAAATATTGAAGCAATCAGTCAAATAATATTAAAGTTATACCATGATAAAGAAGCGTATACAAACATTTTGACATTTCGGACGACGACGCGGACGCGGACACGGACGCGGACGACGACGACGGAAAAAGCGGCGACTAGAGTCGCTAAAGCAGGCACGACAATGAATAATGAGTTCCATAAAATATGTTGACAGTGAACGCAAAATTAATATGAAGTATATCACAGTTCACCATACGGCAGTTGGTTATAATGCTTTTGTCGTAAACTACCGACATCACTAACAAAACAAAAACAACGTTTTGTTAAATTCAATATAGACCACAGTGCGATAAGGTGGATATTTTCAGAGCCAGTACGGAGTCGTGTCTTGTTATGTAATATAGAAAATATGGAGACACTGACATCATAACCAACAGCCTTGGACTTGTTTTCTTCGTATTTAGTGCAGATGTTCTGGAATTTGGTAATATGGTAAATTTCGGTCACATGCAACATTGTCCATATCGCTTAAATGTGGTAATGACTGGAATAATTGGGCTTATGGGATTTGTGGAGATTCAAACTTGATCAACGACCAAACTACATTATGGGTTTTTCATTGACTGATATGCGAACAGTGCAGGCACTGATCAGACTGCGCGGATGCATAGCATAGCACGTACTAGTAAGCCCCATTTATCCAGTCACAGCCACAAATATGACGTGTCATGAAATATGTCTTTCCGAATTTTAGATTGATACTCGTTACTAGTCACAAACTACACAATTCGTGTATTTTGATAAATAGAGAATACCAGGCTAGTGTCTTTTGATATCAAGTTTATCAGGTAAGGCTAGGAAACGCGTAGGAATTCCGATGCTCGCCGAGGAATTCCTACCGTTTCCTAGCCGAGCCTGATAAACTTGATATCAAACGACAGTAGCCTGGTATTCTATTTATCAGGTAACGTTTTATGCTCTAAAATGACCATATACGACGTCGTTATCTATGGACAGAACTCGGACTTGTTTACGTTGAGTCATTTCATTGACGTCATTCGTTAACGTGACGGATGGCGTCAGTGTAATGACGCAACGTAAACAAGTCCGCGTTCTGTCCATATAATACGACGTCATCTAATGTAATTTTCGAGCATAAAACGTTACCTGATAAATAGAATACCAGGCTAGTGTTATTATTTTGATATCAAGTTTATCAGGCTCGGCTCGGAAACGGTAGGAATTCCTCGGCAAGCCTCGGAATTCCTACGCGTTTCCTAGCCTTGCCTGATAAGCTTGATATCACAGCCTGATATTCTCTATATATTGTTCGGCAACAACAATGTATGTATATTGCAAACGGTGTAGACCAGGATCAGTCTGCTCGAACGCACATGCTTATCTGGGTCTACACCGATCGCAAATGGGGGAGGCTTATTTTTACACTACTCAAAATATCCTTCCGTATAATAGATCATGATATCACGTTGTTTTTGCAGTAATTGTAATATGCATTATATAAGTAATTCATATACATGTAAATCTGTGTTATTAATAGGAGCATTATATAATATCGCATGCTTGTGTACGGAGCCCCGCAGGGGACATGGATTTATTTTTTATTATACTTACTTTGGAGTGGGCGAGCTTTCAACACGTTCAGCCGTTGTTGTGGTTGTTGTTGTTGTAACCACGTGAGCATGCACATTGCAATAAATAGATGAGACTGGCGCTGTTAAAAAGGGGTAGTTGACAAAAGAATAATTGGGAATTAGACAGCCAACAATTCCCAATATCTGGATTTAGACAGACAAAAATGTCCGTCGAAGAGGACGTTAGATGCCAACAAGTCGACCCCGTACTTTAGATTTGATGAAAATAAAAACAACACTGCCCTTTATTTAGGAATTATAATTTAGACATACACTGTTTTTAATTCCGAGAGACCGTAAGAAGACTGGGTATTTTGGAATGTGTCTAATTCCCAGGGTGTGGGGGGGGGGGCAGCCTGCCACTCCCCCGGGTGGAGACGACATCCAGCGATGTGTCAAGCAAATGAAGTAATCAATCCCATATCGCATATGTGGCTGTAACGAGAGAAATGGGGCTTATGAAATTTGTGTGACCAGTGTAGCGTCTAATCGAATAATAGTACACTCGTATAGCGTGATAACGATTCTTATTCATTGTTGTGTTTCATTGATGAGATGGCGAATAGTATATATCCTGATCAGACCGTGTGGCCACAAATCCCATAAGCCCAATTACTCTTACTAGTCATAGCCACATGTACAGCAAATGTCGTGAACCATTTTACACTCCAGATTATTACTACAGTGGAGACTGCGCCCCTCAAACTATCTGAGTGCGTACTCCGTTCTAGTGCTCGGAATCAGGCAGTTTGATTCGCCGAGGCTGAGCTGTGCTCAGTCTCGGCGAATCAAACTGCCTGATTTCGAGCACGAATTCGGAGAACTGGCTCGTAAGGTTATATACGCACGATCCTTGAACTGTCTGTCGGTTCCAACGCCTTACCGCATGCTATGCTCCTGTGAAAGATCGTTTCAAGTAGAACAAAACACTAAAAGGAATTTACAAAAACGCCCACGATTGTTGGAAAAACAAGATTGGCACGTATAAAGTAAAGAGACAATCCCATGAACAAAATAGGGTGAGTACTTCACGTAAGTATGCCATGATAATTATAGCGGTTATATAGATAATGAAACAACAATGTTGGCCAATTTCCCAACCCAAACAAAGACTCAAGCTTTTACAGATGGCCCCACGCACGAGATTGTGGGCATACCCGAGGTATGGCGAAACACTATGCTGATACTGATGATATAATTAAACATACAGTGAAACCTTTGTAAACAGAACAACAAGATGTGATCTTATTTTTGAAGTTTTTTTTGGCCATTTATCTCAGATGTTAAAGTATGTTCATGATTGCAAAGCACGAAAATACGTTTTATTATGGTCATATGCCTGCTTTACAGTGCAACATCTCTAATCCGGACACCCTGAGGACCTCCCATGGTGTCCGGTTTAGAGAAGTTACACTGTAATATGATTTGCAATTTGCTCCAGCATCGATGTTTCTGTCATTTTCGACAACCCGCGTTTAGGATTCACCCCGAGCAGGATTGTTTAAAACAACGGCATGTATAGGAATTTTAGAGACATTACCCAGTAATAAAGATATCATTCTTCAATCAACGGCTAAAATAGGTCACCGTTGGTATTCGACAGGGCGAAATTATGAGGTGTTTGTAATTTACAACGCATTGAATCATCCTGGTGAAAATATGGACTACTTAAATGAACCCATCCGGTTAATTATTATTTCACCTGGCAATACTCCCAACAAAAATGATACCGAATACATAGCAAATGACAAATAAGTATCTGACTGTGTTTAGGCAAATATCGCACATGCAAATAGACACATTATACTAATGGGGTGACCAATATATTTTGCGTAATAGTATTGGAATGTATGGTATCACCTGCAAGTGTTGAGTAACGTGTTTGCCACGAATAGTATTATCTTCCACTCCCACTTGCTCGCCTTAAGATGGCACCGGACACTTTAAATGGTCAAACATGTTACCACGTTTGCAAGTATCGCTTTCCGCTAGTGCCAATGATTCTTTGCTAGTGATTGTTAGAATCATTGCCAACACGTAGTAACCGATACCAGTAAACAAGGTAACGTGTCTGAGAACGATTGAAACAAACAAGAAGCTGCGAAGACGCAACCTCTAAGGCCTGAGTATATTGACGACAGTAAAAACGAAGCTGTTGTTGATGTCAATGGACAAACTACAGAAGACGCTGTGGCCATTATCACCTATACCATTTAAATCCGACAGGTATTTGGAAAACATATGTGCTATGGTGGATCGCTAGGGTCATTCAATTTTCGGTTTCTACGCCACGTAGAGACGAAAATTAAGATTCTTAATTTTCGTCTCTACGCGACGTAGAAACGAAATATACAATTAAGGTTCCTAATATTTGCCTCTACTCGGCGTAGAACTGTAAGAACGAACTGAATACTTTAAGTCACGTTCAAAGCGTCATACAAACCTTTATTTATTATAAAATGATTAAAAACAAGAGGGAAAACACGCAAAACTGCTTTCGTTGGCACATGTGTGAGTGTCACGGTGGTCGTTAACATGGAAGGATACCGGAATACCTTAAGTAAGTCACTTGTCCGGTTTAGCGTAAAAACGAAAGAACGGAGTTAATGTTCTTAATATTCATCGTTGTAGAAACGAAGAGAAAATGTCGCTAACGAGCCACCATAAAATGTTGCAACAACAACATGAAACTGAATTGCGCTGCAAACTGTTGGATTTGTCGTCATTGGTAAACACTAATAATTGGGGAATAATGGAATCCTCCGCAATTTGCACCTGGCTGTCTCGATATCATGATTGCAGTCAACACCAGTTGCGTAAGTAATAATGACACAAGTCCTCGATAGTTAGTTTATCTCCACGTTTGGGGTGTGGGAAAGCTATGTCCGAATTGGCAAAAGCGTCGTCCTGTAACATATTTCACCAAAATTACTAAGTATACTTATCTTGCTAAGTACACTTTGAGGGAGAAATGTTCAATTTAATGATAAATGTATTAAGTTTTATTATACTGAATGTATTACCTTATCACAGCCAGTTTGGCTGTGATAATGTAATACATTCATTATAATAATTCTGCATACTTTTAATCATCAAATATATGCAGTCGTTAGTTCTATATTAAATAATGCATTTCGGGAAAAATAAATGATTATTCCCTCAAAGTACACTTTGCTAGATAAGTATACTTCTCAATTTTGATGAAATCGTTGTCCTGGTCAGATTGTGTGGATGCGCAACATGATATGATGGTACCAGAAGGTGCCATTTCTAATCAGGGTGCTCACATGTACAAATGCGTGTTTTCTGGGCATGAAATATCCAAGAGAAATACTAGATATGCGAATTTGTATATAACAACAACGTTATAGTTATTTCAGAATCTGAAAACACATCAGTAAACCAGAACTATACAAGTAATAGTTGGTATTATTGTGTAAAATAGACTTTCACAGTGTAATAACACGGTGTAATAAAAATAATAATACACTACTGTAATAAATATGCAAATGAGGCCGGTACAGAAAACACGATACGTGGTCACTGAAGCTTCAACGTATTGTGATGTGCTTATGCAATAAATAAAATATAACATTTGTGTTGATTTAATATGAGATTTATTAAACTCGTTGACTGATTTCATAAGTTTCTTATGAAATCAGTAAACGAGTTTAATAAATATCATATTAAATCATCACTCATGCAAGAGCCTCTATTTATCTAACCAGTATCTGATCATACTTCACTATGAGGTCGGACTCGACGAAAACTGGATATGTGACAAGGCAGACAATACCAGCGTGGCCACCATTCTATAATTGCAATGACCATTAATAAATAGTGGATCTTACATGCGTGGTGGTTTAATATGATATTTATTAAACGAGTTCACGGGTATAGCCTCGTTTCTTATGAAATCCGTCAACGAGTTTAAAAATATCATATTGAATCAGCACAAATGTTAGATTTTGTTATTGCATAAGCACAGCACACCATGTTGAAGCTGTAATTACCACCTAGCATGTTTTCTGTACAGGCATCAATCGCATTTTTATTACACTAGTGTAGTATGATTTTTGTAACACCATTTTATTACACTGTGAAGCTAGTTTATGCGAAAATATTTACACATACTGCGTTTACATACCAATATAGTTCGCTACGTCGCTGTTCCAGGAATTGCGACAACATGACGTAAAATAAGATTATTCTTAATTTTAAGGCCATATGTGCTCATTTACATTTGTGAAACTATCAGAAAATGTAGTGTAAATATAATTAATAAACACATGGGCTGTTGCGTTTACTGAGGTGAACAATACATTTGGTCTGTTTAAAGGTTGCGAGGAGTCCTATGGGCTGTTGTATTTACTGGGGTGAACACTAGATTTGATCTGTTTAAAGTTTGAGTGGAGTCCTATGGGCTGTTGCGCTTACTAGGGTGTGTAATACATTTGGTCTGTTTAAAGTTTGCGAGGAGTCCAAATAAACAGCCCATGTTTGTATTCCTTAAATAATAACATTGACACTGCAATTATACTGCGGCTACTGGAGCCCATGGGCACGTTAGGACAACACACGTGTGTCGTTATCGATGACGTATTGCCACCTAGGAGCCATGTTAGGCAACGACTATTTTCTTAATGAAAGGTTTAAAGCTAAACTGATAGTGTATCATGCACATGTGTGTCACTTCTCTTAACAATCATGATACGATCTAGACGAGATAGCATCAACTGATACAGAAAAGGCGAAACGTTATAACATGAAACGGGTATTGTGAGAGATAACTTGACTAACGCAAACTATTATGCAAGATGTGTACAGGGTTGACAAGGGTTTTGTAATATTTACGTACCAGTATATTGAGTTTGTTATCTTGCATAATAATTCACATGTATTATATTATGTTAACTATTTGCACTGTGTCATAATACATGATAGGGATAATGATGTTTCACCGTACATGCCTTGAATTTGAATTAAAATACATCAAAGTACATGTACGCATACAGTGCAAATGGGCCACTGGTTTATCTAAACTGTGGCTGTAACTGCAGAAATGGGGTTTGTGGGATTTGTGACAAGTGTAGCTCTTGATCAAATAGCACACTCCTGTAGACTGATAATGATATCCATGTATATGGTTTGTTAGAAGCATGACTAAGCCCCACTTTGAAGAGGTGGGTCACACACATGTGGCTGTGACTGGAGCAAGGGGGCTTATGGGATTTGTGACCCGTGTAGCTCCTGTTCAAGCAGAGCACACTCCTGTATCCTGGTAATGATATATGTTGTTTGTTAGAAGCATGACACTAGATAGCAGTTTTGTAAATACAAAGTTACAATGAGAGAGCGAGAGCGAGCGAGAGAGAGAGAGAGAGAGAGAGAGAGAGAGAGAGAGAGAGAGAGAGTGAGAGAGAGAGAGAGAGAGAGAGAGAGAGTAATTTATATGGAAAATTCAGAATACACATACGTTACAGATGTGACAATACACATAAGCCCCATTCATACAGTCACAGCCACAAATATACAGTTGCATTGTCATTCAGCCTCGTTTGTATATGTCATATTCTCACTTGCGCCTCATGATACCATGTAAAATGGATTAATAAACTGAACTCAGTGGACAATATTTTCAGCAACCACAAGGTGACATAAAATACGGTAACGAAGTTTCCACACACACCCGTGTAGTGCGAGAAGAACACGTTTCGTGCTTAGTTTCCCGATCACTGGTGGTCATTGAGCACGACTGTCATTTGCCTCGTATACTGTGACTACCTTAGTTCGTTATTACACCTTGCGGCCTGATAACGGGCATTATTGTTTGGTACACGCATGGTGAATGTTTTATTGACGGAATGACGAACAGTGCAAATCCTGATCAGACTGTGCGGGTGTAAATGTTGATATGGATCTACACTGGTCGCTAAAGCCAAATCTCTATAGTCATAGGCTATTAACCACACTGAAGATTTCAATTTTAAGCAAACCTTGAATTTCAAGAAACATGTTTGTGGACGACATGAATATTAGTGGAACAAAAGACGCAATTTATATGTTCACACTAGCGAAAAATGTCGCTCAAATTCATCTGAAAATTTCAGATTATTCTATTTCTGAATTCTCCAATGTTTCAGTACAATATTTGAATCCGGAGTAAAGCTATGTGAATTTGAGGCCAGATTTGAGGAACGATTTGAACGTGTTCAAGTGTTATCCATTTAGACGGGTCACGGGCGTTGGTCCATTCGGCAAAATGTCTTTCATCATAGCGTAGATCAATCTATATTTATAGAAGAGACCTTTGAATAAAACGAGGGATGAACAGGTTGATACCATCACAGATGCGTTTGTTTATCTTTAACGGAACTGGATGATAACCCATAAACTAATATTTACTTTCCTTGGACATACATCCCGGTACTTCAAGTCGTTGCCGCTACTCCAATATGGACAAACAACACGTCTCTTTGATGGGAGGTTTTTATTTACGTTTGGGTCATTATTTACCAGTGACCATGATAATTGCGAAGCTATTGGTAGATATAAGAAAGATAAACTCGCGATATTGGCCAGATAAACTATCTCTATGTGACATACTGAAACTTACATCTTGTCCGTAAGCAATAGTAAACCATTTCCACACACGTCATTTTCTTATCGGTGATGCTCTATCTAAATTCTATTGATATATTGTCAATATCAATTACCTTTCTACTATTAATGATACTTATAGGTTATTTGACCTTTATGTGGATGTATGCACGAATTCCGCAGCGTGCGATATTGCGCTCCTTTAGGAGCGCAATATCGTTGCGAGGCGGAAGGAGTGGCATATATCCACATACAAATCAAATAACCTTTTTATTATACACGTACATCATTCGCAGTATATATGGGCTTCAAAAACTATGCAAAAATATAAATAAAATAGTGGTGATTTAGAAGGAACTATTTTGCGATGTGAAGCGTAGTTCCGGCACTGACCAATATGAACTCACGAGACGTCAATATGGAAAAATATTGACGTCTTGCGTTGCATTGTGTTTCAATGGAAAACGAAAGTACGTATATAACAAACTAGTATATGTATATATAGCGTTGTCTTCTTTATTTACACACCCTTTGGTTGTGTATACCGCACTGATATATAGCTGTCACTGGAGAAATTGCGACCTTTGTAGATCCAGATCAGCCTGTGCATCCGCACAGTCTGATGATCTGGATCTGCACTGTTCGCCATTCCATCAATGAAACACCCGTCATGCTTCTAACAAGTAATATAGATTGTTACCAGGCTTCAGAAGTGTGTTATTTGATCAGGAGCTACACTAGTCACACATCCCATAAACCCAATTTCTCCAGTCACAGCCACATATGTGTTATCCGCCTCCTCCAAATGTGGCTTAGTATGTATTGTCCCAGTGTAGCTGATCAATTGGCGCAAGCCCGCTTCTATATATATGGAATTAAATTGCTCATTTACTGCATCCGATACATTTCTCTAAACATTCCGTCGAACAGTGTAGGCTCCGCGCAGACGGATGCGCAGTCTGATCTGGTGCTACATTGGTCGCAAACACCATGCGCCCAAGGTTAAAGGTACATTACCACTCACTAGGTTATAATATAGGGGACAGCTAGTTTTGTATATTATGTAGATGACATTTTCTGGCAAAATAAACATTCATTCATCATTACCCCACGTATTGATTGGCATTATTATACAATTACTATCAGACGTAAATTTCCACACTGATATCAGAGGGCGATAACCGTGTTTCTTTAAAATGTTAACGGACATTTATATTTATTCTCTGTATTTATTGTTTGGTGTGCAATAATCATACTTTATAATATGTCGAAAATATTACTTTTTCAGGTGACGCATTTAATTAGTATAAATAATTAAAAAAATATGATGCCTCATTTGCACATGAAAATAGCCTGATACCACCGCGAGTCACTACCGGTAAAATAAATATTACTAAATGATTATATATGTAAAAGCGGGAACTCGTAATGTTTAGAACTGCTGGAATAGTGTGACACACGTATACACTTATTTAATTCCTATAAAGAACACTTTGTGCCTACTGAGTGGGCATGTACCTTTAAAGGTGCATGCCCACTCAGTAATCACAAAATGTTCTTTATAGGAATTAAATAAGTGTATAATTGTGTCACTATTCCACCAGTTCTAAAAATTACAAATGCCAGGAAAACAGATATAATCATTTAGTAATAGTTATTTTAATGATAGTGACGTGCGTTGGTATCAGGCTATTTTCATATGCAAATGAGGCATGATATTTTTTAATTATTTATACTAATGAAATGCGTCACCTGAAAAAATAATATTTTCGACAGATTATAAAGTATATTGCACATCAAAAAATAAATACAGAGAATAAATAGTAATGTCCATTAACAGTTTAAGGAAACGCGGTTATCGCCCTCTGATATCAGTGTGAAAATTTTTGTCCAAAATAAAATGTATAATAATGCCAATCGATACGTGGGGTAATGGTGAATGCATGTTTATTTTGCCAGAAAATGTCATACCCCGTACAGAATATACAAAAGTATCTGTATCACTATATTATAACCTACTGCGTGGGCATGTACCTTTAAGAGTATGTTCATATATCACAAACTTTCTCAACGAAAGCAAACCACACCATCATAACCGAATACGGATTGTGTAACATTACATGAGCGCATTTACATTGCAATCTAAACGTAAACAACGATATTTAAGAGCATTTAAATATTTGTTTAAATATGATATGAGCACACTATTGCTAATTGAGTTGAGTTAGCGAGAAGTAGTAACCAGATTGCGTTTCGTTGTGTTTGTATACAGTTACAACGGCATGCGTGTATACTAACCGCGTAACAACAGGGATGCCGCTGGCGATCGCAACTTTCACAATTGGCGATAAAAATAAACAATTGGCGATAAAAATTTACAATTTTCGAAAAAAAAAGGATTTTTTTTCCCCCGAAAATTGTAATTTTTCATCGCCAATTGTTTATTTTTATTTATCCTATTGGTTATTACTTTTTTTTTTTTTTATTTGATTAAGTGACGATTTTTTTATTTTCCCCAGCGGAATCTCTGAACAGAGTCAATATAATAAATACACTTATGACATATTTAACCGAATATTTCCGAACTTTCGAGTGTCTGTTGTATAAACTGTAGTTCATAATTTCATGGTTGATGGTGACTATATGCTACGAAGCCCCGCAGTGGACGTAGATTTTTTTATTTATTAATTAGTTCCCACGAAATAACAATTCGTTCCCTCAATTTAACAATTCGTTCCAACAAATTAACAATTCGTTCCCTCGCATTAACAATTCGTTCCATCAAATTAATAATTCGTTCCCACGAAATAACGATTCGTTCCCACTGGAACGAATCGTTAATTCGTGGGAACGAATTGTTATATCGTGGGAACGAATTGTTATTTCGAGGAAACTAATTGTTAAATTGAGGGAACGAATTGTCATTTCGTGGGAACGAATTGTTATATCGTGGGAACGAATTGTTAATTCGAGGGAACGAAAAGTTAAATTGAGGGAACGAATTGTTATTTCGTGGGAACGAATTAATAAAAACAAAACCATAGATACATTTTTTTGTCGCGGTGGTAGCATACACATCGACATATAAGACAAGCCATGTGAGTGTGTACATTAGAAGATGTGCGATATCTGAAGAATTATTTTTGCACAATTTACGATATTTTCCGTAATAAATGACAACGAAAATGACGAAACGTTCAGAGAAAAATAAGAATAGAGTTCCGCATATGCCATGAACATTTCGTCAACTTTCGTCGTTATTTGCAGAAAATATGGCAGTTTCTGTAATTATTTTTTTCATGAAAAAGTCGCAAATCTTAGATACAAAAGCGCATGGCTCGTCTCATGTGCAATACGCCCATTGTGGTCACATAATTGACCACATAACTTATGAGACATATGGGGTATAATCTTCTAAACAGAAGAAACAGGTGTGTCTGGTCAGTTGGCGTGTTGGCCTTTTAACACGCTGACCACACTCAACATGTGACTCTAATTATTGTAGCGCGGATATAGGAATTAGCAAGCGGGGGCCCGTTTCACTAACCTTCGTACGACTAAAATGTTCGTAAGTGCAAAATTATGATAGTCTGTAAATTTCACATTAACATTATTTTCTTGTAAACAATTATTGGATTTACATTTATTGAGCATAGGCTGCATATGCAATAAATAAAAGTAAACCCATCAATTGTAATTGCCAGGCGATCCTAAATTTGCACTTACGAACATTTTAGTCGTACGAAGTTTAGTGAAACGGGCCCCTGATGTGTCTGGTCAGTTGTCGTGTTGGCCTTTTAACAACTTTTGCTGACCACACTCAACATGTGACTCTAATTATTGTAGCGCGGATATAGGAATTAGCAAGCGGATATGTAAGAATAACTCAGAACACTGAATCCAACTCAAGTTCTCTGATTATTCGTAACTAGATAATCTGTCAAAACAAAAGCATTATCTTTGAAACCGATGTATACCTAGACCATGTACACATTTCATCATTATGTTCGTCATATTTGCGGTATAATAGAGCCTGTATGTTTATAAATAGCCAGACCATAGGGGCCCGTTTCACTAAACTTCGTACGACTAAAATGTTCGTAAGTGCAAATTTAAGATCGTCTGGAAATTTCAATCAATGGATTTACATTTATTGAGCATATGCTGCATATGCAGCCTATGCTCAATAAATGTGAATCCAATACTTGTTTACAAGAAAATATTGTTAATGTGAAATTTACAGACTATCCTAATTTTGCACTTACGAACATTTTAGTATTACGAAGTTTAGTGAAACGGCCCCATATACCCGTGTATGGCAAGCAAAAAGTGCACAAGAATTCCTCAAGGTTTGAGGAATTATTGTGACCTGTGTGTCCAAACCCTGGTCCACTAGTCCACAAAATGGTAAGAATCGTTACTGAAATGAAAACTGAACGAAAAGCTGCATGTGCTGTCCCAGATCAACATGTGTACCCATACAGTCTGGTCATGGTATCGATCTACACCAGTCGCAAGTCAGTGAAACAAATTGAACACGATATTGAACAACTAGTTCCTGATTTAGATGACAGACGAAAAGCTACATGTGCTGTCCCAGATCAACACAGTCTGGTCATGGTATTGATCTACACAAGTGGCAAGTCAGTGAAACAAATTGAACACGTCATTCATTGAACAACATAGTTCCTGATTTAGACATGGAGCTATGACCAAACCGCCCCAGCAACCCTCCCGCGAAATTATTTCTACATGTGTATCATTCTCCAAACATGTCTTTAAAATGTTCAAACATACTTAAACAAGCTTATAGTATTGATAGTTATATGTAAATGTATTGTTAAATGTTGTATAATTACAGCAAATTGTATGATTGTGAATTATATGTAGAGCATAATTATGTTTGCATAAATGGGTTTGAAAATAAATTCTCAAAACTCAAAAATAGAAGTAAACTACATGTACGCAGGGATTCCGCTGGGGAAAATAAAAAAATCGCCACTTCAAAAAAATAAAACAATTGGCGATAAAATTATTATTTTTTTTTTTTCGAAAATTGTAATTTTTTATCACCAATGATTGTAATTTGTTATCGCCAATTGTTTATTTTTTATCGCCAATTGCGAAAGTGGCGATCGCCAGCGGAATCCCTGTACAGTATGATGTAGAGAGAGCCTTGGCTAGCTAGTCTATTCCTTATTAGGCTACACGAGTACGCTAGCAGATCAGGGCACGTTCTTATACATTTTCAAAGCAAGCCAAATTCCTACTCGCAATCAGACAGAGTGATTGGTCAGACTGAGCGCAGCCTCGATCAATCAAGTTGTCTGGTTCCAGGCATGATAGCAGAGTATGTACTAAAAGCGCTTTACAAACATGGAACCAGGAGCTAGACTGGCTGCAATTCCCAACGGCCCCGTTTTACCAGTCCCAGACAGATAATTGAGACACGCCACGCGATATTGTACATTCGGACATCTGCGTAATTTCATTAAATACGTTTACAAAATTTACAATATTTTTCATAAATAAAGTCAAAAGTTGACAACTTCTGACGTCATTTACGGAAAATTGTGTATACGTATTTCATGAAATTACGCAGATGTCCGAAAATAGCATGGCGCGTCACACGGTCTAAAGCGGATCTGCAATGTTCGCTATTCCATTAATGAAACACCCGTCTTGTTTCTAACACGCAATATAGATCATTATCAGGTTACATGAGTGTGCTAATACTATTTGATCAGGAACTCAACTGGTCACAACCCCCATAGGCCCCGTTTCGCCAGTCACAGCCACATATACGTAAGGATTAGTGCCATGTTGCATGGGAACCAGACACCTACACCGTTACCCAGCTCGCAGCGCCACATCCGGGATTAGTGTCAATCGCGGTCCCACCGTCGGTACACCGCGTTTTAGCGGACACCCCGGCGGATTGTTTCCTTTCCCAGGGCACAGCAGATAAAGTAAACAAACGTTCATTATAAGTAACTGTATGCAAACAACCAATGTGGATGTGATTGGAGAAATGGGGGCTTATGACATCTGTAACCGGTACAGCGTATGGTCGGCTAACGCGCCCCTTCTAGCTGATAAACATTTGCATAGTTTGCTAGACACGTGGCAGACTAAATGGCGACCAGAACCAACCCTGATCAGCCTGCGTGGATACGCAGGCTGGTCTGGGTCTGCTCTGGTCCCAACATCCATCCACCACATTCCACTGGTTACACATGTGTTTGTATGCAGTCAACAAATGTACGTAGCTTGTTTGTAAACACCAGATTTGTGAATCGGGAAAAGTCAACAAACGTAAAAACGCATTATGAAGGCTTAGGTTCTAACAGTTATTCGGGAAATGTTAGTCTTCACTCCACATCGCATACAGTTAAGCCAATCAGTTATATCAACATATGTGCATTATATATTATGACACGGTTCATGAGAGAGACTGTTCGTGATACAACAATATTGATGGTAGCAACTGAAGAGGTTAATAGAAGAAGTGGTATAAGTCCTTAGTCGTCTATGTTCGTCCTCTGACCCCATTGACTTATAGACAGGTGCAACATATGTAGAAAATCTAAGCAACTAGAGGAAAGTCAATGCCGCAAACAAATATATTGTTTCATTATTGTATACATGCAAATGAAAGAATAGTCTTTAGAAGTTCTTCCACTAACCCCTTCAACTATAGACAAATGCAAAATCTGGGGAGGGAGGGGGGGTCCATTAACAACTAGAGGAAAGTCAATGGCGTGGCATCGAAATATATTCATTGTTTCATAATGTAAGTGGAATTGTAACCAAGAGGTTACAACCTCCGACTGCCGATCCTCGATCCCGGCACTGAGGTTTATGAAATACATTGTATTTCCCTCTCTACCAGTTGGTTCTACCCAGGTGTGTCATATAGCGACTTGATCCTCGGGTATACAAGGCCCAAGAGTCATTTGGGACCCTTAAATCGAGCAACAAACCAACTGTTTAATAATAGGTGTACATGCAATGGCAAGGAAACGGGAGATAACCGACGGGTAAACCAGGATACGACCCGGGAGTCGAATAAAAAAGATAAATTCACTTTAAGCATCTTCACACCACGATAAGGCGATACAACAAAAATCACACCTGTTACGGTTTAATTTGAAATATATGAAGTCCAAAAGAGGAAAATAACTCGAGTGTCGAATAAAATTCACTCTGCGCATCTGCCCACCATAAGGAAGCTAGATACCAGTAGCCTATTTCACCAACATTGCAAAGTATACTTTCCTAGCAAAGTATACTTTGAGGGAGAAATTTTCAATTTTAGGATAAATTTATTAATTTTTATTATACTGAATGTATTACAATATCACAGCCATTTTGGCTGTCTATATGATAGTTCTATATGATATAATGCATTTCAGGAAAAATAAATGATCACTCCCTCAAAGTATACTTTGCTAGAAAAGTATACTTTGCAATTTTGATGAAATCGGCTACAGGTTTCAAATACCCAAGATTTAAGGTTTAAACTGAATACGACTTGCAACAAGAAACGTGTCAGTATTGGACATGTTTATTTTCTTTTATCTTTAAAAACGTGACAGATTGGACGGACAAACACTCGTGACGAAAACAATATACATTTGCTAATTTATTTCTCAAATCCTGATTTTTTTGGGGCTTAAAATCAGCGTCATCAATAACTTCGTAGTTAGAGTACACATCGCAGCTGGTGCTATGGATCCAAACACGTATCACTAAGTCAGACTTAGTCAATTAGTCAGTCAATTGAAGAGGTCAATGGAGGAGGGGCTAATTAGCCCCCTTCTTCCATTGACCCATTCACTTGTTCTACGACCCCGCTTCTGTCAAACAATGCGTATGAATACACCGCGTGTGTTAATTTGCATATTTATCATGACATAGTCAGTATTATCGCGGTAGGATATGGGTTGTTTGGTCCACAAACTGTGATCAGACGCAACCACCCATGATCATGACATGGTGTCCAGCAAGGTTCGTTGTCATTGACAACCAGCATACGCCCTTATGAATATGCATAGCAAGCACAGTTTGTGTACTATACTGGTTAACATGCAATAGTATTGCGCAAAAGGTGTACATGCATATGTTTGACTGTGACTCGACACATTTGGCAAATTGTCTTTGCGACAAATGTATACCCAAACACTTGAAAGTGGAATAATAATCAACAACAACAACAACAACAAGACGGAATTAGCGTTCAATAGCGTATAGGCTGGTTGTCTATATCAACATACATGTTTTCTCCACACCTGCTATGTTTACTAGTGTGAATGATTATGGCGTCATATTTCATCACGTAATCATCAGCTCTATATGATTCCAATTTTCCAATCTCCGTGTATCGGTGGTGACACACTGCCACTGCCTTGTTTCATGTGTTGACAATAAGTGTCTGCGTATATTCATGACGATAATAATTCAGTTTTAAGTTTCGCCACACACTGTGTTGTCAACAGTTTACCCCACCCTAATCGTAGTATCATTTCAACATCTGTTAGTTGACACTGATAGTTGCTGCTTAACACGATTTAAGGTGTCAGTGGAGAAAGTGATCTAACTCCTTCAGGGAGTTTCATGGATCAGTGGACGAAGGGAGCTAACTCCATCAGGGAGTTAGCCCCCTTCTTCCACTGACCAACGAAAATCACATTGCCGTCCTCAACACGTAGTATGTACATAGTGAACGCACTCAGTCCACATTTATATAAGTACATTTCCGCCTGACCTAATCTTGCACAGATTATCAACGTTTCTGAATTGCTATTGACAATGATAACTCGAAATCGTGCAATTTGATTGTCTGAGCCTGATCAGTTGCACAGCTCAGGCTCAGTCAATCAAGCTGCTTGGTTTCAAGAACAGTATTCAAGTATTTTTTAAATAAATAAATTGACAAATATCGGAAAGATTAGCACAGACTGTCCGTGTATCAAGACGATTAGACGCATGTAAGCTGTCAACTGGAGACTCGGAAGCCCTCAGTGTATTTCAAAGTGATTTGTTTCACCGTCATGTAGGGGATATACCCACCCAGAGACATGACAATGCCAACACTAGCGATTATCCTGATTAGAGTTTATGCAATACCCATTATTATAGAAGCATATATGTATACGTAACACAGGTCATGGTATGGTATTCTGAAAGTATATGTCAATTAAAGGGGTCAGTAAAAAAGGGGGTCATTGTTCCACTCATGTTCCCTCATTGTTCCACTGACCCATTTATTTGCTGAAGATATTCACGCAAAATTAACCAAAGGCACACGCGAATCAGAGACACTGACCTACTGCATTGCTTCTTTTATTAAACAAGAATGTCGCCAACGGCATTTATCCAATCGCTGTGGTGGAGGCATCATAACATGCACATTGATACGGTAAAGAAGTTATTGGAGAAAAAGTGGAACGTGCAAGCATCTACTGAATGCAAATATGAATGATGACAAACACGCCGAGACGGTTCACCTGAGTGGTAACAACATACACTTTTGAGGAGAAATGAGAAAAATTGCAGAAAAATATTTACATTCCGTTTTTTTTATACATGAATTACAAATATACGTGCACATGGAATTTCAAGCCAATCAGTCACATCATAAATACGTAATAGGAGACTGTAGAAACGTGCACGCTCTACTGGACGGACATTTCGCTATTTTATTTATCCTTGACATTGGGCATGGATGGACGGGGAATGCACACATGAATGCCGAGAAACATGAACATGAAGTTTCAAGCCAATCGCTCATATAGTAAAGAGGTAATTATTAGACTGGAGGAAATTTCAAAGTTACTAAATTCGACATTGACCTTGGGTACGATGAGAGCATGAGTTGGGCATGGAATGAACATATGAATGATAATAAAGAGGGGTGCCTTCTGTATCGCTATGCCCGGTTTTCGCACCGCGATGGGCTAAACAATATTGCCCTTCTTCGATGTTTCAATAATACTACTGTGACCCGGATGGAAACATTTTGAAATGTAGCAATGTGACAACATTTAATCATTTCCTGCTCTTTTGTTCCGTTAACAGGTTGTAATCGTTCATCGTCCGTCAGTTGGCGTCACCGACAGTTCGCCATTGTTGAAGTCATGTCCAAGATGACCATTTCTAGGGGTCAATGTCAAGTGGACAGTCGCGTGCTTAATTATTGTCAGTTAAGCAATGGATTTTAAATGAAGGAGCTGTTCCAGTTTAATAACAGGCGCATATGTCAGGATTTTATTCACATTATGGTCATGTGTAACCATACTTGTGGTTGAGACTGGAGAAATGGGGCTTATGAGTTTTGCGACCAGTGTAGATCCAGATCAGACTGTGCATCCGCAGGATCTGCATTGTTCGCCAGTCCGTCAATAGATTACCCGTCATGCTTCTAACAATACAGAAAGCTATCAATCTACAGTAGTGTGCTGTTTGATTAGGAGCCACACTGATCACAAATCCCCATTTCTCCAGTCACAGCCAATAATCAGGTCCCCATCGTTGAGGGGCAACGTCAGATGTGCATACGTTAATGAAACACCTGTCATGTTTCTAACAAGGAATATATATCACCAGACTACACGATTGTGGTATTTGATCAGGAGCTACACTGGTCACAAACCCACAAGCCCCATTTCTCCAAACGCAGTCACATATAAGGCATCACGGGACAGTTGAAAACGACGTTTTCGCCGAAACCGCGGGTCCGCTTACTGATATAGTTGCACATTACCAAGATTACCTCACCCTTCCTATTGTTCCCTCGAAAGTTCGTAAACGACATTCTGCGACATGGTTTCGCATAAACAGCCAACGATCAGACATAACTGGACTGCTTTTTGTACATTCCAATGTCATTCCAATGTCCGAAGGTCTCCACGCACTTTAAACAAACCAAATGTATTGTACACACACCCAGTAAACGCAACAGCCCGTGGTTTTATTACTTATATTTACATTGCATTTTCTGATAGTTTCAAGAATGTGAATAACCAAATATGGAGTTAAAATTAACAATAATCTTGTTTTACGTCATTTTGTCCAAAATCCTGGAACAGCGACGTTGCGAACTTCAACAATTCAACAACATCGCGCGACGTCACGAGCCTCTAATGTATTGTATTGTGATGTAAACGCAGTAGATCGAATGGGCGTTTGTATTATAAATTTATGGAAGGTGTAAATATTGTATTGTACACTAACGCATGCTGGGTATAACAACCATGTTGTATTGAGCCAAACTGTACGGTCTGCCAGCTGTTCAGTTTCAATTTAACAACTGTAAGAACAGTTGGGACTGACCGCTTGACCCGTACATGTGTCGTGGACAGGTGATGTCCGAATAAAATGCATGTCCATGTTTCAGAACCCCTAATTATGGGACGCGCGTCATTGTTGGCGTACAACTGCTAAACCCGGGACTTGTGGATACTTGGCACCGCTACCCATCAGTTGCAAAACAACATTATATGCCGTTTGCGACCAGGGTAGCCCCAGATCAGCCTGTGCATCTGCGCAGTCTGATCAGAGCCTACGCTGTCCGCCATTCTGTCGCTGAAGTTTGCATTATTGCTGTTCGCAAAACGGGGTAAGGTCCTAATTCAATATACATGTGTTACACTCGTTGTTAGGTCCCGTTTATAATGCGATCAGTGTATATTTCGATAACCCTGTCCTTTCAAACAGTTTAGTATTTGATGATCGTATGATATATATTCTCTTTGGAAGCAGAACGCATGCCCATGAAGTGCGTCCCATTTATATTGAGTATCGCATAAGCTAGTGCATGGATGCGTCTGTGTTATGAATTGGGAGAATATTGACGCAGGCCGTGACGATAATGAACACCGGGAAATAAAATCGCACTGGCAATGCATACATTCTGTCCACAGCGTCATCTTTTTGCGTTTAATGACTAAATAAATGGCGTCGAAGATGACATTATTCTCGATTTACGGAATGGTGCGAGGGGTTCCGAGTGTCAGTGTATATTGTCTGGTGGTTGTATTTGAGGATAATCATGGCACATTTGACTTTGTGTTATATTATTTTGTGTGTACGTACAACGCCAAAAAACAACAACATTCAAAACATTGTATACCCTGGTCAGATTACAATGTAATTGGTCACCAACGTCGTACGATCGCTATTCTGACCACCAGACTCAATCTCAATGGCTGTCATTCACGATAAGGCATAACTAAAACCCAACAGTTGTTCGCCGAAACTAATCATTTCGATGCCCTCACTTTCACGTTTGACCTTCTTGACCTGTCAGAGCGTGTATTACGTCATTAAAGCATGCGCATCACCCGATGGCGACACGGTGACCCAGCCTCGCTATCATTGTCGCCAACAAAGACACTTTAAATGGTTTCTAATGAAGAATTAATGCAAGAAAACTGGAGAGTTCGCCTGTCGATCTCTCACCTGCGGGTTATATAACAAAATCTCCATACAGATGGAAGAATGAATCTTTCTGTGGGGTTTGCGATGACAGACATTTCATGTGGCTGTTGCTGGAGAAATTGGGCTTATGGATTTTGTGACCACAGTACATCAATGACACACCGTCATGCTTCTAACGATATCAGGCTTCAGAATTTCGCTATTTGACCAAGAGTCATAGTCATTTTTCAAGTTTTTGCGCCAAATAACGTTTGAAAAGTTTGACCTCCAGAGCCTGAAAGGCGCTATCCGTCGCGTGCTTGGCGCGAGGGCTGTTTAATTAGGACGCGACCATTAATTCATTAATTCATTCATTCATTCATTCATTCATTCATTCATTAATCATTCATTCATTCATTCATTCATTCATTCATTCATTCATTCATTCGGCTTATATTTAAGGGTGGGAATTGACTCGAACGCTTTCCATACCCGAACATATTTGTCCACATACACTCTACCCATATGTCGAGCCAAAGCTAGCCAATGAAATCATAGACTGACTGTGTTCTTTATTAAATTATTGACATAATTCATTCTCTGGCGTTCAAGTAGCCATTAATTGCTACCCAACTGTGCGAATTGTCCGTGCAGGTTAAGTGAAGAAAATACGTTATTTTATTTTAATTGACTTCGTTAAAGTTTCCTCGTTTTTGTATCCGCCTTTCGTTTTAAAATGTCCCGCTTTGGCGAGCGACAGGCGTTTACTGCCAACTTGCGGTTCGCATCGTGGGACTTTTATAAAGGAAGGGATGTGGCGCAACGGGGGTATTATTTTTTAACAGACAGCAAACAAAACATGCCATAACAAATAAGGGGAGATTTAAATTATTGGTCCATGTCAAACCCTCCTTACCGAATAACTGACGTAATCGATTAATCGGTGGTTCCTTATCCTCGGCGATTCTGGCAGCGGTGACGCGATAATCGATTTAATATGACATTTACAATCAGTGTAGATCCAGATGAGCCTGTGATCTGGGTTTACATTGCTTGTCATGGAGTCAGTGAAACACTCGCAATGCCTCTAACAAAACATACAGGCTATTATCAGGCTCTGGGGGCCGTTTCACTAAACTTCCTACGACTAAAATGTTCGTAAGTGCAAAATTATGATAGTCTGTAAATTTCACATTAACAATTTTTTCTTGTAAATAATTGTTGGATTTACATTTATTGAGCATAGGCTGCATATGCAGCCTATGCTCAATAAATGTAAATCCATCAATTGAAATTTTCAGACGATTCTAAATTTGCGCTTACGAACATTTTAGTCGTTTAGTTTAGTGAAACGGCCCCCTGGTCTTTCGGATGAGTCTTGAAACCGAGGTCCTTTCTCTACATGACATTGATGTTGCTGAGATGTTAAACACATTCACGTTCACTTTCTTGTCCGCCAGTAGACGTATGTTAATATAGTGAAACCTCTCTAAACCGGACACCCTGGGAGGTCCCCAGGCTGTCCGGCTTAGAGAGGTTTCACTGTAAATCATTCCGAGCTATTGTTGTGTGCTGTGCGATCACGAACAGACATTATCACATGATATAGATGACAAAGAAACTCATAAAAAATAAGATCGCAGGTGTTTTCTTAGTTTTCGATTTAGCGCGGTTCCATTTTAGATTGGGAGCTAGACCGGCGACAAAAGACATACGTCTATTTTTGTCTAACCACAGGCAGAATCCACAGGAATGAGACTGACTGATTTCACCAACAATCAGGAGCAAGACTGGCGGGACATGTCATAAGCCACATTTCTGCAGTCACACAGTTCACTTCAGATTCTAATATGTCATGAAATGTATACTGGTCAACGATGATTATTATTAACACGAACAAAAGTCGAGCCATCTAAGGGAAACTACTCCTACTGTCATATTGGATTTAAAGAAGACGAGTTGTATTGTCCTTTACCGCGATTTCCGCAACAACATGTGACATGTTGGCAAATATATGACATGATACTATTATCAATATCAGGGGCGGCCCCCCAATAATTTTGTAATAAAGCACATATTATCATCCTCAAACTTGCTGAGAATGCATGAAATGGAGTTTCACTTCTCTTAGATTTCAAAAAGTTCAAGGGGAGCATGCCCTCGGACCCTAGCAACGTCCAGGCCCTTTGGGTCCTCAAGGCTGGGACCTGAGAATGCAGCCAATGGCGTTTCACGCCTCTTATATTTAAAAAAATTACGGTGGAGCATGCCCCGGCCCCCTAGCAAAATCGGGCCCTTTGGACCCTAACGACCCCCCACCCCCAATAATTTTCCCGTTCCGCCGCCTATGAATATTGCACCATCTTCAAAATGAAACTCATCTCATATAGCATATATAATATACCACACACATGTACGACAAAATGATGTATGGAAATATACAACAGGTGACAGTGAAAAGAAGAAATCAGTTTTCGTTTTTCAACCCTTCAGCTCACTTTCCACCTACTTTTTGCCTCATCATCAAAACTCAGTTTTCCTATGGGAATTTAACATGGGGCCCATGTTAAATTTCCATAGGAAAACTGATTTTTCTGAATAAAATCAATATATTCATAATTCATAATTATACCCACTTTTTGTAGACTTGTTGTAGACTAGATGGCCGTGGCCTGCATGTCGCGCCTTGGGGCGAGGCATGGACACTAAAAAAATAGATATGATAGATGGAAAAACTTTAACAAAAAAACTTTAACCGGACACACGGACGTACGGACGGACGGACGGACGTATGCCAAAATGCCGACGATATCGCGCTTTCCGCAAGCGGGTGCGACAATGATGATAAACACCCATATGAAGTATGAAGGTAATGGGTGAAGCAGTTGCAGAGATATAGTACACACAAAAACTTTAACAAAAAAATTCAAAGTAGTTTGACCTTGACATTGGGCACAGAGGCCGCACGGTTGGGGGTTAGAATGAAAATATGGATGATGATAAACACCCATGTTAAGTTTCAAGGTAATGGGCGAAGCAGTTGCAGAGATATAGTATAACGAACAAGTTTTAACCAAAAAATTTAACCAGACGTACGTTAAAAAGTTAACGTTGAAAATGGCTAAGTCAATTACGTAGAAATAATAGGTGAAGGTAAACAAATGGTCACATGTTGGATAGTTGTATGTGGTAGGCACTCCTTGGTTATGAAGCTGTGAAAGTTTGGTGGTCCTAGGTGGTACAGTAACAAAGAAATGGACTGAAACACGAAAACTTAACATTGTAAACGCGAAAACTTAACATTGAAAATGGCTAAGTCGACTGCGCGGAAAAAATGGGTCAAGTTAAAAAAAAAAGGTAACATGTTGGATAGTGATATGTGGTGGGCATCCCTTGATTATGAAGCTGCGAAAGTTTGGTGGTCCTAGGTGGTATAGTACCAAAGAAATGGACTTAAACACGAAAACTTAACATTGTAAACGCGAAAACTAAACATTGAAAATGGCTAAGTCGACTGCGCGGAAAAAATGGGTCAAGTTAAAAAAAAAGTAACATGTTGGATAGTGATGTGTGGTGGGCACCCCTTGATTATGAAGCTGTGAAAGTTTGGTGGTCCTAGGTGCTACAGTAACAAAGAAATGGACTCAAACACGAAAACTTAACATTGATTGTGGACGCCGCCCGCCCGCCGCCCGCCGCCCGCCGCCCGCCCGGTTTTCGCCAATCCAATAGCCTGGATTTTTTTTCCAAAAACCTGGCTAAAAAGAATGGGGAGGGTAACATTTTTGTTATTAATGAAATGCATTTTCAATGTACATGTAAATAGTTTTTTAGATTAATATGTTTAAAAGCCAAACGTTTGTCGGTAGAAAAACGTGGAACAGACAGTAGAGTATCATACATTGAATGATTGATTACAACTTATCGGAGTCTGTAGTTACCAGTGAATGTACCAGTGAATGTGAAGGCCTCGTCCAGTATTCCCGCGACTTTTCCAAGTTTATATCCCCGATAAATTCTACAAAAAGGCCATTCATCAAGAAAATGTGTTTATTTTTCGTTTTCTTAAGAATTATTTTAACTGCGCCTCACGGTTACGGAAAGTAGTTCGGCGTGGGAGTTTACTGTGATATAAATTTTGGACAGAGACATGCTACGGGCCAATCAAATGTTAGGGAATTGTGTAAATATTTTTGTGCTGGAATTATATTACAATAATTACTTCCCTTGAGATTAAAATAACGCCGAGTGCTTTGTAATATATTAAGGTACATATGTATGTACCTTCTGGTCGGACACAAGCTAGTATTGTAACAAAATAACATGTTTAAAATTGTAATTTTCTATGCATTCTATGTATTTCTGCAGGATAAGGATAATTCTCAAATGGCCATATGAACTTGCCACTACAATATTGATGTTAGAGCCTTAAACACATTATTTCATTTGTTATGATACAAGGTCATGTCTAACCTAGGAAAACCAGCTGTAATGAGTTATTTAAGGCATAATTATGTTATAACTATGCTATTGCAGCAGGTTAACACTAATTCTCAAATGAACATGAGCACTTGCCGCCAACATATTTACATTAGTGTTAATAAAATCGCGGAATGTGTTATGATACGTTGAAAGCCGAAACACTCCGAATGCCTGTGGCACAGATAGCCGAAAATAAAATAACATTTATAAACAACAGAGGCAAAAATAAAGATCGCAATAACGTTGTCTTGTCATGACAGAAAATAAATACAAATATTAAATGAACACTGACGATATATACAAGGGGATTTTTTTTAATTATTTGAAAAAAATACTGCCAAATACTGTAGATCCTGTTGGGACTATTTGTTGGAAGCAACAATCTTCGTAAGAACACATTTATCCTTAGTAGTTTAGGTGGGTATACTAACATAACCCAATTGTATTCCATCTCCATAGGTTAGGAGTAAGAAACCAAGGTCGGTTGTTTATAGAGAATAGTAGGTTAGTGCCGTGAATGGGAAAAAATATCTGGCAAGGCTTAGGAAACGGGATGGGCGAGGCTCTGCAGAGCACATCCCGTTTCCGTGCCGCGCCAGATATTTTTCCCATTCACGGCACTAACCTACTATTCTATTTACCCCGTCAACACCTACAAATGGCTTTAAAATGCAAAATAATAACCCCAGCCACCGCACATATTCATACGCAGTGATTAGGTCGTATTGACAGGATATCAAAACTGTTTCACGGCACCGTGTTTCACGGCACATACTTTCTGTCTTGACGGGATAAATCCAACTTCCATTCCATATACAGTGCAACATCTCTAAACCGAACATCCTTGCGACATCGATGTGTTACATTATGACCGATTTCGAATTCACTGTCAAATATCGCTGATGTTGATCAGTGTTCATGATTGCAATGCACACATGCGTGTGTTTCAGTGCTCTTACATCGGAATTACAGTGGAACATCTCTAACCGGACACCCTGGAGACATCCCAGGGTGTCCGGTTTAGAGATGCTCCATTGTACTATTTCACCGGCAAATACAGCGCTGGGTGTGGCTGGGGCGGGAGAGTGGAGGAAAGAAGCGAATTACGCCATATATACCGCACGTTTTAACCCTTTCACCCCTAAGTAACTGGAATGGATTTTTAAATATTACTTTTGCAACCAATCCAAACGTCACAACATGCTTTTCAGACTAGTCCATTTATGAAAAGGAAGTAATTTTGCTCTCAAAAATGTGAAAATTGCTTGCAAAAAGTGCAGATCCTGATGAGATGGCTCGTCACTAGCCGCCTCATCTGGATCTACACGTTTTTCCAATACCACTATACAGGCCCGTAGTGTTGAAAGGGTTAAGTGAGTTTCTGTGTTTTCTTCCCTGTTCCATTGAAAATCATTAACCCTTTGAACCCGAAAGCCCGCTATATCGGTTTATGCAAACAGTGCAGATCAAGATGAGCGGGCTCGTAACGAGCCGTCTCATCAGGATCTGCACTGTTTTAAAGTAATTTTCATATTTTTTAGAAAAACAATTACCCCCTTTTTATAAATGGAATAGTCTGAAAATCATTTTGCGATTATTGGATTGGTTGAAAAACGAACATATAGCAGCCCATTCAGTTACTTAGGGTTGAAAGGGTTAAGACAAATATTTAAATAAAACTTTCCAACAAAAACAAAACAGCAGTGACATTACAAGGGATATGCCGACGTTTGCAACACTTATTTGTGGCTAGACTGGAGAAAAGGGGCGTATGGGTTATATGACCAGTGTAGCTTTGGATCAGCATTGGCACTAGCCCTTGAGCCAATAACCGAAACCCTCCCCCCCTGTGGGATTTTTGTAGACATATATTTCCTGAAACTACATTCAATTATGAGTGTTAATCCGTTGTCTGCGCTCTGTAACCCGATGGATGAACATATGGCGCCATTTTCAAGTATGTCACCGTCGGTATTTTTATTATCTTGAAAAATCACATTTCTTAATAAAAATTGCCTAACTTATATCCTTTTGTTCGAATAAGATGGTATTTTCGTACGTTTTCCGAGATTTTGAACACCATGGAATAGAATAATATACAATTGAAATAATTTTGACAATCTAGAAGTCATATTTTACAGGTTTTATTACCCCACCCACCCAATTTCAATGGTAAAATATACATGTTAATAACTTTATGAAAAGTTGGCGTTTTTTCATTTTATCAATGTCAATGTAGTCTAGTAGGGCCAATTGAACAAATCCAATGTATATACGTCGACTATTTAGTGTCTACCACAAAATATACAAAGTGAAAAATAACGTATTTTCGACCATTCCTCACCCACTCATTTTACAATGGCAATTTAACAGGTATGTAATATTATGCAAGTTAACAACATTATAACCGCTTACTATGGATTGAAAACAACTCAAATATGTAACATTATTGTCCATACTTACTAAATATACTATGAGTCCGCGTTTTCGTCCGTCTGTACGGACATTTCTCAAATAAAAATTGACGGTACCGATTTTGAAATATATCCGAATATTCAAACATTTCGGGGCTCTAGATCATTATCGGCAACAGTAGTTGATCTACAACATTAATAATCTCGTTATAGTGGCGAGACAATCCTCACAGCATCAGGCAAGATGAAACACAATAGGCAAAAACTGAATCCACATATAATACAATTCAAGAGGCAACATACATCATGGTTTACAGTATTCAACTTGCAATACAAAATATTCTACATGTTGTTCAAGTCAAAACATCGCACCTGTGGCGAGGCAATCCTCACAGCATCAGGCAAGATGAAACACAATAGGCAAAAACTTAATCCACTTATAACACAATTCAAGAGGCAACATACATCATGGTTTACAGTATTCAATTTGCAATACAAAATATTCTACATATTGTTAAAGTCAAAACATCGCACATGTAGCGAGGCATCAGGCAAGATGAAACACAATAGGCGACAGCTTGATCCATATATAATACAATTCAAGAGGCAACATATATCATGGTTTACAGCATTCAACTTGCAAAAAAAAAGTATACATGTTGTTAATGTCAAAACATCGCATCTATGGCGAGGCAATCATCACAGCATCAGGCAAGATGAAACACAATATGCAAACGTTCCAGCCACATATAATACAATTCAAGAGGCAAAATACATCATGGTTTACAATATTCAAATTGCGATCGTCACAACATCAGGCAAGTTATGTGAAGTTCTAATTGTGAGAGTAGGCTAAGATAAATCCAGACTACTCATACGCGTCATCAGTGTCAAACATGGCATCAAGTAGGCTCTCTGATTCAGGATCTTCTGTTTCATCAGTATCAGGTACGTCATCCCGTTCCACTATTAACAGATTAACCATTTCACTTGGCAGGTGATCTCCTTCTGTCCACTTGCATTCTAACAAGCCATTCTTAGCTTCCCATCCATGTTCATCTGGTGGCGGTATGTCTGCATCACGCCGGTCAGCATTGTTCAAAATGAGCGTTTGATAGTTGGCTCTTGCTACATGCATTTTCAGTGACGATCTGCATGGTGGTAAAAGGCTCAGGTCAGCCCCATTGTATGTCGAAAGAAGATCGCTAGACCTGGGGCTACATTTTTGTAGAAATAGCTCCATTCGTAGCTTGTTGATATATGTAATGTCTGATTTGTTGTACAGCAAGCATACAAAGTGTTCAAGCGTTTGAAATAGCTTTTCATCAACTGATTGAGACATTCCCAACTTCTGGAAGGCTTCAATAAACTCTGGATGCCGCTGGAGTGTTTTCAAAGGAGTAACTTTACCACGCCGAACGAAAGCACTTGTGCTATCACAGCCTGTAAAAGCATGGAGTGCAGGCAATTCCAAACACAGTTCAGTTCCTATGTCTCCAATGACACCATGTATGTCAACCAGCCGCCTCTTGTTCCCAACTCCGGTATCTAACAGCAGTTGTTGTTTCAGCTTCTGTCCGAATTTCAACATCAAAACAAACACATCCGTGTCTGGGGATCTCACAATAATGGTGCTGTTCTCTGGTGTATGCAGTGCATGGTACGCACAATGCAGGATTAACCGTGTATCCGCCTCCTCTTGCGATGAGTGCAAGTCCTCTATCTCAACAGTTTGTGTAGTCTTATTACCATCAGTGCTAGTTAGCTGCATACATTGCTCCCCGCTTACAAACTGAATAGTCTTGCCGATCAGCTGTGGAGCGTACTTATCTTGCATCCATTCAGACATGAGAAATCTAATTAGTTGTGTTTTGTTTGAATTGTTTGACAAGAACAGTTTCCAATCTCGTGGAACTTTTATGAGAGGTCCTTTTATAATGTAAGTCTTTGATGTACACCTGCGTAGTCGCTCAGATGCTTTTATTGACAAGTCTTGGTATGTATCTGTCACAAAATCTACACGCTCAACTTTCGGGAGCTGATGATATATGTTATCTGCAAGATCCGCGAATGTGTTTGGCAAAGCGGTCTGCATGTGTAACAGTGCATTGCCGTCAATAATATAGCTCACTTGACCCGACGGAGGTACATCAACACTATGTGATTGTCCTTCAAGCTGGTGCATGAGTTTAGCTTTATCAGTCTTTGCTGGCGAGCCATCCGCAGTGGCGAGCGACCATGGCACAGGTCCCAATGGGTAGCTAAGCACATTTTCCATGTCAATGTTGTGTTTGAGAGCAAATTAAATTAGCTGCCCAAATATATTTCGTTCAGCTACTAACTCCTTTGTCTTTCTCTGCGTACCAGTGAGCTTCACAGCTTTAGCGAGTGATGCAAATGTTTTCAGGCGCAACTGTTTTATTGGTGCATGAAAGCTGACTGACTTTTCAACAAACCGCGCAAACCTTTGTTTTCCTGTCATTTCTGCAGACAGCAGATCGTCAACGACATCTTTAGGATCTGGCGCCCCTGAAGATTTGCAATAGAGCGAGTCATCTGATACTTCAAACGGATCTATAAAATTTCCTATTGCATTGATAATTTTATTGACGTCTGTTTCACTTCTGGATATTTCCGAAGTTCGTGTGTCCTTGTGTGAAGACTGTTCATGCGCGTTCATATCAGCCAGTTCAAGCGTAGCATCCATGTAGCTCGCTCGGAAATGTCTCGTCATACACCATCTGTAGTATGCTGCATAATTGCGGCTGAAACCTATGATACCTCCATGTGACTTAGCACGGCGATTGATGGTTTGCTCTATTGTGATATCCACGCCATTTCTGGATGACGGAACACTGGATCGGTTAACGCTGAATCCATTGTTCCTCAACAGATCTTCCATCCCAGGATATAACTGCTCTAAGTTTAACAAACTCAGCAGATATACTGTAGTATACCGTGCGTAGTTGGGATGGTCAAAGCTGAAGAACAATGGACACATCTTCTGAAGACATGCTATGTGAAGGTTTAAGTTGTTTTCTTTGGTGGCTCGGAGAAACTGCAACACCATATGCACCGAATCCATGTATCCCAGCCAATACTGTGCCGTTTTCCCAAGTTTCCCTTCACTAACCCTGTCTCGAAACTCCGAGCATGATGACAATGCTTTCATGCATTTGTCATTTGTCATGAACTCCAATAATCTCCAAAAATACCCGAAAGGGCCATTATATAATACCTGTTTGGCGGCCATTTTGAAAATAATTACCGTTGATAGCACACCAGAAATAATGCAAATCGATGTGAAAAAGGATCTGCCATGTGAATATGTTGCTACTGACATGATTAAATTGTAGGTAGCTCATCGTGTGGTGAAAAAAAATGTTGCAAGCATAAACAATTAAGTATTTTGGCGGCCATTTTGATAATTGTGGCTATTTGAGGATGGTATCCAACATAAAACGTATTGTAAGTCATTTTATACTCAATTGGTGAAAAAATGATATCGCTTAACTTGGAAGAACGTGATTTAAATGACACATATCGGCCTGTTCTAAAACCACCCAGTTTTGTATGGCGGCCATTTTGGAAAATGGCCGCCATTTGTTCATCCATCGGCTTTGTAGGCGCAGACAATCAGGTTTGATAGACAATAGCTTACTGAATCCGAAAATCATACTGACCAAAAATCCCACAGGGGGGGAGGGGGGTTATTGGTGGCTCAAGGTCTAATCAGGATACTCTTCCCCATTCACCAATAAAATCAACTTCGTGCTTTTAACAAGCAATATACGGCACATGTAGATAATTATCAGGCTACACGAGTCACAGGTGACTGAACAAGCTCATGTCAGTATCCTCTCTAACATAATTTGTATTTATAATAGAAATTACATGTACATGTACATAAAATTGTTTTTACAAAACTAAAAAATACAACGAAAGTCCAGAGAAACAGTCACCTCGAACCGACCGAAAACACACAGAATGATTGCACGGACAATATGTCGATACCCCTTATATGAGTAATAATCTTGTTAGTATTACATTTAGGGGAAGGGGCCAAGAGACTTTGGTGTGTTATGGATCTGGCACTAGAATTTCAAGGCTGAATATATATATACATATGTCAGGCGCGGATCCATGATTTCGGTTAGTAGGGGGGGGGGGGGAGGGCGTAACTATTTTGGAATACTTGACTATATTATCGAACGCGCTAGGGGGGTCCGGGGGCATTCCTCCCCCCCCCCCGGAAATGTTTTGAAATCTACATCGCATTTCCTGCGTTCTGGCGCATTTTGGAGCAAAAAAACACACACCAATAAACAATAAATTCACAACGCGAACGTAGAAACGTGCCTTGTAACTTGTAAAAAATCTTTACTCGGCGAATTTTAGTACATAAGACCAAGTGACCCAGTGTAGTAAATGTGCCTGACACTATATCAGGACAAATTATTCTGGTGATGAACATTGCAATGCCAGAGATGAAAGGTCAGTGGACCCCAGCCAAGTACAGTCCAGTCGGTATGTTATTGCTGTTACTAAATCGCTCGCTCAGTCATTCAGTCAGTCAGTCAGTCAGTCAGTCAATCAATCAATCAATCAGTCAGTGATTACGTTTACGGACTGCAAATATTATATGTAAATCTCACTCCCCATGTTATGTGATCATATTCCACGGAGTTTGTGTTTTCTTATATATACTACCTACCACACAGTATTCTATTTCAGCAACGATACAATTAAAGTGTGTTTAACTAAACTGTTTCATCACGGTTTGCTTATCAGGGACCACGATTGTTTAAAGGCATTGGGCGAAGATAGTGATGAAACAGAATAGTAAAACTAATACACTTGTATATTTGTAACTAATGAGTCGCCTGACAAATCTGTGATTGGAAAAAAATAATATAAATAATTGTCGACAATGCATCTGGTACTGAATATTTCGTACATTAGTTTTCTAGTCAAAACGAACATGGAAGATGTTTTCGTCAACTACAATGTATATAACTTAGAAAACCCATGTATTATTATAGTCTTGCAATGTGTTAAAGACATGTTAAAATAATAAAGTTTGATTATGTTTTTTTGTTGATGTGCTATGTATTTTACATCTGTCCAATGTTATAAAAGAAATTGACTGTATGAAGGACAGTAACGTCATACATGTATCAATTGACATTGACCTGTAACCCAATTGTACAACAGAATGACACTCGTGAAGGCTTGTGTGTTCACTTACCGATTACCGAAAGGGTCTGACTCTGCGCCTGCGCAGTCTGATATTGGTCAACATTAGTCGCAAAGGCAATAATACCGGTTTTGTAAACTTGGGCCATTTTCTAGTTCGTCCCACAATTGATTTGGCAGTTACTGCAAGTTGCAAATAGCATTTAGCTTCAAATGCACACAGTTACATTGTTCCCGCCCACAAAAGCCATGAGAAATACAGTTTTAAGCATTGTAAGGAGATATTGTACCGATTTGTAAATTAAGATTGCACGGACAATTAGAGTTCGAGTATGCATTATCCACCCTGCATGCATGTCAAACCGTAATACAAGGTTGAAGGTCGATCGAAGACAGAGCAATATACAGCGCTACATTCAGATTTAACTGACAATACAAGTTCGAATGTCGATTGCAGTGCCAGCTTTCCATTGAATGTACCCAGGTTGTAGACCTGATTGAACGGAAAATACATGTTTGAATTTACGAGTGCAGAGCCTGCTGTACATTGGAACCACCCATCTCTACTTTCAGATTCATCTGCGAATACATGTTTGAATGTCGATTGCAGAGCCAGTTGTACATTGGAAGTAGTCAGCTTTACATTCAGATTGGCCGGAAAATACATGTTTGAATGACGATTGCAGAGCCAGCAGTACATTGGAGGTACCCAGCTCTACATTCAGATTGAACCGAAACAACATGTTTGAATGTCGATTGCAGAGCCATCTGTACATTTGGAAGCACACATCTCTACATTCAGATTGAACAGAAAATGAGAGTTTGAATGTCGATTTCAGAGCCAGCTGCGCAATGGAAATACCCAGCTGTACATTCAGATTCACTCGAAAATACATAGGAACTACCCAGCACTACATTCATATTCATCATAAAATGCGAGTTTGAATGTCGATTGCAGAGCCAGCTGTACATTCGAAGTACACAGCTCTACATTCAGATTGAACAGAAAATACGCGTTTAAATTTCGATTACACAGCCAGCTGTACATTCGAAGTAACCAGCTATACATTCAGATTGAACAGAAAATGCGTGTGTGAATGTCGATTGCAGAGCCAGCTGTATGTAGGAACTATCCAGCACTACATTCATATTCAACATAAAAAACGAGTTTGAATGTCGATTGCAGAGCCAGCTGTACATTGGAAGTACCCAGCTCTACAGTCAGAATCAACGGAAAATACATGTTTGAATGTCGATTGCAGAGCCAGCTGTACATTGGAAGTACCCAGCTCTACATTCAGATTCAACCGAAAATACATGTTTGAATGTCGATTGCAGAGCCAGCTGTACATTGGAAGTCCCAAGCTCTACATTCAGAATCAACGGAAAATACATGTTTAAATTTCGATTGCAGAGCCAGCTGTACATTGGAAGTATTCAGGTCTACATTCAGATTGAACGGACAATACATCTTTGAATGTCGATTGCAGAGCCAGCTGTACACTGGAATTACCGAGTTCCACATTCAGATTGAACGGACAATACATGTTTGAATGTCGGTTGCAGAGCCAGCTGTACATTGGAAGTACCCATCTCTACATTCAGATTCAACCGAAAATACATTTTTGATTGTCGATTGCAGAGCCAGCTGTACATTGGGAATACACAGCTCTACATTCAGAATCAACGGAAAATACATGTTTGAATGTCAATTGCAGAACCAGCTGTATATTGGAAGTACCCAGCTCTACATTGAGATTAAAACGAAAATACATGTTTGAATGTCGATTGCAGAGCCAGCTGTACATTTGAATACACAGCTCTACATTCAGATTAAACGGACAATACATGTTTGAATGGGATGTCGATTGCAGAGCCAGCTGTACATTGGAAGTACCCAGCTGTACATTCAAAATCAACGGACAATACATGTTTGAATGGCAATTGTAGAGCCAGCTGTACATTGGAAGTACCCAGCTCTACATACAGATTCAACAGAAAATACATGTTTGAATGTCGATTGCAGAGCCAGCTGTACATTGGAAGTACCCAGCTCTACATTCAGATTCAACCGAAAATTCATGTTTGAATGTCGATTGCAGAGCCAGCTGTACATTGGGAATACACAGCTCTATATTCAGAATCAACGGAATATACATGTTTGAATATCGATTGCAGAGCCAGCTGTACATTGGAAGTACCAAGATCTACATTGAGATTCAACCGAACATACATGTTTAAATGTCGATTGCAGAGCCAGCTGTACATTGGAAGTACCCAACTCTACATTCAGAACGGACAATACATGATTTAATGTCGATTGCAGAGCCAGGTGTACATTGGAAGTACCCAGCTCTACATTCAGATTCACCCGAAAATACATGTTTGAATGTCGATTGCAGAGCCAGCTGTACATTGGGAATACCCAGCTCTACATTCAGATTGAACGCACAATACATGTTTGAATGTCGATTGCAGAGTCAGCTGTACATTGCAAATACCCAGCTCTACATTCAGAATAAACCGACAGTACGAGTTTGAATGGTGATTGCAGAGCCAGCTGTACATTGGGAATACCCAGCTCTACATTCAGATTCAACCTTAAATAAATGTTTGAATGTTGATTGCAGAGCCAGCTGTACATTTGGAATACACAGCTCGACATTCAGGTTAAACGGACAATACATGTTTGAATGTCGATTGCAGAGCCAGCTGTACATTGGAAGTACCCAGTTCTACATTCAGAATCAACGGAAAATACATGTTTGAATGTCGATTGCAGAGCCAGCTTTACATTCGAAGTACCCAGCTCTACATTCAGATTCAACAGAAAATACATGTTTAAATGCCGATTGCACAGCCACCTGTACATTCGAAGTGCCAAGCTCTACATTCAGATTCAACAGAAAATACGAGATTGCATGTCGATTGCAGTACATTCGAAGTGCCCAGTTCTACATTCAGATTCAACATAAAATACGAGATTCAATGTCGATTGCACAGGCAGCTGTACATTCGAAGTACCCAGCTCTACATTCAGATTGAACAGAAACTGCGATTTTGCATGTCGATTGCAGAGCCAGCTGTACGTTGGAAGTACCCAGCTCTACATTCAGAATCAACGGAAAATACCGGTTTGAATGTCGATTGCAGAGCTAGCAGTACACTGGAAGTACCCAGCTCTACATTCAGATTCAACCGAAAATACATGTTTGAATGTCGATATATATACATTCAGATTAAACGGACAATACATGTTTGAATGTCGATTGCAGAGCAAACCGTACATTGGAAGTACCTAGCTCTACATTCAGATTAAACGGACAATACATATTTGAATGTCGATTGCAGAGCCAGCTCTACATTGGAAGTACGCAGCTCTAGCTACATTCAGATTGAACGGACAATACATGTTTGAATGTCGATTGCAGAGCCAGCTGTACATTGGAAGTACCAAGCTCTACATTCAGAATCAACGGAAAATACATGTTTGAATGTCGATTGATTGCAGAGCCAGCTGTACATTGGAAGTACAGAGCTCTACATACAGATTCAACCGAAAATACATGTTTGAATGTCGATTGCAGAGCAAGCTGTAAATTGTAAGCATCCAGTTCTACATTCAAATTGAACGGACATTAAATGTTTGAATGTCGATTGCAGAGCCAGCTGTACACTGGATGCACCCAGCTCTATATTCAGAATAAACCGACAGAACGAGTTTGAATGGCGTTTGCAGAGCCAGCTGTACATTGGGAATACCCAGCTCTACATTCAGATTGAACGGACAATACATATTTGAATGTCGATTGCAGAGCCAGCTGTACACTTGATGTACCCAGCTCTACATTCAGATTGAACGGACAATACATGTTTGAATGTCGATTGCAGAGCCAACTGTACATTGAAAGTACCCAGCTCTACCTTCAGATTCAACGTAAAATACATGTTTGAATGTCGATTGCAGAGCCAGCTGTACATTGGAAGTACCCAGCTCTACATTCAGATTCAACCGCAAATACATGTTTGAATGTCGATTGCAGAGTCAGCTGTACTTTGGGAGTACCCAGCTCTACATTCAGATTGAACAGAAAGTACGAGTTTAAATGTGGATTGCACAGCCAGCTGTACATTCGAAATAGCCAGCTGTACATTCAGATTCATTCGAAAATACATGTTTGAATGTCGATTGCAGAGCCAGCTGTACATGAGAAGTACCCACATCTACATTCAGTTTGAACTGACAATACGAGTTCGAATGTCGATTGCAGAGCTAGCTGTACATTGGAAGTACCCAGCTCGACATTCAGATTGAACTGACACAGGCGCGGATACAGAAATTTAATTGGCAGGGGTGGGAGGGGGGGGGGGGAGTGGTCTGTACAAAGCCGAGCTCCGCGAGCGCGAAATGGTAAAGTAGGGGGGTCTGGGTCTGCGATTTGCCGACACTTAGGCCACGAAAAAAAGTCATCCAACTATTCGAGTATTTTTTTTTTGCGAGAGCAGCAGGGGGGGGGGGGGGGGGGGGGGGGGGGGGGGGGGAGTTTGAATGTCGATCGATTGCAGAACTCACAATACATGTTTGAATGATGATTGCAGAGCCAGGTCTACATTGAAAATACCTAGCTCTACATTCAGATTGAACGGAAAATATGAGTTTGAATGTCGATTGCAGAGCCAGCTGTACATTGGCACTAGTCAGCTGTACATTCACTTTGTACTGTAAGTACAAATGTCCATTGCAGAGCCAGCAGCGCATTGGAACTAGCCAGCTGTTCATTCAAATTGTCTACATACCCTAACTTTACAGCTCTACATTCAACTCGACATTCGATTTGAATGTTGATTGTCAATCTGCGATTGCAGTGCTAACTTCACACAGAATTTCAGAAATAGTTTCGAGTTGAGATTTCGAGTTCCGAATCAGAATTATAAAACTCGTAACTCTCGGCTTTAGACTCGAAACTCGAAGATTGGAACTCGAGAATTCTGACTCGAAACTCGAGAATTCTTACTCTAAACTCGAAGTTTGTAACTCGAACGTCGAATTGCTCCCTCAAAGTTTACTCGTCTACTGGATATGATAATTGAAGTATGTTGATATAACACGTTTTCTTAAAAGGTCTGATTATTTGTTTGCTTGTCCATAAAATATATATCTCATTTGATAATGTTTGGCAACAACATATACTTTCGAACAGTAACATAGAAATTAGCAAAAAGAAATTCTCTGAATATTCGAACTATTTTATAAGGTCATTAAGGGGTTAACATCGCTGATGATATTTTTGTTTATGTTCAACTATTTATATACTTTTCTCGCGGACTTGGTACCGCTCACAAACCGATACATTGCTGTCTGTTTCACGAAACCTGCCCAAATGTTACGGCTATATACACAATTCAAAAACAATAATTGTTCGATAATATTAATTAAATTAAAGGCAAATTTAAGAATGAGCGTTCTTGTTATTTCGTAAAATTTGATCAAATATATATTTTATAGCGAAAAAACAATTTCCCCATGTTAAATCCCCATAGCTAGGTATCTTCACAGAGTGAAGATGTCTATATGGGGATTTAACATGGGAATATTTTTAGAATTTCAGAAATACTTCATGGACTGATTTTCAAAATTTAACTTTTGTTTTCTTAGATAATTTCCAAGCTATCTAGCAAGGTTTCAGAGTCAATTTCCAAAAAATAAATTATTTTGTTGGCTCCTCCCCCAGCTACTCCACCTCTTTTTCCTTCATGTTAAATTCCCATAGATAAATCAATTTTTCATAATCTATCTATCTATCGATACTGTGCACGCTCCAATCGGAGCATTATGACAGGAAATATGGTGGCAAGTTGCGTTGATCAAGTACATATGAACAAAAAAAACAACAAAAAAAAACAACAACATATATATGTGGTACTAATATTTTACACAAGGATATTGAAAAAGACCAAAGATAGACTTGCCACTAAAACTATTTACAAGAAGTGGGTGTCTGCTACATGAGAAAAAACAACATCATGTAGCAGACTGTTCCATTTAGATTTTGGATTTGAACCTGGATACGGTTTCCGAGGAAACAATATCGATAGGTAGACAGTTCCATAACGGTATCAGCTTGGGAAAAAAAGGAGAATTTGAAAGAATCCGAGTAAGCCAGTGGTCTACTGTATTGATACGGGTGTTTGGCAGAGGATCGAGTTGACCTGGGATTAGCAACCAGATGGAGGTACGTGTTTTTGTCAATCTCAATAAGGTCATTGTGGATTTTGTAGAAGAATATGAGGCAGGCCTGGTCCCTACGTTGGGTTAGAGTTGGCCATGACAGATCTTCTAGCATGTCGCCAACGTGGCTTTGGTTTCGCCATCTTCTACAACACCACCTAGCAGCAGTTATCTGAATTTTTTCAACTTTACTAATGTCTGAAACTGTATATGGGCTCCAAATGCTAGCAGCAAATTCCAGTTGAGGCCTGATCATAGTTTTGTAGGCTATGTCTCTTGTACATTTGGGAGCAAGGGCAAGGTTTCGTCCAAGAAAACCAAGTGTTCTGTTTGCTTTGCTGGTAACGTTTTGGATATGTGTGCCCCAGGATAGATTATTAGTAAAGGTAAGTCCTAAATATTTTGCAGAGGGTACGCTTTCCAGTGTCTGGTCATGAAGACTATAGTCGTATACAAGTTGAGAATTTGGCAGGTGACTACTGACTCTGAGGGTGTGACATTTTGAAGCATTACATTTCATGAGCCATGTTGTTTCCCACTTAGCGAGTTTGGCAATGTCGTCTTGAAGAGCTTGGCAATCTGTGTCTCTACTTATGTTTCGATAGAGAACACAGTCGTCAGCAAAGAGACGAACAGAGGAATTTACATCATCCGGCAGATCATTAATGTAGAGGAGAAACAAGACTGGGCACAGGACAGAACCCTGGGGGACACCTGATAAGACGTCTGCTGGGTCTGAAGCAACACCGTCCAGAACAACCTTTTGGGTTCGGCCTGAAAGAAAAGAATGAATCCATTTGTTTGTGGTTCCCTTTATCCCATAGAAGTCAAGTTTGTGTACTAGTCTGCGATGGGGGACTTTGTCAAAAGCTTTGGCAAAGTCCATGATAATGATATCTGTTTGCCGGTGACCTTTATTGTTTGCCCTGTCTAGGTTGGAGGAGAGATCATGAACAAATTGTACAAGTTGGGATTGTACAAGTTGGATAATAAAATAAATATTTGAGCAAATTTCACGTAATAAAAAGAAGGCTCATTCTTAAATTTTGATACAATTTAATATTATCGAAAATAATATAGTTTTGCATTGTTTATATGGCCGTATATACATTTGGGCAGGTTTCGTGAAACAACCCTTTTTTTAGTATGTGCATTGTAACTGGAAGAGGCTTTTAAAAATTAATTGTTCAGACAGCGCAGATAGACTGCGCGGATGCTGCGCAGTCTGATCTGGGGCTATGCTGGTCGCAAATGAATTAATTCCCATTTGTCAGTCGGTGTTCCATGGGGTAAGGCGCATGTTTATGTCATCTTTAACAAATAACGAACAGACCAGGGAACGAATAGCCAGTTGTGCCGTATCAGTTTATCATAGTTATTCCCCTTTGGTGGTCATGTGATTTTCCGGAAGAAATCTACCAATCTATTCATGATGTTTTGACTATGAATCACCAAAATAATCAACGTTTTAACATCCTTTTACGTCTGTAAAAGTTTTGTTGGTTGAAATAATTAATTATATTATTTAGGGAATATTTATCCAGCTGCCAAATGTCTGGTCAAACCCTCCAGGTATTTTTTCTAGCCAACCTTTGTGTCGTAAATCAGAATGTTTACAAAAATTACCCCACCCATCTGAAATCGCATGAATATATGTTTGTGTAAAATAGTCATACTTTGTTAGTCTAATCAAATGCATTCTTCTAAAATAATGTCTGAATATGTTGAGTTGTAATAAAATCCTTGCCATTCCTTTCAAGATTCGGGAAACAATTGCGCAATGATAGTCACGGTCTGACAGTTGGGCCATTTTTTGTGTTTTTGGAAAAACTGAGTATCAGATATTTTAAGTATTGAATATCCATTATGTAATCCATGTTTAATATATAAAAACTTATATATATCGCATTCAATACAGTCTTGTCATTGATCATAAATACTAATATCTATTTATAGATGTCACAAGACTATTGATCAGGGTCATATGCCTATGTTTTGTTTTATTTTGGATATATTATGCCAAGCCAGTCCAATTTTATTCATATCGGTATTGTGGGACTAACGTTTACATCGAGCTCTAGCAAATATGAAGCGATATATTGAAGGCAGAGGGGCCTATTACCCTGGTGCAGCAATTTTGGTATTGAACATTAATTATGCTATACTGGATTACGGCTTGACCATCACTTCGTGGGATCACCAGTCAATAGAATATTTATTGGATTCATATTTTATAGTATTGCTCCTTTTTTGTATACACCGTTTGAAAAAATGGGACGTATTATGTATTCACCTTGTACGGGTGGGCATAGCTTGTCCATGCAATAACTAGAGTTCTACTTGACGGATCATAACCGTTTTCGGTACACATGTTTAGCACAAGACGAAGAAGCCTATTGATTTTCATTTTCGCACCTTGTCAACACAATAACTCGAGGTCTTCTTGACCGATCATAAGCAAATTTATCACTGCAAGATGAAGAAGCCTATTGATTGATAAAAAATTCCGATAACTTGTCTCCTCTTGGCGGCCATTTTTAATTTTTGGACTGTATCCTTGTCCACGCAATAACTCAAATTCTACTTGACGGATTGTAACCAAATTCAGTATACAGACGTACATGTTTATCGCGGAAAGACAAAGAACTCTATCAATTATGTTTCAAAATTTCCCATGACTTATCTCCCCTTGGCCCCCATTTTTAATGTTCATGATATTTAAATTCATTTTTATGATATGTACATACAGCACTTGATGACAATTAGGAAAGAGAAATCACTGCCTGTTTATTATCTTTTAACATGTTTAACCCATTACAGATGGGATACAATTATAGTAGTATGAACCTTTTGAGACAAAACATCCCTATTTTCTTTATTTACTTTCAAATGTATATGTTGTTACCACTCATTTGAACCGTCTCAATGAGATGGTTCAAATGAGTGGTAACAACATATACCTGTATCGAGAAATAAACAAAATAATGAGATTTTTTTCAAGAAAAATTATCGTATCCTTAGGCTGAAATGGGTTACGCTGCAACTTAGAAATTGAAATTATTGTTGTGATATACTTATACTGTCTTTCTCACTGCTTGCTGTTTAGCCAAAGATTAATGAAAATTGTCCATAATATTGAAGTGGTCAGTGGAAGATGGGAGCTAACTCTCAAGGAATTAGCCCCCTTGTTCCATTAGCTTCAATTTGCTTCAGATTCCAAATATATAAAGCTAGAAATTAAACTGTCAATGTATAGAAAGAACATGTTGACAATGGTTTTAAAATGTAATGTTCAAATGGTGGTAGTCATAAAATAATTTGCTCCGAGTCACTCTCTCCATTAATTTAAATGTATCTTATTTGAAACTAAATGACAATTTTATAACATTCGTTTTAGAAAACTTGAACCTAAGCTATAATCAATCAGTCAATTATATGATTTGTTTTTACACCTTACAGAAAGCGATTGACCTGGTTACAAAGGCAACAGCAGAGGACAAGAACAAGAATTATGAGGAGGCATTGAGATTGTATGAGCATGCTGTGGAGTACTTCCTTCATGCTATAAAATGTAAGTTCTATTTATGAAGATATTGCAATGTTCAGTGTTCACCACCGGTTGGGTGGGTGGTTGGTCGGGCGAACGTGACGGCGTAAATTAACGGTAGGTGTTCCGCCTTATAGGAATCACGATTTGCCTGGTTTGGCCCTCAGGTACGTTTTTATCTTTGGTGCTTTTGTTACATGTGGGTTGAATTGGGTTATTGCCCATTATGAAAAGTAGTAAAATTATTACCGATCCTGCTGTGTTTGGGAGGGGGCTAAGTGATTCTGGAGTGGCGAGGACCTGGCACCAGATCAGGATTATTCTGATTTCAGGGCTGAATGTAAATATTCAGTTCTGATTTTGGGATCCCCCCATTTGTACATGTACTTGAACTTGTACATGTACAGGTAATATATGGGATTTAGTACTAAACCCATTTACCTTAAATGACCTTAGCTGTTGATAGACGGTTAAACCCCAATAAACAAACAAACACCACCTGTTGAAATTAATTGCAATGGCCAAACACATTATATAGGGGTGCTGCTAGCTGAGCATTATGTCATTTTCAACAATTTCGATTATGTCCCTCTTGCAGTCATATTAGGATATAGTCATTTTTATGCCGGATGGCAGATGGGATACAATTATAGCAGTATGAACCTTTCGAGACGAAAAACCCCTAATTTCTGCATTTCCTTTGAAAGTAATTTCTGTATTTCCTTTGAAAGTATATGTTGTTACGTCTTGACGAGACGGTTCAAACGAGTGGTAACAACATATACCGTTATCGAGAAATAAACAAAATAATGAGATTGAGGGGGCTATATAGCGTTTCAGGCATCAGCGCGTCCCATACGTACGTCCTATCTCGTACGAATATCTCTCACAAACTTAATGCTGAGGTAAAATGATTTATAATTATGCCCCCTATGCGATAGCAAGTGGTGCATATTGCATTGCTCTTGAGGTTCCGTACGTCCATTCATGTACGTTTACGTCGAAAAGTAAAAAAAGTTTGTATGAGTTTCTCACGTCAGAGTCCAGTATGCCAGGGTGGCATATCCATGTTTTACAAACATAATGTCTAGTTTCTGTTTCCTTTCATGTATTTTCTTTATTTTTCACAAATGCATTCCTGATGTTCGTCTTATCATACTGTGACAAAGCTATGATCCTCAGCTGTGCACTAAACCCAAGGTCACATACTGAATGCGCTAAAAACGTTAATTCTCTGGTACATTTCTTAACCCTTAGACCGCTACTCACAACAATTGTCGTTGGCTGTTGCTTTTATTATCTTACCTTATTTCTCAATAAAAACATGTTTTGACAGCAGTTCAGAATTATTTCCAATGGAAATGATTCTGAAGTGCTGTCAAAGCATGTTGTTATAAATTATTCTAAAGTGCTGTCAAAGCAGGAAATTGATGATAACAATGGAAAATAGTAAATAAACAACTGACGACAAAAGAATTAAGATAGCGTTCTAAACTTCTAAGGGTTAATTGTATTTTCTGTTTCTATTCATAGAACTGCTGGATATTTCGCACATGCCTTTCTCTGTGGTCCTCTATCATGCTGCGACAAGTCCACGATCCTCCGACCTTTTGTGTTTGGAAATGTGCCCTTGTTTTCTTTGACTGCCAGCCGGGCCATTCATGTGCCAACAGGGATGGATTGTGGCCGAGGGGTTAGCACACCTGACTTCCAATCTGGAGGTTGTGGGTTCAAACCTCGCCTAGGGCATCAAAAATACTTTCATAGTATTTCCATCCCACTGGTCTGTCGGATGAGACTTTAAACTGTGGTCCCGTCTCTATATGACCTTAGCTGTTGGTGGGACGTTAAACCCTTTCACTTTCACTTTTCATGTGCCAACATGCCATATTTCTAGTTCTGCTGCGATGTGATCTACCGCATTTCAATGTTGACGTTTTCCAGATGAGGCCCAGAGTGACAAGGCCAAGGAAAGTATCCGTACCAAGTGTGTTCAGTATTTGGAACGTGCCGAGAAGCTGAAGACATACCTGAAGAAACCTACGAGTAAAAAGCCAGTGAAGGCTGGGGAGTCTGCAACCAAGAAGTAAGTACTGGTATTAACCCTCTCAACCAAGAAGTAAGTACTGGTATTAACCCTCTCAACCAAGAAGTAAGTACTGGTATTAACCCTCTCAACCAAGAAGTAAGTACTGGTATTAACCCTCTCAACCAAGAAGTAAGTACTGGTATTAACCCTTTCACCCCTAAGTAGCTGGAATGGATTTTGATACATTAATTTTTCAACCAATCCAATCGTCACAAAATGATTTTCAGACTAGTCCATTTATGAAAAGGGTATTTTACATATAGTGGACACTTGTAATGTTTAGAACTGGGGGAATGGGGGCACTTATATACACTTAGTTAATTCCTATAAGAACAGTTTGTGCCTGCTGAGTGGGCATGTACCTTTAAAGGATTAAACAGATGGTAATATGCACAAATAAATATCTGAGTGATAATGGTGAAAGGCTCAATTTTGCCATAACACAGCCATGTTTATGAATATTTATACTTACAGGGGGGGAAATTCCAATGACAGTAGCGATGAAGAGAAAGATCCTGACAAGAAGAAATTTGAAACCGCCATATCAGGTTGGTTCCCATTCTCAGTCAAAGTGTGGAAGTGATCGTAGATCAATGGTGGGAATTTTAAGGATATATGTACATTGTATCTGGAAATCAGGATTTGAGGTTCCTGATAATTGCAGAAGAATACGAATGTTTCAATATCGGAAGCACACTGTTACACATTTGTGGGTGCTAAAATATGTTTAGTCATTTTCAGGATTTGGCATTTGGAACTGTTCCAACACCTGTAGCTATTTCACGAACATTGCAAAGTATACTTTTCTAGCAAAGTATACTACTTTGAGGGAGAAATTTTCAATTTTATGATAAATTTATTACTTTTTATTATACTGAATTTATTACATGATCACAGCCATTTTGGCTGTGATAATGTAATAAATTCAGTATAATAATTCTGCATACTTTTAATCATCAAATATATGCAATCGTTAGTTCTATATGAAATAATGCATTTCAGGAAAAATAAATGATTACTCCCTCAAAGTATACTTTGCAATGTTTGTGAAATAGGCTACTGGTAGATAGTAAACAATCGCAGGTGGTTTGATGGTTTAGCAATCGTGGTTCATACTTTCCGGAATCCTGACCGGAGGCCTGGTTTGGCCCTCACGTATGTCGTTGACATTTTTGTATGTGACTTGCATCTGGTTACGGTTTATGTGAGTATTACGATTAATCGTAATCCTATTACTTTTAGGAGAAGGGGCCAAGTGACTTTGGTATGGACCAGGTATCAGGTCAGGTTATTCTAATTTCAGGGCCGAATATATTTTTTTTCGCTGTAAATATTCCGTTCTGATATTGGGATTTTCTCCCCAATGTAACAGGTTAAATGCGGGATTAAACCTGTTTGCTAGGCCTCACATGACCGTAGCTGTTGATAGGCCGTTAAGCACCAATAAACAAACAAATTCAGGGCTTAAAAATTCACTCGCCCCAATTTTCATGTTGGCGAGAGGATTTTCTTGTCACTGGTCCGATTTGGCGAGTGACACATCGGGAAAGTCCATTCTGTATTTTCAGAAAACTAAGAAAATTTGATTAATTTCCAGCTATTTCAAATTCTTTTCTGTAATTCACTTGTTTTAAGCTGTTTATGAAGTATTTCTGTAACTTTCATACACCCTATAGATTTCTGTTGTTAACCATCGTGTGTCCCCATTCGCGTTGACAGCATGCCTTTGCATTAAAAAAAAAACATATCTCCGGTTTAACATTACTGTCTTATATACTGTGTCATTCCTATAACTTGTTTGATTTTGTCTTCCTCTGGTGCTACACACCAAACAAGGAGCTCGAAGTTATAAACATTTGCTCTAAAAACGAACTTTCTAGACCAAAATGTGCAAGTAAGTGACAGTAGTCCTGCTCTGACTTAGGGGAGATAACTCTTGTTTACTAATGGACTTATTATAGTGGAACATTTATTTTTGAAAATAACTATAATAAACGGATAAAGAAAGAATAATGCTATATAATCTTAATAATATGTACATTAGTACTCGTTTAAAAGCTGTAGTAATATAATTGTTAACAAATTTAAATGAGTTTGTGTTTATATTAATACTCCTTTTTAGGCACCATCTCGTTATTACATTCATACACATGACTCCATTTTCTTGTCTCACATGAAAACGCCAGTAGCAAAATAATTCAAACAAATTGGTTTCCCAGTGAAGGAAAGTTTTTACTTTCATTGTTAAATATACAAGGGAGCCCTCACACACCCCACACAATTTGCTGTTGAACATACATGTAACACCATTAGCAATCCAATACGAATCTAAGGGACTGGTCATTATTTATCACCAAGGGGGTTGGGGTGGGAATGTGGCTGGATAAATTTTGTTAACTCACCTTAGAAAAGTACAAGCCCCCACCCCTTCCCACAGCTGTTCATTACATGTTCAAGGCCCCCTCCCCCCCATTGAACAATTAATAATGTTCAAATGAGACGGTTCAAATCATCAAATGAGTGATAACAACCCCACCCCATTGAACAATTAATAATGTTCAAGCCCAAAACGAGATGGTTCAAACGAGTGATATCATATTTTTGTAATAAACATATATTGCATCTACTGATTGCCTGGGTTAATCATGCCCCTATGTGATAGCCAGGGGGGGAATATTGTCTTGCTCTTGAGGTTCCGTATGTCCGTCCGTCTGTGTACATTTACATCAACAAGTTTGTAAGAGTTTCTCCAGTTAGAGTCCAGTATTCCAGAGGGGCACATCCATGTTTTACAAACATAATGTCTAGTATTAATGATGGTTCAAAAGCTAATTTATTAAAGGTATTAATACATGTACTTACATTTTCCTAAAATGTTGGGCAAGTAGCTTTTTTGTCTGGGCGAGTAGATTATAATTGTACTTGCCCGGCCGGGCAAGTGTGAAAAGTGAATATTTTTAAGCCCTGAAATTATTTACCATGTATCGTGTCTATTACAGGGGCGATCGTGATGGAGAAGCCCAACGTGAAGTGGGAGGACGTGGCGGGCCTGGAGCTGGCCAAGGAGGCCCTGAAGGAGGCTGTCATCCTGCCCGTCAAGTTCCCCCATCTCTTCACAGGTAACTCTCACAACCTGTGATTCATTCAGAGTTATTTTTTTTATGTCTGCCGAACTAATTCACTATACAGTTAAACCAGTAGCCGATTTCATCAACATTGCTCTAGCAAATTATACTTTGAGGGAGTAATCATTAATTTTTCCTGAAATGCATTATTTCATATAGAAAGTAACGACTGCATATATTTGATGATTAAAAGTAAGCAGAATTATGATACTGAATTTATTACATTATCACAGCCAAAATGGCTGTGATAATGTAATAAATTCAGTATAATAAAAATTAATAAATTTATCCTAAAATTGAAAATTTCTCCCTCAAAGTATACTTTGCTAGAAAAGTATACTTTGCAATGTTTGTGAAATAGGCTACAGTTCATGCTCAGTTTCACTGGTCACCATCAAGAGTCGCAGTGCGTAATGTGAATATGATTTCTCGGCCTACAAATTATCAGAGCCATACCCCCTTTTGCCAGTATTTTGTTTTCAAATGTACCGTTTAATTTTATTTAATATATGAAATATTGACACATGTGGGAATTATCTATATCACAAACATAATTTTCTACCATATTTTGCCGTGAGTGTATAAGACGCACCCCTATTTTCAGTCCAAAATCTGGGGAAATGTCTACATGGGAATACATTGTATAAGACACTCAAATTTCCTAAAAAAAGTGAAGAAAAACATTGAGTTGTTTTTGTTAATGTTTATTGTACAATGTACTGATGCATACATACTATTACATTGTTTCCAGGCAACAGAAAACCTTGGCGAGGAATTCTTCTGTTTGGGGTAAGTACTAAATAATGAGAGTGCTCCAGATAAGGTGTGTATTGGCGTATTCTACACAATTATTTTAGCTGAATACGCATTGATTATCAAAAGTGGGAGTACAAAATATGCACAGCTATGTGAAAATACGCATTGATTTTCGAATTGAGTAGTGAAAATACTGTCATAAAGTTGAACATTTTTGCAGCTCAAATAAGTGAATGTTTAAATTTTTTATATATTTTTGTTATCCTTTATTCCCTATTTAGTAATGAAAAAAATCAATAAAAAGTAAAATACGCAATGATTTTGAAATCAGGGGGTATCGTACGCTTTGGACACAAAGCTTATCTGGAGCTCTGAATAATCTGTGCTGACTGATAGATATGATGACATCCAACCATTTAGTCAACAATACATGCGCCACAAATGAGTATTCTGTACATGCATGGTGCGGTGCTCAGATTCAGTCAAGAAAAATATTTAGTTTTGGTGAAATATTTGTGGCTGGGACTGGAGAAATGGGGCTTATGGGTTTTGCGGCCAGTGTAGATCCAGATCAGCCTGTGCATCCGCACAGTCTGATCAGGATCTACACTGTTCGCCATTCCATCAGTGAAACACCAGTCGTGCTTATAACAAGCAATATAGAGCTACACTGGTCACAATATCATCAGCCCCATTTCTCCAGTCTTTCTTTAACTCTTTGAACCCTATAGCCCTGAGCATACAATCATATAACCCTGGGCTCCTGAGCAGAAATGGTGTATACATGGGGTATGTTGCATGTGTATCATATCTCAGTAACGTTCGGGTGGATCCTCATGAGATTTTGAGGGTCTGTAGATAAATGGACCCTGTCACTATTCCTCTATTTATACCTGTCATATTCCTCATATTTCCGGTGTGTATATTTCCCCAGGCTCTTCTGCTGTGTATTTACGTTTAAGTTCAGATCAAATTTGACTGAAGATGGGAAGTTGTGCGTATCTTAGCGATGAATAAATTCACAAGGATTCACCGTTTTGACAGCAGTCTTACACGCATTGTGTTGCATTAGATGTGCCTGACACCAGATCAGGGGCCCGTTTCACTAAACTTCGTAAGACTAAAATGCTCGTAATTGTAAATTTAGGATCGTCTGGAAATTTCAATTGATTGATTTACATTTATTGAGCATAGGTTGCATATGCAGCCTATGCTCAATAAATGTAAATCCAATAATTGTTAATACAAGAAAACAGTGTTAATGTGAAATTTACAGACTATCATAATTTTGCACTTACGAACATTTTAGTCGTGCGAAGTTTAGTGAAACGGGCCCCAGGACCCTGTCTTTCACTTCCAAAAGCTTATATTGTAATGTCGGTGCTGAATGTTCAGTTCTCCCCATACACCTGTTTATGACCTTGCTGAGACATTAAACACCAATCAATCAATTGTGTTTACAGCCCCCGGGCACAGGGAAATCATATCTAGCCAAGGCCGTGGCCACGGAGGCAGACAACTCGACATTCTTCTCCGTTTCATCGGCCGATCTCGTCTCCAAGTGGCTCGGAGAAAGCGAAAAGTATGTAAATCTACGGATATGGACCCCGATTATCTCCCTTGAAATAAGTTCTTAAATAAATATTTTGATGTTTGTAATTTGTGACTGGAGAAATGAGGCTTATGTGTTTTCCGACCAGTGTAGATCCAGATCAGCCTGTGCGTCAGCACAGTCTGATCAGGATCTGCACTGTTCGCCATTCCATCTATGAAACACCTGTCATGCTTTTAATAAGCAATATAGATCGTTATCAGGCTACATGAGTGTGCTATTTGAATAAGAGCTACACTGGTCACAAATCTCATAAGCCCTATTTCTCCAGTCACAGCCACATTCGCTGCCAGTCTAGCTCCTGATCTGCTAGCATACTTTTGCAGCCAGATATGAAGCTATACTTTTTGTCGGATTAGGCCAGTGTTTTACTGCCTAAATGGTGAACAATGCACACCATGATCAGAATGTGCAGATGTGCACTTCTTACAGAGGTCCTGTTAACCCTTTCAACACCACATACCTGTATAGTGGTATTGGCAAATAGTGTAGATACAGATGAGCTGGCTCGTGACGAGCCGTCTCATCAGGATCTACACTTTTTGGGCAACATTGCATCGGGTCCACAGCACCGAGGGCAATATATTTTGACTGTTCCCCAAATTACCATGAAATAACTGTTTTATTACTCGACCTGTAACAGTGTATTTGAAACAATGAACGTAAATTTGGCGTGGGGCGCTTCGATTGACCAATCTACGTTGAATTGTATGACGTAATGTTCAATAAAAATCATGATGTCATGATTTTCGGGGGTGAAAATAGTTTTGACTATTGACCGGGCATGTGGAACTATTGCCCAGGCACGTGAAAGTATTTCCCAGGCGCATCAAATCACGGGGAATTAGTCAAAACTATGAAATATCAACTTGTATAGGAAGTTGGGTAATAAAAACACAATAACACCTTCTTTTGTCTGACACCTGTTTACAGATTAGTCAAAAGTCTGTTCTGTATGGCCCGGGAGCACAAGCCGAGTATAATCTTCATAGATGAGGTGGACGCGTTGTGTAGTTCTCGGAGCGACAACGAGTCCGAGTCTGCTCGACGGATCAAGACGGAATTCCTTGTGCAGATGCAGGGGGTTGGTGTGGATAATGACGGTAGGCACTCCTGTGTCATGTCACATTGAGATATGTGGCCGTGACTGGAGAAATGGGGCTTATGGGATTTGTGACCAGTGTAGATTCTGATAAATAGCACAGTCCTGTAGCTTGATAACAATATCTATTGCTTGTTACAAGGCTGACGGGTGTTTCATTGATGAAATGACAAACAGTGCAGATCCTGATCAGACTGCAGATGCACAGGCTGATCTGGATCTACACTGGTCGCATAACCCCATAAGCCCCATTTCCCAAGTCACAGCCACATATATCTTTGTCTTTGCAATAACTCAAGTTATACTTGACGGATTGTAACCAAATTAGGTATACAAATGTATATGCTTCCCACGGCAAGACGAAGAAGGCTATTGATTTTCATGTTCCTTGTCCGGGCAATAACCTGGGTTCTACTTGATGGATCATATCCAAAGTTGGTATACATGTTTATCAGGGCAAGATGAAGAAGTCTGTTGATTTTAAAAATTGTCTGATTACTTACCTCCCCTTGGCGGCCATTTCTAGCTTTTCCCCTGTATACATGTCCTCGCAAATCGTAACCAAATTTGGTACACATGTTCATCATGGCAAGAGGAAGAACCCTATTGACTTCCAGTTAGTTATCTCCCCTTATTTATGCAGTGGGTGGTTGGTCGGGTGAACGCGATGGCGTAAGTTAACGGTAGGGATTCCTCCTTATAGGTTGATAAGCCGTTAAACTCTAACAAACAAACAAATTACTGGCCATGCCTCGACGGGCGTATATTGTGACCTTCCCCACTCTTCCCTTCTCTGTTTCATCACTTTCTAGGTATATTTGAGATCCCAGTGCCTGCAACTTGATGTTGAAAGTCATTAAATTACTTCCTTATGACAGGTATCCTGGTGCTGGGAGCTACAAACATCCCCTGGGTGCTGGACGCGGCTATACGGCGACGGTTTGAGAAGAGAATCTATATCCCCCTTCCAGAGGCCCCAGCCCGCTCCGTGATGTTTAAACTGCACCTGGGAAACACGCCCAATTCTCTCCAAGAGAACGACTTCAGGTAGTCACTCAGTTGGAATTAATTCCTTGATAATGGCCTTAAGCTGGACTTTTTGATATGTTTAAACTACACATGGGAAACACACCCAATTCTCTTCAAAAGAACGGTTTCAGGTCAGCATTCAGTTGGTATTTGAAGGGTTCGGTCTAAGGCCGTTATCAAGGAATTACATGTACTTCCTTGATAAAGGACCTTAGGCTGGACTGTTGATATGTTTAAACTGCACCTGGGAACAGTTATTATTAACATTTTCACCAATAAATAACTGGAATGGATTTTGATGTTTCCAACCAATCCATATACGAAAAGCGGATTTTTATGCCACCGGGTTTCGAAGAAACGGGTGGCATATAGTGTTTGGACCGTCCGTCTGTCCGTCTGTCCGTTTGTCCGTCCGTCACAGTTTCTCAAATATGCTGCAGGTGGCATCCGCGTTCGACAGATGCATTTCTTGTTTCTCTTAAAATATGAAAATTACTTGCAAAAAGTGCAGCATTTGCAAACACCACTATAGAGGGCTGTAGTGTTGGAAGCAGGGTTCAATTTTGAGGGCGAAGTGAGCGACATCGTCGCTTTTGTTTTCGTTCACTTCGCTTTTTATTTCCCGTTGGGCGAAGTCGACTTCTCTTTGAAAAAATCCCGTAATTTTCGGTTGATTGCAGTCTCCATATAATCGTCATAAATTGAAACAAAATTGTTTAGAATTTCCCATTTCACACCCCGCTAACCTGAAATCGATATTCCCAGGGTTGTCAAACAGTGCTGCAAATGTTGAGTAATGGCCTTGGGCAGCGTGTTAATCCAGATTATTGTGTACACACACTGTGACACGACGTCGGCACAGTTCAGTAGTTTGTTTGATGCAGCACGCGGCAGAAATTGATAGAAATAAACACGGCCTTTGGAATTGACCTGTCAACCTGTCAATCATATCCCGGCCGTTTAGTACTCCTTGTGTTAACCGCAAGCCGATTTTCCAATACTCCACCCACAAGGCGGGAGTTTGTTATCATTGGATGTTTTTATCGAGTATTTACATTCGCCGATGACAGCATTTGCTGATTTTTGCAGGTGCCTATTTGCGGGGTTTACACCTACTATATCACGGAGTGGATTCCCCCAAATTTATTACTAATAATAGAATGATATCATCTTCTATTCCCACAATGCCGTTTTATGACGTTAAGAGAAACGAGTTACACGAAAAGAAAATAAATTTTCGGATTTCCAAAATGGCGGACGATGTGTTTTCCGATTCCGGGAGCGACGCGGAAATGCAAAATAATGCGGATTCTCAGTCAGACTCAGACTTTTCAGGGTTTGAAACGGAAGAATTAATACGCGTAGCACAAGTTGTGCATGAATATCCTATGGTACAATCGACTTGTGACTGGGAATTCCCAAATGATTAGGAAAAAGTAGACAACCGAGCAAGTCACCCCCACACAGTTTCGGACCTAAAAATGAATTTGTGAGAAATAATAATTTCATTGTTTTATGTCATTTTACATATATTAATTGGTTAATATAAATTAATTATAATAGGGGATAATGTCTGTTGACGGTCTTGAGCAATAAAATATACTGTTTTCAACATTTTCATGAATTTATATACTGTAGTGTTAAAATAAAATTATTGTTAAATAATATGCATGGTCTTATTTGTATTATCTGTATTATCTGGTGCAGTTAAATTGTCTTTGCCGATAACCGACAACGACAACATTTAACATACTTTACAAATTATGGAGAAAACAACACACTTCTCCCACTTCCCCCTAAATTCCACCACTTCCCCCTAAATTCCCTGGAGGGGGAAGTGACTTCTCCCTAAAATTTGGAGCTAGATTGAACCCTATGAAAGGGTTAATACCTTATAAATCTGTAATCCTAAGTCATATTGACTTGATACTTGATATGTTTCTCAGGGCTCCAGATAAAGGAATTAGTAATTGAGTAGGAGACAATTCTAATGAAATACCAAGATGTGTTTTCATGCAAAATAAGAACAAAATATGCTATATTTGTGGTCTGTTTATTGTTTTCTGCAGCATGATAAAGGTACCACAAATTTTGTATTGCTTTTTGATACTCGCTTCTGATTTAAATTGGGTTTTTGGCAATTTTAATTGGTATTTAAGCAAATACGCAGCTTATCTGGAGCTCTGGTTTCTAATCACCCATGTTGTCCACAAACACAATGTCATATTACGAGGGTCATCCAATAATTATATTAGGTCACGATATCAGCTTTTATATAGATATTACTTGAAGTTTGTAAACGATATGTATGTGATCATATACCTTTACGTGCGTGTCTTAACGTATTTGACAACATCAATATATCTAAATCAACTTGATTAATCCAACTTATAGAGGTATAATTATGACGTTTCCATAGGAGGTTGATGTGTTCCCTCTGATTGCCTAGTAACGAGTATATAGAGGATATTCAAAAATTCGTTGCAAAAATATGAATATTCTATTTTATATTATATACCGCTCCATGGAAATTAGCAGTTTTTTAGACTGTATACGGTAATTAATGTGTATTTGCAGCCTATTTGCAGTCCGGTACTGCAGGTGCGCGTTATGAATATAGATATATACGCCGCAAATTTCAAAATTACAATGCGGTTAACCTATTTCTAATGCATTCCTTTACTACTGGCATAGGAATACATATTGAAATAATTTGCCACTGTTCATCAATAATGATATACCTGTAATGTATGACCATCAGCCAATCAGATTGTGTCATATTTATAGAGTGCATTAGAAACATGGATGACATTTGTGAGAAACATTTTTGTTACCAATTTTGACACGATGACGTTCTTATCTGGTTTAGTCATCTGAAAATTACACAGGTAGACGTCCAACATAGGGTTCACTCCGCTCATCAACTTAACCCTTTTGTTTCTCTTTGACAGAGAGCTGGGGATGAAGTCGGACGGATACTCCGGAGCTGATGTGTCCATCGTTGTACGAGATGCTCTCATGCAGCCAGTGAGAAAAGTGCAGACAGCCACACATTTTAGAATGGTAACACAGAGCTCCAGATAATTTTTGTATCTAAAGAGTACTATACCCCCGGATTTCAAATTCAATGCGTATTTTACTTTTACAAATGTATTATTGATTTTCTTCCTTATTAAATAGGGAACAAGTGATTAAAATAAAACAAATTAAAAATTCACTTATTTGAGCTGCAAAAAGCAAGTAAATTTTCAACTTTATTACGGCATTTTCACTACTCAATTTGAAACTCAATGCGTATTTTCACATTGCTGTGAGTATTCTGTACTCCCACATTTGATACTCAATGCGTATTCTGCTAAAATAAGTGCCTAAAATACGCCAATATGCACCTCTGATAACTTTGCCACTGGTCGCTTTGGGTGTAAAACTTTCTGAGAATGTAATCGGGATTCCTACCTCAGATTGTAATAGCAGAAATGCATTGCCAAATTATTTCCCTGTTTAGCAGTTTTGATAATGTGGCTGCTACTGGTGAAACGGGTCTTATGGGTTATGCGACCAGTGTCGATCCAGATCAGCCTGTGCATTCACACAGTCTGATCGGGATCTGCACTGTTCGCCATTTTATCAAAGAAATACCCGTTATGCTTCTAACAGGCAATATAGATGGGGATTTAACGTGGGGAATGTTTTCTAATTTCAGAAATAGTGGACCGATTTTCAAAATTTAACTTCTTTTCTTAGTAACATCATTTCCAAGCTATCTGGCTAGGTTTCGGAGTCATTTTCCATTTTTTTTTTTTTTTTTTTTTTACTCCTCCACTCCCTCCCCCCCACCCCCCCATGTTAAATTCCCATTATTCGTAATAAAATCAATATTTTACCTTACATGCGTGATCGATCCTGTTGGCTCGGAGTTAAATGACCATAGCTGTTGATAGCCCATTAAACACCAATAAATGATATCAAATTGAAACTGAGGCAACGTCTGTACATGTGGCTGATTTCAACCACGAGATCGGAACACTTGTTCAGACAGTATGACAAACCCGGGCCCAAATTTCAAATGTCTCTGGTTTCCCCCAGGTGCGTGGGCCCTCGAGGGCAGACCCGGAAATTATAGAGGACGACCTGCTCACCCCCTGCTCTCCTGGTGCCCCCGGGGCTATCGAGATGAACTGGACCAAAGTAGCTGGAGAAAAACTACTTGAGCCCGTTGTCGGCATGGTGAGTCGGTGATACAACGCCGGGTTTTCAACAACCTATAGAATTCAAGGGTCAAAATTGGCAACCTAGACTACCTTAACAAGCCTAAGTATTCGGACACAATTTCGGGATGGATTGTGACCTAGGGGTTAGAACACATGACTTCCAATCCGGAGGTTGTGGGTTCAAACCTCACCTTAGGCATCCAAAAATACTTTCATAGTATTTCCATCCCACTGGTCTGTCGGATGAGACTTTAAACTGTGGTCCCGTCTTGATATTACCCTAACTGTTGGTGGGATGTTAAACCCATTCACTTTTGGACACAATTTATTCTGGGAAACACACATTAATATATGGTTTCACATGGCTAAGAGGTTGGGTGGCAGGTGGGAGTACGCGATGGGTAATTTAACGATCAGGGTTCATCCTTACCGGAATCCCGACTGGAGACCTGGTTTGGCCCTCACATACGTCTTTGGCATTTTGTATGTGACAGTTGAATCTGGTTATACCCCTTATGTGAGTATTATGGTTAATCATAATTCTATTTTAGGGGAAGAGGCCAAGTGACTTTGGTGTGGTATGGACCTGGCACCAGGTCAGGTTATTCTAATTCCAGAGCTGAATATATCGTATCTCGATGTAAATATTCCGTTCTTATTTTGGGATTTTCCCCCCAATGCAGCAGGTTAAAACGGGATCGAACCTGTTTGCCCGGCCTTACATGACCATAGCTGTTGATAGGCTGTTAAACACCAATACACAAACAAACAAACACACGGCTAAGAATGTCCAAATATTTACGGTTAGTATGGTTGTACTGGTTTATTATAATAAACCCTAGGGGTTTCCCAAAACAAATTATTTCCAACATTTTAGGGTTATTATGGTAAATTTAAGTGTAAAATACAATATTTACGGTATGTGTTTTATATATAGCAAATTTGACCCCTGTGGTGAAAATTCCAGGGGTCTTCAAGGGTCAAAATACCCCCCAAAGGGCCACTATTAAAAACCCTGCAAGATCACCATTTCAGTAACTTTGTACGACTGAAATGATCGTAAGTGCAAACTTATGATGGTCTGTAAATTTCACATTAACAATGTTTTCTTGTATTAAACAATTATTGGATTTACATTTATTGAGCATATTCAGCCTATGTTCAATAAATGTAAATCCATCAATTGAAATTTCCCGACGATCCTAAATTTGCACTTACAAACATTTTAGTCGTTCAAGGTTGGCATCCAGGAGTTGTGGTTATGAGAATTACCCATAGCCTGTGCTGATAAATGTTTCTGAGCGTATCTATGCCGCACCACGATAGTGGAGTGGGTCTTAATGTTACCTTTGTCCGTGTATCTTCATGGCCTACAGCCAGCATACGTGCACACTATCCTGATAGAGAATAGTAGGTGAATGCCGTGAATGGGAAACAATATCTGGCAAGGCTCAGGAAACGGGATGGGCGAGGCTCTGCCGAGCACATCCCGTTTCCGTGCCGCGTCAGATATTTTTTCCCATTCACGGCACTAACCTACTATTCTATTTATCCCGTCAACACCTACAAATGGCTGTAAAATGCAAAAGATTGTATTGACTGAATATCAAAAATGTTTCACGGCACCGTGTTTCACGGCACATACGCACTGTGTTGACGGGATAAAGCAAGTTATATGCACCGCAACCCACTGTGAATCAATGGACCAATGTGTGACCTTGACCTACAATAGTAATATTTACATAGTTATTTCCCTTGATCAAAGTTTTTGTTTGCGTTTTTATTTTTGGACATAGAATTTTGTATTGCTTTATAGCAACAAAGCTGTAGGTGGGGCAGCTGTGTTCTATGAACGCATTTTCAAGTTTCAAATCTGTCTTCATGTTTATTTTCACAGAGTTTTATCTGTAAGAGTAAGCCACAATGTCCATTACAAACAAAATCAAAGTACTGAAAGTACTGACTGGCGGGAGACAAGTAGCCACTTGTGAATTTGCATACTCAGAAATTCCTTGTTAGAAATATATTCGATGTTGATTATTGGATGTACAATCTGCAAATTTGGAGAACTTGATCAGTTACTGGTGTTTGTAAAATACAGCCTGCTCTAAACACAAATAGGTTGATGAAGCAAAGGTGCTTTATGTCCGACTAATAAACCGTTTTACGAGGTATATTGCAGACGTATTATGTGAAATCTTTTCAAAATTATGACTGGGCGTAGGCCTACATACGTGTATGCTGCATGAACGGCAAAATGTTTTCATGAATTTTGTTTCGCTCACCCAGAGGGTAATTTTTCGAAAATCGCCCGTAAATCACAATATGAAAAAGAAATGGCCTTCGACTGCGTGGTACACGATACGGGGGAGCGTCTCAATAATAGCAATTTGTTCTCTTCAAAAGTAAAGTTGGGCATGCCACCTATTTTACACATAATGTTGAGCATTGCCGTTGCTATTAATAACTTGCTTTCAGTTCACTCGCTGACTTTAAATGTCACCTGACTGTTGTTAATTTCGAACGCAAATTGAGCCTATTGAGACGTCCCCCGATGAACAGAGAGCCACTTCCGAAAGTAGACCCGTGCAAACGGCCAGAATCACGATCCCAATAACGTGGAGACAGTATGTCTCCCGCCAATAATGTCTGTATATGAGTTGTATATGTAAAACCCCAATTAATCATATACAATCGACCATTAGCAAAACAAATACACATACAGTCAGGTCAGCGTGTAAGTGCACACACGAACGAACACGACAGGTTGGAACCAACCTGTCGTGTTCGTTCGTGTGTGCACTTACACGCTAACCCCACTGTATGCAAGTCATCGATTCAGCATGGATGAATTTCCCAAACATAGGCAATAATAATATTAATATTGGATAATTCTTGAAAACATTTTAACATCAACTTAAATGGTAGTGGGTGGCAGGTGGGAGCATGCGATAGGCACTTCTAATGCACCGAAAATAGAAAGCACACATCTGATTGGTCAATTGAAATCACAGCCTATAAAATATGAAAAATCACAGCATTTAAAATCTCCGTTTTACCAGTCTGTGTTTGACAACTTGACAGATTTATGTAACCCTACACGCTTTTGTAAACAATGGCCAGCGGCGGGGAATGCAAATATTTCCAAATTAATTTCGGTACATTTTCGGTTATCAATTCTGCCATATTGACCTGTACAACCCAAAGCGGAAAAGGAAAAGAGAATCTGCCAACGACTGACAAACGTGACTTCAGTATGGTGGCCCTTCAACAAATTCCCACAAATATTACCCCACCCACCCAAAATACAGAAGAATTTAGTATAGTGCTCGAATGCAAACTCAATATGCCAGTACCAGCCTATAACTTTACGAATTACAATGTGCACATACATGACTATACATAATAAACTATATTGCAGATGGGTAATCACCTGAATTAGGCGTAAATCCAGGGAAATCCTAGGCCTGTTTAATGTTGACACAACAAGTTGTTGACATTTCCTTTGTCAAAATCACACAAATCCAATGCAGAAATGTTGGCATTTCTTTAAATGAATAAAAGCAAATAAATGTTGCAACTACACATATAAAAGCAATACAATTGCTAAAATAAACATTACAGTTGAATACAGACCATAAAACCTCCCACATACCGCTCCAAATCGAAAAACAAAGCATGTTTATCCCCTAATTTAACGATCTGGATCGGAATTGCGACCCGGCGGAGACCTGGTTTGACCCTCATGTACATCGTTGGCATTCTTGTATGTGACAGTTGAATCTGGTAATACCCCTTCAGTGAGTATTACGATTATTCGTAATCCTATTTTTGGGAAGGGGCCAAGTGACTGGTGTGGTATGGACCTAACACCAGATCAGGTTACCGTATTCTAATTTCAGTGCTGAATATATTATTTTTTTCCATGTAAATATTCCGTTCTGATTTTGGGATTTTCTCCCCAATGCAGCAGGTTATATACTGGTTCAAACCCGTTGGCCCGGCCTTAAATGACCATAGCTATTGATAGGCCGTTAAGCACCAATAAATCAAATCAACTTAAGTGGAAACAATTTTAAATGCAATAAACTGGTATGAGACATACGAATCTAGTCTAGTTTGATGGACATTACATGATAGTCAACTGGTCGCAAATATATTTGAACCAGATATGATATCTAATTGTAATAGGCTAAATGTAATGCAATTTCTTTGACTTTTTTCAGACGGACATGTTGATGTCATTAGCAACACAGAAAGCCACCGTTAATGAGAAAGATCTTGAAAAGTTGAAACAGTTCACAGACGATTTTGGACAAGAGGGATAGGACTGGCTGTAAATGTGTTCTTTCTGTTGCTGTATTGAATCAGCGCATTGTGGTTTTAGATCAAATGGCTGGAGAATTGGGGCTTATGTGTTATGCGAACAGTGCAGATCCCAATCAGCATGTGCATCCGCACAGTCTGATCAGGATCTGCACTGTTCGCCATTCGTTTCTAACAAGCAGTATAGCTCATTATCAGGCTACAGGAGTATGTTATTTGATCACGAGGTACATTCATCACAAATCCCATCGGCCCTGTTTTTCCAGTCGCAGCCACAAATCAGGACACAAAGTTGCCGTGTGTACGATTGCAAATGAGACACCTTGCAGTGACAATACATGATTGGTGACCAAATTCCCAGATATATCAGTTGTCTGAGAATTGTCATCCTAAAATATGGATGGATACCTTAATAAAAATCAGGGAGCCGTTTCACTAAACGTTGTATGACTAAAATGTTCGTAAGTGCAAATTTATGATTGTAAATTCCAATTGATGGATTTACATTTATTGAGCATAGGCTGCAAAACTGCAGCCTATGCTCAATAAATGTAAATTCAATAATCGTTATATTGTTAATGTTAAATTTACAGACTCATAATTTTGCACTTACGGACGGACATTTTAGTCGTACAAAGTTTAGTGAAATGGCCCCCTGCAATATTTGGAGACATTTTGTTCTGGGAAACCCATAAATAGTTGTGTTGCGGGTAGAGCTGGAAATTTAATTGTTGTTTGTTGCCTCTCAATTATGGATTTACCAAAACAAATTGTATCGCGATACATCGTTACACATCTCAACACAATTAGACTAACACTAAGTACTGGGACATTCTTTTTTTTGGAAAACCATAATCTTTATCGATACAGGTTTCTCGGAAGTGTGTCCAAATATTTACAGTTATACTGTAATACAATACCAATTTTCTTAAGTTGTCATTTTTGTAACCAAATCACATTAACCCTTAGACCGCTACTCGCAACAATTGTCGTCTGCTGTTGCTTTAGTATCTTAGCTTATTTCTCAGTAAAAACATGGTTTGACTGCACTTCAGAATCATTTCCAATGGAAATGATTCTGAAGTGCTGTCAAAGTATGTTGTAAATTATTCTAAAGTGCTGTCAAAGCATGTTGTTGATGATAAAAATGGAAAATAGAAAATAAACAGCAGACGACAAACGAATTAAGATAGCGGTCTAAGGGTTAAACCTGGACGCTCATATTTTAGTTATGCTGTATGTAGACATTCTATTGTTCATCACATCTTTTTTATAAGACATTTATCTACACAATGACCTTTCATTTTCTTTCACCAGAGGCAATAATAGGCATTAAATCGCAGTCTATATGAAACATGGTTTCAAATTTTTGAGATCAGGTGTGATTACTGTATTTCCTTAAAAGAGGAACGGAAAACAATACTTATTCAAACGTATTTACTTTTTACTATGACATTATCATACAGTCGAGCACCAGTACCTCGAACATCAGTATCTCGATGATATCCCCTATCTCGATGATTCGCTACAGTCCCGAATTATATCCTTATTTGTTTAATATAAATTTCCTCGGCTATCTCGAACATGCTCCATCTCGTATATGTTCTCTATCTCGACTGTTCATTCTGTCCCCTTCGTATAAAAATACGTTAAAAATCACTTCGATATCTCGATCACATAAACGCTTGGGTAAATAAGCTAAGTGCCTGGCTGCCAATATCGATTTGGTTAACACTAATTTTCAAACAAAACAAAATAAATTCACACCTGGCTCAAGTTGTTTGCTCAATTGGTCCACCTCGATTTGTTTGAGTGTTTGACACGATTCATTAAGCATATCACGCTGGTCATTTAAGCAATTCACTGAGAGTTGTGACGCCACCTGTAATGTTGGGTAGTTTACTACCTTTGGTCATTAGTTAATTGGTGATTAAAATTTGTCAGTAAATGAATTCACAACACGATAACGCTTCTTTGTTTCATTAGTCCTTTATTGTTTACTCGTGATGTGATGGGTAACATGATTTGATATTTTTTTGCGCAAATATTCGACCATGTCACTTCATCGCTATCTCGAACCTAGTCCTATCTCGACTAAAATACGATCTCCCTTCGACTTCGAGATACTGGTGCTCGACTGTACTTTATAACTAACTTTATGTCAATAACAGTATATATTTTTGCAACCTGTTTAATTCATTTAAATATCGTAGAAATGTTGTGTCCCATTAGCATATCAAAGGTGATATTCGCTAGTCAAACGGGATTGAAATATTCGCAAGTTGTGTATGCCAAGTTGTATGTATCCTGTATTACTTGTATGAATGGTCAGTCAACCCGTTGGTATCATTTTTGCCATGATCTGACCATGAATGATCAGTCAACCTGATCTGACCTGATTGGGCTGATGTTTCTTCTGATCGGTGTAGATCCTGATCAGATGGTGCAGTCATTTAGCATGATAATGCTTCACTGTGTATATGACCTTGCTGCTAATCGGGTATAAAACCTCAAACAATCCATTAGTTTAAACAACATTTTATTACAATATAAATTGGATAGAATTAGAAAATCAATAAATTCAGTCTGTTTGCTGGATACATATGAAACACGCCGTGTGATTTTGTACCTTCGCACATCTGCGTAATTTCATTAAATTTACAATATTTTTCATAAATATAGTCAGAAGTTGACACAATTTTCAAAGTACATGCGCAATTATATTCCGCATGTACTCTGAAACTTTTGTCAACTTTTGATGCCATTTACGGAACATTTTGTAAACATATTTCATGAAATTACGCAGATGTCCGAAGGTACAAAATCACATGGCGTGTCTCATATGTGGTCGTAAAGTCTTAGAGCTAAGTAGATTCTCATCCACAGCATTGGCCCTCCGGTACGTTTTTATCGTTTGGCTCTTTTGTTACCTGGGAGTTGAATTGGGTTATTGCCCATTATAAAAGTAGTTAGATTATTACTGATCCTACTGCTTTTGGGAGGGGCCAAGTGATTCTTGTGTGGCGAGCACCTGGCATCAGATCAGGATTATTTTGATTTCAGGGCTGAATATATAGTTTTGTTATTGTAAATATTCAGTTCTGATTTCAGGATTTTCCCCCCATTTGAACATGTACTTGAAAATGTACATGTACAGGTAATATATGGGATTTAGTACTAAACCCATTGACCCGGCCTTAAATGACCTTAGCTGTTGATAGACCGTTAAACCCCAACAAACAAACAAACAAATAAACAAACATCCACAGCAGCAGCTGGGTGGTGTACTGGTAGAATGGCAAACATGGGGAAAATGTTAGAAAGTAGTTTTGGACTGATTTTCAAATTTAGCTTTTATGATCACATAATACCATTTATACTTGACGTTATTACGAGATAAAAAGTAACCATTATAACTTGAAATAAAAAGAAATTGTTTCATAAAATTTAATATATTCAAAATATTATTGCATTGCATTGTTTATGATATTATTTTCCAAATATTTTTGTAAAAACAGTTTTATTTGATTATGGTCTGATTGTAATGTTAACCCTTACACTGCTATCTTAATGTTTTTGTCGTCTGCTGTTTATTTTCTTTTTTCCATTTTCATCATCAAAAACCTGCTTTGACAGCACTTTAGAATAATTTACAACATGCTTTGACAGCACTTCAGAATCATTTCCATTGGAAATGATTCTGAAGTGCTGTCAAACCATGTTTTTATTGAGAAATAAGGCAAGATATAAAAGCAACAGCAGACGACAATTGTTGCGAGTAGCGGTCTAAGGGTTAAAGAGATATTGTGATTTCATGCAACAGGTGCGAGGATTATTCGGTGAACCCTGTCACCCCTAAGTAACTGGAATGGATTTTGATATGTTAATTTTGCAACCAATCCAATCGTCACAAAATGGTTTCCAGACTAGTCCATTTATGAAAAGGGGGGTGTTTTTGTTCTCAAAAATATCATAATTACTTGGAAAAAGTGCAGATCCTGATGAGACGGCTCGTTACGAGCCAGCTCATCTGGGTCTGCTCTGTTTGCATAAACCGATATAGTTTGCTTTCGGGTGCAAAGGGATTATGATGTTACATTGGTGCATTCTTGATAACTACAAAATGTAAATAACTACAAAATGTAAATGTTTAAATATACATGTCACCATTATACTGTTTGTTGTCAGAGGCATATATTGGTCACTTTGTCTCTCCATCCCCATTTTCCTTGACAATGCTGCTAGCACTGAATTAGTGGAGAGACATAGCGGTCACAATTCCAGTGACGGCGGCATCGTAGCAGTAGGCGTTAACTTTTAGATGTACAACTTGCATGTACGTCCAAGTGTTACATATCTTCTGATCTGTTAGTTGGATCATTACCCAGCTTAATCAATAGCTTCCTCGCATTAATGATCAGGATTTATCCTTACTGGAATCCCGACCTGTAGCCTATTTCACAAAAATTGCAATGTATACTTATCTTGCTAAGTACTCTTTGAGGGAGAAATTTTCAATTTAAGGATAAATTTATTAATTTTTAGCCAGGTTTTTTGAAAAAAAATCCAGGCTATTGGATTGGCGAAAGCCGGGCGGGCGGGCGGGCGGGCGGCGGGCGACGGGCGGCGGGCGGGCGGCGGGCGGCGTCCACAATCAATGTTAAGTTTTCGTGTTTGAGTCCATTTCTTTGTTACTGTACCACCTAGGACCACCAAACTTTCACAGCTTCATAATCAAGGGGTGCCCACCACATATCACTATCCAACATGTTACTTTTTTTTTTATCTTGACCCATTTTTTCCGCGTAGTCGACTTAGCCATTTTCAATGTTAAGTTTTCGCGTTTACAATGTTAAGTTTTCGTGTTAAGTCATTTCTTTGGTACTGTACCACCTAGACCACCAAACTTTCACAGCTTCATAATCAAGGGGTGCCCACCACATATCACTATCCAACATGTTACTTTTTTTTTCTTTTTTTTTAACTTCACCCATTTTTTCCGCGCAGTCGACTTGAGCCATTTTCAATGTTAAGTTTTCGCGTTTACAATGTTAATGTTTTCGTGTTTAAGTCCATTTCTTTGGTACTGTACCACCTAGGACCACCAAACTTTCACAGCTTCATAACCAAGGGGTGCCTACCACATACAACTATCCAACATGTGACAATTTTTTCACCTTCACCATTATTTCTACGTAATTGACTTAGCCATTTTCAACGTTAACTTTTTAACGTACGTCTGGTTAAAGTTTTTTTGGTTAAAACTTTTTCGTTTATACTATATCTCTGCAACTGCTTCGCCCATTACCTTGAAACTTCACATGGGTGTTTATCATCATCCATATTTTTCATTCTAACCCCCAACCGTGCGGCCCTGTGCCCAATGTCAAGGTCAAATTACTTTGAATTTTTTTGTAAGTTTTTTCATGTACTATATCTCTGCAACTGCTTCACCCAATACCTTGATACTTCACATGGGTGTTTATCATCATTGTCGCACCTGCTTGCGGAAAGCGCGATCCTGTGCCCAATGTCAAGGTCAAATTACTTTGAATTTTTTTGTTAAACTTTTTTTGTGTACTATATCTCTGCAACTGCTTCACCCAATACCTTGATACTTCACATGGGTGTTTATCATCATTGTCGCACCTGCTTGCGGAAAGTGCGATCCTGTGCCCAATGTCAAGGTTAAATTACTTTGTATTATTTTGTTAAAGTTTTTTCGTGTACTATATCTCTGCAACTGCTTCACCCAATACCTTCATACTTCACATGGGTGTTTATCATCATTGTCGCACCTGCTTGCGGAAAGCGCGATCCTGTGCCCAATGTCAAGGTCAAATTACTTTGAATTTTTTTGTTAAAGTTTTTTCGTGTACTATATCTCTGCGACTGCTTCACCCTATACCTTGATACTTCACATGGGTGTTTATCATCATTGTCGCACCTGCTTGCGGAAAGCACGATCCTGTGCCCAATGTCAAAGTCAAATTACTTTGAAAGTTGTTAAAGTTTTTTCGTGTACTATATCTCTGCAACTGCTTCACCCAATAGCTTCATACTTCACATGGGTGTTTATCATCATTGTTGCACCTGCTTGCGGAAAGCGCGATCCTGTGCCCAATGTCAAGGTCAAATTACTTTGAATTTTTTTGTTAAAGTTTTTTCGTGTACTATATCTCTGCAACTGCTTCACCCAATACCTTCATACTTCACATGGGTGTTTATCATCATTGTCACACCTGCTTGCGGAACGCGCGATATCGTCGGCATTTTGGCATACGTCCGTCCGTCGTACCGTGTCCGGTTAAAGTTTTTTGGTTAAACTTTTTCCATCTACTATATCTATTTTTTTAGTGTCCATGCCTCGCCCCAAGGCGCGACATGCAGGCCACGGCCATCTAGTCTACAAAAAGTGGGTATAATTATGTTATCCAAGTGTCTATGCTTGGAAAAAACCTGGCCTTCGTGGCTTTGCCTCGTTTCTTGTTATTATACTGAATTTATTACATTATCACAGCCATTTTGGCTGTGATAATGTAATAAATTCAGTATGATAATTCTGCTTACTTTTAATCATCAACTAAATGATTTCTCCCTCAAAGTACACTTTGCTAGATAAGTATGCTTTGCAATTTTGGTGAAATAGGCTACTGGTTTGGCTTTCCGGTACATCTTTGGCATTCTTGTATGTGATAGTTGAATCTGGTTATACCCCTTGTATGAGTAATACAAGTATTCCTAATTCTATTACTTTTAGGGTAAGGGAATTGTTTTTCCATGTAAATATTCCTTTCTGATTTTGGGATATTCCCCCAATACAGTATGTTTAATATGGGATCGAACCCGTTAGCACGGCCTTAAATGACCTTAGCTGTTGATAGACCGTTAAACACCAATGAACAAAAAACAAAGCTCATCAGGATCTGCACTTTTTGCAAGTAAATTTCATAATTTTGTGAAAAAAAATCCGTTTTCATAAATGGACTGGTCTGAAATCATTTTGTGATAATTGAATTGGTCCTTAAATTAGCAAATTACAGTCCATTCCAGTTACTTGGGGGTGAAAGGGTTAAACCAAATTCAGTTGTAAATCATGTACAAATTCTCTTAAATACCTGGTATTCATTCAGCAATTGACACCAAAGGCGACTTCTGGGGCCCGTTTCACTAAACTTCGTACGACTAAAATGTTCGTAAGTGCAAATTTAGAATCGTCAGGAAATTTCAATTGTTGGATATGCAGCCTATGCTCAATAAATATAAATCCAATAATTGTTTACAAGAAAACATTGTTAATGTGAAATTTACAAATCATAATTTTGCACCTACGAACATTTTAGTCGTACAAAGTTTAGTGAAACGGGCCCCAGGATTTACATTGTATCTTGATACCATATAGATCAATAATATAAAACCTGATATTAAATATTCTGATCATGTCAATTTTCCATTTTCTTACCAAATTTTATGAAAACAATAAAAAGGTGTATGATCACGTGGTACTAACAACAAGTACTGAAATTTTTAGAATCCATCAGATTCAAAGTACGTATTCTTTTATAGTGTCCTTATTATGTAACGGATTTTGATGAAATATGGCGCATCAAACGCGTCTTGTTAAGCTGCATTTGGTGTATTTTCGCCCAAACTTCTGTCGTTTTTGCAAATAATCGATATCGATTCTTCGCAAAAACGACATAAGTCTGTGCCAAACTCCGTGGACCATCAAATGCAACTCATGATGACGCATTTGCTGCGCAATATTTCATCAAAATCCGTTGCATATTAAGAAAAATATCAAATAATACTTGCTTTGGAGTGGGCCATGTTGTTGTTGTTGTAACCACGTGATCTTGCACCTTGAAAAATAACCCATCAATCGAAGCATTTTGGTTTGCTAATTTTCAGATCGAGTCTGCAAAAGCAAATAATTACTTATGGTAAATTTAACCTTCACAACTGCGCTTATGAATACTTTCGGTTATTTTAACTTTGCCACAGTTTCTCCAATCTGCCACCGGGGGCATTCGTGTGCCGATAGGCCACATTTTCTTGTTATCGGATTTCATTAAATTGTAAATTAATTATTTCTTATTAGTGTTTCATTTTATTCTTTTTCATACATGAGGACATAAAATGTGCGGTGAAATACAATTCCAAGCTGTCAAACTTTAGGAATCATGCATTATAGGAATGAATGACCTTTTTGTGGAATTTATCGGGGTATAAACTTGGAAAATTCGCGGGAATACTGGACGAAGGCGACTTTTCCAAGTTTATATCCCCGATAAATTCCACATAAAGGCCATTCATTCATTCCTTATAATTCCAGCATTTGAAATAAATTCATCAAGAAAATGTGTTTATTTTGACAGACGGCAGCCATTTGTTTACATTGACCGCACGGACAGTGCACCTGTAGAAAGTAGTTTGGCGCGAGAGTTTACTGGGATATAAATTTTGGACAGAGACTTGCTACTGGCCAATCAAATGTTAGGGAATTGTGTAAATATTTTTGTGCTCGAATTATTGAACTACATATGTGGCCGTGACTTTCCCCATGTTAAATCCCCATAGACATCTTCACTCCGTGAAGATGTCTATGGGGATTTAACATGGGGAAGCTGGGATTTCTGATCAGTGTAGTGGGTGGCAGGTGGGAGCATGTGATGGGTAATTTAACGATTGGGGTTCATCCTTACCGGAATCGCTAAGTCTGTGGCATTTTGTATGTGACAGTTGAATCTGGTTATATCCCTTATGTGAGTATTACTATTATTCATAATCGTATTTTAGGGGAAGGGGCCAAGTGACTTTGATGTGTAAATCTTCTGTTCTGATTTTGGGATTTTCCCCCCAATGCAGCAGGTTAAAACGGGATTGAACCCGTTTGCCCGGCCTTACATGACCTTAGCTGTTGAAAGGCCATTAAACACCAATAAACAAACAAACTGACCAGTGTAGCTCCTGATCCAATAGCACACTTCCTGTAACCTGATGATGATCTATATTGCTTGTTAGAAGCATGTCATGTGTTTCATTGATGGAATGGCGAAAAGTGCAGATCCTTATCAGACTGTGCGGATGCACAGGCTGATCTGGATCTACACAGGTCGTAAAACCCATAAGCCCCATTTCTCCAGTGACAGCCACATATCAGTGTTCAAGCGATTGAACCGTATTCCCTTCCACGATATTGTTACTTTCTCCACTGATGCACTCATATTAGCCAAGCCATATTATTTTGTACCAAAGAACATGTGCGATTTTCATAAAATATCTTTACAGAAACTGTGATATTTTCTATAAATGACGTTGAAAGATGACAAAATTGTCATAGCAAATGCGGAATAGAATTTGCTATGAACATTTTGTCAACTTGGTGACATCATTTACAGAAAATATTGTACATATTGTGTATATTTTATAGGACTCGCATGTGGCTGGAGAAATGGGGTTTATGGGATTTATAACCAGTCTAGCTCCTCAGCACGGTCCTGTGGTATGGTAAGGGCCTTTGCTGATTGTTATAAGCAGGCCAGGTTTCTCTGACTGAATGACGATCAGTACAGCTAGTTTTTGATGAGACACTGGCTGCAAATGCCATCAGTCCCACATTTCTTCAGTCACAGAAACATGGGAGATAAATCATGTGATTTTTTACCTAAGAAAATTAGCAATTTTTGTCGCTATAATCAGCACATTACATACGCACATGTACGTACGTGCATCCGGGTTAAAGTTTTTGGTTAAAGTTTTTTAATATACTATCAAAGCCCCGGCAGGCACAACATGCGGGCTGCGACCATCTAGTTCATGAATAATAATTACAAAATGTATTATGTTTTCCATATATGGCATTGAAACTTGGTGAAACTTTCAGAGCAAATTCAGAACAGAATTCCGCATTTTGTCAACTCAACTCCATGTAAGAAAAATGTTGTAATCCTTGTAAATAGTTTTCATGAAAAATTGCACATCTAAGGTACAAAGTCACATGACTTGTCTTGTATTATCTGTTAAAAGCACTGAATGTATGGCGAATAGTGCAGATACTGATCAGACTGAGATGCCAAGTTAACCCTTTCAACGCCATAGGCCTGTATAGTGTTATTGGCAAAAAGTGTAGATCCAGATGAGCCGGCTCGTGATGAGTCGTCTCATCAGGATCTGCACTTTTTCCAAGTAATTTTTGAGAACAAAAACACTAGTCTGAAAATCATTTTGTGATAATCGGATTGGTCGGAAAATTGACATATCAAAGTCCATTCCAGTTACTTGGAGGTGAAAGGGTTAATTTTGTATTCGTCATCTGTGTGATGATTATCTATTATGTTATTATTTACTTTATACAATTACACTAAACATTCATCGCAGAATCTGTTTTGACATTATTATTTCAAGTATAAGTTATATCACGGTTCATCTGCATGTACGAGGAGATAATCGGCGAGCTTTGCATGAGGACAAATGTGATCTAACTTATTTATCACATCCTCATGCACATACCTTGCACACAAACTGTGTTAATACAGAAACAACACCCGGAAATGTGTCAAAGATGTGATAAGCAGATTCACCATATAGATCAAATGTGTCTGTGACTGGAGAAATGTGGCATATGGGATTTATGACCATTGTAGCTCCTTACCAGATCGTGAGATGGCACACTCCTGTAGCCTGATAACAAGCTATATTGCTAGTCGGAAGCATGGCGGGTGTTTCATTGATGAAATGGCGAACAGTTCACATCCAGATCAGACTGTTCAGCTGCACAGGCTGATTTGAGTGAGTGAGTGAGTGAGTGAATAGGGTTTAACGTCCGCTTTTCTGACATAGAGGTACAAGCCTCAGGGAGTCTACACGCAGACGGGTCAACGGGGTCGAGTCCCATATCCACCTGTCCAAGGGGGGTAAATCCCAACTTCAGAACTCAATATTTACAATCAAAATATATATTCAGTCCTGAAATTAGAACAACCTGATCTGGTGCCAGGCCCTCGCCACACCAGCATCATTTATCCCATCCCCTAAAAGTAATAGGATTAGCGCTAATCTTACTTTTATATATGGGGCATAGCCCGAAGGCTGATTTGAATCTACACTGGTCGAAAAACCCATAAGTCTTATTTCTCCAGTCACAGCCACAAATTAGTGTTATTGATGTCTTCCCCCAATATCGGGAGTTGCAGGCATTCATTGGAAATTAGACTGTAAAACGTGTGCCGTTGGTTGGGAACATGCGAAGGGTAAATTAAGCGATGTGTTTCATCCTTAGCGGAATCCCGATATCCCTAGTTTGGCCGTCAGGTACATTTTTGTCTCACCCACCAGAGTAGAAAGTAAGACATAGCGGTCACAAGTCCGGCGTCGTCACAATTCCAGCATCGTCGTAGTCATCAACAATTTTCTATTGACCATTACCAATATTCATCTGTAGCTTTCTCACATTTATAGCTATCCATCCAGTGTCATTCAGGTGACATTCACCTTGGTGACCTTAACCTTTGTGTGACGTAAATGTTGGACATAGTCCAAATTTCGCATATCTCTTGATCCGTTAGTCGGATCATTACCAAACTTCACCAATAGCTTCCTCACTTTGATGACTATACAACCAGTGTCATTTGTGTGACTTTTACCTTGGTGACCGTGACTTTCGTATCAATAATTTTGGACTTCCTCATATTGTGACATTGACCTTGGTGACATTGACCTTCGTGGTGATCACTGTGGTGGTTGGTTGGTAGCATGCGATGGGTAATTTAACGATCGGGATTCATCCTTAATGGAATCGCGACCGGAGACCTGATTTGGCCCTCTTTGTACGTCTTTGGCTTTCTTGTATTTGAGAGTTGAATCTCGATGTAAATATTCCGTTCTGATTTTGGGACCCCCCCCACCCCCCCCCCCCCCCCTCTCAATGCAGCAGGCTAAATGCCTTAAATGACCTTAGCTGTTGATAGGCCGTTGAACACAAATAAATCAATCAATCAATCGTGGCGATCACCTTGGTTTCTGGGTGAAACACTCGCCGGCGATCGCCTTGTTGGCTTGAGAGTTGATTCTCGTTATACCCATTATAAAATCGATAACATTATTACTAATTCTCTTACTTTTGGGGAGTGTGGCTAAGTGACTCTGGTGTGTTGAGGCCCTGGCACCAGATTAGGATATTATAATTTCAGGGCTGAATATAATTCTATTATATTTTTTTGTAAATAAAAATATTCAGTTCAGTAGCCTATTTCACCAACATTGCAAAGTATACTTTTCTAGCAAAGTATACTTTGAGGGAGAAATGTTCAATTTAAGGATAAATTTATTAATTTTTAGCCAGGTTTTTCTTTTTAAAACAAATCCAGGCTATTGGATTGGCGGCGGGCGGCGTCCACAATCAATGTTAATTTTTCGTGTTTGAGTCCATTTCTTTGTTACTGTACCACATAGGACCAACAACATTCACAGCTTCATAACCAAGGGGTGCCCACCACATATCACTATCCAACATTTTACCTTTTTTTGAACTCTATCCATTTTTTCCGCGCAGTCGACTTAGCCATTTTCAATGTTAACTTTTCACGTTTACAATGTTAAGTTTTCGTGTTTAAGTCCATTTCGTTGGTACTGTACCACATAGGACCAACAAACTTTCACAGCTTCATAACCAAGGGGTGCCCACCACATATCACTATCCAACATTTTACCTTTTTCTGAACTTGACCCATTTTTTCAGCGCAGTCGACTTAGCCATTTTCAATGTTAACTTTTCGCGTTTACAATGTTAAGTTTTCGTGTTTAAGTCCATTTCTTTGGTACTGTACCACCTAGGACCACCAAACTTCATAACCAAGGGGTGCCCACCACATACAACTATCAAACATGTGACCATTTCTTTTACCTTCACCTATTATTTCTACGTAATTGACTTAGCCATTTTCAACGTTAACTTTTTAAATACGTCTGGTTAAAGTATTTTGGTTAAAGTTTTTCGTTATACTATATCTCTGCAACTGCTTCGCCCATTAATTACCTTGAAACTACACATGGGTGTTTATCATCATCCATATTTTCATTCTACCCCACAACCGTGCGGTCCATGTGCCCAATGTCAAGGTCAAATTACTTTGAATTTTTTGTTAATGTTTTTTAGTGTACTACATCTCTGCAACTGCTTCACCCATTACCTTGATACTTCACATGGGTGTTTATCATCATTGTCGCGCACGCTTGCGGAAAGTCGGCATTTTGTCATACGTCCGTCCGTACGGTTAAAGTTTTTCCATATACTATATCTCTTTTTTTAGTGTCCATGCCTCGCCCCAAGGTGCGACATGCAGGCCACGGCCATCTAGTCTACAAAAAGTGGGTATAATTATGTTATCCAAGTGTCTATGCTTGGAAAAAACCTGGCCTTCGTAGCTTTGTCTCGTTTCTTGTTATACTGAATGTATTACATTATCACAGCCAAAATGGCTGTGATAATGTAATAAATTCAGTATAATAATTCTGCATACTTTTAATAAGCAAATATATGCAGTCGTTAATAATGGGAAAAATAAATGATTACTCCCTCAAAGTATACTTTGCTAGATAAGTATACTTTGCAATTTTGATGAAATTGGCTACTGATTTTGGAATTTCCCCCATCCGTAAAGGTGAAATACTGGATTTGACCCCGTTAACCCAGACTAGAATAACCTTAATGGTTGACGGGTAGTGAGACACCATTGACCCTTGCACCGCTATCTTAATTTTTTGCCGTCTGCTGTTTATTTTCTATTTTCCATTTTTATCATCAAAAACACGATTTGACAGAACTTTAAAATAAATTACAACATGCTTCGACAGTACTTGAGAATCATTTCCATTGGAAATGATTCTGAAGTGCTGTCAAACCATATTTTTATTGAGAAATAAGGCAAGATATAAAAGCATCAGCAGACGACAATTGTTGTGTGTTAGTACTAATCCTATTGCTTTTGGGGAGTGGGTTCAAGTGACGGTGTGGCGAGTACCTGGCACCAGGTCAGGTTATTCTACATGTAATTTTAGGACTGTGTTATACGTTTATCTTTAAATATTTAGTTTCTGATTTTGGGATTTACCCCCATCACAAGTCTTTAACCGGGCCTAAAATGACCTTAGTTGTTGACAGGCCATTAAACACCATTCGATCAAATCATCCTTACTGGAATCCCAATATCCCTGGTTTGACCCTCGGGTGCATGATTGCCTTTCTTGTTACTTGAGAGTTGAATCAGGTTATACCCATCATAAAAGTAGTAGGATTAGAAATACTAATAATCCCATTACTTTTAGGAGCTGGGGCTAAGTGACTGGTGTGGCGAGAACCTGGCACCCGATCAGGTTCTTTTCTTATTTCACACCTGAATATATATATTTCAGTGACTTTCTCCCCATCGATGAAAGTGAAATATGGGATTTGACCGTTAACCTGGCCTAAAATGCCCATAGCTGTTAACAGGCCGTTAAACTCCATTAATTAAACTGGCAAGTATTCCTGTCCCATTTCCCACTTCCCAATAAACTCCATTAATTAAACAGGCAATTAGTCCTGTCCTATTTCACACGTCCCAAGGACATCAAAGGGAAACAGACTTCTGCGGAGTTGAGGGTTATGGCTTGTGAAGAAACTCAACACCAGTTAAAACTTGACTTTACACATCATTAGGTCGATGACACTATGTTGACACCTCAGCGGCACCAAATACTCTTGCAAATACACAAGAACAACATTTGATATTTCTTTGCCAGGAGTAACCATTATGATTACAACATGCACATTTTCAAGATCCCCTGACTGGCAGCCTTGACAATAATAACATGAGCCCTCAGTGACCTTGACATTGTCGAAAGGCATGTAGCGGTAATACATGTTAGTAACACCTTTCAATTTCTTAAATAACTTCTGAACCACTATCGATTTTAATAGGTATAGTAATTGGTTTTGCAAGCACCACACGTATGAAGACACAAAGTCACGGTCACAGAACTCGGGGGGTGGGGGGGGGGGGGGGAGGGGGGTGGGGGGTGGGGGGGGGGGCAAACTGGCTACAAATGCCATAAGCCTCAATCCTCCAGGCCACACATGTATATCAAGAGTCAGACTGGTCACAAATGCCATAAGCCCCAATCATCCAGCCACATATAGAGACCAGGAGCCAGATAGGCCACAATTCATATAACGACATTCACAAAGGCCACATACATGTACAGAGATCAGGAGTCAGACTGGCCACAATTTCCATAAGCGCCAATTCTCCAGCCACAGTGACATAGAGATCAGCACTGGCCACACTTGCCATAAGCATGATACGCACCAATTCTGCAGTGACATATAGAGATCATGAGTCAGACTGGCCACAATTGCCATAAGCCGTAATTTTCCAGCCATATATAGAGATCAGGAGTCAGACTGGCCACAATTGCTAGAAACCGCAATCCTCCAACCACATGTAGAGATCAGATTCAATCTTCCAGCCACATATAAAGATCAGGAGTCAGACTGTCACTTAGCACATTGTGGGAGTAATTATTATTTGTACTGAAATGCATTATTTCATATATAACAACTAACTTTGTACTTGATTATTAAAATTATGCAGAAGTACATGTATTATACTGTATTTATTCCATTATCATTAAATAAAACAATTAATTTATGCATAATTTGAAAATTTCTCCCTCAAAGTACACTTAGCAAGATAAATGTAGTTAGTGATTTTGATGAAATCAGCTACAAGCGTCAGACTGCCCACATATGCCATACGTGCATTGCTATCACTAAGCTAATCCCCTGGCTGGCAGCTTTGATAATACAAGGTGATCGCTGGTGAGAAACAAATCACCTGATGACGTTTCAAAAACAAGGCGAACGACAGGAAGTGTCTCACCCACTAAACAAGGCGATCACCACAAAGGTCAAGGTCGGTCAAGATGAGGAATTCCAAAATTATTGATATGAAGGTCAAGGTCACACAATGACACTGGGTTTGGCATTTTGTATGTGACAGTTGAATCTGGTTATACCCCTTATGTGAGTATTACGATATTCGTAATCCTATTTTAGGGGAAGGGGCCAAGTGACTGGTGTGGTATGGACCTGGCACCAGGTCAGGCTATTCTAATTTCAGGGCTGAATATATTTGTTCTCGATGTAAATATTCCGTGTGGTATTGACACAAAGGTGAAGGTCACCTGTGAGGAAGTTAGTGATGAAGTTTGATAATTAATGATCCGACTAACGGATCGAGAGATATGCACATTTTTTTTACTTACGTCCAAAATGTTGTTTTTTTTGGACGACGGAATTGCGACTGCTAGGTCTTATTTTCAACTTTCGTGGGCGAGACTAAAAGTGGTTTTATGGTAAGAAATTGCATTGAAATCAACGATATTATTCTGCTGTCTACATTGGTAAATTGAAACAAACAGGATGGGGTGGGGGCATTTGTTAGTATAATCAACTTACCCTTCCAAGAACTTCAATGACTGCTACATCCCGGACCGAGTTACGAACAAACTGATTGTTGATGGCGCCTACCGTCGATTGTATAATGGAGTGGGACTGTCACTGCACACAACTTCACAAAGACTGAAATAGTTCACAATACCTGGTTATACCCTTTGCTATAGCTGCACATTTTTCGTTTTATAGGCAATAGGTTGCACTATATCGCAACACCACAGTCAACGGTATAAATTATGCGGAATAACGTTTCACTAAAATATAGCAATAATCTGCAGGGCATTGACATTCATAGCTATATAGTTATTGAGAGACAAATGTACAATATGAGAACAAAATATTATCATGAACTTGTCGAAAATCTAAATAAATGTTGCGCATCGATTAATCATAAGGAAGCTACATACAAAGTTACGACTTGAAATCAAAATTGGAAAAGTCGAAAAGGGGGAGATAATCCATGACCCCGGGGTCAAATAAAAAATCAAAATAAATTTTGTGCATCTACTCATCAGAAGGAAGATACGTACCAAAAGGGGGAGATAATCCATGACCCCGGGGTCAAATAAAAAATCAAAATAAATGTTGGGCATCGACTCATCAGAAGCAAGCTACATACCAAGTTTCAGGTGTGTAGCTAGTACAATTTAAAAAAATTACGACTTACTACAAGCCAAAATTGGAAAATTCTAAGTTGAAAAGGGGGAGATAATCCATGACCCCGGGGTCAAATAAAATATCAAAATAAATGTTGCGCATCGACTCGTCATAAGGAAGCTACATACCAAGTTTCAGGTATGTATATAGTACGGTTTAAAAGTTTTACGACTTGCAAGCCAAATTTGGAAAATTCTAAGTGGAAAAGGGGGGTGATAATCCATGACCCCTGGGTCGAATCAAAAATCTAAATAAACTTTGCACATCTACACATCATGTCACAGGAAGCTACATACCAAGTTTCAGATGTGTAGCTAGTACAATTTAAAAGTCTTACGACTTACAAGCCAACATTGGAAAATTCTAAGTTGAAAGAGGCAGATAATCCATGACCCGAGGGTCAAATAAAAAATGAAAATAAACTTTGCACATCTACTCATCATAAGGAAGCTACATACCAAGTTTCAGGTCTATATCTATTATGGTTTCAAAGTTTTACGGGTTACAAATCAAAATTGGAAAATTCTAAATAAAAAAGGGGGAGATAATTCATGACCCGGGGGACATATCAAACATTGAAATAAACTTTGCGTATCTACTCATCATAAGGAAGCTACATACCAAGTTTCAGGTGTGTAGCTAGTACGGTTTAAAAGTTTTAAGACTTACAAGCCAAAATTCAAAAATTCTAAGTAAAAAAGGGGGAGATAATTCATGACCGGGGGTCAAATCAAAAATAGAAATAAACGTTGCGCATCGACTCATAATAAAGAAGCAATATACAAGGTTTCAGGTGTGTAGCTAGTACAATTTAAAAAAAATACGACTTACAAGTCAAAATTGGAAAATTCAAAGTCGATAAGGGGGAGATAATCCATGACCCCGGGGTCAAATAAAAATTCGAAATAAATTTTGCGCATCACATCATCATAAGCAAGCTACATACCAAGTTTCAGGTAGTTAGTACGGTTTAAAGGTTTTATGACTTGCAAGCCAAAATTGGAAAAGTCGAAAAGGGGGAGATAATTCAGGACCCCGGTATTTAGCTATTACGGTTTAAAAAAATTACAAGTTACAAGGCAAAATTCTAAGTGGAAAAGGGGGAGTTAATCCATGACCCGAAACAGTTCGGTCCAAAAATGGCTTATCGGATGGGGAAAGGAAAGCGGTCTATAGATCGTGCTGTCAAGTTGAGTTAAAAGTGTGCAGCAGTTGAAATGCTATTATGACCATCTCATCTGCACGTCCTTAAATATAGCTTAGAAAATCTCAGCTCTACGGATGTGTTTTACTATTTCATCTGTCTTTTATATTTTCTGTATCCGTGAGAGCTGAGACCCTTATAAATACTTATAGTGTAAAATCTAGTCACAATAACAGCCCAATTTGTCCTGGTGTTTTGCTACATAAATGGGAATAAAAGGATAACCAATGTCAAACTATGTATACCTACATGTGTATTATTAGTCTATGAATGTTTTTAACATGACTGTGATGACTGTGAAGTGTTAAAACTTCTCACTCGTCAGACTGTGTAGCAAAACGCCAGGACAAATTGGGCTGTTATTGTCACAAAATTGTACACTATAAGGGTCTCAGCTCTCACGGATACAGGAAATACAAAAGACAGATGAAATAGTAAAAAACATCTGTAGAGCTAAGATTTTCTAAGCTACTTTAACTACTGCATTAAAAGGATAAGAAGCCCAAGAATAGCATCCGGCCACACTTCTTCCCCTTTCTTCCAAGTTCCACTGACTCGGTCACGACACAGGTAGTTAAATTGTAGTTCTTCTTCTTCTTCTTGATGATAACGACACTCCCTCAAATTTGAAGATTATGTGCCGGCGCCTAATTTAGAGTGAATATAAATATACAGTGATGTAGGGGGAGGTAGTGGGTCGTAAAACTATATACACATGCAGTAGTTTACTGGTGGTAGATTGGAGTGAGGACAGCCACAGGGATAAGGGCTTTGAAAGCATCCACTGTGGCTGCTTCATGAACAGAGGATGGCAGGAGGTTCCATTGAGTAATAGTGTGGGGGTAGAAGGCAAATTTGTATGAGTCTTTGTTTGTAGAAATGTGTCTAAATGAGTGAATATTGAGTTGTCTAGTTCGGCGATCAACAGGGTTAAGTAAATTTATTGGGGGTTTGATAGCAACTACTTGGTGGACGATTTTGTAGAGCATAATTAATCGGCAGCGTGTTCTACGAATTTCAAGAGGGCCAGTTGAGATTTTGTAACATGTTGGATACTGAGCTGGTGTTATGGTAACGGTGGGAAACAAACCTGGCTGCACGTCTTTGAACTTTTTCTATCTGGTTAATTTGTGATTTTGTGTGAGGGTCCCAAACTGAAGAAGAATATTCAAGTTTGGGCCGAACAAGTGCTTTGTATGCATGATCTTTAACTTTGGTGGAGTTTATCTTCAAATTTCGTTTTAGGAATCCCAAGGATTGGTTGGCCTTACTGGTAATTGTGTTTATGTGTTTGTCCCATTTTAGATTACTTTGGAGTGTGAGGCCTAAATATTTGCATTTGATACATTTTCTAATTGATGGCCATGAAGTTTGTAGGTAAATTTTATCGGATTTCTTTTTTGAGTTACACTGAGAATGTTGCATTTATCTGGATGAAAGTGCATGAGCCAGTCTTGCTCCCACCTACCAGCAGAATTTAGGTCTGATTGGAGTAGCTCAGCATCTGTGATTGTGTGTATTTCTTTATAAATAATACTGTCGTCTGCGAAAAGTCTGAGGGTGCTATATTGTAGGTAGTCTGGGAAATCATTTATGTAGATGAGGAAGAGGATAGGCACCAAGACAGTGCCCTGGGGTAGCTGCCTGAAGTGACTGGTGCCTTATTTGACATTTCGCCCTCCAGGACTACTGTCTGGGTCCTATCAGTAAGAAAGTCGGAGATCCAGTTAAGAGCGTTGCAGTTGATGCCGTAGAATTTAAGTTTGTAGAGAAGGTGTTTGTGGGGCAACTTTATCAAAAGCTTTGGCAAAATCCATAATGATGGTGTCAGTTTGAATATTTCGGTCATTTGATTGGCAAAGATTTTGGAGAAAAGAGATGAGTTGGGTTTCACAAGAGCGGGATGATCTGAAGCCATGTTGTAAATCGTATAAAATATTATTGTTTTCCAAATGTGTCATCATATTACTTGATACAACATGTTCTAGAAGTTTACAGCAAATGCATGTCAGAGATATTGGCCGATAGTTAATGGCATCGTGCTTGTCTCCTTTTTTAAATACTGGACATACATTTGCGTGTTTCCAATCACTAGGGATTTTGCCTAAGGACAGGGAGGTTTGGAAGATTATGGTAAGGATCGGAGATATTGATTCACTACATTCTTTTAAAATTTTACTTGGAATTTTATCAGGTCCTGAAGCTTTATGTGGTTTAAGATTACGAAGAAGTTTGGTAATGCCGTTTTCAGTGATAGATATATCTTGCATAGCAGGGTGTGGACTGGGCCCCTTGTCGGGTATGGGGTTGTCTGTTATGGGGGTAAATGCTTTTTGGAACTGGTTATTTAGGATATTTGATTTGCTATGTGGGTCTGATTTTAGTATGCCATTTTCTCTCAGTGGTGGGACAGTTTGGTTTTCAGTTTTCTGCGTTTTTATGTATGAACAAAGATTTTTGGGTAGTTTTGTAGTTTTTGGGTTTCCTTGTTCCTGAATTGGTATGTCACAGATAATATTTTCAATGTATAGCCAATAAGCTTGCCTTTGTTCTTTTTGGATTTCATTTTTAAGTTTTTTTGAGTTTCTCGTGTTTTTGGTTATGTGATTTTCTGCTTTTGAGTAGGTTGCGTTTTATACTTATTCATTTTCTTTCTCAATTCGTTTGACACCCATGGTAGTTTATTGTCATGTTTTATTAGTTTTGTAGGTATATTCTCCATTATTGACTTTTGTAGATTGTCTTTAAATGTATTCCAAATGATGTCAATATTTTGGTTATTTTCTAAAGATTTGATAGTTTGGAGGGTTGTTTGCAAGTCTTCTCTGATCTTTTCCCAGTTTGCTTTAGAGTATTTTAGTATCTCTCTGGGTTTAGATTTACAGCGTCTGAGTGAAGTGGAACATGTTAAACATATAATATCATGGTCTGCTTCTCCAATAGGTGGTATTGTTTCAAGTTGGTCTACTATGGAAGGGTAATTTGTCAGTATTAAGTCTAAAGTTTTGTCATTTCTGGTGGGTTTGTCAACAATTTGGGTAAGAGAGTGGTCTGCAGTTAGGTCTAAAAGTTGTTGGTGGTGTTTGGCATTTGGTTTGCTAGGGATGATACTAGATGTTTCCCAGTTTTCCTAGTTAAATAATATCGTCTTCGCTAGTCTGAATCTAGAAACAAATGTTTACAAATGTTTACTTTCTTGTTGTTGTTGTTCTCCTTCAATTTCGCGCACGTGCTTGTGACGTCATGGTTTTGTATGTAAGCAGTTTTCCGACATGTCCCCGAGTACAGCCCGCAGACGATAAAGGTGTACCGCTTTGAGCTGGCGCGTTATTATTGTAAATATTATTGTAAACACGTGCTATTTTTAAATAGTTTACGTCATATGTTGTAGACATGGTATTTGTATACCAGCACAAACGCATTAACATTCGATAGAATTGCGAATAATAGTAACATCGTTTAGTGCTCTAGTGGGTAGATCTGCTGTTTGGTGATCGGACGGTCGTGAGTTCGAATCCTGCCAAAGGAATACATTTTTCTCTCGCTTTTACTATTTTGGCGCCAGAGGTAACGCACACATCCCGAAACAGTCGTGCATTTACTTGTACACAACATTATAAAACACTTCACTTTGAACCTAATCATTGTGAAATGCATTCTGCACATTCGTGTGTTATTATGAAAGTCCAGCTCGACTCACTACAAATGCAAATATGTTACGGAGAACACCATGTCGAAAATAAACCTCTCACTTCAGATAATAAACTAATAAATAAATAAACGTGGATGCATGTGGTTCATAATTACTATGTCAATTGTTGTTACATGTAATAAAGATTCATTAAAAAGAAAAAGAAAACATAAAAACAATATTTAAAAAAGAATAATATATATATATAATGGCCAAAGTGAGGATCGAACGCATGCAGTGCCAAATTAAAATCAAGTGCCACCGTTGGCCGCCAGTTTACCCACTGCTCCAGTATGAGAAACTGTTTTGTCAATCGCAATATATCGATCATGACTATAGCGACGCGCCATAATAAACAGGGACATACCTACAGGAATTCCATGTTTGTTTATACACCAATGTTTATATAAACAAAGCATGTAAACAACGCCATGTCAGGCTGGTATACTTATAACTTGCTACTTGTTTACAAACAAACCGGTCATAAACAAAACATAGAATAGGTGAGACAGGTAAATATACCCGTGTCAGTATTCCTTTTCAATATTGATTTTGAGGTTTGTTATCAAGTATTATGTAGTCGAGGGGTAAGAGTGACGGATATCAATGCCGTAGGTAGTGAGTTCGAATGTTAGCTTATCATGCACATATATTTTGATTTGTTTATGTTTTATTATATTTTTTTTTTATGTGTGTTCCTCTTACAAATTGCATTAATTAAGCAAGATATAGATTACATGTAGAACGTTAGTCTCACTTTGAAGAAAACTAATAACTAAATGCACATTTCATATGTGTGTACATGAAGATTCTGGAGGATGTTCTCGCCGACCATATCAAATTGAGGTCAGAAATAGTGATAACCCTCGCCGTTTCACATATTTCCATCTCCACCAACCAGTCATAAAAAAACAGAATGTTATTGACAAAAGTAATGCATTTTATGAGGTTCGAACTCTCGACCAGATAAAATGAACAAAAGTTCTGCAAACGTATGGATTTTCTCCCGCGTCGATACCACTGAGCCACACACTACATGTCTATTTTGAGCTCCAATCTACACTATTATATTGACATGCATGCACGTGCACTTTATAATGTATAAATTATGCACGAAAACGAGGCTATGCTATGATAATACACCTGATCTACCTATATTTGGACTCATCGATTGACCTCCAGCAACTTATTATCGTCTGTCATTTATAGTAGCGTGTACGCTAGCGCGGAAACGCTCGGGATTCCGAAAATGAAAAGTGTCAATATTGACATTATGCGCTGAGTGGTACACAAAACAAGTTTTTGTTTACCTTTTGTTGTCTTCATATTGCGATTTATATTATGATATAAATCTCAAGACTTGGGATATATATATTAGGCAGTATACGTAGTTTTGGTGTACTAAATCAGTTGCCAAACATGTTTTTTTGTTTGAAAAAATATGAAAATTGGAATACTGAGCCGTACTGTGCCTTTAAGGGTTAAAGATATGAATTAAATAGACTGTAAACTATACCAAGGGGTAGCAATTAGATGATGCCATTGGATGTGAATTATGTGCATGCAATGTCCACACATACTGGCAAAATGTTGTTTATGGGAAATCGAAACACGTTGTTTTCTAACTATTGTTATTTTTGTTAGCGATGACAATTGATATGCAGATGTCAATACAGTGTACCCAAATTTCTGCGAATTAAATATTTTTTTCATATAAAATAAACAATTGAACTAAATTTTTACGTCACAGCTTAGTTTAGCGAAGCCGTGGTTTAAAAATTGTTATCATTGCGTATTGTTTAGCTAAGCCAGTAGTATATAGGGAGTCAAAATGATACCACCTACTGTGATATCATTTACAACCCTCTATAATACCCCCACCGCGCCCGAAAAATAAAAAATTGGTTAACGAGGAAATTGTCCCCCACCACCCCCGAAAAATAAAAAATTGGTTAACGAGGAAATTATCTCCCGACAGTAAATTTATGAATTTTTGAAAAGAGGGAGTCAAAATTATATTGGACAGAAAAAACAATACCAATTATTAGAGAAAATGGATAATAAAATACAATTGGAATTGAAAGCTTATAATGCCTGTGTCGAAGAAGTTTACGAAGAATACGGGGGTTATAGTCCTATATATAAATTCTATAAAATGAAAACACTAGGCGATATCGAATACATGAAATATCAGCGTTAAATTTATTACGCTCCGATAAAAACGTTGCATTTACAATATTATACCGACAATTATGTGAACTATACAAGAGGCAAATACAAACATTAAGACTGATAATGCGTATCGGATATAAAACTAAGGTGTATTATATAAAATTGTTAAAACCCAACGATTCGTTTACGAATATACATTTCTACGATATCGCTTATAAAGATATATTGAACAAAAAATAGCAAAAGCCTCCACTCGTGCACAACACCCCAGCGACTGGGCAGATTTCTAGCCGGCACCCAGCCACTAGGCTGTTGGGACCTTTCTTAAGCCCACGCATCTGTTGGCTCACAGTCTATTTTTACGGGACGCCTTGAACCCCATTGCCAATTCTTCTATTAAGAGAAACCAGCGAAGTAAGGCGAGCCTATGTGTGAATTTGGTTTCCGAAATTGCAAAGCTCTTAGGCAGAAATCTTTCAGGCCGGCACCTTTGAGCTACGCAATTACATCGCCAAATACACACATATGTATAGACTGCTACCATTAAACAGACGAGACGGACGTCATACCGGATCAACAACATGGCATGCACGAGATGAGACCAACTGTTGTAAGGCAAACAAACGTATATATAGTTATCAGTTTTTTCCTATACAACATACAAATGGTGTGCAAATTATAATTATTTATTAATACCTATTGGCGAAAGAAAACATGTGATGGTTCGTTATTTTTTTAATTTTATAATTAATTTTGTTAATTTTTTTTAATAATTTAAAGCTGAATACCCCCTATTATTACATAGTAATTAATTTATGTTGTAACGACAATGTTTCAATTACACGGGTTATGTACCATGCGTAAATTGATAGCCGAGGTAAACAGAGCCGAGTGTATCAATTACACGGGTTATGAACCATGCGTAAATTGATAGCCGAGTGTATCAATTTACACAGACGGTGTGTACACAGGCGATTACAGTGTAATCCTCGACTGAATTTGTTATGCGATTACGGCGTAATTCTCAGCGAAACATATGTTGTATAGGTATGTAAATTTGTTTACTGCACCAATATAATTAATTACAAGAAAATTAATTATTTTTTAAAAATTATTTTATAAAATATCACAATGGTGCTGTAACATTTCCTCCGACTTTATTTCCAAGTTTTACCCTAAATTTATCCCAATCAGTACACTCAATTTTGGGCATGGTGGCGCGCGCTTTGATTCTAATATCATTTTTTAATTCTTCATATCTCCCCATTTCTTCCACCACGGATTCAAACTCTAAAATTGATATTTTCTTATCGGCCAACGCTTTGGACACCATAACGTCGATGCTATTTTTCTTAGACCTAGCGAGAACGGATATTCTATCATGTTTTCTACTTTTTTTCTCGAGTTTTCCACCCGCCATACACAACAACCCAGAAACGGCCGCAACCGCACTTAAAACCCCCGCTACAGGAATTGTTATAATGGTGGATATAGTTGCAGCTGTCCCCGCCCCACACAACACAGAAACACTCGCCAGAGCCGTGCTAGATGCTTCAGCTATGTTCACCGCGCGCCTATATTTTTTGGCGTGTCTTTTTCTATTTGCACATTCTCTAACTAAAATATCCTGCATAGCGACGATATTATTCAACCTAAAATCTGAACTTCTTTCGTTAATTGGATACAGTGTTGATGGAGTGGTATTGACAATTGGATACAGTGTTGATGGAGCGGTATTGAGAATTGGATACGGTGATTCGTTCATGATTTTCAATATATTAGTATTTTACAAATTAAGTTCAATTAACAATGTAACAATAGTGGAAGAACTCGCGGGGTCGGCGATTTTCGTAACAAAGTTAATAATACTACCTTCGGAAAGTCTAATTAGATCATCAACGGCGAACAAAACCACCGATGAAATATCTCCAGCGAGTTTAGTGACTCCAACCCTCCGTTCTTCCCCATCCACTACAAGATTTATCACGACCGCGCCCATAGATTTACCATTAGCACTGAGCAGACAGCCATTCGGAGAAGTGTACCTGGAGCTGGCATGGCGTACCCCCCATATTTATTGCTCGCTTTGGCACCGAACGAATATTCATAGAGCCCCTCATTCAATAGGTCCCGCTTCTCAGCCCAAACTGTGATGACACGTTTTTGTGTTTTCAATGTTTCCAACAATCCGGCAAGCCCCCCGATAGAGGTATGGGCCTCAGCACGAATCTTTTCAGAGGCCTCCTCAAGCGCTTTGGTCGCGGCTCTACGAACATGTTTCAGTTTTTCGGTTATTTTTCCATCTAGTTCAGTAAGTACTACAGAGTCGTCTGAGCGCAACACCACATACACCTCTGTAAGGGCCGCCTGTTGGTCTTCTCGGACTCCCTCAATACCCGTTCGGACTCCATCAAGATCCAACCGGGTCTCTTTCCGGAATTCTGTTATTTGTTCACCTAGTTCTGTAAGTGCCGCTTCTCTGATGAGAGAGTCCTCTGAGTGCAACACCCTATAAGCCTCCGTAAGGTCCGCCTGGTGGTCTTCTCGGGCTTTCTCAATAACCGTTCGGGCCTCTTCCCGAAATTCTGTTATTTTTTCTCCTAGTTCAGTAAGTGCTGCTTCTCCGTTGGGAGAGTCTTCTGAGCGCAACACCCTATATACCTCTGTAAGGGCCGCCTGGTGGTCTTCTCGGGCTTTCTCAACCCCCAACCGGGCCTCTTTTCGAAATTCTGTTATTTTTTCTCCTAGTTCAGTAAGTGCTGCTTCTCTGTTGGGAGAGTCCTCTGAGCGCAACACCATATAAGCCTCCGTAAGGTCCGCCTGGTGGTCTTCTCGGGCTTTCTCAACCCTACCCGTTCGGACTCCATCAAGATCCAACCGGGTCTCTTTTCGAAATTCTGTTATTTTTTCTCCTAGTTCGGTAAGTGCCGCTTCTCTGATGAGAGAGTCCTCTGAGCACAACATTCCATATGCCTCCGTAAGGTCTGTCTGGTGGTCTTCTCGGGCTTTCGCAACCCCCAACCGGGCCTCTTTTCGAAATTTGGTTATTTTTTTTACCTAGTTCGTTTAGTTCCGTTTCTCTGATGAGAGAGTCCTCTGAGCGCAACATCCCATACGCCTCCGTAAGGTCCGCCTGGTGGTCTTCTCGGGCTTTGTCAATCCCCAACCGGGCCTCTTTTCGAAATTTGATTATTTTTTTACCTAGTTCGCTTAGTTCCGTTTCTCTGATGAGATAGTCCTCTGAGCGCAACACCTTATAAGCCGCCTGATCTTTCTCAATATCCGTTCGGACTCCCTCAATTTGTGCAGTCGCCGTCAGCACTTCTACTCTAACATCTGATATACTCCTGTGAATCCCGTTTGTGACCTTCGATATAGTTTTATTGATCAGGGCCTTGGTTTTTCCAGTAGTTAAAAAGTCGCCCTCTGTCGGGATGAATCCCCCTTCTGCCGGTTCCAAATTCTTTGAATTTGTCACCCAATCGGAAGAACTACCTGGTCCGTATATACTCATAATAAAATAAATTAAAATTATAATATTGGGGCACTATACTCAATTGGAAATTTCGAGAACTACCGAAAATCGGGTAATAGTTATTCAACTTTCTCGCTTGATCATCGAGAATAGAGACCGTAAATTCGTGGATGTGTCCCGTTTCCAAAACTTTCATCTCGGGGTGTGGGAAGTCTAAGGTCACCGTATCCCCAAAGAAACAGTCGCTGGCTTGCACGGTTTTCAGTAATGTGTTGGGGGATCCGTCTACCGTGTTGTACGACGTGTTCACCCGATCCAGGTGCACCCTGAGAGTTTTCGTGAAGGCGAAGTCCACCGGGTTATCACCGACGTACTCACCCGAGGTAAACACTCCTTTATTTACGGAGTATGTCTCTGTAAAACAGAGTTGAATACCCAACCCCGGGGAGACCACTACCTTATTATCAGGGCTGATGGTCATTGTTGCGAGCCCGGTAGCCTTCGATACTGTGAGGTTGACTATACCGTCAAGCTCTGAGGTGACAAAATCTTTGAGCTGTCTTATTCCCCACAGTCCGTGAGGCAGCTTTACACCTAATTGTTGTTTATCCTTCACATAGTAAAACCCTTCACTCTTTCCCACATGCTGCCACCCGACCGTGAAGGTGATTGATCTGAGGCCCACCCGGCGTTTTCCGCAGCAGTTGTCGATTGACTTTTGAAGTTCACAACTCTCTTTTTGAACATTAGTGATAGTAGCAAACATATAATAATATCTTTCAATGGATACCAAAGCATTTAGATTTAACTCTAATGCAAAGTACGCGGTCGGAGGTAAATACACACAAAAAGACGTTGTTGACCACCTTGTACACCCAACTGTAACAGTTAGACCGAAAAGTGGCTTTACCACCAATTTCCCTAACACGTTTGAGAAATATGTAGTTCCAAAGACTACTAGTCAAGATGTAATACTAAGATGGGATTTTTCCCATATGAACTTCTGGCAGAACCAGCTAAATTTCGCTGCATGGTGTGCAACGGCCGGATGTGGAATTTCGCATCAAGACCATCTGACATCCAAGAATGTCATGCTCCGAAGTGTCTACAACTTTCACGTGTATTACACCATTAGGAGGATTCTCAAAGAACTAGGTATTCCACTACCTCAAGACGACGGCTGGGATCCCATTTCCAGCACATACGACCGTAAGGCGTTCGAAAGATTGTGTAACGAATTTGGGGTACCAAAAGACGCGGACTGGAGACAGAAAGTATATACTCCAAAAAACAGTTTAGGGTTAGTTCACCTTAAAGGCTTAGTTAGTGGTGGGCATCTTGATAAAGTACCCGCATATTTCTCAGGGTTGTGGAGTGTTCGCGGAGCTACCCCACCACCAGTTAGAAAAATGGCAACATGGACTAAATATAATTATAAGTTGAATACGATGACGTTCGGTGATGAAGTGCTTGGGGGGCTTGCGTGTAAAGACGGTTATTGTCATTGGCTACCTACTAAAGTAGCCCACGTGGAATACCTAGACCTGGGTGATACTCCACAGATGCGAAATGCGTGGACCACATTTATGTTAGATAAAAGCACTGGATTTACACAGGGCGGGGTTATTCGCCTCAACGACTCCATTCGCATATACGTATGGGCAATACTCGCCTCACAGAAGCAAACGCGCAGCGCTATACTGGGTACGGGAACGGCCTTTGACGCACAAAAACAGAGTTCTTGGCACTTGTCGAGGATGCCATCTCAGCTAAGGTGGACCTCCAGAAGGCGATCCAGAATTATCAAGACGTTTTGCAGACTGCTCGCACCCCGGTAGACTACGCATTTGGAATAGGTCTTTATATGGCGCCGAGCAATATGATACTACGAGACGACCCGGTTGACGGTTACAATAATCAGATCGTAGTCGCAACCACCAATCAAAAAATCGGCCGCAACGGAAACGTGAACACGGGTATCATCAAAATCAATCCCCGATTGAACCCCAAGACGGTCGGGTTCAACAGTGTTGAGGTTGTAAGTGGAATAAAACACAAAATGGATACACCTCCGTTGAACCCAGTACCCCCAATTCGCAATTTGGATGCACCATCGAGTTCCCCCAATCCAATCATCAACAATGTTGAAATTGGAAGCACAACACACGAGGAGGAGAAATTAGGGCTCGTCGTCGCCCTCGTAGTGGTCGGACTACTCGCGCTTTGGTTTTAGGAACTCTCTGGCGGAGAATAGTAGGAGACCGGCGATTGCCACGATTAAAGCCCAAGTATTATTGGTGAGCCATCCGACCGTTTTTGATAATATAGATAACAAGTAAGAAACGATACTTCCGATCAGTCCAGGTAGTGCGGCAGCCGCCTTTCCAGCTAATTTCAACGTCAAGTTGAGAACGCTAGCGAGGGTGTGACGATCCAGATAACCAAAGAGGCGGACGGAGCTGGCGCATTCAACGTGTACTTATATATAACTACAGACGCACAACTGAACATCGAAGATGGCCGATACGTATCAGCGATCTACTGATTTAATACAAAAATCATCTAGCAATCAATACCAATTCACGATTGGAGATGCCCACTCTGCCATAATATGTGGGCAGACATGATATGGAAGAACGGTTTTCATCCTCGACTTACTCGAGGGGTCCTACCGCGATGCCTTTCGTCACATTGTGATCCTATGTCCCACTGTGCGGCACAACGATACTTATCAGCGGCGCCCGTGGATATGGACCGACCCTGAGGTATACGTTATTGACCCCGGTGATAGGCTTCACGATTGGTTGCGTGGTTTATACCAAAGATTCCAGGGTGAGCCCACCCTATATGTGATTGACGATTGCTCGGCCAAGGCGGCGATGACCAAAAAGAAGGACATGCTCTCCGAGCTCGCATTTTCTGGCTGCCAAGCGAGGCAAAGCGTATGGATCTCCACTCAAAAATACAACGCCGTCCTCAAGGATCTGCGCGAGCAAACGAAATGGGTCGCCCTCTTTCACTGCAAGGACCGAGACTCATGACTCATGAGAATGACGTTATCCCAACGCGCGAGGAGCGGCTGGAGGTTCGACAGATGCTTTCCGAAACTAAGCACGCCAAGCTTCTGCTAAAGACTAATCAACCAACTGCTTATAAAGTTATCAATTAATAATTTTGAAAAAATTAGTAACTGCTGAGTAAATGCTTAACAATTAATTTTATAATTTTTTCAAAATTATTAATTAGCAATTGCTGAACAATGCTGAAGAAATGCTTAGCAAATGTTGAACAAATGCTGAACAATGGTTAACAATGTTAACAATTTGGTGCTCCGCTGCGAGCTTTGTTGCGAGCATAACGGTGATCATAAGTATCGGGTGGTGCGCTTGGCAATATGTTAAAGTGATGAGACTTGTTTGAATAATTAAATTAATTTTAAGAAAATTAGCAATAATGAACTGCGACGAACCTCTCGATCAACTAATGGAAGAAACCTCAACTCCCACTACCGATATCCTGAAAGATAATGAAACATCTACTCCGACAGAGCAATCGGGTTGACAATCGCGATTGGGGCCGATACGAATGAAAATGCGGCGCGACGCGAGCGGCTAGCTGCGCTGGTTGCTGGGGGACAATCGGAGCATTATCTCGGTAGGCGTCTCTCAGTTTGTCAGGTGGATAAGATGTCAGATGCGGAGATTGATAAAATGTATGCGCGATACGAATCCAAATTGGGGGCAGAGATGACAAAAACTCTTGGATCGGCGGCTATTCATTTGCACGCTACCGCCGTTAATATACTTCTCCCTATACCAAACACCGAGGGGTTGATTCACGATCTAGAGACTGACCCTTTAATAGGACACACTCTTAGAACAGCCTGCTGCTCAATTTATCACAAGTTTGGAATGTACTTAGCTCCACTGACAACCGCGTTGACCACGAGTAAACACTGTCAATTTGGACATATATGCCCACGAACTATAAGCTCTAATATTATAAATGATGACACAAGACACACCCGCGAGAGTGACGGAACAGCCCTCAACACTGTTGAACCCGATTGCACCTCCAACCCAATCGCGATTGGAGTTGGGGATTGCTCCAACTCCAATTTCTAACCCGATATCACCACGGTGTGATAAAGCACTTCCATCAACACTGTTGAATCCGATTGATCCTACAACCCAATACCAACCGCCGTTGGAATTGGAGTTGGGGGTTGCACGACATAAAAACCCAAAAAGACAGGCAGCTGGCCGCCCGAAAAGTTAAACAAGATAAAATACTCGCCGAGCTTCGGGAGGCCAAACTTCAATCGAGATTGGGGACGGAGACAGCAAAACATCTGAAGACAGAGCAATCGGTTCCGAGTGCAACAACACCCCCGGAACCGATTGCGCCAACTGATTGGACCCCGTGGGTTGTTGGTGGTGGTCTGACAGTTGTGGTCACCCTGAGTGTGCTTTACCATCTCTACAACAGAACCCCAACTCCAACGGCGGTTCCTAAAAAAGTTACGAAACGATTGGATGCACCCCATTTAAACATTGATCGCGATCCATTTTATATGCAATAATTATAACAATGGCTGAACAAGATGGTAAAATGATAGTGAATGCGCTTTATCACGCCGTGGTGATATCGGGTTTCAGTATCGGGTATGCTCGACTATCAAAGATGGCCCTAGGAGGGTCCACTCCCAAATTGGACTTTACTGTGAGAGACGCAGGGCTCGCGACCTTAGATGTAGCGGCCTCAGTTTGGACCCGATATTATCTAATTAAAGTTGGAATTCTACCTGCTAATATATGGAAATAAATGGCTTCGATCGGAATAATGATAGGTGGTGCACTTGTAAACGCATTGGCGTTCAGCGGTAGCAATTTTATATTCTCAAAAATGAGAAGCTCGAACGTGGATGAGGAGCGCAAGCGTCACGATTTAGCTGTAGAACAACGCAATAGTGCAAAGGAAGCGTGGTCGAAAAAACGAACCGCCCATCTGGACTGGGTCAACGAAGAGCTTCGCCGTGAGAATCACTCTACGCAAACTTTCCAGAACGTTGAAGAAGCCAACCGCGAGTACGCGCTGGCATATCCGCAGAAAAGTCTCGATCCAATGGATCCCGAGCCCCAACTTTCAGATTTCTATGTACCGTCAGAGGCCCAAAAAGACCGCGAGATCGCGTTCATCGTCGTGGGAATGGGTGTGGTGGGTCTCGTCGGCTACTATATTGAACAAATTAATTAATTATTTAAAAAATATTTTTTTTAAAAATATATATATAGAACGAGTTTGTTGACGAACTTTATTACGCTATGATCGATTTAGGCTACACTGCCCAAAAACATCGTATAGCTGGTGCAAAGAGTATGATTCGTCTGGCCCAAGATTCTCTCGAGACGTGGCGCGAGGATGAAAAAACGGCCACCCTTTTCGCAAAGCGGCTGTTAGAATCCTCCTCAACTCCAATCGATGAATTAGATTCCTCCGAGTTCCTTCAGAACTTAACCTCCAAAACCAATCGCGATTGGACTTCCAACAAAGGTTTATTATTAACGACGCAGTTACCGGACGAACTGGCGAGGGCATGTTGGAGATTGTCCGATATATTAGAATACTTCGCATACGATGAACACGCGCAAACTTGATACCAAACTAACGCGCAAGCTGTCGAATACATACTATAGCCCACGCGGCTACTGGAAGGGACTCACGACCATCAAGAACCTCGCGGCGGCGACCAAGGTTTCAGAAAACGCAGTCAAGGAATGGCTCAAGAAGCAGGCCATCTGGTAGATCTATTTACCCGCGCCTCACAATATTCCGCGCCCGAAATTCGACGTGCCGGTGCCGAACCAAGTTCACCAAGCGGATCTCCTGTTTCTCCCTCACGATCGCGTCGGTCGCAAAACGTACAAGTACGCATTGACAATCGTTGACGTAGCGAGTCGTTATAAGGGGGCTGAGCCGTTGGCCACTAAAGAGTCTAAGGAGGTGGCCGAGGCTCTTTCCCGAATATATAAGAGGAGTCCTCTCAAATGGCCGAATCTTCTCCAGGTCGATCCCGGCCGCGAGTTCATGGGCGCGGTCTCTCATCTATTGTCTAAGCACAAAGTTTCTATCAGACGCGGCCGCGTCAACATCCACCGGGACCAGGGGATCGTGGAGCGGTTCAATCGAACACTGGCTGAGAGACTGTTCGGACACCAATATGCCAAAGAACTTGTAGACCCTCATTCGCGATCGACCGAGTGGGTGGCCAGGCTGCCCGCCGTGGTCTCCACACTGAACGGAGAGGTGACCAGATTGATAGGTAAGAAGCCTGTAAATGTCATCAAGTCTAAAAAGGTGACGAGCAAGCCCTCTACCGTCTCGCGCGGACTACCCGTTGGTTTAGAGGAGCAACGACTTCCATCGGATGTTGACGTCCGGTACCTCTATCAACCGGGAGAGCTCGAAGGTGGCAGCCGCCGCGCGACTGATCCCGTGTGGTCTCTGAATGTATATCATCTGGATCGCTCTATTACCAAACCCGATGAGCCCGTGCTCTATTATTTGGCTGATGGTCCATCTCGCGGTTTTGTTCGCGAAGAACTTCTTATGGTACCTTCTGACACCCAGCTGCCCCCGATTGCTTAAATCAAGAGAGGTTCTGTATGTATTCCGTCTGGTAACACGCGTCTTTTATCGTAGTACGCCGAGAGTCCTATTTTTTGTTGACAGTACGTTTTCATAACGCTGTCTTTCATTTTAAATCCTCTATTTTGTGCTACATCTATAATGTGTTTTCCATCTTCTGTAGTTTCACTTAGTACTCGTTTATATCTATCCCAGTTTAAATTGTTAGTTCTCTTGGACATTCCTTTCGCATAGTTTTTATTAATTGAATTAAATTTTTCTACGAAATAACACTTACTAGATAACGCTATCGCCCTATCTCCGCTGAACTCCATTTTGAAAAGTCCTGGCTCTCTTTCGCTCCATTTATCCCAAGCCAACCATTTATTTTTTTCTTTTTCAAACTCGTCTAGTAAGTTAGGTCTAATCAATTCCTCTATCGTTTTTCCACTAACTCCTATATACATACTATCCGTGTACATCTGTATTAATTCAAAGTCTTCTCTTTTTACGTATTTTTCTAGAAATTCGTAGTAAAATTCCAACATTCTCAATTTAGCTAGTTGATAAACCACTATTCCACAGTGGAAGGGGCTCTTTACTGCACACCGGGGTTTTCGGGAAGATATTTCGTACGCATCTCCTATCTCTTCCAAATCATCAAAGAATGCAGATCTTAACGCTTTGTCAACACAGGTTTCGTCTTGTGTATATGTCGTATTTAAATGTCTCTCTTTTGCCTCTATCATTTTTCCACAACACGAATTGCCTAATAATTTCATTATATTCGCTACTGTTTTCTTATTTGGTTCTACATCGCCTGTTCGTCTTGCGGCTGTAACTTCTTTTGCGAACCATTCGAAGGGTTTACCACTAATATAATCTATAACACGATTCATCATTTCGTATGTTTCTTCTTTTTGTGCATATAGAGCCCCCTCCGGTATAACCACCTTTATAGATTTTTGTTCTTTAATGCTTCCTCTCAATAAATATTGTATAGCCACACCCGGTAGTGTTACCGCATCTTTGAAAATATCCACATCTCTGTGTTTATAAAATTCACACATTTTTTCCACCGATTCTAGGAACGGTGCTACATCTAAATCGTTATAATATTTCAACCAATCTCTGAAAGTTTTCATATTCTTTTCTTCGAAAATACTACGACATTTACTTAATTCTGTTTCATCTAGTAACATTTTCCCCGATAGTTTGGAATACCAATTCTCTATATCAGGCAGTCCTGGGATATCAAGTTTGTCTGGAGAATCGAACCACTCGTAAGGAAAGAAAGATTTCTGTCCTTTGCAGTCGTAGGCTTTTATCCAACTATCGTAACTTACACCCGGTCCTAGGTAAAGTATTACATCAAGGAATCTAAACTCCGGAGTAAATAGAAATATTGTTGCGTTTGCCCGTTTTCCGACCATTACTTTCTTTGTTGTTGATGCCAATTCGCCTACTAAATATTTCTTTATTAAGTTTATATCGTGCTTACTGCTGTTAAAACCTATAACCGGTACTTGCTCTATCCACTGTTCGATCTTGGCGATTTGGTTTTTATGTAAATGTTCTGTATTAAACCCATATCTCAACCATACTTCTTCTCTTATAGCTTTTCCCCTGACTTTCAAATCTTCTACGAATTTTTCTATAAGTTTTGCAGGATCTTTATCACAAATATGAGTTACTGTTCTTGAGAAATTATCTCATATACTAACACTTACCGGAACGTGCTCAGCTTCGTACTCTAAACTATTACCTAGAGTTTTAAATTCTGGGTTGAGATACGCCTCAAAATCATATACTAATATGGATAAAGAGTAGTGTCGCAACCGATCTTTATATCTTTATCCGTTCTTTGGAATTCGCATTCCCACATAACTACTAGGTTGAATTCTTTGCTTCTTCTAATAAATGTATCTCTTCTCATAGTGGATGGGCGTTCTTTTTTTCTATGCTTTGCATGAATCTCGCACCCGTGCCAGTAACAGCCGTGATATTGATATACGGTATTGTTTTCTTGGCAGTATCCATCTACTGGAGCTCCTAAAATCCATCTTTCTTTCACCCCCGTGTCCGCACTGTTCGTGGTGAATGTGAATTCCCTCCCGGTTTTCCACAGAATACATCCAATCGATCGCCCCATAACTGTTAGAACTTTTTGGGTAAAACGCTTTCTCGAACGACGAACGCGGGCGCTCTAAATAATTACCATCACATACTATTTTTGTCTCACCTTTCATACATTTTGGTCCGTGTCTCTTCATATTACTCGCTTTCCTGAATTTCTGTTTGCAATTATCGCAGGCGTAAATTTTTATTAAACAGTCCTATTGTCATTGGTTTATTACCTATTTCCTTGTAGTGTGCTGGTACCTTTTTCAACCACCATACGTCACATTCGGTCGGTTGATATACTTCTATACCGATTTTAAAAAACTCTTCAACCTTTTTCAGGTCTGAAAAAGGAATTGGTGAAACCACATTACTAGCGAAATATTGCTTACCAAATTCTCTCGCTTTGTCCGTACATCTGTCGGGTCTGTTACCTGTTTTTTCCACTATCGCACGAACTATAGATCTTTTATTATTATTTGGTATTGGGTGTCTAATTTGGGGCAAATTATTGGTGCTTAAAGGTTTTATTACACTAGCCCTTAACCCCGCAATACTTTCTTTTTGAATTCTGTTACCAACTTCCTCTGCTAGTGAGAGGTCTTTAAAGGCTCCTCGTTTGTGGGCGCGGGTAAACCGCTTCATAAACGCCTCATTCTTTGTGGCGTTTATCAGATTTGTCAACCCCCTAACTCTCAACCGTTTACTATAAGTAATCCCTAGATATTCGGCTTCTCTTCTCAAACTTTCGATTTCTGGCGTTATCATATTTTCTATTGTTATAACCTATGAAATTTATCTGTTCAATTGGTCGTGAAAACATTATGTTTTTTTCACGACCAATTGAATATAAACATATACATATACATATATAATGGATTGTGAGACCTTGTAAGACGTTTACGCGTAAAGACTATCTACGAAGGCATCTAGCGAGACGTAGAAAAATTCCTTGTGTCCCCCCGCAATTTCAATGCCCCAGATGCCCTTGTAAATTCGTTAGTGCCCAAACTCTTTGTAGACATAAGCAATTACGCTGCCCTGTGACTAAAGGTGAACGTGGTAGACTAGAGCTGGTAGAATTAGTTGCTGATCTGCGAAATAAATTAGCTATATTGGAGGATAAAAATGGTGTGTTGGAATATAAACTATCACTCGTGGGCACATTGAAATTGCATTAATTATTTTCTCAAAAATTCATAAATTTGCTGTCGGGAGACAATTTCCTCGTTAACCAATTTTTGATTTTTCGGGGGTGGTGGGGGACAATTTCCTCGTTAACCAATTTTTGATTTTTCGGGCGTGGTGGGGGTATTATAGAGGGTTGTAAATGATATCACAGTAGGTGGTATCATTTTGACTCCCTATATACTACTAAGCCGTGACTTACAAATTGCTTAAAATTGCTTATTGTTTAGCTAAGCCGTGACTTACAAATTGCTTAGAATTGCTATTTTCTAAGCAAGAAAAATGTTTATATCGCAGAACCGCAATTTATTGTATATACAGTACTGCAGTATACATCCGGGTCATCGTATAAGTTTGTTTGTGTTTGTTTATTGGGGTTTAACGGCATATCAACAGATAAGGTCATATAAAGCCGTGTCAATGGTTTTAGTAATACATCCCATATATTACCTGTACAAGTACATGTACATCTACATGTTCAAGTACATGTACAAATAAGGGGGAAATCCCAAAATCAGAACTGGATATTGACAATAAAAAAGATGCCAGATCCTCGCCACACCAGAATCACTTGGCCCCCGTGGGTGGCAGGTGGGAGCACGCGATGGATAATTTAACGATGGGGGTTCATCCTTACCGGAATCCCGACTGGAGACCTGGTTTGGCCCTCACATACGTCTTTGGCATTTTGTATGTGCCAGATGAATCTGGTTATACCCCTTATGTGAGTATAACGATATTCGTAATACTATTTTAGGGTAAGGGGCCAAGTGACTTGGTGTGGTATGAACCTGGCACCAGGTCAGGCTATTCTAATTTCAGGGCTGAATATATTTGTTCTCGAAGTAAATATTCCGTTCTGATTTTGGGATTCCCCCCCCCCCCCCCCCCTCCCCCCCCCCCCCACTTGGCCAACAGCAGTAGGATCAGTAATAATCTTAAAACTTTTATAATGGGCAATACTGAGTAACCCAATTCAACTCCCTGGTAACAAAAGAGCCAAAGATAAAAACGTACCCGAGGGCCAAACCAGGCAAATCGTGATTCCTATAAGGAGGAACCCCTACCGTTAATTTACACCTTCACGTTCGCCCGACCAACCACACACCAGCGTGTAAGTACATATACGAGTCACACGACACGAGCACTATGCCGCTCCAACATGACCCTAATATCCACACGGCATGCAACTTTCACATGCACTTTGTGGTATGTACTCATCTGAGACACGCCATGTGATTTTGTACCTTCGTACATCTGCGTAATTTCATGAAATACGTTTACAAAATTTACAATATTTTCCGTAAATGGCTTCAAAAGTTGACAATATTGTTGAATTATGTTCCGTATGTACTCTGAAAATTTGGTCAACTTTAAACTTTATTTATGAAAAAATTTAAATATGTAAACTATAACTTACTTATTGTTTACGCAGCCCAGTCGCGAAGCTCCGCCCCGAAACGTGATTTTTTTTTTTAATATGCAAATTAATTCATTAAAATACTGTTCTTTCGTTGGTCAAGAAACTGGGGTAAACAATAAATCATCAAAATATGTTCGTTCAAGTACGTCTTTGGCATTATTGTAAGTGAGAGCTGAATCTGGTTATACCCCTTATAAGAGTACGTCGATTGTCCCTAGTCCTATTATATTACCTTTAGGGAAAAGGGCCAAGTGACTTTGGTGTGGTATGGACCGGACACTATTTCAGGTTATTATAATTTCAGGCCTGCATATATAATATATATTTATGTAAATATTCCATTCTGATTTTGGGACACGCCCCAATGCAGCATGTTAAATATGGGATCGAACCCGTTGGCCCGGCCTTAAATGATCAATACATAAACAAAACACCAATACATAAACAAATAAAAAGCTCGTTTGTTAGGAAGATTTTATAGAAAATCTACTGTAAAAATGACGTCACAGATTACGTCACGTTGGAAAATCAGGTTCGGACACGTTCGGAAACCACTCTGTACACAATAAATACTAGTACACGTCCTGTTTAACTTAATTTATTTATCAGATACAAACATGTAATGCAGTGTAACATGGATCACAACATGCATAGTACACGTACTGTTCGCCATTTAGCGAAACCATGTTACGCTTCTAACACACATGTTATACGTTGCTCCTCTATGTAAGTTTTTCAAGTTCCGGGAATGTGTTTGCAAATATGAGCTTGAGATTACAGGTGTAAGAATCGGACCTATGGCCAAACTAAGAATGTTCAAAAATAGCATTACCCACCCACCTGTTGTTTGTTTTTGGGACGTGGTGGTGGGTAGGGATGGGGATCAAGGGTCCGAGGTCCGAGTTTTTCACATGTGTTGGAGACTGGACGCAAGTGGCAATGGACCCTATTCGTCCAGTGATGGCCATAACCACACATGTGTTTAATTTTTGTGTATCTGTAATACTAATGCATAGTACGTTTATGGTTAGCATACAAACACAAGGTGCATGATCACGTGGTTACAACAACAACAACGTCGCCCACTCCAAAGTAAGTATTATTTGATATTTTCCTTAATATGCAACGGATTTTGATGAAATATGGCGAAGTAAACGCGTCTTCATGAGATGCATTTGGTGGTCCAGGGAGTTTGGTACAGACTTATGTCGTATTTGCAAAGAATCGATTTCCCTGTCGGAGACACGGAAATCGATTCTTCGCAAAACGACAGAAGTTTGGGCGAAAATACAGAGACCACCAAATGCAGCTTAACAAGACGCGTTTGATACGCCATATTTCTTCAAAATCCGTTACACATACGTAATAAGGACTATATAAAAGAATACGTACTTTCAATCGGATGGATTCTGGAAGTTTCAGTACTTGTTGTTGTTGTTAGTACCGCGTGATCATACACCTTGAAACAGGCGCTTTTCAGTGCTCGTAGAGGCATACCAATATTACAGTGTAACCTCTTAAAACCGGACACCATGGATACATACATGTACATGTAATTATGTGAATACTTCTACTTCTTATGTTAAACAATAAGACCAATTATCACAAATATGAAATTTCCGGGTCTGTATGTTTTGAATTGCATGTCATCTGAGCATACACAACTTTGTGACACAAAACTCGACTCCTCGCTGTAGTAACTGTCCGAATCACGTGACACGTTTATGTCATCGCCTTCGCTGTCTGACGTCGCAGGTTTAGTGCCAATAATTTCATTGATGGACCAGATTTTGGAATTTTGCGATCCGACGTTGGAACAAATAGCACTTGTAGAACTTGCGGCGTTGCTATGGTACGCGTTGCTATGATACGGCGTAATTGTTGATATGGGAGGCAACTGAGTGGGAGCAAGACGAACGTCTTTTATCTCATAATTTGCTTTCAATGAATTGGAAATAATCTCTGTTCCATAATTGCTTTCCGGCGAGCTGGAATTGTCTATAGCGATGTCCGTCCGTGCGTCTGGAGAAAACAACCGCTGTACGCATTTCTTCGCGGGTCTCGTTGGCGGTGTGATGTCATCAGCACGTGGTTTGGTGGCGACCTCTATCGTCGGTTTCGCATGTTCGCCCGCCGTAATAGTTCGGCACTCGGCTGGAGCGCGTGTCTTGTCTGTTGTCGGGTTTGTCTGGAAAAGTCAGGTATACATTAGTTATTGCAAACTTGGTCAACAGGGGCCCGTTTCACTAAACTTCGTACGACAAAAATGTTCGTAAGTGCAAATTTAGGATACTCTGGAAATTTCAAGTGATATGCATATGCATATGCAGCCTATGCTCAATAAATGTAAATCCACTAACTGTTTACCAACAAACATTGTTAATATGAAATTTACAGACTAATTCAGGCTGTCCATTATCTGTAAATTCTTATCAATTTGGCAATCCCTATGTTTTCCCAAAATCCCTATAAATCCCTATATTTTTAAAAAAATCAGTAACTTATTTTTGTAAAATGGTAAAAAACAAGTCCGATATTCAACTTACTGGTTTGTTTCTAAACACAGTACAAGGTTAGAGATGCATTTGACTAAATTATGATCGTGTATACTTTGTTCCTATATGAGTTGTGCTGCTTTGGATGTTTGGATCAGTTTTTATCTCATTTCAAGATTTGTAATTCTGTATTTTCAGCAAATATTTCCGAAGTTTGCCATCTTGAGTTTACCGGTAGCTGATGTAACATTGTATTTTAATTCTGTGAGTTGTCTTTGTAACCTGGTAACAGGAAACATTTCTTTTTGTACTGAAAGGACCGTCCTGAGCATGACGTTAAACAGCTCCTCGTCGTTGAAATATTAAAACATTGTAACTACACATGTGGCACTAAAGAACTTTTTGGTATCTCCTATGTTTCAGTTTTCCTAGTTTACTTGTGTTAAAAGATTGTATCGGTTAGCCAATTTGAGAATAACAAAATAAGTAAATTAGAAAATGGTTAAAATGGTTAAATGTCATGTGACAAATACTCATAAAGCAACTTGTTGCTACAAATCCTTGTATCTTTTTTAGGATAGGAGAATTTGACAGTTTTGAAGTTGTAATTACATGAAAGGAAACAGCTGTTATGATTATGATGCTTATATTTGGCTTCCACTAGGCTGAAGTTGTCTACGTGTGGTTCTACATCAAAGTACCTTGAATAATTTAGATTCACAGAGCACGTAAAGGTCGTTACATAATATAAAACTGAAAGTTACCATCACTTTACTAGATTGGGCTTTAATGAAATTGCACAGTAAACAGTCATCCGGCTGAAAAATGGATATCAATCAATCAATAAATATGCGATGTGTTGACGTCATTTCTAGAATATGATGTCAGGGTACATTCGTGTAGTACCATGCGCTGCACAGACCAATTCAGCTTCAGTTTGGACACAATACTGTAACAATTTCAAATGGATAATTTTAAAATGCAGAAAACTCCAAATCTGGACAGGGGCACCTGCACATATGGTCAGTGCTTTTCCGGAAAAATTTAAGCTGGGCTAGGGCATGGCTTTTGTAGAGCTCGCACCCCCAGAATTTAAATGATTTTTGCCCCATCCCCAATTAATTTTAATCAGGTAAATGTATGGGCCATATATCTGCACATATCTCCCACCCCCAGAATTGAAATTATTTTTGAACACCCAGAAATGTAATTACACATGTAGGTCCAATTACCTCCTTGTTTTTTCTGGATAAGTCCCCAGGTGAATCTACACTGTCAGAAGCATACGTATTATGTTGTCACTTAGCAATCATTGTATATCAGGGCATATCATGATATGACTGCATAGATAGTCAGCCTGAGCTCAGTGAGCTGGGTATACAAGGCCAAGCGGTACCTTTTTCAGGCAGTGGCTCAACGTGTTCTAGAAAACAAATTTAATCAAGAACATAAGTGTAAACCATTTAAAAAAACATACGAGAGGATTCGAAATGGCTATACCGAGAGGAGGCCATTACTCCAGATCTTTAACTGAAACAAATCATTTACGTACACAAATAAAATTGGAAAATATTGAGTTTTGTCCCTATAAATCCCTATTTCTTTTACAAAAATCCCTATATTTTTCTATATATTTTTGAAAAAAATCCATATACATGTATTCCTTCTATATATTTGGAACCGAAAGTGAATGGACAGCCTGGACTATCATAATAACTAACTTTAGTGAAACGGTCCCAAGTATCGGAGAATTCATACCAGAGACATAGCACCCTAACTCCCTGGGGACCGTTTCACTAAACTTCGTACGACTAAAATGTTCGTAAGTGAAAATTATGATAGTCTGTAAATTTCACATTAACAAAGTTTCCAACAATTGTTGGATTTACATTTATTGAGCCTATGTTTAATAAATGTAAATCAATCAATTTGAATTTTCAGACGATCCTAAATTTGCACTTACGAGCATTTTTAGTCGTACGAAGTTTAGTAAAACGGTGCCCTGGTTCATACATGGAGAGGAGAATACTATACAAGAGTAGTTTGATACAAACGTAGGAATTCCGAGGTTCGACGAGGAATTACCGTTTCCGAGCCGAGCCGAGCCAAATAACCTTTATCACTTAGCTAATCCCCTCGCTGGCAGCCTTGATAATGTTTGTTTAGCAATATTGCCTTACAAACAAGGTGAACGTAAGTCCACAGTGACCTTGAGTGTCCGAGCCTGGGCCGTATGCAAAACAAAGCACCACCCCTAGACACACATTGTGGCCAAATATTGTCAACATCGGTGAAGCGGTTAATAGTTGTGAACAATGAATGGTCACATTGTTACTAACGCACGGACGCACATACGTACATACATGGACTAACGCTATAGCTTTACCTTTACCTATCTGTTCATTTACTTAAATTAAAGAAATGAAACTACATTATTTCACGGTCTTGGAATAAATTACGGTATGCACGCACTATTGGCGGAAGTAAATATTGGAGTTGTTTCCCTTTGACCAAGTACGCACTGTCGAATGATGTCGCCTTGTTCACAGTACATGTGTACCTATACAGGGAACAACCGAGCCACGATATGCGAGTTTGTACCTAAGAACATCTGCGATATTTCATGAAATATATTTACAGAAAATGGTATATTTTCCGCAAATTACGTCAGAAGTTGACACAAATTTACATGCGGAATATAGTCTGCGTTACTAACAGAGCATTGAGGTTAGCCCAGCGGCCCCAACGCATATGTGTTGATCCAGACGTGTCGCCTAGTAACGAGCAGTCCCACCAGGATCTGCAGTTTGTGTCATTATTGTTAAGGTATTTAACATTGTTCCTTTTGTATTAATCGAGGTGAAAGGATAACTAAATAAAATCCACTGTGCACTTTTCATAGAGAAAGAGAGATAACTCACCATCCTCCGTATCACTGAGACTAACGTTTATCGAGGTTGTCGTATCCTTCTTAAGGCGCCGCCTGGCGTTGGCGAATCACGTGGACATCTGGGTCAATGTCATGCGCGAGATCATGGCCAGCATGATTTTATCCCCTTTGGTGGGGTAGGGGTTCGCCTTGTGCTCCCGTAGCCACGCCTTTATGGCGCTCGTTGTCTCGCTCGTCGCCGCTTTTCGTCGGAACGCCGTCACATCGTACACAGGGTGACTGCAGAAATAGATAGGTTTGTTTATACAATATAGAGGATTATACATTAGTGGTTATTAAATGAGTCTACTGATGCCATAAGAAACGAGACTGTGTCGAGTTGTTTCTAAAGACATTCGAAGAGTTTAATAATAGAGGATGTCACACGAGTGGTGATTTAATATATTTATTTACTAAACGAGTCTATTTGTATAAATTATTGTTCACATATTTTTAAGGAATTAAATGCGAGGGAGCGCTATAGCGACCGCAGAATTTAGTTCCTGAAAAGTCCAGTATGTGAACCATAACTGACTTATAGTTCAGAACATTTAGACATTAAATTTATAATACATAACATATTGGGGTTAGACGTTGCAATATGTGAAATAAGTGGAGCACAATACTGTCCAGCGATTGGCTTAGACAGTAGGATGAACTATAAATGTCGTAAGAAACAAAACTATGTCATGTTTCTTCTGAAAACAAGTTTAAAAATATAGAGAATCTTGCATGGGTTATGGTTGTATATGACATATTGTTACAGGGGCGACGGAAGCATCATAGGATTGGTCCGGCGAATCTAGTGGGTGCTCCCCGCGATCCACCAAAAATGTATCGCTCGGTTGAACCGTCTCGCCGAGACGTTGGTATCAATTGAAATATATATATATACATGTGCACATGCACATGTATATACACATCATCACCATATTTGTATATGTGTTTATTTTCTCTCCAGATATCTACTTACATCGCGCCATACGGGTGTGCCGCCATCGCCTGGTTGCTGTAGTAACGGGCGTGTGGCTGGGTGGTCTGTATAAACAAAATTGCTAACCCGCTACGATATCTGTCCACAAGGGTAGCAAATCTGTCCCATTCTTTCTTTGTAACACATGGAAAAGTGATTTTTGCAATCGTTTTTCCAGCGCGATTGATAAGTTAGCGATACAAAACAGTCAACACTGTATCAATAAATTATTAATAACGAACATCCCTGTGTAAACTAGAAGTCAAATTTTCTTTACCTCAGCGTTAAAGTTTTTGAAGCACCAATTATGTGACCTTGACCCTGGGCTTGGCGGGGGCAGGACGAACGTGGATTTGGCACAGGGCGGTATAGGACCATTAGAGCAGTGTGTATGTGAAATATGAAGCAGATCGGTCGAAGGATGAAGAAATTATGAGACATTTACCCGATCGTTAAATGATTGTTGAAGAAGATGGCTTATTATGCTAACAGTTACACGTTTGAAGGTTTGAGGAATTTCTATGCTGCCTGTTTGCGTCAGCAAAATCTCCAGCAAGTTCACTTTATTATCAAGCACAATTTAACAACTAATACTTATAATTATTGACAATAGTATACCACAAGTAATGGCAAGTATTCGCAATCAAGAGTACAATCAAACCGGTGTAAAACTGAAAAGTTATTATTATTGAAGCGTTGTTAGTTTTTCTTTAATTTGCCATTGCCTAGGTTTCGAGATAATTCCCCTTTCTTCCAAGTTCCACTGACTCGGTCATGACACAGGGCTACTAAAATAAGTCCACTGTAATGCAAGTCAATATTCATTGTAACATCATTACTGTGTGCTACAAGTGGGTGGGGTAATATTTAATGTTGACTGTGATTCACGAATATGTACTCGGGTACAGTACTGTAACTGGTGTCATGAGATCGTGAGAGTCGCTCGGCTGTTCTTGTTCGATTGTGTATAAATCAATGTCATTGATGCAAATTGTAGTTACATAATATTGGAAATTCTTCATTAATCATATCTATAAGTGTATCGACACACATGTACCAACGAAACGCAGTAGTGACGCAGGTAAAAATCGAAAGCAAAAATGGATGGACTACTATTGCCGAAGAAAAGTCAAAAAGAAATACCATGCATGGAAAAAGTTTTCATATTCGCATCGCTATAGTGATTATGAGGATTATTGTACTGAAACAGCGAAATATTCAAAGATATTCAAAGAAAAAATATCATAAAGGAGTGGCAGAGAGTGTAAAGCGTTCTCCTAAATCATTTTGGAGCCACGTGAAAGATGAAACAAAGAGTAAAAGCAATATCGGAGAATTAATTGACAAAGACAGTAATGTGAAAACTAGTGGTAAAGAAAATGCAGACACTTTAAATTCATTCTTTGCATCAGTATTCACAGTGAACGGTGATGCGGACCTCCCTACTTTTCAACCGAAAATAGCAGGTGTAGATAGAATTAGTGATATTAATATTTCACAAGATAAACGTCAGAAACAGCTGAGAAACTTAGATATATCTAAGGGTTGTGGTCCAGATAATAGCCACCCATTATTCTTAAAGGAGTGTGCAGAGCAGCTATACTTACCACTATGTGAAATATTTAACAAATCATTAAAAAGTGGAATTGTACCTATGGACTGGAAAATATTACATGTATATTCAAGAAAGGTAACACATCGGAACCTGGAAACTCACAGCCGTTTGGTTCAGAAGCTTCAATGATATGGCATATCTGGAAACCTATTGGAATGGCTTGGTGACTTTCTAAATAATAGAAAGCAGCGTGTAGTAATTAATGGAAGTGCTTCTGAGTGGACTCCAGTTATATCTGGAATATCGCAAGGATCTATACTAGGACCTATACTTTTCATAATATTTGTGAATGATCTACCCAAAGTTGTAGGAAGCACATGTCAGTTGTTTGCAGATGATTGTAAATTATACAAAACTATTTCAACTGAACAAGACAGGAGAGAACTACAAGAAGATATCAACAAGCTTTGTCATTGCAGTAAGGAGTGGCTTTTGAGATTTAACATCCAAAAGTGTAAAGTAGTTAGCTACGGGAACAACATCCAAACACATGATTATATGATGACTGAAGATAATACTTCTATACAAACTTTAAACACTGAGGACACAGAAAAATATTTGGGAATTTTATTTAAATCAAATTTGAAATTTGATGAACATATAAGTACAGTGGTGAACAAAGTCAACATAATCATTGGTCTATATAAGAGGAAATTCGCTTATATCGATAAGGATAGTTTCTTAACACTGTACAAAGCGTTAGTGAGATCACACTTAGACTATGGTAATTTGATATATTATCCTATTACAAAGAAAAATAAGCAACTAGTAGAAAATAAACAGCGTCGGGCTACTAGACTACTATCTGTTTCACGTTAACCTGCCCAACTTTTATACCTATTTAAACACCCAAATACTCTTATTGTTTGGCATAAAATCATTTTTCAGCAAAATTTAGCAATGAGCCATCTTTTTATTTTTTGAAATTCGGTCCTATAATGAGGTAATAGCCATAAATCAAGAATTGAATGCAGGGTTGCAATGCTAAAATGTCACGTGCAATCAGATTTTCAACATTTTTCTAGCATCGAACTGCTTGCTGGATTTCATCATTAAAAAAAAGACACTAACCTTGTATTTATGAGAGCAAATCTTGCCAGGTTGAAAAATAAAGGAATCGAGCCTCCATTTCTCGGTGTTCATACAAGAATTCCAGAAGAAAATGCCGAGAATTTGGTCAAACTACAACATGATGTCATCATCATCTGCTACAGCTTTCGTACCTATTGACAACGCCAAGCTGAGGTTGGCACGCTGTTCCTACCACGCAGAATTAATTGCACATATCCTCGCACATCGACACCGGTGTAAATCTACATTTTCTAATGGTATGACTTGGGAACACCATATAAACGTCATTTCCGGCGGAAGTATACAGTCACTTCCTGTGAGCCAGTTTCTTTGCCGGACGAATTTCCGGCCGACAACTTGGTTTACTAAATGCTGATTGGTTGGTGAAGGTCACGAGTTTAATCGAATCAAGTTCGTTAGCATTCACAATTTACAATACATTAGGACGTATTAGCAATAGTATCAGATCGACTTGGAACCTTATGGATGAATGATATTCGCTAAATATATGAAGATTAAATGATTAATTTATATATTTTAATGCAAATTTGTTAAATTATATGCCAGAAAATGATGTTAATAAAGAAATTTATTAAGAATTTGTGTTCAGTTCGCAATAATAGTTGTTGTTGTTGTTTACCGGAAGTGATTATTGCAATATCAGTTTCTTGATTTATTGTCAACAACCAAAATTCGGTGAAATGAATTTATAAGGCAAAAGCCCATCCATGACTGTTTATTCGAAATAACTTTGTTATTAGACGGATTTTCTTGAAATAAAAAGTAGGCTCATTTCTAAAAAATAGTTTTACATTGTTTTATATAAAAAAAAAAGCAGTTTGGAGTGTTTTTATAGCAATAAATCTTGGGCAGCATTTCGTGGAACAGACAATAAGTTTGTCTTGAAGGACATCACTGTCTCTGCATTCACAAGTTCAGATGGTAAGCTATTCCAAACGTTGATAACACGATGAGCGAAAGAGTTCAAGCGAATAGACTTGTTGGCACGCGGTTTGGTCAATTTGTAGTTGTGTCCTCTCAGGTTTAATGTATTTTCCGATAATGTAAAAAACACACTTGCGTCAATGTTGTCAATATGGTGAATTATTTTATAAATTTCAATAATGTCAAAACGCCGTCGCCGATAATCCAATGACGGAAAATTAAATGCAGTAAGGCGCTCCTCGTATGACATTCCTCAATTTCTCGGTGTTCGTACAAGAATTACAAAAGAAAATGCCGAGAATTTGGTCAAAATACAACATGATGTCATCATCATCTGCTACAGTTTTCGTACCTATTGACAACGCCAAGCTGAAGTTGGCACGCTGTTCCTATCACGCAAAATTAATTGCACATATCCTCGCACATCGACACCGGTGTAAATCTACATTTTCTAATGGTATGACTTGGGAACACCATATAAACGTCATTTCCGGCGGAAGTATACAGTCACTTCCTGTGAGCCAGTTTCTTTGCCGGACGAATTTCCGGCGGACAACTTGGTTTACTAAATGCTGATTGGTTGGTGAAGGTCACAAGTTTAATCGAATCAAGTTCGTTAGCATTCACAATTTACAATACATTAGGACATATTAGCAATAGTATCAGATCGACTTGGAACCTTATGGATGAATGATACTCCATTTTATTATATGATATATAAATAAACAAATTGGATTGAAGGTATTTGAAGAGTAAAATGTGTCATATCAATGTGATGTAAATTTGTGATTGAGAATGGTAGCTGGTTATTTTATAAACGTTTGGTGTCGGTATGATTTATATGGGCTGGAGATTTAAATGCATAATGAAATCCAAATGTCTAAGTGGAAAAGGTATGTCATGGTCATACAAAGGTCATAGTTTATAAAGTCAGTTTCTGGTGTATAGCTGTAGCTGTTTATTTATCCATAGTTTGGTTGATGTTGGTGAGTAACGGACAAAGTGTTATGGACAGACAAACGGTAAGATGGAATGACGAATGTTCGGATTGAATGTGTAAACCTATATACCCCTATTATATATACATTTTATGTCTAGGGTATACAACCAATTGATCAAGAGATTCTGGATAATTAATGAACACAACTACCAGACAAAGTGTAAACCAATTAATTGACCTTAACCTATGAGATACATAACAGCACAGAACAGGCATTGTTACATTTGGGAATTTGGGAAAACTGTCTCGGTTGCTTTTTTTCACGATCATATATGGATATTGTATTCATCAAAATACAAAATACATCAAAATGCATGTTTAAACTTGTTTGTATATAAGGTATGCAACTGATTTAACTATGTTTGTGAAGATTCATACTTTGATACAATACCACGTGACAGGCTCATGAAATTGTGGCAAAGTTATCTTAATCAATACATGTATAATGCATGATATCACATTATGCATGTTGGTTGCATTGCTAAGCAAAATTGCATAAAAAAAGGTTTGCTTTATTTGTATTTTCTCTGCTGTGGTCATATATACATTTTCTTGAAACATACAGTTTGTCCATATTTGGTGTGTCGATGATTTGTAGAACATTTAATGATTTAAATACGCTCTCGTACAAACATTTACACATTAACACATTAACACATTTACATATTTACATATTTACACACATTTACGGTGACACAAGTACACATGTCCACATTAATAAACACACTAATTATGCAACAACATAACGGTTCATGATGATCTACACTGGTCATGCTATTTATTATATCAGATCAGTTTGGTCACAACAACATACAACGTAGAACAGAATGATGTGGCAAATACAGCTACTTCTCAATACATGCCTGCTGAACAGTTTCAGTGCTTTTTTATCTGTTGTTTTTTTTTGTATTGTGTATTTCACTGTGATTGGTAAGCATGAAATGTGGTCTCATAAATGAGGCATAGAGAAATGAGATCTCATAATCAAATGTTGTGGTTTTGTTACTAAAACTCTGTTATGATCAGCAGACAGAGTACCGCCAGCTCTTTTTGTGGCACGGCCTGACCACTTGAGGTGGTAGAGTCATATACTGACGGTACCTAGTCCGTTTTGGATCCATATCTACACTAGTACAGCCAGCCCACATAGCGGCATGGCCTGCCAACTGGCAGTTGGCAGTCATATACTGATTTATTCTGAAGTACTGTCAAACCGTGTTTTTATTGAGAAATAATACAAGTTATAAAAGCAACAGCAGACGACAATTTTGAGTTTTAAATTCAAGCCCTTGGTCATGTTTTTTACAACGTTTGGTCGTAAAACATTTGTACCATAATAGGTAGATGGTTAATACTTGGTGAGTAGCTTCCTTATGGTGTGTAGCAGTGAATTTTTATTTTTATTTTATGTAGTGGGTATATTACATTCATATATAATGAGTATAATCAAGTAAGAATGCGGACACCTTGATTGTTTAATTTCCAACTATGTATACAGAAAAAGCAGAATGATTGATTGATGCTTGCGTTTAACGGCCATACTGACTCGTAGGACTTGCATGCTGTCTGAGAAAGCAAAAAAAAATGGCAGGGGTGGAGGGGGGTGGGGGGGCGCAGATGGGGGGGGGGGGGGGGGGATGTGGGGGGGGGCAGGGGTGGGGGGGGGGGGGGGGGGGGGGGGGGGGGGGGTGTCGGGGGGGGGAAACAAAAAAACATGGGGGGGTGGGGGGGGGGGCGGATTATGTCCGGGGGATTCTGTCCGTATCCTGATGGACACACATGAAGGGGTTGTAAAATTATGTGAATATTGTCTTGTAAACATCATAAACAGCAAACAAATGTTTTGTTTTGCAAATATTCAAAAGTTGTCAGAGAGGGTTATGTCCACATGGTAAAACTCCGGTATACCCTGTTAATTATATTGAGGGGCTTTTGAATACCCTGTCATTTCTGCCAAAGGGGGCTATGACTATCCTTGGAATTCTACCGAGGTTTTTTTGACGGGGTTTTGACCAAGGGGATTTTGAAGTACACACGTCAAATATATATGCAGTCAGTACTCAGTGCTAATGTGTGGCGGTACTTACCATATGAAGATATTGGTTTCAGTTGTAAATGCATATTCTATGCTTGCTGTAGAGATCTTCGCTGCACTAAAACGCGTATCTGAGGTTATTCGGTTTCCTGAGAAATGGTCTTGAAATTGGAGATAATTTGTATCCAATTTCAAGTATTATACGAGTGTGAAAATATTCATAGCGTTTGATCTATTCCACCAATATATGCCATATTTCTATGCAATTTCCTTATTTTGGGAAACACCACAGATCGAAAATAGGTCTGGTCTAGTTTTGCTACATGAACATTCTGGCAGAAATATTTGCATGCGTGATGTCATCATACCTGTAACACGCATGCATGATTGGACACACCCCCACCTAAATTTTCTCTTTCCGCACAAATCCGCCCCCTTTTACTTCCTGGATACCACCCCCTCAATTTTCTCTTCCATGACCCCCCTCAAGTTTCTCTTTCCAGATACCACCACCCCCTAAATTTTTTGTTTCATACCCCACCCTTCAATATTATCTTCCCAGATACCCCCCCACCCTAAATTTTCTCTTCCATACCCCCTCATTAATGTTATCTTTCCACAGAATAACCCATCCCCCTCCTCATTTTTTTTTCTTCCTCAAGGACCCTGCCTCAATTTTTTCTTCCCAGGATTACCCTCACCCACTCAATTTGGTTTCTACTCGTTCCATACCCCACCCCCCCCGTCAATATTATCTTTATGATACCCCCCTCAATTTTCTCTTCCCGGATACCCCACCCCCCTCAATTTTGTCTCTTCCATACCCACCCCCCCCATCAATATTATCTTCCATGACACCCCCCTCAATTATTTTTTTTTTCCGGATACCCCCCCTCAAATTCGTCTCTTCCTGAATACACCCCCTCACATGTTTTCTCCGATACCCCCCCCTCAATTTTCTTCTCTCTTCCATACCCCCTCAATGTTATCTTTATGATTGATACCCCCTCTCAATGTTTTCTTCCCAGATACCCCCCCCCTTTTTTTCTTCCCTGGATACCACCCCCCCTCCCTCTTTTTATTTTGTTTTTTTCTCTTCCATACTCTCCTCAATATTATCTTTATGATAACCCCCCCCCTCATTTTGTCTCTTCCATACCCCCCCCATCAATATTAACTTCCACTACACCCCCCCCCTGCCCTCAATTTATTCTTTCCGGATACCCCCACCCTGCCTCAACTTTTTCTCTTCCCGGATACCCCCCACCCCCTCAATTTTATTCTCTCTTCCGTACCCCCCCCCCATCAATATTATCTTTATGATACCCCCATTAATTTTTTCTTCCCGGATAACCCCCCCCCCCCCCCCCTCAATTTTGTCTCTTCCATACCCCCCCCCCCCCCCCCCCCCCCCCCCCCCCCCCTCCCCCCCCCCCCCCCCCCTCTATATTATCTTCCACGACATCCCCCCTCCTCAATTTGTTCTTTCCGGATACCCCCCCCCCTCCCCTCAATTTTTTCTTCCCGCTACCCCCCCCCCCCCCTCTGTCTTCCATATGGGGGGTACTCTTATATAAACTGGAATAGCCCATTGTTTACTACAAAAATTACCCCACCCATCTGAAATCGCATGAATATATGTAAAATAGTCATACGTTGTTAGTCTAATCAAATGCATTCTTCTAAAATAATGTCTGAATATGTTAAATTGAGTTACAATAAAATTCTTGCCATTCCTTTCAAGTTTCGGAAAACAATTGCACAATGATAGTCACGGTCTAACAGTTGTGCCATTTTTCATGTTTTGGGAAAAACTGCGTATCAGATGTTTTAAGTATTGACTATTCATTATCTACCGGTATTGTGCATTCCATGTTTAATATATAAACAACTTATATCGCATTCTATGCAGTCTTGTTATTGGTAATACATACTAATATCTATTTATAGATGTCACAGGACTATTGATCATATGCCTATGTTTTGTTTGTTTTAGGATATATTATGCCAAGCCAGTCCAATTTTATTCATATCAGTGTTGTGGGACTAACGTTTACGTCGAGCTTTAGCAAATATAAAGCGAGATATTGAAGGCAGAGGGGCCTATTACCCTGATGCAGCAATTTTGGTATTGAACATTAATTATACTATACTGGATTACGGTTTGACCATCACTAATTGGGATCACCAGTCAATAGAATATTTATTGGATTCATATTTTCTAGTATTGCTCGTAAATCTTTACACACCCGTTTGAAAAAAATGGGACGTATTAAGTATTCACCTCGTACGGGCAGGCGAGCAGAGTTTGTCTACACCATAACTAGAGTTCTACTTGACAGATCATAACCATTTTTTGTACACATATTTAGCACGACAAGACTTAGAAGCCTATTGATTTTCGATAACTTATCTCCCCTTGGCAGCCATTTTTACTTTTCAACCTATGTATTCTTGTCCACGCAATAACTCAAGCTCTACATCATCGATCGTAGACAAATTCAGTATACATGTTACCACGGCAAGACGAAGAAGTCTCAAACATTTCCGATGACTTATCCCCCTTTATCGGCCATTTTTAATGTTCGCACTTTGTATCATTGTCCATGAAATAACTAAAGTTTTACTTGACCGACCGTAACCAAATTTGGTATACATGTTTATCATGGCAAGATGAAGAAGCGTATTGATTTTAAAAAAATCCGATAACTTATCTCCCCTTGGCAGCCATTTTAGCTCGCCTGCACGAAGTGCAGAAGAGCTTATGGCATACCCCCGGCGTCGTCTGCGGCGTCGGCGTCGGCGTCGGCGTCGGCGTCCACAAACTTAACGTTTAGGTAAATGTCTTATAACTTCTGTTTCCTTTCATGGAACACCTTGTTATTTCATACATGCATTCCTCAGATGACCCTCTATCATGCTGTAGCAAATCCATGACCCACCACCCAGCCCTTACCCAAGGTCAAGGTCACAAACTTAGCACATTCATAAGCTTAACGTTGTGGTAAATGTCTTATAACATCTGTTTCCTTTCATGGAACGCCTTGATATTTAATACATGCATTCATCTGATGATACTCTATCGTGCTATAGCAAATCCATGACCCACCGCCCATCCCTTACCCCAAGGTCAAGGTCACAAACTTACACATTCATAAACTTAACCTTGGGGTAAATGTCTTATAACATGTTTCGTTTCATGGAACGCCTTTATATTTCATACATGCATTCATCTGATGATACTCTATCGTGCTATAGCAAATCTATGACCCACCGCCTAGCCCTTACCCCAAGGTCAAGGTCAGAAACTTAGCACATTCATGGATTCCTCAGATGACACTCTATCATGCTGTAGCAAATCCACGACCCACCACCCAACCCTTTCCCCAAGGTCAAGGTAAAAAACTTAGCATGTTCATAAACTTAACGTTGGGGTAAATGTTGAGTAACTTCTGTTTGTTTACAGGGAACGCCTTCATATTTCATACATGCATTCATCTGATGATACTCTATCGTGCTCTAACAAATCCATGACCCACTCCTATCCCTTTCCCCATGGTTAAGGTCACAAACTTAGCACATTCATAATCTTAATGTTGGGGTAAATGTCTTATAACATCTGTTTCCTTTCATGGAATGCCTTGCTATTTCATACATGGATTCCTCAGATGACACTCTATCATGCTGTAGCAAGTCCACGACCCACCACCCAACCCTTTCCCCAAGGTCAAGGTCAAAAACTTAGCATGTTCATAAACTTAACGTTGGGGTAAATGTTGTGTAACTTCTGTTTGTTTACAGGGAACGCCTTCATATTTCATACATGCATTCATCTGATGACACTCTATCGTGCTCTAACAAATCCATGACCCACTCCTATCCCTTTCCCCATGGTTAAGGTCACAAACTTAGCACATTCATAATCTTAATGTTGGGGTAAATGTCTTATAACTTCTGTTTCCTTTCATGGAACGCATTGATATTTCATAAATGCATTCATCTGATGATACTCTATCGTGCTATAGCAAATCTATGACCCACCGCCCATCCCTTACCCCAAGGTGAAGGTTACAAACTTAGCACACTCATAAACTTAACGTTGGAGTAAAGGTCTTATTACATCTGTTTCCTTTCATCGAACGCATTTATATTCCATACATGCATTCCTCAGATGACTCTCTCTCGTGATGTAGCAAATCCACGACCCACCACCCAACCCTTACGCCAAGGTCAAGGTCACAAACTTAGCATGTTCATAAACTTAACGTTGGGGTAAATGTTATTGTCTCGCCCGCGAAAGCGGAAAGCGAGACATAGGTTTTGCTTTTCCGGATGCGGTGTTGGCGGCGTCGGCGGCGTCGGCGGTATCGGCGGCGTCATCATGTTAAGTTTTCGTGTTACGGTTCGTGTTACTGTCAAGGCGGAACAAGGCGAGCCATTTCATTCCGTGGAATTATTGTGTAACTTCTGTTTATTTACAGGGAACGCCTTCATATTTCATAATGCATTCATCTGATGATACTCTATCGTGCTATAGCAAATCCATGATGCCCCACCCCTTTCCCCAAGGTCAAGGTCACAAACTTAGCACATTTATAAACATAACGTTGGGATAAATGTCTTATAACATCTGTTTTCTTTCACGGAACGCCTTGATATTTCATACATGCATTCATCTGATGATAATCTATCGTGGTATAGCAAATCCATGACCCACCGCCCATCCCTTACCCCAAGGTCAAGGTCAGAAACTTAGCACATTCATAAACATAACGTTGGGGTTAATGTCTTATAACATCTGTTTCCTATCATGGAACGCCTTGATATTTCATACATGCACTCCTCAGATGACCCTCTATCATGCTGTAACAAACCCACAACCCACCACCCAACCCTTACCCCAAGGTCAAGGTCACAACCTTAGCATGTTCATAAACTTAATTTTGGGGTAAATGTTGTGTAACTTCTGTTTCTTTACAGGCAACGCTTTGATATTTCATACATGCATTCATCTGATTATCCTCTATTGTGCTACATCAAATCCATGACCCACCCCCACCCCTTTCCCCAAGATCAACATCATAACCTTAACGTTGGAGTAAATGTATTTTTATAACTTCTGTTTCTTTACAGGGAACGCCTTGATATTTCATACATGCATTCATCTGATGATTGTCTATTGTGTTACAGCATGACCCACCCACCCCACCCCTTTCCCCAATGTCAAGGTCACAAATTTAGCACATTCATACATGCATTCCTCATGTGAATAGCTATGATATCATGCTGTAGAAAATCACCAACTTAGTGCGTTCATAAACTTAACGTTGGGTTAAATTTTGTTTTACTTCTGTTTTCAGGGAGCGCATTTATATTTCATACATGCATTCATCTTAATATGCTATATCATGCTATAGCAAATCCACGAACCACCTTCTACCACTGACCCCAATGTCAAGGTCCACCGCACACCCCTTAACCCAAGGTCAAGTTATATAATATTCATGTGTTTGTATACAACTGTGCCAAGCTTGAGTGAAGGTTACCAACAGGCGAGCTTCGTTGTCTTCTGACAACTCTTGTTAATTTTCGCACTGTACACTTGTCCACGCAAGAATTCAAGTTCTACTTGACGGATCATAACCAAATTCGGTATACATGTTGATCATGTCAAGATGAAGAATCCTATTGGTTTCCAGTGAGTTGTATCCCCTTATTGACTGGCCTTGCCTCGACGGGCTTATATTGTGACATTGTTTTGTCTTTTTTTTGTATATGGGGAATTAGCTCATTCTGTCCAAATAATGAAGTTAACAAATAACCACGTTTAAAAGTTTTATTTTGTATGTTTTTTGTTTGTTGTCATGTCAATAAATTACCAAATACAAATGTAACATGTTGAAGATGTATCTCCAAACCCACTGCCAGCGCACCAAACGGCGGCTGTATGTCCGTGTATTACTTTTACATTATGTTTCCTTGTGAATAACCATTTTGCAACTCTCGGAATATATTTCCAATTTTGTAAACATACTGGATACACTAGATTAACCAATGCAATTGTTTATTATGCACCACGTGATATCAGAATGTATTATCTCATTTACATATTGGTCATATGACATTGGTTTAGGGTCCCGGGTCTCACCATGGACAAAGATTCAAACTTTCTTTGTTGCAATCTCTGGAATGAGATTACTTATCAAACGTGTGTACTTATCGGTTCTTACCTTGGACGGTTTATGGATTAATCTTGACAGCGTTGCATAACATACAGACGAATTAATGACCATGCCATATGCAGATTTTCGACTTTAATATCTGTACAAATTAAAAGAACTTTCGCAATTCTTTAAATAAAAGTTCAATATTATTCTTGACTTTGAAATAAATACAATAGTTAGAATCCATGTGAAATAACAAACATTCTGATATGAATATTGACCGAAATCGACCAATAATTATACATTTGACATCTTTGTTATGATTGTCTCTTACAACTGTTTTGCGAGCTGTGCAGACCCATATCAGCCTGCACATCCGCGCAGTCTCATAATGACCTACACCGCTGGCTACTGTATGAGGCGGACCAAAATCCAGTTCATAACAATTTCCCCCGTCTTCTTTTAAATGCGACTCCGCATTAATCTAAATACACATCCAATTGACGGATATTGTTAAATGTACATACATTGAGGTTAAATCCACCATCTATTATTCTTTTAAAATTATGATATAGACATTGCTATATGGTTTGATAGACCATGTTTCATTTTGTAATTGTTGTGAGTGTTACCTCTGTATTGATTATAATAATTCACACAGTCATCCGCGGAACATACATATATTTGATATATATTTATAGTGACTATTGTCAATTTATTTGATTTATCTCACCCATAGTTCAGATGCAGTGACATTATCAATAACCAGATCGCATTTTGCCTAAGATTGATGTCAAGGACAATATATGTTGTGTAGCGGATTGAATACAGAGATAACGCTCAACAGACATATAATCTTGCGCATTTGGGATACCGTATTTTCCCAATTTATGCAGACAGCAATTACTGAATGATTATTTGCCATATACATGTACAAGGATCCTATATTGCCATGAATCCTATACTGGCATTGACAGAGTTATGCTCTCTTTATTGAATGGTTATTTCTCTGCCAAGGACGAAATAATTTCCTCTGCAAAATGTAATGGGAAATATTTTGTGAACACATGACTTGTTTGCAAATACACAATAATGATAAATGCATGATATACACAGTGTGAGAATCGTGTTCATGGTGGCATTGACAATGTATCAAATATAAACGTATTGTAAAATTTTAAATACATGCAGATTTTTCTTTCATTACGTTAAATTCGAATGTTTTTATTAAAAATGCACTAGAGCAGACTGTAAAGACGCAATGTATCGGGATTAAATCCGACACAATTTGTATTTATTTCCACATATCAAAGTAATTCTAAGTATGGATTTTCCAAACAAACATATTAACAGCTAAATATACTATATTAGCGGCATTTCCGCTTTATCCTGGTTATTCCAGATAGCAATATAATTGTATTATATGTCATTGAAAAATAAATAAATAAAATTATTTACGATTGCATTGTTCAAAATGGTCGCACTAATTTATCAAATTCTTAATATACACACGGATATCCAGCGTGCATATGATAACAAAACACTTTATTGTTTGTTAGACATTGTGAAACATAATTTGCTACAGTTAATTGTACACGTATTTGTCATTCTGACGTGTTATTTCATAGCATAATTGACCGTGTTGTATTCTATAACGATGTGTTGCCTGTTACTGTGTGGTATGCATTTCTATTTCAGATCCAGTATTTCGTGATGCTCATGCATATTATATTTTTCTTAATCATTTTATACAGTAACGGATATCTTTCTGCATGTGTCGACTCCATTTTGTCTTGAAATAATTTGGACATATTTATCGAGGAATGTATAGCATGCATCAGCATCCAGACTCAAACACCGACCAACTTCGCATGAGCATTGGCATCCGACATGAATGTGTATAATTTTACGTATACGAATTATCTATATTTCAAGATTTATACCTCATTATGCCATATTTAAGACAAGAAATACAATAGTTAGAATCCATGTAAAATAACAAACATTCTGATATGAATATTGACCGAAATCGACCAATAATTATAAATTTGACATCTTTGTTAAATGATTGTCTCTTAAATAACACAACTGTTTTGCGAGCTGTGCATACCCAGATTAGCCTGCACATCCGCGCAGTCTCATAATGACCTACACCGCTGGCTACTGTATGAGGCGGACCAAAATCCAGTTCATAAGTAGTAGTAAGGGAGTCAAAATGATACCACCTACGATGGTATCGTTTCCACCCCTCTACACTACCCCCACTACCCCCGAAAAATCCAAAATTGGTTAACGAGGAAATTGTCCCCCACCACCACCAGAAAATATGATAACGCCAGAAATAGAAAGTTTGAGAAGAGAAGCCGAATCGCTAGGGATTACTTATAGTACACGGTTGAGAGTTAGGGGGTTGACAAAGCTGATAAATGCCACAAAGAATGAGGCGTTTATGAAGCGGTTTACCCGCGCCTATAAAAGAGGGGCATTTAAAGACCTCTCACTAGCGGAGGAAGTTGGTAACAGAATTCAAAAAGAAAGTATTGCGGAGCTAAGGGTTAGTGTAATTAATTCTAAAGAATTACCTTCAAGCACAAAAATAATTTGTCTCAAATTAGACACACAGGTGACCAATTACCAAATAAAAGATCTATAGAAAGTGGATTTTTGGTCGAGGCTACCAAGATCTAGGCTACTTTTTTTAATTTTTTTCGATTTTTCTGAATTCTCGACTTCCAAAATTTGTGTCAAATTTATTTTATATTTTTTCCAAAATATTCTAGAGTAGCGAACGCCCAATTGAACATAAAAAAACGTAGTAGAATAGCAAAGCTACTTCGCAAAAATGGCAGTACAAGCTACTTTCCAAAGCATGGGAATTCGAACGTAAAAAGCTGTTTCCGGACACATTCTACTGGAGAACGCGCACGACAGCAATCTACTCCCGGACATCTCTGGAGTGGACTACCTACTGGGGCACGAGGGTCGGACACATTTGCAACCTCTTTTGGGGCTTCCACCCTTCGTCGACGACGTCTACATCTTCGGGTACCTCGTCGCGAGGATTGTGTGCGAGAGGTGGGCGCATCTTCTGTACATCTGGGGAAAACGGATCTGCGAAGGAGGTGCTGCGTGCGGTTTCGATGGCTGTTCGAAAAAGCATGGGTAGAACTAGAATTGGCACGTCCATCGCGCAGACCATTTCTACCGGGACAATGCGGGCGGTACGATTCGAGCAACAATTCGTCGGATCGAGCGAGACACCGGGTACGACGCGCGGAAGAGATGGTCGGCGATCTACCCTTCCGCGGAGGTTGGTGGGTACTTCGTCGCCAAGGCCGCAGTCTCGGACATTCCGATGGACGAGTTGCAAGAGAAACCTTCCAGCACTCGTACGCCAATTGCAAACTTTTGGGTACGGGATCTACTCCATCGACTACACGCAAGATTTCTCCGGGGTACTAGATCGCGCGACTCTCGTTCGACACCTCTGCGACAACGAGGGATTTCGGGAGCAAGGGGAAATTGCGGATGCGATGCAGGACCCCGACACACCAACCATTCTCGCCAACACTTCCACCTCGGTAGGAACGTCTGCACTTGGATTCGCACCACCGACGACTACACCGTCCGCACCAAACTCTACAACAAAGTTGTCTCGAATTTCGAAGCCGGCGAGATCCGGGAGCCGGTTGGTGGACATCTAGCAGCGTACGCGGATTGCCCCTTCGAACATCTACGAAAGACATTCCAACACCCCGACGTGCAAAGCCGCGGTTGCACTCGCATCGAGATCTCTCTCTACGCGTGCCGGGGAAAGAAGCTCTCGACATCGACAGCAAAGGAAGTTCTAGGTCGATGCTCTGGACTTGGTCTCTCCGAAGGAAGGTCTCGTTGTCGTACAACCTCCAGCAAGACAATGGGGAAAAATCTGGCGAGTGTTCTAGATCGGTGTCTAGTTCTAGCCGATCGTCCATCCGGTACGATCTTCGTGGCTTGGTACGCGCACACAGAAACCGGTAGAATCTCGGGGATTCGAGTTCGGCCAACCCCAGCTAGGGTAGAGCAAGATTCTGTTTGGGAGTGCGCTGTCTGCTGGGCAATGGCGGATTTTGGATTTCGTTCGTGTCCAATTTTCCGCGTGGATGTGCTAGTCTCCGACGAGGACGGTGTGGAGATGGGTCCTCTGCGCTGCTACACGAAAGGGGAAGAAAAAAACACAAACCATTCTCTCCGCTAGCAAACATCCAACGCAAACGCATCCAGATGCACCGGACCCCTCCATTCTGCTACCCTCGAACCGAGTAGTCTCTTGGGTTTGGCGAAGGGAGAAATGCAGCCCGATCGGGAGCGAGACCTCGAAGTACCAGATCCGCGAGATCCCGGAAATTGCGGAGGAGAGGGAGATTTCCACGCTTTCTACTAGAAATCTGGAAAGTCGCCTTCTAGAGATTCGAGAAGCGGAGGAGGTGGAGCTCTGGAAACGCAGTGCGTGGGAAAGAATCGAGAAAGAGAAGATGGAGAACGAGGGGAGAAGAGAGAAGGAAATTGCGAGACTCGCCGAGCTAGCGAATCTGCACCAGAAGCACGAAGAGAAATCCGCGCGCACTCTAGAGGAAGTGGTGGGAGCATTGGGAGGGCGCACCGGAAAAATCTCCGAAATCGAGAAAAAGAGCAAGCTCCTCGTTCTAGGGTACAGAAAAACTCCAAACAAGTCGACAGCGCGCAGAGTCGTTCTGCGGTACAAAGATGGAGGGAGGGTGGAAACCGTCTGGGGGACCAAGGGGTTGGAGAAGTTGTTGGACGCGTGCGAGAGTTCTTTCCAATTCGTTCCAGACAAGTACGGAAACACGACGTACTGGATTCCTCCAGCATGCGGGGTTCTGCGTGGGCTCCAAATTCTAGTCGAACCAACTAGAGTCTTTTCGAATGGGGAGGGTGTAGAGATCGCGTGGAACCCAATTCGCGTACTTTCCACACCGGATCCGGAGAGGTTGGAACACATCCAGAAGATGGTGGACGACTTAGAGGAATGCTCCCAAAATACAGTAGTGGTGGGTTTGGTGCGAACGGAGGCCCCACAGCCAACTCTTTGTAGGAACATCTTGGAGATGGATCCTGGAGAGTACATCGTACATAGGTACGCAACTACCAACTACAGAGGGGCGAACCGAACGATCCTTTTTCTTCTGGGTTCTCTGGGTACCCAGTTTGCTTCCCAGGATTTCTATTTTTGCTATCCTTGTTGGCTAGAAAAGGAGAACCCGAGCCCCCTGGGAATCGCGAGCAGGCATTTCGACCTTCCCGAGCGGACTGGATTTCCTGGCGCGCAATCCGAGCAATCTGGCGCGCAATCCGAGCATCCCGAGCACCCCGAGCAAGCATTTCGACCATTTCGAACGATTTGGGAATTCCATGTTGGACAAATGTCCCCCTCTCTAGATAGAAAAGTCGACGGCCGACGAAACAAAAAAGAAGTACGGAATCGGCAGTGTCAGACTTCGAAAAATCTGGGACGATGTCGATGCGGAACGTAGTACAAAACCCGAAGAAGAAGAAGAAACCCCCGTAGTACAAAGGGCGACCGCGCTTGGTCCCACCGAGTTCCCTCGGGATCTACTCGAAGATGTACGAAACGCCAGCTCGTTCGAAAAATCGACGCGCCTGTCCGACATGGAGAGACGATTGGACGCGCTGGAACGTAGACTGTTGGACGCGCTTTCCGACGATGCCAGCACGGTCGATTCCGAGTGTTCGAAGAAAGACGAGCGGGAGGTGCACGACATCTGGAAAAATGTAGAGAATGCGAAGTGGTGGCTGGGTGCAGCGATGGTGTCGTACACGATCTGCAAACTACTAGTACAAAAAACCAATCGACTCCGGAAGGATGCAGATTCCGACTCCCAGTTCGTGCACTCCGCAAACCCTGAGGAAAAAAAAGAAACTCCTAGCGAGTCCACACAGATTCCCTCTGGAGAACGCGACCCTTTCTACATGGAGTAGATTTTCCAACTCCTTCCGAACTTGGGGAAAAATGTGCAAGATTGTTGCGAGAAAAAAATGTGTGCGAGTTTTCTTCTTCTTTTTTTTCTAAATTTTTTTTGCAACAATTGCAGATTCTAGAGAGCCAAAGTGGCAAGTCTCGCGGGTTTCTTTGTAGGGGTAGTACGTTTTCCTCCTAGTCTGCAACGGATTGGATTGGCTCTGTTCTGGAGGATTTCCACCCCTCCTAGATTTGCAATCTCGCGTTCTAGGAAGTACCCGTACGCCGGAATCTCGATGTCCGTCTTTTGTTCGCCATCTACGTTGGTTTCGAGAAGAAAAAGGATCGTTCGGTTCGCCCCTCTGTAGTTGGTAGTTGCGTACCTACGTACGATGTACTCTCCAGATCCATCTCCAAGATGTTCCTACAAAGAGTTGGCTGTGGGGCCTCCGTTCGCACCAAACCCACCACTACTGTATTTTGGGAGCATTCCTCCAAGTCGTCCACCATCTTCTGGATGTGTTCCAACCTCTCCGGATCCGGTGTGGAAAGTACGCGAATTGGGTTCCACGCGATCTCTACACCCTCCCCGTTCGAAAAGACTCTAGTTGGTTCGACTAGAATTTGGAGCCCACGCAGAACCCCGCATGCTGGAGGAATCCAGTACGTCGTGTTTCCGTACTTGTCTGGAACGAATTGGAAAGAACTCTGCACGCGTCCAACAACTTCTCCAACCCCTTGGTCCCCCAGACGGTTTCCACCCTCCCTCCATCTTTGTACCGCAGAACGACTCTGCGCGCTGTCGACTTGTTTGGAGTTTTTCTGTACCCTAGAACGAGGAGCTTGCTCTTTTTCTCGATTTCGGAGATTTTTCCGGTGCGCCCTCCCAATGCTCCCACCACTTTCTCTAGAGTGCGCGCGGATTTCTCTTCGTGCTTCTGGTGCAGATTCGCTAGCTCGGCGAGTCTCGCAATTTCCTTCTCTCTTCTCCCCTCGTTCTCCATCTTCTCTTTCTCGATTCTTTCCCACGCATTGCGTTTCCAGAGCTCCACCTCCTCCGCTTCTCGAATCTCTAGAAGGCGACTTTCCCGATTTCTAGTAGAAAGCGTGGAAATCTCCCTCTCCTCCGCAATTTCCGGGATCTCGCGGATCTGGTACTTCGAGGTCTCGCTCCCGATCGGGCTGCATTTCTCCCTTCGCCAAACCCAAGAGACTACTCGGTTCGAGGGTAGCAGAATGGAGGGGTCCGGTGCATCTGGATGCGTTTGCGTTGGATGTTTGCTAGCGGAGAGAATGGTTTGTGTTTCTTCCCCTTTCGTGTAGCAGCGCAGAGGACCCATCTCCACACCGTCCTGGTCGGAGACTAGCACATCCACGCGGAAGATTGGACACGAACGAAATCCAAAATCCGCCATTGCCCAGCAGACAGCGCGCTCCCAAACAGAATCTTGCTCTACCCTAGCTGGGGTTGGCCGAACTCGAATCCCCGAGATTCTACCGGTTTCTGTGTGCGCGTACCAAGCCACGAAGATCGTACCGGATGGACGATCGGCTAGAACTAGACACCGATCTAGAACACTCGCCAGATTTTCCCATTGTTTTGCTGGAGGTTGTACGACAACGAGACCTTCCTTCGGAGAGACCAAGTCCAGAGCATCGCCTAGAACTTCCTTTGCTGTCGATGTCGAGAGCTTCTTTCCCCGGCACGCGTAGAGAGAGATCTCGATGCGAGTGCAACCGCGGCTTTGCACGTCGGGGTGTTGGAATGTCTTTCGTAGATGTTCGAAGGGGCAATCCGCGTACGCTGCTAGATGTCCACCAACCGGCTCCCGGATCTCGCCGGCTTCGAAATTCGAGACAACTTTGTTGTAGAGTTTGGTGCGGACGGTGTAGTCGTCGGTGGTGCGAATCCAAGTGCAGACGTTCCTACCGACGGTGGAAGTGTTGGCGAGAATGGTTGGTGTGTCGGGGTCCTGCATCGCATCCGCAATTTCCCCTTGCTCCCGAAATCCCTCGTTGTCGCAGAGGTGTCGAACGAGAGTCGCGCGATCTAGTACCCCGGTGAAATCTTGCGTGTAGTCGATGGAGTAGATCCCGTACCCAAAAGTTTGCAATTGGCGTACGAGTGCTGGAAGGTTCTCTTGCAACTCGTCCATCGGAATGTCCGAGACTGCGGCCTTGGCGACGAAGTACCCACCAACCTCCGCGGAAGGGTAGATCGCCGACCATCTCTTCCGCGCGTCGTACCCGGTGTCTCGCTCGATCCGACGAATTGTTGCTCGAATCGTACCGCCCGCATTGTCCCCGGTAGAAATGGTCTGCGCGATGGACGTGCCAATTCTAGTTCTACTCATGCTTTTTCGAACAGCCATCGAAACCGCACGCAGCACCTCCTTCGCAGATCCGTGTACAGAAGATGCGCCCACCTCTCGCCACATAATCCTCGCGACGAAGGTACCCGAAGATGTAGACGTCGTCGACGAAGGGTGGAAGCCCCAAAAGAGGTTGCAAATGTGTCCGACCCTCGTGCCCCAGTAGGTAGTCCACTCCAGAGATGTCCGGGAGTAGATTGCTGTCGTGCGCGTTCTCCAGTAGAATGTGTCCGGAAACAGCTTTTTCCGTCCGAATTCCCATGCTTTGGAAAGTAGCTTGTACTGCCATTTTTGCGAAGTAGCTTTGCTATTCTACTACGTTTTTTTATGTTCAATTGGGCGTTCGCTACTCTAGAATATTTTGGAAAAAATAGAAAATAAATTTGACATAAATTTTGGAAGTCGAGAATTCAGAAAAATCGAAAAAAATTAAAAAAAGTAGCCTAGATCTTGGTAGCCTCGACCAAAAATCCGCTTTCTATACATATATAATGGAGTGTGAGACTTGTTGTAAGACGTTTACGCGTAAAGACTATCTACGAAGGCATCTAGCGAGACGTAGAAAAATTCCTTGTGTCCCCCCGCAATTTCAATGCCCCAGATGCCCTTGTAAATTCGTTAGTGCCCAAACTCTTTGTAGACATAAGCAACTACGCTGTCAGGTGGCTACAGGTGAACGTTGTAGACTAGAGCTGGTAGAATTAGTTGCTGATCTGCGAAATAAATTAGCTATATTGGAGGAGAAAAATGGGGTGTTGGAATATAAACTATCACTCGTGGGCACATCCAATCGTGAATTGGTATTGCATTAATTATTTTCTCAAAAATTCATAAATTGGCTGTCGGAAAAACATTATGTTTTTTTTCACGACCAATTTTGGATTTTTCGTGGGTGGTGGGGGACAATTTCCTCGTTAACCAATTTTTGATTGTTCGGGGGTAGTGGGGGTAGTGTAGAGGGGTGGAAACGATACCATCGTAGGTGGTATCATTTTGACTCCCTTACTACTACTTCATAACATAGCCGTAAAATCTGGGCAGGTTTCGTGAAACAGACAGTAGTTCTGCGGCAATGTTATCTATTTCAATGTTACCGTTTTCCAAACGAGGCCCAGAGTGACAAGGCCAAGGAAAGTATCCGTACCAAGTGTATTCAGTATTTGGAACGTGCGGAGAAGCTGAAGACGTACCTCAAGAAAGGCACGAGTAAAAAGCCTGTCAAGATATTACTAAATGATTATATCTGTATATAGGGCACTCGTAATTTTTTAATTTTTAGAAGTGGCGGAATAGTGACACAATAATACACTTATTTAATTACTATAAAACATCTTGTGCCTGCTGAGTGGGCATGTACCTTTAATATGAATATATATATATCTGTAATCAGAGCTCCAGATAAGCTGCGTATTTACGTAAATACTCAATTAAAATTGCCAACAACACAATTGAAATCAGAAGTATCAAAAAGCAATGCAAAATTTGTGGTACAGAAAACAATAAACAGACCACAAATATAGCATATTTTATTATTTTTCCATGAAAACACATCTTGGTATTTCATTAGAATTGTCTCCAAGGAGACAATTCTAATGAAATACCAAGATGTGTTTTCATTTTTCAAGCAAACTATTCAATAATTGCTGTCTGCTGATGTGTAAACAGTAGTGTGATTCTATTTTACACAATTAAAATTTGAAATACCCAATTGCTACAGAAATGATGGTGTAACAATACTCAATTATTAATTCCTTATCTGGAGCACTGTGTAACAACGAGTCATAATGGTGAAATGCACAGTTTTGCCATAACACAGCCATGTGTATGAATGCTTATGCTTACAGGGGAAATTCCGATGACAGTAGCGACGAGGACAAAGATCCCGACAAGAAGAAATTTGAAAGCGCCATATCAGGTTGGTTCCCGTTCTCAGTCAAAGTGTGGAAGTTATCATAGGTAATAACCACACCTGATTCATTGATCGATCACAGGAAGTTGTACGGGTACCGGCATGTGTATCTCAATAATGAATCTGTGAGATTCATATCTGTTGCAATTACGGTTTGGTCCTCACATACGTCTTTGGCATTTTGTGTGTGACTGTTGAATCTGGTTATACCCCTTAATATATGAGTATTAGTACTATTTGTAACCCTATTTTAGGGGAAGGGGCCAAGTGACTTTGATGTGGTATGTACCTGGCACCAGGTCAGGTTATTCTAATTTCAGGACTGAAGATATTTTTTCTCTATGTAAATAATCCGTTCTGATTTTGGGATCCCCTCCCCCCCCAATGCAGCAGGTTAAAACGGGATCGAACCCGTTTGCACGGCCTTACATGACCTTAGCTGTTGATAACACTAATAAACAAACGAACTGTTGCAATTACGATGTAAAAATTAATGCACACTGAAGTTCTCCATGGTTCCGTTTCACAACATCTATAATATAACCAACTGCCCTGGTTGTAAGAATATTATACTGTCAACATATGTAATTAAAACACAGTGTCTCCAAAAAATGCTTTAGTTATAGGTACATTTTGTATTGTTTACCGTGTATCGTGTATTATTTACCGTGTATCGTGTGTATTACAGGGGCGATCGTGATGGAGAAGCCAAATGTGAAGATGTGTATTGTTTACCGTGTATCGTGTGTATTACAGGGGCGATCGTGATGGAGAAGCCAAATGTGAAGTGGGAGGATGTGTATTGTTTACCGTGTATCGTGTGTATTACAGGGGTGATCGTGATGGAGAAGCCAAATGTGAAGTGGGAGGATGTGTATTGTTTACCGTGTATCGTGTGTATTACAGGGGCGATCGTGATGGAGAAGTCAAATGTGAAGTGGGAGGATGTGTATTGTTTACCGTGTATCGTGTGTATTACAGGGGCGATCGTGATGGAGAAGCCAAATGTGAAGTGGGATGGATGTGTATTGTTTACCGTGTATCGTGTGTATTACAGGGGTGATCGTGATGGAGAAGCCAAATGTGAAGTGGGAGGATGTGTATTGTTTACCGTGTATCGTGTGTATTACAGGGGTGATCGTGATGGAGAAGCCAAATGTGAAGTGGGAGGATGTGTATTGTTTACCGTGTATCGTGTGTATTACAGGGGTGATCGTGATGGAGAAGCCAAATGTGAAGTGGGAGGATGTGTATTGTTTACCGTGTATCGTGTGTATTACTGGGGTGATCGTGATGGAGAAGCCAAATGTGAAGTGGGAGGATGTGTATTGTTTACCGTGTATCGTGTGTATTACAGGGGTGATCGTGATGGAGAAGCCAAATGTGAAGTGGGAGGATGTGTATTGTTTACCGTGTATCGTGTGTATTACAGGGGCGATCGTGATGGAGAAGCCAATGTGAAGTGGGAGGATGTGTATTGCTTACCGTGTATCGTGGTGTTATTACAGGGGCGATGCGATGGAGGAAGCCATTGTGAAGAAGGGAGGATGTTATTGTTTACCGTGTTATCGTGTGTAATTACAGGGGCGATCGTGATGGTAAACCAAATGTGAAGTGTGGATGTGTATTGTTTTACGTGACCGTGTTGTATTAACGGGGTGATCGTGATGGAGAAGCCAAATGTGAAGTGGGAGGATGTGTATTGTTTACCGTGTATCGTGTGTATTACAGGGGCGATCGTGATGGAGAAGCCAAATGTGAAGTGGGAGGATGTGTATTGTTTACCTGTATCGTGTGTATACAGGGGCGATCGTGATGGAGAAGCAAAATGTGAAGGGTGGGAGGATGTGTTATTGTTTACCGTGTATCGTGTGAATATGATCGATAGCATGTGTGAGATGTATGTAGTGTATACATTCAGCGATCGTGATGGAGAAGCCATGGAGGAGAGTGTATTGTTACGAGTACCGTGTATTACATGATCGTGATGGAGAAGCCGAACGTGAAGTGGGAGGACGTGGCGGGCCTGGAGCTGGCCAAGGAGGCCCTGAAGGAAGCTGTCATCATGCCCGTCAAGTTCCCCCATCTCTTCACAGGTAACTCTCACAACCTGTGATTCATCAGTTATTTTTTGTATGTCTGCCAAACTAATTCGCTATGCAGTCAAACCAGTTCATGCTCAGTTTCACTGATCACCATCAAGGGTCACAATGCGTAATGTGAATAATGTTCTCTCGGTCTACACATTTTCAGAGCTATGCCCACATTTGCCACTGTTTTGTTTTCAAATGTACCATTTCATTTTATTAAATATATGAAATATTGACACATGTGGGAACTATCTATATCACAAACATAATTTTCTGCCATATTTTACCGTGTATATGTCACAAAAGTGTATAAGGCGCACCCCTATTGTCAGTCCAAACTCTGGGGAAATGTCTACATGGGAATATAAGACGCACCCAATTTTCCTAAACAAAGTGAAGAAAAACATTTAAAAGTTGTTATTGTTTATTGTACTGATGCATACATAATATTACACTGTTTCCAGGCAACAGAAAACCTTGGCGAGGAATTCTTCTGTTTGGGGTAAGTACTAAATAATCAGAGCTCCAGATAAGGTGCATATTGGCGTATTGTATGCAATTATTTTAGCTGAATACGCATTGATTATCAAAAGTGAGAGTACAAAATACGCACAGCAATGTGAGAATATGCATTGATTTTTTGATTGAGTAGTGAAAATACTGTCATAAAGTTGAAAATTCACTTAGTTGAGCTGCACAAATCAAACAGTGTTTGCTTTTTGCAGCTCAAATAAGTGAATGTTTAAATGTTTTATAATTTTTTTATCCTTTTTTCCCTATTTAGTAATGAAGAAAATCAATAATCCATTTGTGCAAGTAAAATACACAATGCTTTTGAAATCAGGGGGTATAGTACGCTTTAGACACAAAGCTTATCTGGAGCTCTGAATAATCTGTGCTGACTGATAGATATGATGACATCCAACCATTTAGTCAACAATACATGCGCCACAAATGAGTATTCTGTATATGCATGGTGCGGTGCTCAGATTCAATCTGACAAGAAACATATTTAGTTATGGTGCAATATTTGTGGCTGGGACTGGAAAAATGGGGCTTATGTGTTTTGCGGCCAGTGTAGATCCAGCACAGTCTGATCAGGATCTACACTGTTCGCCATTCCATCAGTGAAACACCTGTCATGCTTATGACAAGCAATGTAGTGCTATCTGGCTACAGGAGTGTTATTTAATCAGGAGCTACACTGGCCACAATATCATAAGCCCCTTTCTCCAGTCACTGTCACAAATGTTTGTTGCATTACAGCCAGATTTGACTTCTGTATCATATTTCACCAAAATTGCAAAGCATACTTATCTAGCAAAGTGTACTTTGAGGGAGTAATCATTTATTTTTCACCGAAATGCATTACTTCATATAGAACTAACGACTGCATATATATCTGATGATTAAAATCATGCAGAATTGTTATACTGACTTTCTTACATTATCACAGCCAAAATGGCTTTGATTATGTAATAAAGTCAGTATAATACAAACTAATAAGGTTATCCTTAAATTGAAAATGTCTCCCTCAAAGTGTACTTAGCAAGGCAAGTAGACTTTGCAATTTTTAGCTGACCTGAGCGAAGCTCATGTGAGCTATTGTTACCGCAATGTGTCCGTCGTCGTCCGTCTCGTCCGTCGTCCGTCGTCGTCCGTGAACATTTTCAAACGTCTTCTCCTCGGTAATCATTGGGTTTATAGTCACCAAACTTCATGGTCATGGTCCTTAGGTAGGGGGATTACAAAATTGTTAAAATGACGTCATTACGTAATCCAAGACGGCCGCCGTCTAAAAATAGCACAAATTCTTAAAAAATCTTCTTCTCAAGAACCGCCAACCGGATTTCGACAAAACTTGGTAGGAATGAGTGATGTACATTGCTCTTTCAAAGTTGCTAAAATGGTGACCCCAGGGTCAAAAATGGGCGTGGCCCGTGGGGTCAAATTGGGGTCAAATTTTATTTTTGACTGAATATGGTTATGTCATATATAAAATTGAAGGTATCAATGAGGCGATCACTCTGGTGCATTTTTTGTCGAAATCGGATTGCTATATCATCCAAGATGGCCGCCGAAATGTCAAAAGGTCGTTCTTTTATTAGAGATTTCAAAATTCTTCTTCACATGAACCGCTTGGCCCATGGTAGCCAAACTTAAAAGTTATGGTCCATGGGTGAAGCATTTTCAGATTTTTTAAAATGGAGGTCATCGCTTATCCAAGATGGCCGCCGTCTAAAAATAGCATAAATTCTTAAAAAATCTTCTTCTCATGAACCGCTGGCCGGATTTCGACGAAACTTGGTAGGAATGATCGATGTACAATGCTCTTTCAAAGTTGTTAAAATGGTGACCCCGGAGTCAAAAATGGGCGTGGCCCGTGGGGTCAAATTTTATTTTTGACCGAATATGGTCATGTTATATATCAAATCGAAGGTATCAATCAGGCGATCACTCTGGTACATTTTTTGTCGAAATTAGATGGTCATGTCATCCAAGATGGCCGCCAAAAGGTCAAAAGGTCGTTCTTTTATTAGAGATTTCAAAATTCTTCTTCACACGAACCGCTTGGTCCATGGTGGCCAAACTTCACAGTTATGGTCCTTGGGTGAAGCCTTTTCAGATTTGTTAAAACGGAGGTCGTCGCTAATCCAAGATGGCCGCTGTCTGAAAATAGCACAAATTCTTAAAAAATCTTCTTCTCATGAACCGCCAGCCGGATTTCGACGAATCTTGGTAGGAATGATCGATGTACAATGCTCTTTCAAAGATGTTAAAATGGTGACCCCGGGGTCAAAAATGGGCCTGACCCGTGGTGTCAAATTGGGGTCAAATTTTATTTTTGACCAAATATGGTCATGTCTATATCAAATTGAAGGTATCAGAGAGGCGATCACTCTGGTACATTTTTTGTTGAAATTGAATGGTGATGTCATCCAAGATGGCCGCCGAAAGGTCAAAATGTCGTTATTTTATTAGAGATTTCAAAATTCTTCTTCACACGAACCGCTTGACCCATGGTGGCCAAACTTCACAGTTATGGTCCATGGGTGAAGCCTTTTCAGTTGTTAAAACGGAGGTCATCGCTAATCCAAGATGGCCGCCGTCTAAAAATAGCACAATTTTTTTTAAAACACATGAACTCAATGTCACATTCTCCCCTGGTGTTCATGGAGTCAGGTGAGCGAGTTAGGGCCATCATGGCCCTCTTGTTGTGAAATAGGCTACAGAGCCAATTGAAAAGAGCCCGAGGATGGGAAACTGTGCGTATTTTTGTGATGAATAAATTCACACGGATTCCCTGTTTTGACAGCAGTCATACACGCATTGTGTTGCACTAGAGGTGTCTGACACCGGATCAGGACACTGTCTTTCATTTCCAAAAGCTGATATTGTAATGTCAGTGCTGTATGTACAGTTCTCCCCATACATGTTCCTTCACACCTGTTTATGACCTTGGTGAGACGTTAAACACCAATCAATCAATTATGTATACAGCCCCCGGGTACAGGAAAATCGTATCTAGCCAAGGCCGTGGCCACAGAGGCTGACAACTCGACGTTCTTCTCCGTTTCATCGTCCGATCTCGTCTCCAAGTGGCTCGGAGAAAGCGAAAAGTATGTAAATCTACGGATATGCAATTATCTCCCTTTAAATAAGTTCTTAAATAAATATTTTGATGTTTGTAATTTGTGGCTGTGACTGGAGAAATGAGGCTTATGTGTTTTCCGACCAGTGTAGATCCAGATCAGCCTGTGCACCAGCACAGTCTGATCAGGATCTGCACTCGCCATTCCATCGATGAAACACCTGTCATGCTTTTCAAAGCAATATAGATCGTTATCAGGCTACAGGAGCGTGCTATTTTAATAAGAGCTACATTGGTCACAAATCTTATAAGCCCCATTTCTCCAGTCACAGCCACATTAAGGTCCTGTTTACCCTTCCAACACCACATACCTGTATAGTGGTATTGGTAAACAGTGTAGATACAGATGAGCCGGCTAGTGATGAGCTATCTCATCAGGATCTACACTTTTTGGGCAATATTGCATCGGGTCCACAACACTGAGGGGCAATATGTTTTGAATGTCCCCCGAATTACCATGAAATAACTGTTTTATTACTCAACCTGCAACAGTGTATTTGAAACAATGAACGTAAATTTGGCGTGGGGCGTGTCGACTGACCTATCTACGTTGAATTGTATTATGTAATGTTCAATAAAAATCATGACGTCATGATTTTCTGGGGTGAAAATAGTTTTGACTATTGACCGGGCATGTGAAACTATTTCCCAGGTGCGTCAAACCACAGGGAATTAGTTAAAACTATGGAATATCAACTTATATAGTGAGTTGGGTAATAGTAACGCAATAACGCCTTCTTCTTTCTGACACCTGTTTACAGATTAGTCAAAAGTCTGTTCAGTCTGGCCCGGGAGCACAAGCCGAGTATAATCTTCATAGATGAGGTGGACGCGTTGTGTAGTTCCCAGACGGAATTCCTTGTGCAGATGCAGGGGGTTGGTGTGAATAATGATGGTAGGTAGTCTTGTGTCGTATCACATTGAGATACATGTACGTGGCCGTGACTGGAGAAATTGGGCTTATGGGATTTGTGACCAGTGTAGATTCTGATAAATATCACCAGTCCTATAGCTTGATAATGATATCTATTGCTTGTTACAAGGATGACGGGTGTTTCATTGATGGAATAACGAAGAGTGCAGATCTTGATCAGACTGTGCGGATGCACAGGCTAATCTGGATCTACACTGGTCGCATAACCCATAAGCCCCATTTCCCGTGTCACATATATCCTTGTCTTTGCAATAACTCAAGTTATACGTGATGGATTGTAATCAAATTCGATATATATATCACACAGCAAGACGAAGGAGGCTATTGATTTTCACATTCATTTTCCTTGTCCGGGCAATAACCTGGGTTCTACTTGACAGAGCATATCCAAAGTTGGTATGCATGTTAATCAGGGCAAGATGAAGAAGTCTGTTGATTGTAAAATTTTCTGATTACTTACCTCCCCTTGGCGGCCATATTTAGCTTTTCCCCTGTATACTTGTCCTCGCAATAACCCGAATTCTATTTAACGGATCGTAACCAAATTCGGTACACATGTTCATCATAGCAAGAGGAAGAACCCTATTGACGTCCAGTTAGTTATCTCCCCTTATTTACTGGCCATGCCTCGACGGGCGTATATTGTGAACTTCCCCACTCTTGTCCCTTCTCTGTTACATCACTTTCTAGGTATATTTGAGATCCCAGTCAGCGCTTCAGATAAGCTGTATATTGGCTTAAATACCCAATTAAAATTGCCAAAAACCCAATTTAAATCAGAAGTAGTGAGTATCAAAAAGCAATACAAAATTTGTGGTATCTTTATCATGCTGCAGAACACAATAAACAGACCACAAATATAGCATATTTTCCTTATTTTCCATAAAAACGCATCTTGGTATTTCATTAGAATTATCTCCAAGGAGACAATTCTAATGAAATGCTAAGCCATGTTTTCATTTCGAAGCAAACTATTCAATAATTGCTGTCTGTTGATGTGTAAACAATTGTGTGATTTTGTTTTACCCAATTAAAAAATGTTGAAATACACAAAATGCTTCAGAAATGATGGAGTGACAATACTCAATTACTAATTCCTTATCTTGAGCCCTGCCCAGTGCCTGTAACTTGATGTTGAACGTCATTAAATTGCTTCCTTATTACAGGTATCCTTGTGCTGGGAGCTACAAGCATCCCCTGGGTGCTGGACTCGGCTATACGCCGACTGTTTGAGAAGAGAATCCATATCCCCCTTCCAGAGGCCCCAGCCCGCTCCGTGATGTTTAAACTGCACCTGGGAAACACGCCCAATTCTCTCCAAGAGAACGACTTCAGGTAGTCACTCTGTTGGAATTAATTCGTATATAAAGGCCTTATGCTGGACTTTTGATATGTTTAAACTACACCCGGGAAACTACGGGGGCGCCATGCAGGACAGGTTAATTATGTGTATGTAACCGGAGTTCTTTTATTGTTTTAGACCACGCGATATTTACTTCTCCCAACCCAAAAACACTCTCCAAACATACCCGATAATATCCAATAAAGACCTATAGCTCCCATACTATCCCATAATATCATATACCTCACCTATTCCATATCCCATATATATATTATAAGCACATAATAGTATTTGCACTGTTTACTTTTCGCTATTTAGGGCCGTATGTGGTGCCTGGGGCAATTTTATTGTTCTGACTGACGTCTCGTAGAATCTCGTTCGGATTTGAATTTCGGGCGCGATCTATGAGATCGCGGCGCATCCTGCCGTTAGACGCCAGACAGACGAGTTAGAATTTACATGTGTTTGTAAATTTGTTCTACCATTGCAGGTAACCACTTCTGTCTTGTGCTATTTTAAGAACATGTTTCATGTATTACTCTACATAATGTATTCCTTGCATTGACGTAATGATTGCGTACGACAAAGTAAATGATGTGTTCATTTATTCTTTGCCGGCCGCGGGCCCGTCTGTTGTGTCACACTGACATTGTGCATGAAGACACCCCCGTTCACGAGAGAATAATATTAGTCAGTATTAGCGGTTAGTATTTGTACTAATAGCGGCGGAACATCCTGTGAGTATATTTACCCGTTACATGCATGCCCATATTTATTCCCCGGCCTGGTCAAGTTTAGTGCCATATAGAATCCTCTCCTTGAGACGATTCTACCTGACCATAGCTTGAACATACCACTAGCGAATTGTAAATACTTGTATCCCATGGTTATTGCATGTAGGATCCGGCTGATAAATACACCTTTGTGACATACGTCTGCAGTGTAGATCCTGATCATAATGTGCATTCTCTCATAATTATATAGTATTATGCGGGCAGAGATTAAACACATGCACGATATAATATCAGTTAAATATTGACCAACGCAGATCATGATCAGACTGCGCAAATACGCAGGCTGATCTGATACTACGTTGGTCGCACGCGTCATAAGGTCTATTTTGTCGGCCGGCGTCATTATTATTGGAGGCTGAACGATTGTTATATTTAACCTTGTATCTAAAGGCGTAGTCTGTGTTAGCCATTCATGAAGTGTACAACTACGGTTATATTGTTCATGAATGCATACCCTACCTGAATAAAATCAACACTATTGTGAAATAGGGCGAGTTAGAATTTACATGTGTTTGTAAATTTGTTCTACCATTGCAGATCGCAAATAAACCAAACAGCCGTCGATACGGGTCGAGTTCAGTTAATCCTCCCCATCACACTGTGACAACTTTGGCGCCCAACGAGGGACTGGGCAACGTCGTCCGCGACGGGCTATACTGGTGATCTGCTGCGCGTCGAAGGAGGTTCCCGTGAGTGGCCTGTCCGGAATGTCCAGCTAGACAATGGCGAAAGCGACATCGGCGAGCGGTGACCGTTCGTGTTAGCATGATTGTGTATTCGCTAGACTCGCTATAATAGTGAAGTGAATTTGTGTATTCGCTTCGTGCCAATTATTGGTAGTAATAGTTATGCATAGAGCTCTATAATTTGTGTGCACACCCGACGATATACGCGTACCGGAAAAACTCTTCGCGCGGAGAATGACATTGACATGATCTACGACGGAGAGCTCCACCGACAGACAGCCAGAGTTATGGAACTTTGTTGACATGTGATTGTTTTCATTTGTCGTTTCATTTGTAAATAATTCATCAATTCATCTTGTGGCACGTTTAGTGATGTACTGCTTATGTAAATATGCATGTACTGATAATGTGAGGTACCAGGTTCAGCACAGAGTGGCACCCTTGTCCATCTAAAGCCACCGTTTCATCAGTTATATTTACAGTCGGACTTGTATTTTTCCATACATTTCTGTCGTGTCATTTTCAAGATGGCCGCCAAGATGGCCGCCTGTTGACACTGTTGTACTACATTGGCTATTCATAATTCTATTGGATTTATTTTTCTTGCTACTATTATTATCACACCACATGTTATGTGCACTTGTATTGTCCCTCATGTATTCTATAGTCCTATAGTCCTAATATATATTCCCTCTACCTTATATAAATTGATTGTAAGTTTAGACCTATATAGTGTTTGGGTTGCATGTGTCCACGACCTGGATGTGTTGTTTCCTAATCCTTCCCTGACCTAACCTGAATTTTACTTGTGGATTATACCCATACATACATGCGTCAATGACCTGGAGTTGAGTTGTGTTCTACACAGTATATTAGTACTGTTATATGCGAGCTATGGAATAAGAGTTATTCTGTGGAAACGTATGCGCAGATATACTTATAGAACATAACGCGTAACAATACAACAATCGGCATTAGTGTATTGTATTCTGTTTGATAAACACCAGTATGGTACAATAACTTTAATGTATTGTACCACATTGGTTTAACACGCGTTGTTTGATTTTCTGTGGAGCAGTGAAGCTGTGAAGTCGTTCTATTGTGGAAGTACCTGCTACACTCATAGAGGTATGTGTATTACTTGGGCTGAGATGTGATTGTAATCAACATAGTTCCTCAGCCAAGTGAATTTGATAGTACATAAAGCTGTTGTCAGATCACATAGTGAAACAAAGTGACCACACTGTTGATTTAAGGATTTTGATCAGACACTGAATCAGATACCAGCGTGGCATAGTGACTTAGTGCATTTGGACTGACCTGTCGCACCTACATCAGCGTATCACTTGTACTACTTGACTAGACTGTTACAGGAATTGTAGTTCCTCAAACATTCTTTGACTAGATTGGCGTTTGTGCAAGAGTTTCATGATGTAATTACGGATGACTTTTCTGTTATACAGGAAAATTGTTATATTATTACTACCTGAGTACATGTCTTGATTAGCTCTCATTCATACATCTGGTGATTATTAGATGCCGTGTGATTGTTAATTGACACTTTAGCTTGCATTTACGTGTACACACAACACTTTTCTACACTGGTACTTGTGGTATAGTATAGTCATGGCGGAGGGTGGTAAACCCCAAACGAAGTTGATCGACACAGTCAATGAACTAACTGATCTGATCATTCATGGCTCAGTTACTTGCACAATCTGGTAAATTTCAGGTTCGTTCGTTAGTTGGAGACGGGAATGAGACTCAACGCATGGAGTCACCGAAGGGATCCATTAGTCCAGAGGTTGTGAAACCGAAGCGACCGGGGGAGGTACTCACTCATGGGATAATGACATCCACCCCTGGGTATGGGGCACCTTCGTTTAGTTTTCCCCCATTACAGCAGCCACCTCGTATCCCCATTTTCTGGTGAGGAGCCACACCTAAGGGTGAGGCTGGGTACGAGGTATGGCAGTATGAGGTTAAGTGCCTTCAGAGATATCCGGCGTATACTGACCGAATTATACTGCAGACCATTAGGCGATCATTGAAGGGTACTGCTAGCAGAGTATTACTCGCAATTGGTGAGCTGGCGTCTGTAGAGCAGATACTGTCAAAGTTTGATAGCATATATGGGAACGTGTATACGGGCGAATCTATATTACAACAATTTTACACCGAACGGCAGCGGGAAGGTGAATCCGTTGCTGCATGGGCATGCAGGCTAGATGATCTTTTGCACAGAGCGGTTGAGAAGGGTCATGTTTCACATGTGGCTAAAAATGACATGTTGAAAAATAAGTTTTGGACTGGTCTTGCAACTGACAAACTTAAAAACTCTACTCGTCATAAATTTGATTCCATTGCAGATTTTGACTTGCTATTACGTGAAGTTCGCAAGATTGAACAGGAATCAACCGGCTTTGACAGACCACAGAGGAAAGCCCAGCAACATGCGTCCAGTGTGGAACCACAGTCCTCTCAGACATCTATCAGCGACCTCTGCAACACACTGCAGGGCCTGATGGCGCGGATGGATGCAATGGAGAGGAGGCTGGACCAGCAGGCAAGACACACAGAGGAGCGTCAGGACAGAAGAGTTGGTCCGGAACGAGGACGTAGTAGGGGACGTTATTGGCGCGGCGGAAGCGGTCGGGGCAGACCACAGGATGGACGACCGAACCGAGACGAGCCGTCTTTAAACTAGATGGTGTCTCTGCCGAGGGGCAGAGCAGAGACACACAGGAACAGACATGCCCCAAGTATAACAACTGTCAGATTGATTCATTCAATGCTGACACAGGCAGTGCAACACTCTTGGACAGGATTGTAGGCCCAGCTGTAGAGACGAGTGTGACTGTTTGCGGAGTACATACTCGTGGACTCATCGATTCTGGGAGTGTGGTGACAACCATTTCAGAGACATTGTATATTAACATGCGGGACAGAGTTCCACTGAGAAGTTTACAAGAATTGGGTTTAGTAGTTAACGTAGCTGATGGGAACGAACTACCATACCGAGGTTACATTGATGCGGAGTTTACCGTGGATAGTATTTCTAGTCGACAGATGTTTATACCCTGTCTTGTAGTTCCAGACACTGAGTACAACAGGGGTGTACCAGTAATCATGGGAACGAATTTGATACGTTGTTGTCTGGACAACTGTGGTGATAGGACAAGAGTACCAGATGCATGGAACATGGCGTTCACATCCATGGAGTCCAGTGGTAGAAGCATCGGCGTGGCAAAGTCTACGAGCAAGCGACCCATTACAGTGAAGCCACAGGAATCTGTGATAGTTTCCGGTCTAGTACGGAAGGACAACGTATCTGGAACATTTGTGACAGAACAGGGAAACAAGTTACCCGGATGTTTGACGGTATGCCCACGAGTGGTCTCCATCACATCGACGAGCAACACAGTTCGGATTCCAGTGCGAATTTGTAACATCTCTGCCAAGACACTGACTATTTCACCAAAGGCGTCCATTTGCGAAGTACAGACAGTGAAGGTGCTACGTAGCTGGGACCCGGATGAAAACAGACCGACACCGAAGACTGGGATTCCCGTTACAGACCAGGAATTAGATGAACTTGGCAACAAGGTGGATTCCGATTGCCTGACAACGGAACAGAGCCAACAGGCCAAAGATCTCGTCGGGAAGTGGACACATGTCTTCAGTAAAGGCATTACAGACCTTGGATGTGCTGATATAGTGGAGCATGGCATTACACTAACTGATGACACACCATTCAAGGACACATACCGTCGTATACCGCCTGGTATGTATGAGGAAGTCCGTGAACACCTCAAAGAGATGCTTGCTGCTGGAGCCATACGTCCATCCCAGAGTCCAATTTCGTCCAACTTTGTACTTGTACGCAAGAAAGATGGGAGTCTACGCTTTTGTCTGGATTTTAGGATTAATGCCAGAACCATCCGGGATGCGTATAGCTTGCCGCGAATTGACGAGACTATAGACGCGTTAGCGGGATCACGTTTCTTCTCGAAATTGGACCTACGCTCTGGATATTGGCAAGTGGCCATGAAGGAAGAAGACAAAGCAAAGACTGCATTCAGCGTGGGACCATTAGGATTCTACGAGTGTAATCGGATGGCCTTTGGATTGACGAACGCACCAAGTACGTTTCAAAGATTGATGGAGCGTTGCATGGGGGACCTACACCTTCGAGACTGCCTTATATATCTAGATGACATAATCATCTTCTCCAGGACCTTTGATGAACACCTCGTGAAGCTGGAAGCTGTATTCCAGAGACTTCAGCAGCACAGACTTAAGTTGAAGGGCTCAAAGTGCGAATTCTTCAAGGACCGAGTACAGTATCTGGGACATATAGTGTCTGCAGAAGGTGTAGAAACAGATCCCGAGAAGGTGCGAGCGATTAAGGAGTGGCCTGTACCGACGAACATCAAAGACGTCCGCAAATTTCTTGGATTCGCCGGGTACTATCGTCGATTTGTCCGGGATTATTCCAAGATTGTAAGACCAATCAACGACCTTCTGATAGGCCATCCTACAAATAAGAAGGCGAAGAAGACCAGGAAAGCAGTTACATGGGTGTGGGCAGAGGCACAGCAGGCTGCATTCGAGTCACTGATTGAGAAACTGACGACTCTACCCATCCTTGCCTACGCGGATTACACCAAGCCGTTCATCGTGCATACGTATGCAAGTGGTGATGGATTGGGCGCTGTCCTTTACCAGAATCACGATGGAGTGGAGAAGGTCGTTGCGTATGCCAGAAGGAGCCTCCGGAATGCGGAACGGAATGACCCTACCCACAAGCTCGAATTCCTGGCTTTGAAGTGGGCCATCACAGAGAGGTTTCACGACTTCCTGTATGGCAATTCATTTGAAGTAAGGACCGACAACAATCCGTTAACATACGTGCTGAAGTCGGCAAAGCTGGACGCCACTGGTCATCGCTGGATCGCGGCATTGGGCAACTATAATTTCAACATTGTTTACATGAGCGGGAAGAGTAATGTAGATGCGGATGCACTGTCAAGATTGCCAGAGAAGAATCAACATATATCTGAAATGTTTACTGAGGCGGTCAAGGCCATCTGCAACGCATCTCGGGTCATGTCCCGTGATATACCACTTGTTGAATGCAACGCTCTGCTCACACCAGCTGATTACAGTGACGTCATTCCCATTGAAGAGACAACGGGGTTCAGCGAGCCACCAGCCTGGAAACTGGAACAAGAAGTGGACGCTGATATCTTGAAAGTACGGGAACTGGTATCGCGGAAAAGACGCCCCACTAGACCACAGACTCGACATGAGGACAGCTACACAGAAACTGTTGAGACACTGGAACAAGTTACTCGTACAAGACGGTGTACTATATCGAAAGTGTCAACGACAGGATGAGACGGTACTTCAATTAGTACTCCCAGTGGCATATCGGGAACTTGTTTTCCAGGCTCTCCATGCATATATGGGTCACCAGGGGAGAGATAGGACCATGTCCCTGATAAAAGAAAGATTTTACTGGCCTGGAATGGATAAAGAGATCGCCGAACGTGTGCAATGTTGCGAAAACTGTATCAGGAGGAAAAAAAGTCCACGAACAGAACAGCCAATCTGGTTAACATTGAAACAAGCACACCAATGGAACTCCTATGCATGGACTACCTCGGTCTGGAAAGGTCCAAAGGCGGCTACGAAAACGTCCTTGTGATAACAGATCACTTCACCAGATTGACACATGCCATTCCAACCAAGAACCAGACCGCTCATACTACGGCCAAGGCACTCTACGACTCCTTTTTCCAGTATTATGGGTTTCCTAACATGCTACACAGCGATCAAGGAAGAAACTTCGAGTCCCAAGTGATCAGAGAACTGTGTAGCATTGCCGGAGTGAAGAAAAGTCGCACAACGCCTTACCATCCCAAGGGGAATGGAATGACAGAGGTTTAACCACACACTCTGCAACATGTTGGGAACGTTAGAGGAAGATCAGAAACCAGACTGGAAGTCTTATGTATCGCCAATGGTCCACGCCTACAACTGTACCCAGCATGAGAGTACAGGCTACAGTCCATTCTTCCTCATGTTTGGTAGGCAACCCCGGCTAGTACTCGATGCATTCCTTGGCCTGACAGAGAACACAGCAGAGTTGAGTACTCATAAACCACGTGGTTATGTGGATAACCTGAAGAAGCGACTATCATTCGCATACAAAGGAGCGACTGAGGAATCCAGGAAACAACAAAGCCGACATAAAGCCCTATACGACCACAAAGTTCGGGAATCAAGATTACAGCCAGGAGATCGTGTGTTCATCAAAAACGTCAGGATGGACAAGAAGCACAAGCTGGCGAATAGATGGCTGCATGACCCGTATGTCGTGATGTCCCAGCCGAACCGGGAAATTCCTGTCTATGTGGTCGGTAAGGAGCACGAAAATGCGACAGAGAAGGTTTTGCATAGGAATTTGTTATTGCCTTTCTCGTCACTACCTACTACCGATGATGACATATCCCTTGAGAGAAATGCGGAAGCGCATAGAGTAGTGAAGCGTGGTAGACCCACAGTTGGGGTGAGTAGATCTACGGATCAAGTGACGTCACCAGGATCAGATTCCTCAGAGTCTGACGATGACGTGAATGACAGCGTTTATGTCATTCCTCAGCGTCGGGTGGATCACCGGGGACGGGCGTCACCAAGACGTCCGATGCCCTCAGGTGGTACGAGCTCGGTTCACAGTGAGGCTCAATCCACTTTAGAGCCCAATGCCAGTCATCAGTCACCAGGGGAACCAACGGCAGGTGAACCAGAAACTACAATGCGGACAGAATATGATGACAGTACTATAAACAGTAGAATAGAAGCAGACGAACATCCGCTGAGAGGACCCAGTACACCGGATCCGGATACGGGACATGCACCGGATGATCCCGTACTTCGACGTTCCGGAAGAGAGCGACGACCCCCGGGATGGATGCTGACGGGGTCATTTGAGCTTTCTTGATACATGTCAATTTCTATTTTTCTATATATGTGTCTGGCTGTTACGTGATTGCCGTGATATGTTTTAATAATTTTAATAAATGTCGGGACGACATTTCCCGAAGAGGGGAAGTATGTAACCGGAGTTGTTTTATTGTTTTAGACCACGCGATATTTACTTCTCCCAACCCAAAAACACTCTCCAAATATACCCGATAATATCCAATATAGACCTATAGCTCCCATACCATCCCATAATATCCTATACCTCACCTATTCCATATCCCATATATATATTATAAGCACATAGCAGTATTTGCACTCTTTACTTTTCGCTATTTAGGGCCGTATGTGGTGCCTGGGGCAATTTTATTGTTCTGACTGACGTCTCGTAGAATCTCGTTCGGATTTGAATTTCGGGCGCGATCTACTATTGCAGGTAACCACTTCTGTCTTGTGCTATTTTATGAACATGTTTCATGTATTACTCTACATAATGTATTTCCTTGCATTGACGTAATGATTGCGTACGACAAAGTAAATGATGTGTTCATTTATTCTTTGCCGGCCGCGGGCCCGTCTGTTGTGTCACACTGACATTGTGCATGAAGACACCCCGTTCACGAGAGAATAATATTAGTCAGTATTAGCGGTTAGTATTTGTACTAATAGCGGCGGAACATCCTGTGAGTATATTTACCCGTTACATGCATGCCCATATTTATTCCCCGGCCTGGTCAAGTTTAGTGCCATATAGAATCCTCTCCTTGAGACGATTCTACCTGACCATAACTTGAACATACCACTAGCGAATTGTAAATACTTGTATCCCATGGTTATTACATGTAGGATCCGGCTGATAAATACACCTTTGTGACATACGTCTGCAGTGTAGATCCTGATCATAATGTGCATTCCCACATAATTATATAGTATTATGCGGGCAGAGATTAAACACATGCACGATATAATATCAGTTACATATTGACCAACGCAGATCATGATCAGACTGCGCAAATACGCAGGCTGATCTGATACTACGTTGGTCGCACACGTCATAAGGTCTATTTTGTCGGCCGGCGTCATTATTATTGGCGGCTGAACGATTGTTATATTTAACCTTGTATCTAAAGGCGTAGTCTGTGTTAGCCATTCATGAATTGTACAACTACGGTTATATTGTTCATGAATGCATACCCTACCTGAATAAAATCAACACTATTGTGAAATAGGGCATTCCGCCGTTAGACGCCAGACAGACGAGTTAGAATTTACATGTGTTTGTAAATTTGTTCTACCATTGCAGATCGCAAATAAACCAAACAGCCGTCGATACGTGTCGAGTTCAGTTAATCCTCCCCATCACACTGTGACATGTACAAAACCAATTTTGTCCAGACAAAATTGAGTTTTGTAACACTAAAAATCACAAAATCCAATTATGTAAAATTCTGATACAAAAACCAATTTTGTCCAGACAAAATTGAGTTTTGTAACGCTAAAAATCACAAAATCCAATTATGTAAAATTCTGATATACAAAATTCATTTTTGTCTCGCCCGTGAAGCGGAAAGCGAGACATAGGTTTTGCTTTTCCGGAGTCGGCGTCGTCGTCGGCGTCGTCGTCGTCGTCGGCGTCGTCGTCGTCGTCGTCGTCATCATGCAATGTTAAGTTTTCGTGTTACTGTGATTACTTCAACACTTTATCAGCTACAGTCATCAAACTTTATACATACCTTTACTATGATATGTAGATGAACATAGGACTATTAAAACAAATTCCTGGCTCCAGGGTCAAGGTCAAACTCTATTTCTTTCTATGCTACAAACTGAACATTAATGCATGAAGACCCGTTTTCTCGTGCGCTCTGTACACCTTACCTGTAGAGAGAACAATAGCCTTCTCCAGTTGAACACTTCTGCATGTGCAAGCATGTGCAAATTTCCAGCTTGACCACTAAATGTCCAGCTAAATTATTACAGGTAATTATACCCCCCGCAACGAGTTGAGGGGGGGTATACTGGAGTCAGGTTGTCCGTCCGTCCGTCCGTCCGTGCGTCCGTCCGTGCGTCCGTCCGTCCGTCCGGATAAACTTAACATCAGAGAAATATTGTTATAACTTCTATTTCCTTCATCTAAAATGCTTGATATTTCACACATGCATTCCTGTAAGGCTCTACTACCATGCTGTGCCAAATCCACGACCGTCCAACCCCCGCAGATCCCAAGGTCAAGGTCAATTACTTAGTCCGTAAACTTAACATCAGAGAAATATTGTTATAACTTCTATTTCCTTCATCTAAAATGCTTAATATTTCACACATGCATTCCTGTAAGGCTCTACTACCATGCTGTGCCAAATCCACGACCGTCCAACCCCCGCAGATCCCAAGGTCAAGGTCAAATACTTAGTCTCTTTACAAAACTTAACATCAGAGAAATATTGTTATAACTTCTATTTCCTTCATCTAAAATGCTTAATATTTCACACATGCCTTCCTGTAAGGCTCTACTACCATGCTGTGCCAAATCCACGACCGTCCAACCCCCGCAGATCCCAAGGTCAAGGTCAAATACTTAGTCTCTTTACAAAACTTAACATCAGAGAAATATTGTTATAACTTCTATTTCCTTCATCTAAAATGCTTAATATTTCACACATGCATTCCTGTAAGGCTCTACTACCATGCTGTGCAAAATCCATGACCGTCCAACCCCCGCTGATCCCAATGTCAAGGTCAAATACTCTTTACAAAACTTAACATCAGAGAAATATTGTTATAACTTCTATTTCCTTCATCTAAAATGCTTAATATTTCACACATGCATTCCTGTAAGGCTCTACTACCATGCTGTGCCAAATCCACGACCGTCCAACCCCCGCAGATCCCAAGGTCAAGGTCAAATACTTAGTCTCTTTACAAAACTTAACATCAGAGAAATATTGTTATAACTTCTATTTCCTTCATCTAAAATGCTTAATATTTCACACATGCATTCCTGTAAGGCTCTACTACCATGCTGTGCAAAATCCATGACCGTCCAACCCCCGCTGATCCCAATGTCAAGGTCAAATACTCTTTACAAAACTTAACATCAGAGAAATAAGTTATAACTTCTATTTCCTTCATTGAAAATTCTTATTATTTCACTTGTGCATTCCTCTAAGGTTGTACTATCATGCTGTCACAAATCTACGAGTGTCCAACCCCCGCTGCTCCCAAGGTCAAGGTCACATACTTAGTCTCTTTACAAAACTTAACATCAGAGAAATATGTTATAACTTCTATTTCTTTCATGGAAAATACTTAATATTTCATATGCTGTGACAAATCCCCGCTAATCTCGAGGTCAACGTCACATACATACCGTATAACATTGGCTTAACGCCCCCCTCCATAATAAACGCCCCACCCCCCCCCCCCATAATAAAAAAAAAAAAAAAAATAAAAAAAAAAAAAAAAAAAAAATATTTTTTTTTTTTATTTTTTTTTTTTTTAATGGCTAATAAACGCCCCCCCCCCCCCCCCCCCCCCCCCCCCCCCAAATAATTTTTTTTTTTTTTTACCAATGACCGCCAATTTCAAACACAAATAGTCTTTAAATCTTTATTTGTGTTTGAAATTGGTGGTCCTTGGTAATTTTTTTTTTTTTTTTTTTTTTTTTTTTCTTTTTTTTTTTTTTTTTTTTTTACTGGCTAATAAACGCCCCCCCCCCCCCCCCCCCCCCCCCCCCCCCCCCTTTTGTAAAATGTAACGCCTCCGGGGGCGTTAATTCGAGGTTATACGGTAGTCTCTTTACAAAACTTAACATCAGAGAAATCGGTTTATAACTTCTATTTCCTTGCTCGGATCTGCTTCACATTTCACACACTCATTGCTCCAATGGACCTCTACCACCCTGTGACAAATTCACGTTCATGCCGCTCGCGCTAATCCCAGAGTCAAGGTCACAAGCCCACACACTTGGAAATTTGTACATATTTTAGGGGTACCTGGGCCCACGCGGGGGGTATATTCCGTAAGCCTCGCTTACTGACCAATCTAGTTTATACAGGTAAATTATTATACCTGGATATTACATTTCCGTAAACTGTGTTGACAATATTGTGGCAATATGTGGACCTGTGCAGATATGATATGTAGATAAATATAGGACTATTATACAAATTCTGGGCTCCAGTAGGGAGCATTATTTTTTTGTTAATTTTTAAACTTTTTTTTTTTAAACTTTTTTTCCATTTTTAGCAAGTTTTTTTTGGAAAAAAAATCATCTTAAACTTTTTTTTTTTTAAACTTTTTTTCCATTTTTAGCCAGGTTTTTTTGGAAAATAATCCACGCTATTGGATTGGCGAAAGCCAGGCGGGCGGGCGGCGTCCACAATTAATGTTAAGGTTTCGTGTTTCAGTCCATTTCTTTGTTACTGTAACACATAGGACCAACAAACTTTCACAGCTTCATAAACAAGGGGTGCCCACCACATATCACTATTCAACATGTTACCTTTTTGAACTTGACCCATTTTTTTCCGCGCAGTCAATGCTAACTTTTCGCGTTTACAACTACAACTATCCAACATGTGACCATTTTGTTTACCTTCACCTATTATTTCTACGTAATTGAAGTTAACTTTTTAACGTACGTCTGGTTAAAGTTTTTTGGTTAAAGTGTTTCGTTATACTATATCTCTGCATCTGCTTCGCCCATTACCTTGAAACTTTACATGGATGTTTATCATCATCCATATTTTCATTCTACCCCCCCAACCGTGCGGCCCCTGTGCCCAATGTCAAGGTCAAATTACTTTGATTTTTTTGTGTACTATATCTCTGCAACTGCTTCACCCATTACCTTGATACTTCACATGGGTGTTTATCATCATTGTCGCGCCCGCTTGCGGAAAGCACGATATAGTCAGCATTTTGGCATCCGTCCGTCCGTCCGTCCGTCCGTCCGTCCGTGTGTCCGGTTAAAGTTTTTCCATCTACTATATCTCTTTTTTTAGTGTCCATGCCTCGCCCCAAGGCGCGACATGCAGGCCACGGCCATCTAGTCTACAAAAAGTGGCCTCGTTTCTTGTTTTTTTTTTTTAATTCTTTTTCCATTTTTGTCTAGTAGCATAAGGTCGTAAGTGCTATATACCGACTATTATCATATACTAAAACAATTATTGACTAGTGAGCCATAAAATATAATCTGATATTCTATGGCTCACTAGTCAATAATTGTATAATATGTTCGGGCCAGTGAAAATTGCTTTCTGGCCCAGGCTCGAGGTCAAGGCGGCGGGACAAGGCGAGACCTTTGATTCCGCGGAATTCTTGTTGTTATAAAGGATTCAATTTTGTAAGACAGAATTGAGTTTTGTGAACAAAATTCAGTTTTGTGGGACAGAATTCAGTTTTGTCCACAAAAGTCAGTTTTGTTCAAAAAAATTAGTTTGCGTCTCTACGTTGATTGGTTGAGATCGGTCTTAGTCCATTTTACTACATGGTGGAGTACACTTGCAGGTTTAAATATTTCAATGCGAAAATATAACCCAATATATCAATATTATACTTCTTTATGGACAGTTATTTTGGTTATATTATGATTACAAATGAGTGGTCACACCATATAAGCATATATACTTTGAAGGAGAAATAAGAAAACTATTCAGAATTTTCCCTCAATTATGTAAACAGGGTCAAACATAAAGTAGCCGGGACATAGCTAGACCTGAGAGCATGCCCATATATAGAGAACACCAGGCTAATATATTTTGATATCAAGTTTATCAGGCAAGGCTAGGAAACGCGTAGGAATTCCGAGGCTTGCCGAGGAATTCCTACCGTTTCCGAGCCGAGCCTGATAAACTTGATATAAAATACACTAGCCTGGTATTCTATTTATCAGGTAACGTTTTATGCTCGAAAATGACATTAGATGACGTCGTATTCTAACAGTAGATCTAACCTTGTGAAACAAATGGTATTGTATCTGTGTCTAATAGTTGCGAAGTTACGTGTTCGCAACTATGTGTCTACATGCATTATTTACAGTATACACCATCTTAGTATCCATGGTATCTACACAAATACTACAAATGGTTTCCTCAAATGGCCCAATACACATCGTTTATAAACACAGACAGCAGTCAGAACACAGGTCACAGCGCGTGTATTATTGATTTAACTGGGGCAGATGTACCTTGCGATACACAATAAATGAGGTCAGTACTCGCGGGAGATCTACATGTACATGAATTATGTGTACAATTATAACGCAAATGAGTTTAAATACGAATGGGTTTGTCAACGTTTGACTGTTTGGAGATAGTTGAAGCAAAATGGCAGAATGAGAAATGAATCATCGGCAGAATGAGAAATGAATCATCGACATTGAATGTGTAGTTCGGCGACCGTGACCCATTTCTCCAGTCCAGTTTCTGACCAATGGTAGTCCTTCTTACATGCGTGTGCAGAATTGAATTGTGTGACACAGAATTGAATTTTGTGACACAGAATTGAGTTTTGTGGCACAAAAGTGAATTTTGTGACAAGAATTGAATTTTGTGACACAGAATTGAGTTTTGTGGCACAAAAGTGAATTTTGTGACACAGAATTGAGTTTTGTGGCACAAAAATGAATTTTGTTGACAAAATTGAGCCATGTCCCACTTGGTACGGGGCGCCATGCAGGACAGGTTAATTATGTGTACAAAACCAATTTTGTCCAGACAAAATTGAGTTTTGAAACACTAAAAATCACAAAATCCAATTATGTAAAATTCTGATATACAAAAATTCATTTTTGTTATAAAGGATTCAATTTTGTAAGACAGAATTGAGTTTTGTGAACAAAATTCAGTTTTGTGGGACAGAATTCAGTTTTGTCCACAAAAGTCAGTTTTGTCCACAAAAATTAGTTTGCGTAACTGATAGTCTATGTCATCTCTACGTTGATTGGTTGAGATCGGTCTTAGTCCATTTTACTAGATGGTGGAGTACACTTGCAGGTTTAAATATTTCAATGCGAAAATATAACCCAATATATCAATATTATACTTCTTTATGGACAGTTATTTTGGTTATATTATGATTGCAACACTAAGCTACAAAGCAGTAACAAGTGTGTTTCATCCAGCGTTCTCTGAAACTTACTTCTTCAGACGCAATTTTGGATCGCTGATCGGCGACCGTGACCCATTTCTCCAGTCCAGTTTCTGACCAATGGTAGTCCTTCTTACATGCATGTGCAGAATTGAATTTTGTGACACAGAATTGAATTTTGTGACACAGAATTGAGTTTCGTGGCACAAAAGTGAATTTTGTGACACAGAATGGAATTTACAGAATTGAGTTTTGTGGCACAAAAGTGAATTTTGTGACACAGAATTGAGTTTTGTGGCACAAAAATGAATTTTGTTGACAAAATTGAGCCATGTCCCACTTGGCGCCCCGTACTTGGCGCCCCGTAGGAAACACGTCCAATTCTCTTCAAGAGAACGACTTCAGGTAGTCACACAGTTGGTATTTGAACGGTTCAGCCTAAGGCCGTTATCAAGGAATTAATTCCTTGATAAAGGCCTTAGGCTGGACTTTTGATATGTTTAAGCTACACCTGGGAAACGCACTCAATTCTCTCCAAGGGAACGGTTTCAGGTAATCATTCAGGTGGTATTTGAACGGTTCGGCCTAAGCCTATTAAGGCCGTTATCAAGGAATTACATGTAATTCCTTGATAAAGGACATTAGGCTGGACTGTTGATATGTTCAAACTACGCCTGGGAAAAGTTATTGTTAACCTTTTCACCCATAAATAACTGGATGGAGTTTGATATGTCAAGTTTCCAACCAATCCATATATGAACAGCGGGTGTGTTTTTCTATAAAAATATGAAAATTACTTGCAAAAAGTGCAGATCCAGATGAGACGGCTCATCACGAGCCGGCTCAACTGGATCTACACTATTTGCAAACACCACTATAGAGGGCTGTAGTGTTGGAAGGGTTAATATCTTATAAATCTGCAATCCTAAGTCAAATCGACTTGATATTTGATATGTTTCTACATGTATGTCACCCATGTTGTCCACACACACAAGGTCATATTACGAGGGTCATCCAATAATTATCGGAGCTCCAGATAAGCTTCGTATTTGCTTAAATACCCAATTAAAATTGCCAAAAACACAATTGAAATCAAAAGTATCGTGTATCAAAAAGCAATAAAAAATATACTGCAGAAAACAATAAACAGACCACAAATATAGCATATTTTTCTTATTTTATATGAAAATTTAATTAGAATTATCTCCAAGGATTCAATTCTAATGAAATGCCAAGACACGTTTTCATTTCGAAGCAAATTATTCAATAATTGCTGTCTGTTGATGTGTAAACAGTAGTGTGATTTTATTTTACCCAATTAAAATGTTGAAATACCCACAATTGTTTCAGAAATGATGGAGTGACAATACTCGATTACTAATTCCGTATCTGGAGCGCTGAATTGTATTAGGTCACTACGTTCTATGACGTCATCGTAACGTAGCTGACGTCATCATCACATACCTCGAGCGTCATGGACGCGGTGATAAGCGACCAGAAAAATAATTTGGTAAAAACGTGGTTTATTCAGTGAGAATACCTGTATAGATTGCATAATACATTGGTAATACGTTGCGTCGCTTATTGTCATATGTTTCGAATGGTATACCGACTTATTTATTGGATTACAGTCTGAAACGCTGGCATTTCTAATGTAGCCCTCTCTGAAAATAAAAGAATATCAGCTTCTAATATATACCTACCCATGAAATACATAATTATGCGATGCAAATAAAAGTCATATGTTCTCATCGATGAAATAAACATCTTCCGGTGAAAATACGACTACTTCCGCTATCTATATTCATAACGCGCACCTGCAGTGCCGGACTGCAAATAAGCTGAACATACACATTCATTACCGTATACAGTCTGAAAAAACTGCTAATTTCCATGGAGCGGTATATAATAAACAGACTATTCATATTTTTGCAACGAATATGACATATATGTTCATCTCATGGTGTGAAATGTCCATATTTCACTCGTGCCGTACGGCACTCGTGAAATATGGACATCTGACACCACGCGATGAACATATATGTCATATTCGTTGCAAATATATGAATATCCTCTATTTATATAGATATGACTTGAAGTTTGTAAACGATATGTATGTGATCATATACCTAAGAGTATTGGCATTACCGATGAATCAGCTCCAATCGTTCATACTCATAGTTTAAGTACAAGAGAAGGGTGACCGCGCAGTTGTGTCCACGCTGTAGTAGTTTTTGTCTGGGCTTTTAACCCTTTCACCCCTAAGTAACTGAATGGGCTGCGATATGTTAATTTTGCAATCAATCCAATCATCGCAAAATGATTTTCAGACTATTCCATTTATAAAAAGGGGGTATTTGTTGTTCTCAAAAATATGAAAATTACTTTCAAACAGTGCAGATCCTGATGAGACGGCTCGTTACGAGCCGGCTCATCTGGATCTGCACTGTTTGCATAAACCGCTATAGTGGCTTTCGGGTTCAAAGGGTTAAGTATAAGTGGCCGCGCAGTGGTGTCCACGCTGTCTAAAACAGCTTGAAAATGTATGTAGTTGACGCCATTGGTGACGTCATAACTCTAGGACGTTATATGTCACCCTCTTTATTCTTTAGATTTACGTGCGTGTGACTTTAATGTATTTCACCATATCAATATATCTGTAAATCAACTTGATTAATCCGACTTATTGAGCCTTAATTATGCCGCGGCCATGGGAGGTTGATGTGTCCCGTTCCGGTGCCTAGTAACGAGTATAGAAGCATGTCGGAATATGTGCAAATAAATTATTAAACAGACAGGAGGTTACATTGTAGGATTATGGAGACATGACCAGGATTGTTCATTCCAAACAAATTATACTGAGCCGGTTTCACTATATTTATTGGATGACCATCGGTCAATGACTTTGTGGACTAGACACAGCCATCTTTGTTAGTTAACAATAGAAGGGCTAATGGTCTTAACATTTACTCCCCAGGCGTCTTGTGGATATTACTGTTGGGGACACCAGGGGCCCGTTTCACTAAACTTCTTACGACTAAAATGTGTAAGTGCAAATTTAAGATCGTCTGTAAATTTCAATTTATGGATTTACACTTACTGAGCATAGGCTGCATATGCAGCCTATGCTCAATAAATGTAAATCCAATAATTATTTTCAAGAAAACAATGTTAATGTGAAATTTACAGACTATCATAATTTTGCACTTACGAACATTTTAGTCGTACGAAGTTTAGTGAAACGGCCCCCTGAATAGCCCAAGGAACCAACGTGCACAATCTGGCGAACTTATGCCGTCGCACATTCTGTCCAGTTTGAGGTTCAAACATGAATGACATTTGTGAGAAACATTTTTGTTACCAATTTTGACACGATGACGTCATTATCTGGTTTAGTCATCAGAACATCACACAGGTAGACGTCCAACATAGGGTTCACTCCGCTCATCAACTTAAGCCGTTTGTTTCTTTTTGACAGATACCTGGGGATGAACTCGGGTGGATACTCCGGAGCTGATGTGTCCATCGTTGTACGAGATGCTCTCATGCAGCCATTGAGAAAAGTGCAGACAGCCACACATTTTAGAATGGTAACACAGAGCTCCAGATCTGTTTGTATCTAAAGAGTATTATACCCCCAGATTTAAAATTCAATGCGTATTTTACTTTTACAAATGTATTATTGATTTTCGTCCTTATTAAATAGGGAACAAGTGATAAAAATAAAACAAATTTAAAAATTCACCTATTTGAGCTGCAAAAAGCAAACGCTATTTTCAACTTTATTATTGCATTTTCACTACTCAATTTGAAAATCAATGCGAATTTTCACATTGCTGTGAGTATTTTGTACTCCCACAATTGATAATCAATGCGTATTCTGCTAAAATAAGTGCGTAAAATACGCCAATACACACCTTATCTGGAGCTCTGACTAACATTGCCACTGGTCGCTTCGGGTGTAAAACTGTCGGAGAATGTAATCGGGATTCCTACGTCAGATTGTAATAGCAGAAATGCATTGCCAAATTATTTCCTTGTTTTGATAATGTGGCTGCTACTGGAGAAACAGTCTGATCAGGATCTGCACTGTGCGCCATTTTATCAAAGAAATACCCGTCATGCTTCTAACAAGCAATATAGACTATGTGGATTTAACATGGGGAATGTTTTCTAATTTCAGAAATAGTGGACCGATTTTAAAAATTTATCTTTTGTTTTCTTTGTTACATCATTTCCAAGCTATTTGGCTAGGTTTCGGAGTCAATTTTCATTTTTTTTACTCCTCCACCTTCGTCCGCCCCCCCCCCCCAGCCCCCCCCCCCCACCCCCAACCCCACGCCCACCCCCATGTTAAATTCCCATAGACAAATCAATTTTTCGTAATAAAATCAATATTTTACTTTACATTCGGGATCGAACCTGTGTTGGCCCGACGTTAAATGACCATAGCTGTTGATAGACCATTAAACACCAATACATTAAATCAAATTGAAACTGAGGCACCGTCTGTACATGTGGCTGTCACGGGAGAAATGGTGATTGTGAACTCGTCGACCAACCAGACTTTCTGATTTTGACCACAAGATCGGAACATTTGCTCAGACAGTATAACAAACGCGGGCCCAAATTTCAATTGTCTCCGGTTTCCCCCAGGTGCGTGGGCCCTCGAGGGCAGACCCGGACGTTATAGAGGACCTGTTCACCCCCTGCTCTCATGGTGCCCCCGGGGCCATCGAGATGAACTGGACCCTCATACCCGGAGACAAACTGCTCGAGCCCTTTGTCGGCATGGTAAGTAGGTGATACAACGCCGGGTTTTCAACAACCTACAGAATTCAAGGGTTAACATTTGCAATCTAGACTAGTGTAACAAGCCTAAGTATTCGGACACAATTTCGGGATGGATTGTGGCCTAGGGGTTAGAACACCTGACTTCCAATCCGGAGGTTGTGGGTTCAAACCTCGCATTGTGCATCAACAATGCTTTCATAGTATTTCCATGAGACTGTGGACCCGTCTTGGTATGACCCTAACTGATGGTGGGACGTTAACTCATTCACTTTCGGACACAATTTATTCTGGGAAACACACATTAATATATGGTTTCACACGGCTAAGAATGTCCAAATATTTACAGTTAGTATGGTTGTACTGGTTTATCATAATAACAATATATACTAGGCAAAACAAGAAACGCAACATTTATAAGTAGGCATACGGTAAAAAAACCCGTCCATAAATTACTATACCCGTTTTCTCATCGAATTGACAACTTTTACGTTACAAAATGCCATACCAGTTAGTCCGGTTTTGTCCACCAACCGCACCCTGAAACGTCAATTCAATGGTTGCACGTGCAAAACCGTATGTCATCGCAGTTATTGTACGGATTGTTGTTGAATCTACTGTAGAACGCCAGTCCATCAAGAGTCAGGTTGCTTTATCGCAGTTGATAATTTGTGTCAATGGGATGTTTACGTCAAGCTCAACGTCAGGAAGCGGTGACAATGTTGTTACGTGGAGTATCCCAAAGCAACATTGCTCATTACATCAGAGTTCATCGATCCAACATCGCTCGACTAAACCAACGTCTACGAACGACTGGTACCACCAATGACCGTGCTCGAAGTGGACGCCCGAGGGTAACAACACGTCAACAGGACTGGTATGTCAGACTTTGCCACTTACGTAACCGATTCCTAAATCCTGTATAAATTGCTGCAAACACCATGGGGATCCATAACAGCATAATCAGTGCACAGACTGTAAGGAATAGACTCCGTGAGGATAAGTTACGTGCACGGCGCCATTCGTCGGTATGCCACTCACAGCACCCAGACGCCAGGCAAGAATGATATGGTTGACGGCATACAGGCCGCGAGTAGTCACTCAGCAACAATGGAGGCAGGTACTGTTTACAGACGAGTCGCGATACCTATTGCATAGGTCCGACAAACGTATTCGAGTCTATCGCCGTCCTGGTGAACGTTACGTCGACTCGTGTGTCCTGGAGCGTGATAGATTTGGCGGAGGCGGAGTCATGGCTTTGGGCGGTATCTGTCATGGAAACAAAACGCCACTGATTATTATCGACGGGACTCTGACAGCAAACCGCTACCGCGATACTATTATTCAGCCTACCGTTGTTCCATTTTTGCGCCGCCATAACGTCATTTTCCAGCAAGACAGTGCACGTTGCCATGTTGCCGGTGTGTGTCGCGAATTTCTTGACACTAGTTACGTTTAGGTTCTCCCTTGGCCTGCGTAGAGCCCATACCTATCTCCTATGGAGCATCTTTGGGACGACTTAGATAGGAGGGTAAGGGCGCGCAACCCACCACCTAGTTGCGTCCCTGAACTGAGACGTGCGCTTGCAGAAGTGTGTAACCGTATCCCAGTCGCATTGGTGAACAAGCTGATTGCGTCCATGTCAAAGCGAATACGAGCAGCAATCGCCGCAAACGGAGGACACATTCGCTATTGAACATCCATGTGCTATACATGCTATGGACTCTGAACCACCGTCACTGAAGAATGACGTTACGTTGACGTCACTTTGAGTGGTATCATGGATATTACTTTGGAATTTAGTGTGTAAGTGTTCTCCGGATTAAATGCAGTAAAATTAAATTATATGAAGAATATCTTTTGTAAACTCTGAAGGGATAAAATCCATGTTGCGTTACTTGTTTTGTCTTGTATATTTGGATACCAATTTGTTTTGGGAAGGCCCTAGCGGTTTCCCAAAATAAATGGTTTCCGAATATTTAGGGTTATTATGGTAAATTTAAGTGTAAAATACAATATTTGTATGTTTTATATATAGAAAATTTGACCCCTATGATTAAAATTCCAGGAGTCTTCAAGGGTTAAAATACCCCCAAAGGGCCACTATTAAAACCCTGCAAGATCACCAGGGGCCCATTTCAGTAACTTTGTACGACTAAAATGTTTGTAAGTTCAAAATTATGATAGTCTGTAAATTTCACATTACTCTGTTCAATAAATGTAAATCAATCAATTGAAATTTCCAGACGATCCTAAATTTGCACTTACGAACATTTTAGTCATTCGAAGTTTAGTGAAACGGCCCCCATGTGTTGTGGTTATGAGAATTACCCATAGCCTGTGCTGATAAATGTTTCTGGGCATATGTATGCCCCACCGCGATAGTGGAGGCGTCATTTAATGTTACCCTTATCTAGCCAGCCGTCACACGGTTAAATGTTTTGTTTCAGCTTGTATCTTCAATAGAGGCCTACAGCCAACACATTATCATGCGCACCGCAACCCATTGTGAATCAATTTACCATAGTGCGGCATTGACGTACAATAACACTATTTACATAGTTATTTTCCTTGTTTAAAGTGTTTGTTGAAGCTTGTATTTTTGGACGTAGAATTTGCATTGTTTAGCAACAAAGCTGTAGCTGGGGTATCTGTGTTCTATGAACGCATTTTCAAGTTTTAAATCTGTCTTCATGTTTATTTTCACAGAGTTTTATCTGTAAGAGTAAGCCACAATGTCCATTACAAAAAAAAACATGTCTGTGTATGAGTTGTATATGTAAAACCCCAATTAATCATACAATCAATCAATCAACCATTAGCAAAACCAATACACATATGCGATAGGCATCGATTCGGCTTGCAATGAATTTCCCAAACGTAGGCAATACTATTATTATTGAATAATTCTTGAAAAATATTTTGACAGCAACTTAAATGGTAATAATTTTAAAAACAATAAACTCGTGCGAGACATGAATTTAGTCTAGTTTGATGGACATTACATGTCAGACAGTAAACTGGTCGTAAATATACTTGAACCAGTGGCCGATTTCATCAAAATTGCAAAGTACATGTATACTTAGTTAGCAAAGTATACTTTGAGGGAGTAATCATTTATTTTTTCCGAAATGCATTATTTCATATAGAACTAACAACTACATATACATGTATTTGATCATTAAAAGTATGCATAATTATTATACTGAATTTATTACATTATCACAGTCAAAATGGCTGTGATAATGTAATAAATTCAGTGTAATAAAAATCAATAAATTTATCCTTAAACTGAAAATTTCTCCCTCAAAGTACACTTTGCTAGATACGTATACTTTGCCATGTTGGTGAAATGGGCTACAGATATGATATCTAATTGTAATTGGCTAAATCAAATGTGATTTCTTTGACTTTTTCAGCCGGACATGTTGATGTCATTAACAACACAAAAATCCACCGTTAATGATGACGATCTTTTAAAGTTTGAACTGTTCAAAGACGATTTTGGACAAGAGGGATAGGACTGGTTGTAAATGTGTGCTTTCTGTCGCTGAAGTGAATCTGTACATTGTGATTTTAGATCAAATGGCTGGAGAATTGGTGCTTATGTGTTATGCGACCAGTGCAGGTCCAGATCAGCATGTGCATCCGCACAGTCTGATCAGAATCTGTACTGTTCGCCATTCTATTAATAAAACGTCCGTCGTCTTTCTAACGAGCAGTATAGCTAGTTATCAGGCTACAGGAGTATGTTATTTGATCAGGAGGTACATTCGTCTGAAATCCCATCGGCCCTGTTTTTCCAGTCCAAGCCACAACTGAGGACGCAAACTTGCTGTGTGTACAAATGAGACACCTTGCAGTGACAATTCATGATTGGTGACATAATTCTCAGATATATCTTTTGTCCGAGAATGTTCGTCCTAAAATATGGATGAATACCTTAATAATAATCAGGGAGCTGTTTCACTAATCTTCATATGACTAAAATGTTTGTAAGTGCAAATTTAGGATCGTCTGTAAATACCAATTGATGGATTTACATTTATTGAGCATAGGCTGCATATGCAGCCTATGCTCAATAAATGTAAATCCAATAATCGTTAATACAAGAAGACATTGTTAATGTGAAATGAACATAATTTTGCACTTGCAAACATTTTAGTCGTACAAAGTTTAGTGAAACGGCCCCCCCCCCCCGAAATATTCGGACACATTTTGTTTTGGGAAACCCATAAATAGTTGTGTTGCTTGATTTAAGGGTCATAATTGGCTCTCATGCCTTGATTACCCGCCGACCCAGCTACTATATGGCACACCTGTGGCCCGTTTCATTAAGCTTCGATCGACAAAAATGTTTGTGCGAATATTTGTGTAAATTCTCTTCACACAGTACCGTGGTTCACGAATGCTACGATTTTCCACCTACATTCAGTGATCAGTAATCTGAACAACTCCATCAAAGATTTCCCAAGATCGTCTGTTAATGCGAGTGGGTGGCAGGTGGTATGCGACAGGTAATTCGACGATCGGGGTTCATCCTTACAGGAATTCCGACTGGAGACCTGGTTTGGCCCTCACATACGTCTTTGGCATTTTGTATGTGACAGTTGAATCTGTTTATACGCCTTATGTGAGTATTACAATTACGTGTAATCCTATTTTAGGGGAAGGGGCCAAGTGACTTTGGTGTGTATGCACCTGATATTTGATCAGGCCGTTTAAACACCAATAAGCACAAAACAAACTGTTTAAATGCAAACTTTGTTATTTTACATTTTAGATTTGTACTTGCAACAAAATTTTTCTAATCGTACAAAGTTTTAGTGAAACAATGCCACTGAGTTAGAGGTAATCGGGTAGAGCTGGGACATACCATGTTGCATGTATACATGTAGTGTGGTTAGCCGCCTCCAATTATGGATTTACCCAAACAACTTGTAATGTGATAACATTCATTAATTTTGCTAACTCAACCACAACTAGACAAACAAAACAAAAAATATTTGGACCATTTCTTTGCTTTGGAAAACCATTAATTTTTCTCGATTACAGGTTTCTCGGAAGTGTGTCCAAATATTTACGGTTATATACGGTAATGCAATATCCGATTTTCTTATGTTGTTCAGTTTTTGTAACAAAATCACCAATTAAACCTGGGACGCGTCATATTTTTACAGTTAATGCTGTATGTAGAACATTTTTATTGTTCATCACACACCCTTTTTGAATCTAACACAACGGAACCTTTCATTTTCTTTCAATTCCCAGAGGCAATAATAGGCATTAAATCGCAGTCTATATGAAACATGGATTCAAATTATTGAGATCAGTAGCTGATTTCATCAAAATTGCAAAGTAATACTTATCTAGCAAAGTATACTTTGATGGGAGTAATCCTTTATTTTTTACCGAAATACATTATTTCATATAGATGTTAATCGAACTGCATGTATTTATTTAACGATTACAAGTAATTGCGAACGTTATTAATACTGGAATTTTATTACATTATCACCAGCCCTTAAGGCTGTGATAATTATAAATAAATTCGGTATTAATAAAAAATTAAAAATTAAAAATTTATCCTTAAAATTGGAACATTTCTACCCTCCCTAATGTAATGCATTTGCTAGATAACTATACATGTATTTGCAAAATGTTGATGAAATAGGCTGTGATTTTCTGTATTTCCTTAAAAAGTAATTGAACGGCAAAAACAATATTTATTCAATTCTTATTTACTTTTTTGCTATTGGTCATTATCATATTTATAAACTAACTTTAATTTCAATAACAGTCTATATTTTTGGCAACCTGTTTTAACATTCATTTAAAATATCGTAGAAGAAACGTTGTGTCCCATTAGCATAAATCAAAGGTGATATTCGCTAGTCATAAACGGGATTGAAATATTTGCAAGTTGTGATATGCAAACCATGTTGTATGTATCCTGTATTACATTGTATGAACTGATTCAGACAACCCGTTGGGTATCAATTTTTGCCGATGATCTGATCCATGATTAATGGTCAGTCAAAAACCTGAGTTGTTTCTGAGTTTTTCTTTATGCAACGGTGTAGATTCCTGAACAGCTGAGGTGCAGTTTATTTAGCATGATAATGCTTCACTTTTTGACACCATTTTCGGAAAATAATTGTAAATTGAGTAAACGTATATTTCATGAAATTACGCAGATGTCCGAAGGTACAAAATCCACATGGCGTGGTCTCAGATGTGGTTCGTAAAGTTCTTCAGATCTAAGTATACTGAGCAAAACCTAGAAACGTCCCTCCATGTTTAAGGAAAGATTCATCAAAAAAACCAAAAGGGGTTACGTTTTAAAAAATCAAAATTGGAAAAACAAGTTCATTCATTATTTCTGTATCAAAGAAAGCCAATAAATTAGCATTTGGATATTCTTAGTTAAATATTCGTAGAGATAACGCCCGGCCAAGGGCAAGGTAGGGGGGTCCAAAATCAAAAATCACAAAAACTCAGAAATTGTTCTTACTTAACGTTTTAGAGATGGTAATTTCAATAAGTAATGTGGCAAAATTCAGTTAAATCCTTCGTTAGTACCGAGATTGTGGCCAACCATTTGCATGAATGCATGCAATGATCCTACGCCGCATCGAACGTGACGTAACGCCAAATACCAGTGCGTTGGGCAAAATTTCCTCCATTCCCGTTGTTTAACGACTCCCCGTGTAAGATCGCGAACGATTGTCAAATCTTTCGATGGTTTAGCTCGTGCTTTTGGCGGCCCAGCTCATCCCATATGATGCTTCCAATGGGATTTGAGATCCGGCGGAGAACCGCGGGCCCATGGCAGACGTCGACGTTGTTTTGCTGTAAGTATTGGAGTTGGTGACCCTGGCTACGTTGAGGGCGGGCATTGTCGTGCATTCAAATGACACAACCACCAGGGACCATGCTGACGGATAAAATGGTAAGGCATGTGCCATTTTAAGCAACATCAGTCAAACATAACGTTGTGCATTGATGTTTGCCCTGTTTACTAACAACCAAATCTGTCTTTCCGGTTTCCCATGATCCCCACCCCAGACCATTTACGCACCCCCCAAAACCCCCAAACCTTCTTCTCAACAATGCAACAATCGGTGAATCTTTTCATTTTTACGGCACTGTATACCCGTAATCTTCCTGTCAGCATGGACTAACTGTGAACCGAGATTCAACGCGTGGATGAAACAAAACTCGGTTTTCCAGTCAGCCTCCCTTCTCCAGTTTCAAGATGACGTCGCGCCCATAACAGTCAGGCAGCAACGGTGACGTTTTGTGCATTAATCTGACCTATTGTACGGGCGGCGTGATGCCCGGATTGGTTTGGGCGTTACCGATCGTAAACCGGTTGCGAATAGGGTCCTGGCCCTGAGACACCCGTACTCGCCTACGCATGTGACTGTGGGCTGCCAATCGACGTTTGACTAAGTGCGTCAACGTAATGTAACGATCGGCTCTAGCCGTTCCGTTACACGAGGCCTACCAGATCGCTGCCGGTCGTGAACAAGCCCCAGTCATGCTGGTACCGGGCTGCAAGACGATCAATCGTCTTCCCAGACAGCAACCAAACCGAGGCGCGACCGCCCTGGCGGCCCATCCCAACCCGCAAGCAATCCCAATTGCCCTGATTTCGCTCGTTTATTTTCGGGGGGGTAAATGCCGTGGCATATCGAAAACAAAAAGTTGAAAAACTTAAAAAAGTTTTTTAAAAGTTTTTAATTTTCCGAATAAGCCCCATATGCGCATGAATGGTAACGACATGAACTGAATCACCTTATCGACTTGATAATGTATAGCGGTGCACGTGCAAAAAGTGGAAATCAACGTTCCCGGTCACTGGCCGCTATTGTAAACCGTGTTTGTATCGGCAACTAAACTTACACGATTCGTAATACTATGAACATCGCCACGGTTTAAAATACTTAATACTTTGAACATGTGGGTACAGTACATAGACAAGAGCTAAACACCGGCCTATAAAAACAGGGACGTTTCTAGTTTTTGTTGAGTTATAGATTCTCATCCCCAGTCAGCAGCTGGATTGGTTTACTGAGGTAGAATGTCAAACAATGGGGGAAAATGTTTAGAAAGTATTTTGCGGACTGATTTTTCAAATTTAGCTTTTATTGTTCACATTAATAACCATTTTAATACTTGAACGTTTATTATTGAGAATAAAAAGTAACCATTTATAACTTGAAAATAAAAAGAAATTGTATTTGATAAAAATTTAATATATTCAAAATATTATTGCAATTGCATTTGTTTATGGATTAATTTATTTTTTCCAAATATTTTTGTAAAAAACAAAAACAGTTTTATTGTTTGATTTATCGGTCTGATTTGTAATTGTTTAACCTTACCTTAAAACGCCCCTATCTTAATTTTTTTGTTTTTTTTCGTCCTGCTGTTTTCATTTTCTTTTTTTTTCCATTTTTTCCAAATTTTTCATCAAAAACATGCTTTGACCAGCAACTTGTTTAGGAATAATTTACAACATGATGTTTCACAGCACTTCAGAACCATTGGGGGAAATGATTCAGAAGTGCTGTGAAACCATGTTTTTATTGAGAAATAAGACAATATTTAAATAAAAGTAACAAGCTGACGAAATTTGCAATTTTGTGAGTAGCGCGGTCTTAAGGGTTTAAACGAAATTAATGTGATTTCATGCAACGCAGTGGTGAGGATTATTACGCAGCAACTCTGTCACCCCTAAAGTAAACCTGGAATGGATTTATTTTGAATTAGAATTAAGTTATTTGCAAACCAATCCAATTCGTCTCATAAATTGTTACTCAAAAATAAAAATTGAAAATTACTTAGGAAAAAAGTGCAGAATCCTGATGAGCGGCGGCTCGCTACGAGGCCGGATCCAAATCAGGATCTGGCAACTGTTTTGCATAAAACCCAGTTCGCAGCGAATACAGTGGGGGAGGGGGAGGGGGGGGGGATCATGTGGGGTCCGGAACGCACCCCCCCCCCCCCACACCCCCCCCCCCCCCCCCCCCCCCCACCCCCCCCCCCCCCCTGCTCCCGGCAAAAAACAAAAACAAAAATCTTACAATACTCGAATATTTGGTTGGATGACTTTATTTTTTCGTGGCCATAACGTGTTCAGGAAAAATCGCAGCTGCAGCGATCTGGCTCGCGGGAGGTCGGCTATGCCGACTTGTAATTACAGACCACACCCCTGCAATTATTTTCTGTATCCGCGCCTGAAATAGCTATAGCGGGCTTTCGGGTTCAAAGGGTTATTGTTACATGGTTTCCGTTGTTTGCACATATGTGCAAAACATATAGCGCGTGCTGTTTGCACATGGCTTTAGGCAATGCTCATTCCGGGGCCGCGCGTAATGGACGTGCCTTCATGACGTCACTATGCGGAAGTGCCTTCATGACGTCACTACTTCATGACGTTCATGATGTTCATGACGCGGCCCCGGAATATGAATACCGAAAAGTATCTACGTGAATGGGACAATTTATAAAAGTACTGAAAATACTGAATATAATGCTCAAACTACATCAGTTTTTTCTTGGAAAGTTAACAATAACGTTTGATCATGTCCAGCCGTGTGCAAACGTTTGCTGTGGCCCTCGGGAACTGTTTGAACCCGCGGCCTGCGGCCTTGGGTTCAAACAGTTCCCAAATTGTGTGTATGTATCGTCATGTATACTGTTCATATATATATATGAGACAATGTCAAGCTAGAGTTTGTGAATAATTTCATCCTAAGTTCGTGCGACAGTTCTTTTTATCATGCAGAGACTGACACAAGAGAGCAAGCGTTTACTGGAAGTATGTTGGTGCCGCGAAAAATAAGTGCGGGTTTTACACAGACATGTAGATCTCTACAACAACAACAAAACAGTTTCTGCGAAACTATAGTTTGATTTTCGATCAATATGCTTTTTACAAATCTCAGGCACGGATACAGGGAGGGGGGGGGGGGTGTCCAGGATCCCCCCCCTCCCTGCTGCCGGCAAAAAAATGGTACATTTTAAAGTGTGAAATCGTGGCCTAGGTGTCAGGAAATCGCATCTGCGGCGATCTGGCATTTAAAAAGTTCTGTATCCGCGCCTGAATCTTAGTTGCAGCCAAATTTGTAGTAAGTAATTACTTAGATTATTTGCATGCAAGATAACATAAGACAAGGATTATCTGTCAGCTTTATAACAATAATAGTAAACTTGAAAATATGTTCATAGAACACGGATGCGACGTCACGTGGGTCTAATGTAATTAACTGGGATATACACACAATACGTTGAATGTATGGAAGGTAATATCCGCCATAATTATATTAGGCTTGCTGCTTGCTTGCTGATGACATTCTAAGTTCTACCCGTCTTATTACAATTATATGTGGCTTGATGCTTGCTGACTGGTGCCATTACAACTTACTTTCATGTTATTTTATTCGTCATTCGTGTTTGTGACATTTGAAATCTTCTTGGTTATAGTCTAAATTGCATGTGCATTTGGCTTGATGCTTTATTCATTCGTACTGTTTGAATGCGTTTGTGTTGTTTACATTCTAAGTAGCTTGATGATTCATTCTTAGTGACATCCGGAGTTCCATTATTGATTATTGCATGCTGTTTTGCCATGCGTTTTGTTACCTCGCTAAGCCACGCACGCCCTTGACAACAACAATTGCAACAGTAATTTGGGAATAACCATTATGACGCCAGGTGCGCTGCTAAAACTTAAAATAGTTCTCCCTAAAATGATTTCATATGCTGGTACCCGTCCTACAATGCGTTGCTCTCTAAATTGGTTCCAAGTCCTTAACGGTGTTGATGTAGATTGATGCCGCCTTTTCTGTTGCGCCATGTTTAGGTTAAAAGACACCAAATAGTTTGACTGTATAATTTAACCGAATACCAGCCAGTCTTTCCTACTTTCACTATTCGTATGGATGTTGTGGGACCAACCTCGTCATGTCTCTCAATATTGTTTACATTATTTGGCCACGGAAACTCTGTTTACATGACGTGACCAACAGGCTCAGTGTTTTCTTTTAAATGCTTCAAATATGCTGAATACTGGTGTTAAAAACACCCCTTTTCTAACCTTAAACCTAGAGTGTACATGCCAGGTTATAATATAGGGAGACATGTTTTTCTTTATTCTTTCAATCTGACATTTTTCTGGCAAAATTATTACAATTTCCAGACGTACTAATTGACATTAATATACTTTTTATATCAAACGCGAATTGCCAGTTTGATATCAGGGGCGATAACCGGGGTTCCAAAAAATGATAAGGGGAGCAACTATTTATTCCATTTATTTATTTTTTGATGTGCAATATCATACTTTATGATATGTTGCTACAAATATTTATTCAGCATTTAGTTGATATAAATAATTTAAAAATACTGCATCATTTGCATACGGAGCTAGCTTGATACCACCGCGAGTCTCTATGAGTACATTAAAGATTACTAAATAATTATATCCGTGTAGCTGGCACTCGTAATTTTTAAAAGTGGTGGACTAGTTGCAATTATACACTTATTTAAGTTCCATACAGAAAAGTTTGTACCTACTAGATGGGACCCCAGCTTCAACAATAATTAAATCTCTATTTTAATTAGTCAAGATCCAGAGCAGAATGGGTGCAGGTTATTGGAAATTAGGTCCCACGACATCCATAAGAAAAATGAAAGTAGCAGAGAATAGCAAAATGTGTGGTAACGGGTTAGTGTTTTAGGTAAAATCAATGGTGGTGGCCCACCTTAGTCTGATCCCGGACGGTTTTTGGTTTTCATCGGTAACGGGCCAGTTTGACAGTCAACCTGTGTAAGTTACCATATGTGTAACTTACTATAAAAATGTGATTGTTTTCAATTACGTACATATGTAATTTAATTATGAGGATACATGTATGTATAAAACACATTAGTAAGTCAAACACCATACATACATATGCAATTTAGTTAATATAGGTTAGATAATAACAAATGGTGCGAAATCGTCAAGACGGTAAAAGTTATCCGGTATGAACAACATCGTGCGGGTGTTTTGAGGTCACTGACACAGTTTGCTTGCAAATCTTGATCCATTACTACCCAGTTTCACTTGAGGAACTTGTTGGTCATGTGATATAAACAGAGTTTCCGTGGCAAAGAAAAAATGTAAACAATATTGGGGGACATGACGAGGTTGGATTTTTCTGTCTTAGGAGTAAGTGAAGCAATTGTTTAATTCATGCAGAACCAGTACAGACCGGCTGCAGGTCATGTATAAGTAGGTCCCACAACATCCATACGAATAGTGAAAGTAGGAGAGACTGACCTTATTGGATGGGGTTCGGTTAAAGTGCATAGTAAAACTATTTGGTGTCTTCTAACCTATACTGTGATCAGTTGTAGGTGAAATCTTACATCAACACCGGCATTGGGTGTGCCTCAAACAGCCAATCACATCTCGTACTATTATTTATTAGTCGGAGGATTCCTAACATTGACAGCAGTGCCATCTGGCGTCATAATGAGGCACTACTAACCTATATATTGCTTGCATCATTCTGCTTGCGGCTTGATGCTATCTGCTTGCGGGTTTCCGCTTTCGGACTCTGGCTCGATGCTTACTTCCTGCGGCTTTGTCCTTACTGCTTTCGGCCTTATTCAAAGTGCTAAGTGCTTGTTCTTACTTTCTATTGCAAATGTTTAGTGCAATAAAACAGGGACACGAATAAGGACGTATCAATAATTGTAATGTAAATAAGACGAATGAACAAAGCAATCTGCAGAATGGACATGTAAGAAAGACAAATACAATTACAACAAGCAGTTTTCAAATGTAATAAATACAAATGACGAATGAAATAACATGAATATAAGTTGTAATGTCATCAGCACGTAAGCATCAAGTCACATAGAATTATGGCGGATATTACCTTCCTTATGAATGAGCGTTTCCATTATGAATTTAAGGACAGTGTAAATATTATGAATTTGACGTGGTCAAGCAGTCACGTCTGGAGACATTTCTTGTCTGGACCATCTTAACCCTTAGACCGCTACGCAGAACAATTGTCGTTTGATGTTACATTTATATCTTGCCTTATTTCTCAGTAAAAACATGTTTTGACAGCACTTTGCATGATGTTGTAAATTATTCTAAATTGCTGTTAAAAGCATGGTGATAACACTGGAAAATAAACAACAGACGACAAAAAATTAAGATAGCGGTGTAAGGGTTAAGTTGAATAGCGTGTGCAATATTTTAATAAAACTTCACACATGCATACAAGATATTGAGTCAAAGGTGTGTCGTACGCAAGAAATCTATTCTAGCATCGCTAATTTGGATTATTGCATCGTTATTTTTTTAGTTATTGCTCGTTTTTATTTTATTTTTTTTATTTCTTGTCCAGAGCATAAGTTGAATATCGTATTGAATATTAAAAAAGAAACTTCACACATTCATATATATCGTGTCAAAGATGTGAGATTTTTCTTTTGGAGTTATGTCCATTTGTTTCTTTTTACATAGGATGTTTACAGCCTGTGTTATAGTTTCATTCATGTGAACCAGATCGAAGGACTACTTTTTGTGGAGATTCTGATGAATATTTTCAACGACCTATTGTTAGTTCGCCTGCACGAAGTGCGGAAAAGCTTATGGCATACCCCCGGCATCGTCGGCGTCGGCGTCCACAAACTTAACGTAGGGGTAAATGTCTTATAACTTCTGTTTCCTTTCATGGAGCACTTTTCATACATGCATTCCTCAGATGGCCCTCCATCGTGCTGTAGAAAATCCATGTCCCAGCACTCAGCACAAACCCCAAGGTCAAGGTCACAAACAAAGTCTCAGGTACGTTTTTATCTTTGGCTCTTTTGTTACCTGGGAGTTGAATTGGGTTATTGCCCATTATAATTATTATAAAGATTATTATTGATCCTACTGCTTTTTGGAGGGGGCCAAGTGATTATGGTGTGGCGAGGACCTGGCACCAGATCAGGATTATTCTGATTTCAGGGTTGAATACATAGTTTTTAGCTCGACTATTCGAAGAATAGTTAGAGCTTATGTTGTCACCCCGGCGTCGGCGTCGGCGTCACCGTCACCGTCACGTCACGCCTTGGTTAAGGTTTTTAGTCAACCTTGTATATGGAATACTACTGGCCCTACACCCACCATACTTGGACAACTTCATCTCCTAGTGATGTACATCAATAACCCCTGATCTTAATTTGACCTTGACCTACATTTCCTCTTCAATTACTTAGTTAATTCCCCTTGGTTAAGGTTTTTAGTCAACCTTGGTTAAGGTTTTTAGTCAAGCTTGTACATGGAACACTATTGTGCATACAGACACCATACTTGGACAACCTTTTCTCTTAGGGATGTACATCAATAAACCCTGATCTATATTTGACCTTGACCTACATTTCCTCTTGAATTACTTAGTTAATTCCCCTTGGTTAAGGTTTTTAGTCAAGCTTGTATATGGAATACTACAGGCCCTACACCCACCATACTTGGACAACTTCATCTCCTAGTGATGTACATCAATATCCCCTGATCTATATTTGACCTTGACGTACATTTCCTCTTGAATTACTTACTTAATTCCCCTTGGTTAAGGTTTTTAGTTAAGCTGGTTAAGGTTTTTAGTCAAACTTGTACATGGAATACTATTATGCATACAGACACCATACTTGGACAACATTTTCTCATAGGGATGTACATCAATAACCCCTGATCTATATTTGACCTTGACCTACATTTCCTCTTGAATTACTTAGTTAATTCCCCTTGGTTATGGTTTTTAGTCAAGCTTGTATATGGAATAATACTGGCCCTACACCCACCATACTTGGACAACTTCATCTCCTAGTGATGTACATCAATAACCCCTGATCTATATTTGACCTTCACCTACATTGCCTCTTGAATTACTTACTTAATTCCCCTTGGTTAAGGTTTTTAGTCAAGCTTGTAGATGGAATACTATTGTGCATCCAGACACCATACTTGGACAACCTTTGCTCATAGGTATGTACATCAATAACCCCTGATCTATATTTGACCTTGACCTATATTTCCTCTTGAATTACTTAGTTAATTCCTTTTGGTTAAGGTTTTTAGTCAACCTTGTATACGAAATACTACTAGCCCTACACCCACCATACTTGGACAACTTCATCTCCTAGTGATGTACATCAATAACCCCTGATATATATTTGACCTTGACCTACATTTACTCTTGAATTACTTACTTAATTCCCCTTGGTTAAGGTTTTTAGTCAAGCTTGTAGATGGAATACTCCTGGCCCTACACCAACCATACTTGGACAACTTCATCTCCTAGTGATGTACATCAATAACCCCTGATATATATTTGACCTTGACCTACATTTACTCTTGAATTACTTACTTAATTCCCCTTGGTTAAGGTTTTTAGTCAAGCTTGTAGATGGAATACTCCTGGCCCTACACCAACCATACTTGGACAACTTCATCTCCTAGTGATGTACATCAACAACCCCTGACCTATATTTGACCTTGACCTACATTTAACCTTGAATTACTTAGATAATTCCCCTTGGTTAAGGTTTTCACTCAACCTTTGTTAAGGTTTTTGCTCAAGCTTGTACATGGAATAATATTGTGCATACAGACACCATACTTGGACAACCTTTTCTCATAGTTATGTACATCAATAACCCCTGATCTATATTTGACCTTGACCTATATTTCCTCTTGAATTACTTAGTTAATTCCCTTTGGTTAAGATTTTTAATCAACCTTGGTTAAGGTTTTTAGTCAAGCTTATATATGGAATACTACTGGACCTAAACCCACCATACTGGGACAACTTCATCTCCTAGTGATGTACATCAATATCCCCTGATCTATATTTGACCTTGACCTACATTTCCTCTTGAATTACTTACTTAATTCCCGTTGGTTTATGTTTTTAGTCAACCTTGGTTAAGGTTTATAGTCAAGCTTGTACATGGAACACTATTGTGCATACAGACACCATACTTGGACAACCTTTTCTCTTAGGGATGTACATCAATAACTCCTGATCTATATTTGACCTTGACCTACATTTCCTCTTGAATTACTTAGTTAATTCCCCTTGGTTATGGTTTTTAGTCAAGCTTGTATATGGAATAATACTGTCCCTACACCCATCATACTTGGACAACTTCATCTCCTAGTGATGTACATCAATAACCCCTGATCTATATTTGACCTTCACCTACATTTCCTCTTGAATTACTTAGTTAAGTCCCCTTGGTTAAGGTTTGTAGTCAACCTTGGTTAAGGTTTTTAGTCAAGCTTGTACATGGAATACTATTGTGCATCCAGACACCATACTTGGACAACCTTTGCTCATACGTATGTACATCAATAACCCCTGATCTATATTTGACCTTGATCTATATTTCCTCTTGAATTACTTAGTTAATTCCTTTTGGTTAAGGTTTTTAGTCAACCTTGTTATGGAATACTAGTAGACCTACACCCACCATACTTAGACAACTTCATCTCCTAGTGATGTACATCAATAACCCCTGATCTATATTTGACCTTGACCTATATTACCTCTTGAATTACTTAGTTAATTCCTTTTGGTTAAGGTTTTTAGTCAACCTTGTATATGGAATACTAGTAGACCTACACCCACCATACTTGGACAACTTCATCTCCTAGTGATGTACATCAATAACCCCTGATCTATATTTGACCTTGACCTACATTTACTCTTGAATTACTTACTTAATTCCCCTTGGTTAAGGTTTTTAGTCAAGCTTGTAGATGGAATACTCCTGGCCCTACACCAACCATGCTTGGACAACTTCATCTCCTAGTGATGTACATCAACAACCTCTGACCTATATTTGACCTTGACCTACATTTAACCTTGAATTACTTAGATAATTCCCCTTGGCTAAGGTTTTCACTCAACCTTTGTTTAGGTTTTTGCTCAAGCTTGTACATGGAATACTATTGTGCATACAGACACCATATTTGGACAGCCTTTTCTCATAGTGATGTACATCAATAACCCCTGATCTATATTTGACCTTGACCTACATTTCCTCTTGAATTACTTAGTTAATTCTCTTTGGTTAAGGTTTTTAGTCAAGCTTGTACATGGAATACTATTATGCATACAGACACCATACTTGAACAACATTTTCTCATAGGGATGTACATCAATAACCCCTGATCTATATTTGACCTTGACCTACATTTCCTCTTGAATTTCTTAGTTAATTCCCCTTGGTTATGGTTTTTAGTCAAGCTTGTATATGGAATAATACTGGCCCTACACCCACCATACTTGGACAACTTCATCTCCTAGTGATGTACATCAATAACCCCTGATCTATATTTGACCTTCACCTACATTTCCTCTTGAATTACTTAGCTATGTCCCCTTGGTTAAGGTTTTTAGTCAACCTTGGTTAAGGTTTTTAGTCAAGCTTGTACATGGAATACTATTGTTCACCCAGACACCATACTTGGACAACCTTTGCTCATAGGTATGTACATCAATAACCCCTGATCTATGTTTGACCTTGACCTATATTTCCTCTTGAATTACTTAGTTAATTCCTTTTGGTTAAGGTTTTAGTCAACCTTGTATATGGAATACTACTAGCCCTACACCCACCATACTTAGACAACTTCATCTCCTAGTGATGTACATCAATAACCCCTGATCTATATTTGACCTTGACCTACATTTAACCTTGACTTACTTAGATAATTCCCCTTGGTTAAGGTTTTCACTCAACCTTTGTTTAGGTTTTTGCTCAAACTTGTACATGGAATACTATTGTGAATACAGACACCATACTTGGACAACCTTTTCTAATAGTGATGTACATCAATAACCCCTGACCTATATTTGACCTTGACCTACATTTCCTCTTGAATTACTTAGTTAATTCTCTTTGGTTAAGGTTTTTAGTCAAGCTTGTAGATGGAATACTCCTGGCCCTAAACCAACCATACTTGGACAACTTCATCTCCTAGTGATGCACATCAACAACCCCTGACCTATATTTGACCTTGACCTACATTTAACCTTGAATTACTTAGTTAATTCCCCTTGGTTAAGGTTTTTACTCAACCTTGGTTAAGGTTTTTAGTCAAGCTTGTAGATGGAATACTATTGTGCATACAGACACAATACTTGGATAACTTTTTCTCATAGAGATGTACATCAAGACCTTTGTTTTATCTTCACCTACATTTAACCTTAAATTACTTGGTTAATGTTTATATCAAGCTTGTATATGGAATACTCCTGGGCCTACATCAACCATACTTGGACAACTTCATCTCCTAGTGATGTACATCAATAATCCCTGACCAATATTTGACCTTGACCTACTTTTATCCTTGGATTACTTAGTTATTTCCCCTTGGTTACGGTTTTTAGTCAAGCTTGTATATGGAATACTCCTGGGCCTACATCAACCATACTTGGAAAACTGCATCTCCTAGTGATGTACATCAATAACCCCTGACCTATATCTGACATTGACCTACATTTAACCTTGAATTACTTACTTAATTTCCCTTAGTTAAGGTTTTTAGTCAACCTTGGTTAAGGTTTTTATGCAGGCCGCATCCACCTTGTTTGTCAAGCTATGTGTACATCGACAACCCTCGTAGTCGAGCTATGCTGTTCTCCTACAGCTCTTGTTATTGTTATGCCCCCGCCACCGAATGATGAGGCGGGCATACAGTGTTACCGGCGTCCGTACGTCCAGCACATGAAAGGAATACAAATAGTCTTGATATTTATCAGAGTTTAAAACATATATGTTTATTATATATGTACATTTGTTTGACATTGAAACACAATGGAAAGTAAATTGTCAATATTTTACCATATTGATCAGTGCCAGAATTACTTTTCACATTGTATAATAGTTCCTTCTAAATCATCAGTCATTTGTTTACTGCATTGATAGTTTGTATATTTTTTAGGCGCATCTTAGTGGTGAGTGATTTACATATATTATACAAATGTTATTTGATTTGTATGTGGATATAATTGCCACTCGTTCCGACTAAAGTCGCACAATATCTCATGCTACGTAGCTCGTGCATATATCCACATATAGAAAACATAATAACCTATAAGTACTATACTTATATCTATAAACGAACCCCGTCCTTGTGATAATCATTGTAAATGTATGAGGTTTTAGATTGTATGAATCATTTTCAAAGTAAATTATTTCCAATATCTGCAATACGCGACCTTAAATTATGTCAAGACAATGATTCTAATTGTAAATCATCAATGATGAATAAAGATGAATATCGTTTTTGACGGCCGTTGCGTGCACATGTATCAACTTTCTTAAAGAGGGGTCGTCGCGTGTAACACAGCAGTAATATCTGTTTGTCAGAAGTTAAAACATGCCAAAACACGCGTACGTCGCTTGTATTGTTTCGGTACCGGTGTGCCCTTCGTTCGCGGCTGACAGCATGCTCAATACACAGTCTACATTTGGATGTATTCAATTCTGAGACTTAGAGAACAAAACTAGCCAACATATAAAAGAAACGCATGTAGGACATGTTTTATCCAACGGAGTTATACACACGTTTAACAATTACAGTTTCGTATAATTTTGAATCAACTGTCGATGTAAACGGGACAATAAACTATGTGGTATTTAAATGTGTTTTCTCAGACATGGGTTGTCATGTCCGCATGATTGCAATACACATACAAGTTTATGAGGTAGGGTTGATCATACACGGATAATTAGACTAAATAGAGAGGTGGGATTATTTAACTTTTATCTAATTACCCGTAAGTTTTCTTACACCTGCCTGTTGTTTTATGTGCGAATTGTCATATATCGTGAGGTATTTTTTTATTGTCAGAAACATTTACTGTAGTACCCGCTTTCTTCGAAATAAAATAAAAGAACAAAGTAAGTAGGCGTATTTATGGAAATAAATAAAAAATATACATAGACGCGACAATGACGCTAAATGTGACGTTTACTTTGTCAAAACCGCGTGGAAATTACTCCATCTTTGTAACGTTATAACTCGTTACGTCACGTTTTCCGATAAGGGAGGTTTTCGCTTGGTGCGTCACATATGTGAATACTGCCTAGTTACTGTATCCTATACGGCACATGGAATGAATGGCCAAATCGGCCGGCCATCTTTGTGTGTTCTAGCCATCAGCCAGTTTCACCTGTTCTGCCGTTTGACAAAGAACTCAAACTGTGAAGTAGAACATATGGTATAATGTAGCTAATCACATGTAGAAAAGCCATGAGAACAGACTCCTATCAATTATATTACACCAAACTGTAAAATATGTCAGTTTTCTGGACAAGTTTGAGCCTGTGTTTTTAAAAACATGAACCACCATTATAAATACTCTGATACACAGGAAATCGCACAGTGTATCACTTTTACCTGGCTTGCCAACCACACAACACATACCATATATAACCACAAAACACTCACCATATATACATGTACCTACTACAGTACTCTGTTATTAGCTATCAAATCCAGTGATATGTAAGCAGTTACCCGAGTGTTTTGTCCCTGGTGTCTATTCACCTACTGTGCGAGTAGATATGGCTTTACCTATGTATAATGTGTACACTAAAAATAGGCTGTGCATCATATTGAAATGTTCACGCATCAACATTTATTTTGAGATTGATGAGAGAAATACTCAGATATCTCGTCTTTTGTACAGGCATTATATTTATAGCTTGGCGTTGTCACATCTGTCTATTATGTATTGCACCAGATTTTATTTGGTTTACTGTCATATTATTTGCTGTATGTGTCAAACGCACAAAGTGGTGAAACTTTACGATGGCTTGTACATACAAAGATGGCGGAGATGGCAACTCAATGCTCCATATAGTATACAGTAACAAGACAATATTCACATATGTTATATTCATATTGGTGCAATACATAATAGACACATATGACAACGGCAAGCTATAAATATTATGCCAGCAAATTATACAAAAGACGATATATCTGAGCATTTCTCCCATCAATATCAAAATAAATGTTGATGTGTAAACTTCTCAATCTGATGCGCCGTCTATGTTATTGTACATGCTACAATAGGTAAAGCCATATTTACTTGCATAGTAGGTGAGTAGACACCAGGGACAATACACTCAGGTAACTGCCTACATGTCACTGGATTTGATAGCTAATAACAGAGTACAGTAGTGGGTATATATGGTATGTGTTGCGTGGTTTGCCAGGTAAAAGTGATACACTTTGCGATTTTCTATGTATGAGTTAGTTATAAGGGTGGTTCATGCTGTAACAAAACAAAGGCACAAACCTGTCCAGATAACTGACATATTTTACAGTTTGGTATAATATAATTGATAGGTGTCCGTTCTCCTGGCTTTTCTACATGTGACTAGCTACTTTATATCATATGTTCTACTTCACATTTTGAGTTCTTTGTCAAACGGCAGAACAGGTGAAACTGGCTGATGGCTGGAACACACAAAGATGGCCGATTTTGCCACTGTATGTGCCGTTTAGGATACAGTAACGAGGCAGTATTCACATATATTCTATCATATTTACGAAGCAATTATCTTTGAATCAAACGATGATCAGGTATAGAACGGGTCCTTAAGGTTTTGTACCTATCTATTTGGCAGGTTTTTCTAGCAGGATTGCTGCTCAAACGCTAATAAAAATAGAATAACGTATCATTGTCACAAAAAATCTCACTCGGGCACCAATTCATTACAACGTAATGAGAGACACTCTCGGTATGTCATACATTGACCAATGTCACAGCCTGCAAACGTTTATTCATCCAATAATGTATCGTTAGAGGGAATTACAATCAGTTTATATATGTAACTGATAATGTGTATAACATCATCGGTATTTTACCAAATAAAAAAGCTTACATTCTATGTATTTTTTGGAGTGTAAGTGTAAGCTGACCATTTTTACGCCTTATCTTATTACGTGTAATGGTTTATGTAAAATTGTACTCTGTATTTCTGGTTACATGTTACGCTATTGTAAGGGCATAACATAAAACTAACACAATCATGCAGTATATTTAATTGCATCACTACAGCATGTATATCTTTGCTATATATACATACATGTAGTACAGGACAGTGTACTGTAGCATATTAAGCAAAGACATACCGAACATATATAAGTTTACATGTAGTAAAATAGTTTGCCCCTCCCCCCCCCCCCACATCCAATAATTGAAACGCTCCTACGCCTATGTATAATGATGTTACATGGGTGCATTCTTGAAAACTACAAAATGTAAATGTTTAAATGTACATGTCACCATTATACCGTTTGTTGTCAGAGGCATATAGTGGTCACTTTGTCTCTCCATCCCCATTTTCCCTGACAATGCTGCTAGTACTGAATTAGTGGAGAGACATAGCGGTGACAATTCCAGCGACGGCGGCATCGTAGCAGTAGGCGTCAACAATTTTAGACGTACGACTTACATGTACGTCCAAGTGTTACATATCTTCTGATCTGTTAGTTGGATCATTACCCAGCTTAATCAATAGCTTCCTCGCATTAATGATCAGGATTTATCCTTACTGGAATCCCGACCAGAGACCTGTAGCCTATTTCACCAAAATTGCAAAGTATACTCATCTTGCCAAGTACACTTTGGGGGAGAAATTTTCAATTTAAGGATAAATTTATTAATTTTTATTATACTGAATTTATTACATTATCACAGCCATTTTGGCTGTGATAATGTAATAAATTCAGTATAATAATTCTGCATACTTTTAATCATCAAATATATGAATTTGTTAGTTCGATATGAAATAATGCATTATGGGAAAACTCAATGATTACTCCCTCAAGTACACTTTTCTTGAATTGGTCCTTAAATTAGCAAATCACAGTCCATTACAGTTACTTAGGGGTGAAAGGGTTAAACCAAATTCAGTCGTATATCATGTACAAATTATCTTAAATACCTGGTATTCATTCAGAAATTGACACCAAAGGCGACTTCTCGTTTTACATTGTATATTGATACCATATAGATCAATAATGTAAAACCTGATATCAATTATTCTGATCATGTCAATTTTCCATTTTCTTACCAAATTTTATGAAAACAATAAATAAAAATAACCGACCATTCGAGGCATTTTGGTTTGATAATTTTCAGATCGAGTCTGCAAACTTGAAAGCAAACAATTACTTATGGTAAATTTAACTTTCAGAAGACAACACAATTGTTTTTTAATGCCCCCGGTCTCGGTAGATCCGGAGGCATATAGTGTTCGGACTGTGTGTTCGTGAGTTCGTCCGTGTGTCCGGTACATAAAGAAGATGGCCGGAGTTTCGAAATTATGTTATAACTTCTATAACCCTTGAAGGATTACTTAAAAATATTTTAACACAGTATACCTGTGGAAAAATGCCACACATCCATGCTGCCCTTCATATAACCTTGACAACTTTGAACTTTTTCCCACATTACGACGTTCACCGGAGTTTCTCAATTCTGTCATAACTACTATATCCCTTGATGGATTACTTTAATATTTCAATACATCAAACCTGTGATAAATGCCACACATCCATGCTGCCCGTAATATGACCTTCACAGCTGTGCTTATGAATACTTTCGGTTAATTAACTTTGCCACAGTTTCTCCAATCTGCCGCTGAGGGCATTCGTGTGCCACATTTTCTCGTTATCTGATTTCATTAAATTGTTAATTCAATATTTCTTTTTAGTGTTTATTATTCATAATTTTATTCTTTTTCATACATGATGACATAAAATGTGTGGTTAAATACAATTCCAAGCTGTCAAACTTTAGGAATCATAGACATTATTGAACTACATATGTGGCTGTGACTGGAGAAATGGGGTTTATGGGATTTAAATATCCGATTTCACCAACATTGCAAAGTTTACTTATCTTGCTAAGTACACTTTGAGGGAGACATTTTCAATTTAAGGATACATTTATTATTTATTATATTTTATTATACTGAATTTATTACATTATCACAGCCATTTTGGCTGTGATAATGTAATAAATTCAGTATAATAATTCTGCATACTTTTAATCATCAAATATATGCAGTTGTTAGTTCTATATGAAATAATGCACTACGGGAAAAATAAATGTTTACTCCCTCAAAGTATACTTAGCTAGATAAGTGTGCTTAGCAATTTTGGTGAAATCGGCTACTGAACAGTGTAGCACCTGATCCAATGGCACATTCCTGTAGCCTAATGATGATCTATATTGCTTGTTAGAAGTATGACGGGTGTTTCATTGATCGAATGGCGAAAAGTGCAGATCCTTATCAGACTATGTGGATTTGCTATGAGCGAAATGCAACTGTAGATGTTATTTACAGAAAATATTGTTACAGCTTCTGTAAATAGTTTTCATGAAGAATCGCACATCTTCTTAGGTACAAAATCACATGGCCTGTCTGGTGCGCTTGTATGTAATCTGATAGGACATATATAAGACATACCATGTGATTTTGAACCTTCGGACATCTGCGTAATTTCATTAAATATGTTTACACAATTAAGTCAAAAGTTGAGTACATGCGCATGTCAATGTTTGACGTCATTTATGGAATATGAATATTGCAAACATATTTCATGAAATTGCTCGGATATCTGAAGGTACAACATCACAGGGCGTGTCTCATGTGTGACTGGATAAATGGGGTTTATGGGATTTATAACCAGTCTAGCTCCTCCACACAGTCCTGTGGTATGGTAAGGGCCTATACTGATTGTTATAAGCAGGCCCGGTGTTTCGCTGACTGAATGGCGATCAGTACACTATTTACGGATCTACACTGGTCGCAAATGCCATCAGCCCAACAATTCTTCAGTCACAGCCACATATTAGATGAATCATGCCGTTTTTTACCTAATAAAATGAGTATTTTTTGTCACGCCCGCTTGCTGACAGTGCGATATAATCGGCACATTACATATTTATCCCGTCAACTATGTCGCTACTAGACGTGAAAAGCAGGTACGTGTATTTTTTCTCGTTCACGTCTAGTAGATACGTCATTATGTATGACGTCACGTCATTATGTGAATGACGTAACACGATAATCTTGTCGCTTCAGAAGACAAACTTATGAGACCACAAATGCAGTTTTAGAGACATTTGAACAACTTTGATGTGGTTAACGGGATAAATAGAATATTATTATAGTGTCATGAATGTGAATAAATATCTGACTCGGCTCGAAATCAGGATGTGCTCGGCAAGCCTCGCCCATCCTGATTTCTCAGCCTCGACAGATATTTATTCACGTTCATGACACTATACTAATATTCTCTATATACGTACTTGCATCCGTGTTAAAGTTTTTGGTTAACGTTTTTCTGTATACTATCAAAGCCTCGGCAGGCACAACCTGTGGGCGCGACTATCTAGTTCATGAATAATAACTAGGTCAGGTTATTCTAATTTCAGGGCTGAATATATTTTTTCTCGATGTAAATATTCCGTTATGATTTTGGGATTTTCTGCCCAATGCAGCAGGTTAAAATGAGATCGAATCCGTTCGCCCGGCCTTTCATGACCATAGCTGTTGATAGGCCATTAAACACCAATAAACAAACAAACTAACAAAATGTATTATGTTTTCCATATATAGCGTTGAAACTTGATGAATCTTTCAGAGCAAGTTCAGGATAGAATTCCGCCCCATGCAGGCACCGGGGCGGGATCAACTGATCCTGAGAATAGTGCTGCAGTAGCCATTGCTTGTCGTAAAAGGCGACTAAACTGGCTTAACGATTGGGTTCATACTATCCGGAACCCACTATACCGGATTTGGCCCACATGTACATTTTTGGCTTTCTTGTATGTGAGAGTTGAGTCAGGCTATGCCCCATATATAAAAGTAAGATTAGCGCTAATCCTATTACTTTTAGGGGATGGGATAAATGATGCTGGTGTGGCGAGGGCCTGGCACCAGATCAGGTTGTTCTAATTTCAGGACTGAATATATATTTTGATTGTAAATATTGAGTTCTGAAGTTGGGATTTACCCCCCTTGGACAGGTGGATACGGGACTCGACCCCGTTGACCCGTCTGCGTGTAGACTCCCTGAGGCTTGTACCTCTATGTCAGAAAAGCGGACGTTAAACCCTATTCACTCACTCACTCACTCAGGATAGAATTCCGCATTTTGTCAACTTTCAACTCGATGTACGAAAAAATATTGTAATCCTTGTAAATAGTTTTCATGAAAAATTGCACATCTAAGGTACAAAATGGCATGGCTTGTCTTGTATTATCTGTTAAAAACACTGAATGTATGGCCAATAGTGCAGATACTGATCAGACTGCGATGCCAAGTTAACCCTTTCAACGCCATAGGCCTGTATTGTGGTATTGGCAAAAAGTGTAGATACAGATGAGCCGGCTCGTGACGAGCCGTCTCATCAGGATCTGCACTTTTTTCAAGTAATTTTCATATTTTTGAGAACAAAAAGACCCCCTTTTCATAAATGGACTAGTCTGAAAATCATTTTGCGATAATTGGATTGGTCGGAAAATTGACATATCAAAGTCCATTCCAGTTACTTGGAGGTGAAAGGGTTAATTTTGTATTCGTCATCTGTGTGATGATTATCTATTGTGTTATTATTTACTTTATACAATTACACTAAACATTCATCGCAGAATCTGTTTTGCCATTATTATTTCAAGTATAAGTTAGATCACGGTTCGTCCGCATGTACGAGGAGAATAATCCGCGAGCTTTATACAATTACACTAAACATTCATCGCAAAATCTGTTTTGCCATTATTATTTCAAGTATAAGTTAGATCACGGTTCGTCCGCATGTACGAGGAGATAATCCGCGAGCTTTATACAATTACACTAAACATTCATCGCAGAATCTGTTTTGCCATTATTATTTCAAGTATAAGTTAGATCACGGTTCGTCCGCATGTACGAGGAGATAATCCGCGAGCTTTATACAATTACACTAAACATTCATCGCAAAATCTGTTTTGCCATTATTATTTCAAGTATAAGTTAGATCACGGTTCGTCCGCATGTACGAGGAGATAATCCGCGAGCTTTAGCAAGCTGATTATCGCTCGTACATGCGGACAACGTGATCTAAGTTATTTATCAGATCCTCATGCACATACATGTACCTTGCACACGAGCTGTGTTAATACAGAAACAACACTCGGAAATGTGTCAAAGATGTGATAAGAAGATTTACCATATTGATCAAATGTGTCTGTGACAAGGAGAAATGTGGCTTATGAGATTTGAAACCAGTGTAGCTCCTGATCAGATCATGAGATGGCACACTCATGTAGCCTGATAACAAGCTATATTGCTAGTTAGAAGCATGGCGGGTGTTTCATTGATGGAATGGCGAACAGTGCAGATCCAGATCAGACTGTGCGGCTGCACAGGTTGATCTGGATGTACACTAAATATTCCGTTCTGATTTTGGGCATTTCCCCCCAATGAAGCAGGTTAAATTCTGGATCGAATGCCTAAATGACCTTAGCTGTTGATAGGCCGTTAAACACCAATAAATCGATGAGTCTTCCACAATATGGGGAGCTGCAGTCATTCATGAGGAATTAGACTGTAAAACGTGTGCGGTTGGTTGGGAACATGCGACTGGTAAATTAAATTGTGTTTAAGTGAGATAGCGGTCACAATTCCGTCGTCGTCGTCGTTCTCGTCGTCGTCGTCGTCGTCAGCAATTTCTGACGTAAATTTTGGACGTAGCCAAATTTCCCATATCTCTTGAGCATTACCAAACTTCATCAATACTGATGACAATAGCTTTGTCACATGGATGGCTATCTGTTCAGTGTCATTCAGGTGACCTTAACATTCACACTGGTGGGTGGCAGGTGGGAGTGGGAATATGCAATGGGTAATTTAACGATCGTACATGACCGTAGCTGTTGACAAGCCGTTAAACACCAATAAACAAACAAACTCCCTGGTGGCCTTAACCTTTGTGGGACGTAAAATTTGGACATACATGTATATGTAGTCCAAATTTCGCATATCTCTTGATCTGTTAGTCGTTACCAAACTTCATAAATAGCTTCCCCACGTTGATGGCTATGCACCCAGTGTCATTTGTGTGACCTTTACCTTGGTGATCGTGACCTTCGTATCAATAAGTTTAGACTTCCTCATATTACAACATTGACCTTGGTGACCCTGACCTTCCTGGCGATCACTGTGGTGGTTGGTTGGGAGCATGTGATGGGTAATTTAACGATCGGGATTCATCCTTAACAGTATCCCGACTGGAGACCTGGTTTGGCCCTCGGGTACGTCTTTGGGGTATTCTTGTATGTGAGAGTTGAATCTGGTTATATCATGTATAAGAGTAATCCTACTGGTGTTACTTTTAGTGGAAGGGACCAAGTGACTTTGATGTGGTATGGACCTGGCACCAGGTCATGTTGTTATAATTTCAGGGCTGACTATATATTTATCTCGATGTAAATATTCCGTTCTGTCAGGGCTGATCAGATATGATATTCTTTGGTGGTGTGGTATGGACCTGGCACCAGGTCCTGTTGTTATAATTTCAGGGCTGAATATATATTTATCTCGATGTAAATATTCCGTTCTGTCAGGGCTGAATAGATATGATATTCTTTGGTAAATATATTCAGTTCTGATTTTGGGATTTTCTCCTATCCGTAAATAGACTGTAACATATACCAAGGGTCATCAGTTAGATGGCCATTGGATGTGAATTATGTGTGTGCAATGTCCATACATACCGTACTTGGAAAATGTTGTTTATTGGAAATTGAAACACGTTATTTTCTGACGACTATTGTTATATTTGTTAGTGATGACAATTGATATGTGCACATAGGTTAATAGCCAAATTTCTGCGAATTAAAGGTTTTTCAATTTTTATGTCACATCTTAGTTTAGCTAAGCCGTGGTTTAAAAATTGATTAGAATTGCTTATTGTTTAGCTAAGACGTGACTTACAAATTGCTTAGAATTGCTTATTTTCTAAGCAAGAAAAATGTTTATATCGCAGAACCGCAGTATATTGTATATACAGTACTACAGTATACATCCGGTCAGCGTGTAAGTAAATATACAAGTCAGACGACACGAGCACTACGCCACTCCAACATGACCCTAATATCCACACGGCATGCAACTTTCACATGCACTTTGTGGCATGTATGAAAACACATCTAAGACGCCCCATGTGATTTTGTACCTTAGTACACATCTGCGTAATTTCATGAAACACGTTTAGAAAATTTACAAATTTTGTTTCGTAAATGCGGACTTATGTTTCGTATGTACTCTGAAAATTTTGTCAACTTTTGACTTTATTTATGAAAAATATTGTAAATTTTGTAAACGTATCTAATGAAATTACGCAGAAGTACACAATCACATGGTGTGTCTCATGGCTGTGACTGGAGAAATATGGTGTATGGGTTTTGTGACCAGTGTAACTCCTGATCAAACAGCACACACCCGTAGCCTGATAACGATAGTTTGCTTGTTAGAGGTATGACAGGTGTTTCACTGATGGAATAGCGAACAGTTCAGGATCCGCAGGAGTCAGGGGGCCGTTTCACTAAACTTCGTACGACTAAAATATTCGTAATTGCAAAACTGTGATAGTCTGTAAATTTCACATTAACAATGTTTTCTTGTAAACAATTATTGGATTTACATTTATTGAGCATAGGCCTATGCTCAATAAATGTAAATCCATCAATTGAAATTTACAGACGATCCTAAATTTGCACTTACGAACATTTTAGTCGTAGGAAGTTTAGTGAAATGGGCCACTGATCTGGATCTACACTGGTCACAAACCCCATAAGCCCCATTTCTCCAGTCACAGTCACATGTGTTATCGTCTTCGGTGCGCTATATGTAATAGTTACAGTTCAATTATCGAATTGTTAATCAATTAATTTCGAGCGAGCGCTAGCGAGCAAGAAATTAGTTTATTAAAAGATTCAATATGTGAACTATAATTTACTTATTGTTTACGCAGTCCAGTCACGAAGCTCCGCCCCTAAACGTGATTTTGAATCGCTATACTAGCATGTGATTGGCGGTGTGACACGAAGTGAGCGCGCGTGTGGGCGGTAATATGCGTTGCGTCTCGTGAACTGATGACAATCAGGTGTAAAATCAGTTATAAATATAGCACTGAACATTTAATGATTATTTTAATAGATATTGGCGAAAGCGTCGAAATAAGCGATTAATTGAGACAAAATACTGTTCTTTCATTGGTCAAGAAACTGGGGTAAACAATAAATCATCAAAATATGTTCGTTCAAGTACGTCTTTGGCATTCTTGTAAGTGAGAGCTGTTATACCCCTTATATGAGTACTTCGATTGTCCCTAGTCCTATTATATTACCTTTAGGGAAAAGGGCCAAGTGACTTTGGTGCGGTATGGACCGGACACTATTTCAGGTTATTATAATTTCAGGCCTGCATATATGTATATTTATGTATGGAAGATTTGTATAGAAAATCTACTGTAAAAAATGACGTCACAGATTACGTCACGTTGGAAAAATCAGGTTCCGGGATACGTTCGGAAACCACGTGATACCATACTCTGTACAAAATAAATACTAGTACACGTCCTGTTTAACTTAATTTATTTATCACATACAAACATGTAATGCAGTGTAACATGGATCACAGCATGTTTTTACAATGATGGGTATGTCAAACACAATTGCTAATGTTGGGCTGCACAGTGTCACCTAATCACCCGTTATAAGAGTACACATACTGCTCGCCATTTAGTGAAACCACCTTACTGCTTCTAACACACAGTATTCGTTGTTCCTATATGTAAGTTTATCAAGATACGGAAGTGTGTTTGCAAATAGGAACTTGGGATTATAATTATGTGTAACAATCGGACCAAAACTAAGAATGTTAAAAATTACATTACCCCACTCATCCGCTTTTGTGGTAAAGTGGAGGGGTTGGGGTCATAAGTCCGAGTCTTTCACATATGTTAGCGACTGGGCGCAAGTGACAGTAGACCCTACTCATCCAGTCATAGCCATAACCCCATCCACAAATTTGTTCAATTTTAATTGGTCACACTTCAATTTACCTGATTGCAAAGCGCACAAACAGGCGCTTTTCAGTGCTCATAGAGGCATACCAATATTACAGTGTAACCTCTTAAAACCGGACATCCCAGGGTGTCCGGTTTTAAGAGGCTCCATTGTTTTCCTCTGGATATGTCACCTATACATGCACATGCAAATATGTGAATAAAGTGACGCCTTCAGTTCAAATATTAGACGAGTATCACAAATATGAAATTTCCGGGTCTGTGTGTTTTGAATTGCATGTCATCTGAGCATACACAATGCCGCTTTGTGACACAAAACTCGACTCCTCGCTGTAGTAACTGTCCGAATCACGTGACACGTTTACGTCATCGCCTTCGCTGTCTGACGTCGCAGGCTTTGTGCCAATAATTTCATTGATGGACCAGATTTTGGATTTTTGCGATCCGACGTTGGAACTTATAGCACTCGTAGAACTTGTCGCGTTGCCATGATACGCGTTGCTATGATACGGCGTAACTGTTGATATGGGAGGTAACTGAGTGGGAGCAAGACGAACGTCTTTTATCTCATAATGTGCTTGTAATGAATGGGGAATAATCTCTGTTCCATAATTGCTTTCCGGTGAGCTGGAATTGTCTATAGCGATGTCAGTCCGTGCGTCCGGAGAAAACAACCGCTGTACGCATTTCTTCGCGGGTCTCGTTGGCGGTGTTACGTCATCAGCACGTGGTTTGGTGGCGACCTCTATCGTCGGTTTCGTATGTTCGCCGTAATAGTTCGGCACTCGGCTAGAGCACGTGTCTTCTCTGTTGTCGGGTTTGTCTGAAAAATCAGGTATACATTAGTGATTGCAAAGTTGGTCAACAGTATCGGAGATTTCATACCAGAGACATAGCACCCCAAATCCCTGGGGCCCGTTTCACTAAACTTCGTGCGACTAAAATGTTCGTAACTGAAAATTATATTAGTCTGTAAATTTCGCATTAACAATGTTTTCTTTTAAACACTTATTGGATTTACATTTATTGAGCATAGGCAGCATCGATTGAAATTTCCAGACGATCCTTAATTTGCACTTACGAGCCTTTTAGTCCTACGAAGTTTAGTGAAACGGGCCCCTGGTTCATACATAGAGAATATTATGCAAGAGTAGTTTGATATAACAGTTATCAGGCGAGGCTAACGCTATATATTTACCATTACATTGCATTTTGTATGTGAAAGTTGAATCTGGTTATACCCATTATGTGAGTGTTATAATTATTCGTATTACTTTTAGGGGAAGCGGTCAAGTGACTTTGGTGTTGTATGGACCTGGCACCAAGTCAGGTTATTCTAATTTCAGGGCTGAATATATTGTGTCTGGATGTAAGTATTCCGTTCTAATTTTGGAACCCCCACCCCAATGCAGCAGGTTAAATGCGAGATCGAACCCGTTGGCCCGGCCTTAAATGACCATTGCTGTTGATAGGCCGTTAAACACCAAAAAACAAACAAACAAACTTGAATTAAAGAAATGAAACTACATTCTTTCACGGACTTGGAATAAATTATAGTATGCACGCGCACTATTTGCGAAAATTCACATTTGAGTTGTTTCCCTTTGACCAAGTACGCACTGTCGAATGATGTTCAAAGTACATGTGTACCTATACATGGAACAACCGAGACACGATAAGCGACTTTGTACCTGAGAACATCTGCGATATTTCATGAACAATATTTACAGAAATGGGATATTTTACGTAAATGACTTCAGAAGTTGACACAATTTTCAGAGTACATGCTGCGTTACAGACAGATACTTCAGGTTAGCCCGGCGGCCCCTACGCATATATGTTGATCCGGATGAGTCGCCTAGTAACGAGCAGTCCCACCAGGATCTGCAGTTTTTATCATTATTTTTAAGGTATTGAACATTGTTCCTTTTGTATTAATCGAATAGTTCAAAACAAACGTATATAAAAGTATGCCATGCTATGTCTTTAGAGGTGAAAGGAGAAATAAATCAAATCCACTGTGCACTTTTCATAGAGAAATAGAGATAACTCACCATCCTCCGTATCACTGAGACTGTCGTTTATCGAGGTTGTCTTATCCTTCTTAAGGCGCCGCCTGGCGTTGGCGAACCACGTGGACACCTGGGTCAATGTCATGCGCGAGATCATGGCCATCATGATTTTGTCCCCTTTTGTGGGGTAGGGGTTCGTCTTGTGCTCCCGTAGCCACGCCTTTAGGGCGTTCGTTGTCTCGCGCGTCGCGGCTTTTCGTCGGAACGCCGTCATATCGTACCCAGGGTGACTGCAAACGTAGAGAGGTTTGTTTATATAATATAGGGCAGAGCTCCAGATAAGCTGCGTATTTGCTTAAATACCCAATTAAAATTGCCAAAAACCCTATTGAAATCAGAAGTAGCGAGTATCAAAAGGCAATGCAAAATTGATGATACCTTTATCATGCTGCAGAAAACGATAAATAGACCACAAATATAGCATATTTTTTCTTATTTTCCATGAAAACACATCTTGGTATGTCATTACAATTGTCTCCTAGGAGACCATTCTAATGCAATGCCAACAAGACATGTTTTCATTTCGAAGCAAACTATTCAACAATTGCTGTCTGTTGATGTGCAAACAGTAGTGTGATTTTATTTTACCCAATTAAAATTTTGAAATACCCAATTGCTTCAGAAATGATGGAGTGACAATACTCAATGATTCATTCCTTATCTGGAGCCCTGATATAGAGGATACATTAGTGGGTAAATGAGTCTACTGATGCCATAAGAAACGAGACTTTGTCAAGTTTCTTCTGAAGACCGTGAACAAGTTTAATAATATAGGATCTTACACGAGTGGTTTATTAAACGAGTCAATTTGTATAAGTTATTGTTCACATATTGGATGTTTAAGGAATTAAATGCGAGGGAGCGCTAGCGACCGCAGTATTTAATTCCTGAAAACTCCAATATGTGAACCATAACTGACTTATAGCTCAGCCACGTGTACAATGCAATGTCTCATCGAAGTTTGATTTTCCATTTGCTGTCCAACAGTTAATCGTTCAATCGTTAATACTACATAACATGTTGGCGTTAAACGTTGCAATATGTAAAATAAGTGGAGCACAATACTGTGCAGCGATTGGCTTAGAACGTAGGATGAACTATACTATGATATATTGTTATTAAACGAGCTTACTGATATTGCAAGAAACGAGACCCTGTCGGTCAACGCGTTTCATAAATAATATTTTAAAGTAGCTCAAATCTTAGATTTCATACCAAAATTGTCATCAGTTAAACTATATACATATATATATATGCATCATCATCATTTGTAAATATGTTTATTCTCCCTCCAGATTTCTACAGTGAAACCTCTCTAAACCGGACACCATGGGAGATCCCCATGGTGTCCGGCTTAGAGAGGTTTCATTGTAAATCAGGAATTTGATCACTCTGAGCCATAGTTGTGTGCTATGCGCTCACGAACAGCCATTATCACCTGAGATAAATGACCAAGAAACCCATCAAAAATAAGATCACGGGTATTTTATTGGTGTCCGGTTTAGAGAGGTTACACTGTACTTACATGGCGCCGTACGGGTGTGCGACTATCGCGTGGTTGCCATAGTAGCGGGCGTGTGGCTGGGTGGTCTGTAGACTCGCCGCCTGGTAGTCCGCGCTGAGGGCCGCCTGGAACAAGTATAAAACGTGTAACCATGGTGAGCGGGCCAGGGCGACTGTGGTCTTTAACCAACATTTTTTTGTGGCTGTCACTAGACTAAGAAGAGTGGGGCTTTTGAGGTTTCTGACCAGTTTGTGACCAGTGTAGCTCCTGATCAAATAGCACATTCATGTAGCCTAATGATGATCTACAGCATGACAGGCGTTTTATTGGTGGAATGTCGTACAGTGTAGATCCTGATCAGACTGTGTGGATGCACAGTCTGATCAGGATCTACACTGGCCACAAAACCCATAATATCATTTCTCCAATCACAGCTATATGTCATATGTGTACAGATCTTTGACCATGAGATTGGAGAATGTGCTGGAATAACCAATAGACTCACTCATATTCCAAAGGCATTGCACTATTGCGTGAATAACGTTTGTAGCGTTCATTTTGGAAATACAAGGCAACGTGACCTCACTCACCATGTGTCGTTGTGCCGCCGTCTCGCTGCTCACCGCCTGTGCGTGTCCCATGTACATCTGCCCGTGGACTGGTCCATACAGAGCCCCGGGGTGGCCCGATATGGCCGCTGGGTAGACGTGGTCGACAGCAGTGTCCTGGTGGAGGGGTATGTGGCCCGTTAGGGATGGGTGAACGGCCTCGCCAGTGGTGGTGTACACATTTCTCGATGGACACGGTGCCTGTAAATGTCAAATTTGTGGTTGTGACTGGCGAAACAGTATTTTTTCAGGCTGATCATCTACATTGTTCGCCATTTGGTGAGTGAAATCCCCACCATGCATTTAACAAACAACATAGGTCCTGATCAATCTACACCCGCCATGATTCTCGCAAGCAATATAGATCAATAGTTTACACAATAGTTATTTCAGATTAAATACATGTATACGTCAAGCATACACGGGCAGAAATTGTGAATAAGGATTAGAAAACAAGCTCAATGTGAGCTTATGTGAATTCTTCTCCTTAAGTAAGACATCAGTAAATAGTACTGTGGAATATAGATCATTAAAGGAACATGCTCACTCACTCGGCACAAAATGTTATTTATGGGAATTAAATAAGTGTATAATTGTATCGCTATTCCACCATTCCTAAAACTTACGACTGCCCAGCTATACAGGATATAATAATTTACTAACATTTATTTTACTGATAGTGACGCGCGGTGGTATCATGTTATTTTCATATGCAAATGAGGCATGCTACGTTTTAATTATTTATACTAATCAAATGCGTCACCTGAACAAATAATATTTTCGACAGATTATTAAGTATGATCATTGCACATCAAAACAAACAAGAAACAAATACAGAGAATAAATAGTAACGTCCGTTAACATTTTAAGGAAACACGGTTGTCGCCCCTGATGGATCAGTATGGACATTTACATCTGCTATAAAATGTATAATAATGCCATATCAATACGTGGGGTAATGGTGAATGGTTTATTTTGCCAGAAAATGTATCAGGTGATGTCTCTGATATAAAGAACAGTTTGTGCCTACTGAGTGGGCATGTACCTTTAACAGGCTACAATACATTGTTATTTGATCAGAAACTACAGTGGGCAGACCCATAAGCCCAATTTCTACAGCCTCAGCCACATATGATGTTCACAAGTCAATTGCAGTAATAAATCGCTATACATTTGATGGACACATACACCAATAATTAACAGTGCTTGGACGTGCAATAGTGGATTCTCTTTGTCAAACGTTACAAGACAAAGTCCAGTAAACCATGATACGACTACCAAAGCAATGTTCAAATGGGACACGCCATTTGATTATATACCTAAGAACATGTGCGATATTTACAAAATTTACTATATTTTACATAAATGACGTCGAAAATTGACTAACTTTCATAGCAAATGCGAAAGTCTATTACGCATTGGCTATGCAAATTTCGTCAACTTTCCACGTCATTTACTGAAAATATCAGTTTCTGTAAATCATTTTCATAAAATATCGCACATGTTCTTAGGTACAAAATCACACGGTGTGTCTAATATAGGCTGCATTTAACATATGGTTTTACTGCACTTGTTAATTTGTGTCGAGCGCATGAATTCCAGTTTGTCACAGTCAATGAAACAAACGCCTCATAGCACAGCCTTAAGCGACATTCAATGCAAAAGGCGACGCAAATAATATTAATAATAATAATTATAATCATACTAGTACCACAATGCATTTCCGTCTACAAATATCTTGTAAGTTAACAAAAAGAACGGTTTACTTACATGTGACGTCATTGTGTCTAATACAATCCTTCGATTGCTTGTGTAATGTTTCGCATAAACTCCACTATGTTCCAGTAAATACAATTCATGCACTGTCCCAATTGGTTTTAAATGTATACTTTGGTTTCAAATAACATCCACAAAATCTAAATCTCAAGACAATGATGTAGCTTATTCCAGTGATGTAACAGAAGTGACGTGCAACATTAAAATTTGTGGATATATAGGTCTGACCATTTAATTGGTTCCTGCACGGGGTTGGTCCAATATTGCAATTAAGATTTTAAACGCACTTCCCGAGAGGTACTGGCACACTTATCGCGCAATCAGGTCCGCGAAAGTGTGTTCTTCACTACCCCCGGGGTAATTAGCGGAAAACAAAACATTAGTAAGGCACACGGATAATGGTGACACCCTTAAGCGTTTGGTTTTTGACAATTATTATCGCAATAAAAATCAGTTTGAAAAGTGAAAAATTGAATTTTTGCTAATGCGACAATCTAGTCCTTTTGACATGTGATATATCTTTTTACTTGTCAAAACTGACTTCTGATCTTTATCTACACCTCGTGGCCCCTGATACGATCACGTTTCCATCCAAGGTATATTCACATAGCCCTTGTGCAAAATCTGATTGCAAAACATAAACAAGAATTATTTGTATAGCAGTGGTATTTGGAGATGAGAGCATGATCTGTTTACTTTGTGTGAAATGTGAAACATATAAATAGTTGTTTTCATGTAGATATAGATGTAAGAAATATATTTTGAATACAGTGGAATCTCTCTAAACTTTAGAGATGTTCCACTGTAAAACAGGCAACTAAGTACTCCAAGAAGTGACTATGTGCGTTGTGAACAGGGGCCCGTTTCAATAAAGTTCGTACGACTGAAATGTTCGTAAGTGCAAAATTATGATAGTCTGTAAATTTCCCATTAACATCATTTTCTTGTAAATACACATTGGATTTACATTTATTGAGCATAGGCTATATATGCAGCCTATGCTCAATAAATGTAAAGCAATGAATTGCAATTTCCAAATGATCCTAAATTTGCACTTACGAACATTTTAGTCGTACGAAGTTTAGTGAAACTGGCCCTTGGAACACATATTGACATTATAGATAAACCTAAACTAAGCTCATCATAATTAAGAACGCAAATCGTTCTCGGTGTCCGGTTTAGAGAGGGTCTACTGTAACAATTGTCCGCGCTTTGTCTCATATTTCAAATGCTTTATTTTACACACATGTATGCACACCCATCAACAAATGAGAATGACAATTCAGTAAGAAAGCAAATGGGACTTTCGCAGTGTAATAGCACACTGTATTATATAAATCAAAATACACTAGTCTGTTTCACGAAACCTGCCCAAATTTTACGGCTATATAAACAATGCAAAACCAATATTTGCATCGATAATATTAAATTTCATGAAACTTTAATTTAAGATTGCGCCTTGTTTTTATTTCGTTAAATTTGTGGAAAAAAATCATTTTTCTTTGGGAATTTAACATGGACGAAACGAGCTGGAGGATCTAGAGTAGAAAAACTAAATAAATTGTAAATTTACTCAGCAACCTGGCTAGATAGCTTGGAAATGGTCTAAGAAAAAAACATTAAATTTTGAAAATTGGTCCACAATTTTTGAAATTTGAAAAATTTCCCCATGTTTTCATCATAGAGTGAAGATGTCTACGGGAATTTATGGGGAAATTGTTTTAGTGATCATTTCCAAGCTATCCGTAGCTGTTGACATGCCGTTACACACCAATAAATAATAATAATAAAAACAAATAGTTTGTGAGGAAGATTTTATAGAAAATCTACTGCAAAATGACGTGAAAGATTAAATCACGTTGGAAAATCATGTTCGGACACGTTCGGAAACCACGCGATAACATACTCTTTACCAAATAAATATTAGTACACGTCCTGTTTAACTTAATTTATTTATCACATACAAACATGTAATGCAGTGTAACATGGATCACAGCATGTTTTTACAATGATGGGTATGTCAAACACAATTGCTAATGTTGGGCTGCACACCTAATCACCCGTTATAAGAGTACACATACTGCTCGCCATTTAGTGAAACCACCTTACGCTTCTAACACACAGTATTCGTTGTTCCTATATGTAAGTTTATCAAGATACGGAAGTGTGTTTGCAAATAGGAACTTGGGATTATAGGTGTATGACCAAAACTAAGAATGTTAACAATTACATTACCCCACTCATCCGCGGTAAGGTGGAGGGGAGGGGTCATAGGTCCGAGTCTTTCTCATATGTTAGCGACTGGGCGCAAATGACAGTATACCCTATTCATCCAGTCATAGACATAACCCCATCCACAATTTTGTTCCATTTTAATTGGTCACACTTCAATTTACCTGTAATTATAATGTGCGTTTATGATTGCAAAGTGCACAGAAAGGTGCTCTTCTGTACTAATAGAGGCATACCAATATTACAGTGCAACGTCTTGAAACCGGACATCCCAGGGTGTCCGGTTTTAAGAGGCTCCATTGTTTTCCTCTGGATATGTCACCTATACATGTACATGCAAATATGTGAATAAAGTGACGCCTTCAGTTCAAATATTAGACGAGTATCACAAATATGAAATTTCCGGTTCTGTGTGTTTTGAATTGCATGTCATCTGAGCATACACAATGCCGCTTTGTGACACAAAACTCGACTCCTCGCTGTAGTAACTGTCCGAATCACGTGACACGTTTACGTCATCGCCTTCGCTGTCTGACGTCGCAGGTTTAGTGCCAATAATTTCATGGATGGACCAGATTTTGGATTTTTGCGATCCGACGTTGGAACTTATAGCACTCGTCGAACTTGTCGCGTTGTCATGATACGCGTTGCTATGATACGCGTTGCTATGATACGGCGTAACTGTTGATATGGGAGGTAACTGAGTGGGAGCAAGACGAACGTCTTTTATCTCATAATTTGCTTGTAATGAATGGGAAATAATCTCTGTTCCATAATTGCTTTCCGGTGAGCTGGAATTGTCTATAGCGATGTCAGTCCGTGCGTCCGGAGAAAACAACCGCTGTACGCATTTCTTCGCGGGTCTCGTTGGCGGTGTTACGTCATCAGCACGTGGTTTGGTGGCGACCTCTATCGTCGGTTTCGTATGTTCGCCGTAATAGTTCGGCACTCGGCTAGAGCACGTGTCTTCTCTGTTGTCGGGTTTGTCTGAAAAATCAGGTATACATTAGTGATTGCAAAGTTGGTCAACAGTATCGGAGATTTCATACCAGAGACATAGCACCCCAAATCCCTGGGGCCCGTTTCACTAAACTTCGTGCGACTAAAATGTTCGTAAGTGAAAATTATGATAGTCTGTAAATTTCGCATTCACAATGTTTTCTTGTAAACAATTATTGGATTTACATTTATTGAACATAGGCTGCATCAATTGAAATTTCCAGACGATCCTTAATTTGCACTTACGAGCATTTTAGTCCTACAAAGTTTAGTGAATTCCGAGGCTCGACGAGGAGTTCTTACCGTTTCCGAGCCGAGCCAGATAACCTTTACACTAAGCTAATCCCCTCGTTGGCAGCCTTGACAATTTTTGTTTAACATTATTGCCTTACAAACAAGGTGAACGTCAGTCCCCAGTGACCTTAGGTGTCCGAGTGTGGGTCATATGCAAAACAAAGCACCATCCCTAGACACACATTGTGGCCAAATATTGTCAAAATCGGTGAAGATGTTAATAGTTATGAACAATGAAAGGTCACAGTGTTCCTAGCGCACGCACGTAAGTACGTACATGGACTAACGCTATATATTTACCTTTACATATCTGTACATTTACTTGCATTTTGTATGTGAAAGTTGAATCTGGTTATACCCATTATGTCAGTGTTACAATTATTCGTATTACTTTTAGGGGAAGGGGTCAAGTGACTTTGGTGTTGTATGGATCTGGCACCAAGTCAGGTTATTCTAATTTCAGGGCTGAATATATTGTGTCTGGATGTAAGTATTCCGTTCTAATTTTGGAACCCCCCACCCCCCACCCCAATGCAGCAGGTTAAATGCGAGATCGAACCCGTTGGCCCGGCCTTAAATGACCATTGCTGTTGATAGGCCGTTAAACACCAAAAAACAAACAAACAAACTTAAATTAAAGAAATGAAACTACATTATTTCACGGACTTGGAATAAATTATAGTATGCACGCGCACTATTTGCGGAAATTCACATTGGAGTTGTTTCCCTTTGACCAAGTACGCATTGTCGAATGATGTTCAAAGTACATGTGTACCTATACATGGAACAACCGAGACACGATAAGCGACTTTGTACCTGAGAACATCTGCGATATTTCATGAACAATATTTACAGAAATGGGATATTTTACGTAAATTACTTCAGAAGTTGACACAATTTTCAGAGTACATGCTGTGTTACAGACAGATACTTCAGGTTAGCCCGGCGGCCCCTACGCATATATGTTGATCCGGATGAGTCGCCTAGTAACGAGCAGTCACATCTGCAGTTTTTGTCATTATTTTTAATAAATCAAATCCACTGTGCACTTTACATAGAGAAATAGAGATAACTCACCATCCTCCGTACCACTGAGACTGTCGTGTATCGAGGTTGTCTTATCCTTCTTAAGGCGCCGCCTGGCGTTGGCGAACCACGTGGACACCTGGGTCAATGTCATGCGCGAGATCATGGCCAGCATAATTTTGTCCCCTTTTGTGGGGTAGGGGTTCGTCTTGTGCTCCCGTAGCCACGCCTTTAGGGCGTTCGTTGTCTCGCGCGTCGCGGCTTTTCGTCGGAACGCCGTCATATCGTACCCAGGGTGACTGCAAACGTAGAGAGGTTTGTTTATATAATATAGAGCAGAGCTCCATATAAGCTGCGTATTTGCTTAAATACCCAATTAAAATTGCCAAAAACCCAATTGAAATCAGAAGTAGCGAGTATCAAAAGGCAATGCAAAATTGATGGTACCTTTATCATGCTGCAGAAAACGATAAATAGACCACAAATATAGCATATTTTTTCTTATTTCCCCTGAAAACACATCTTGGTATGTCATTACAATTGTCTCCAAGGAGACAATTCTAATGCAATGCCAACAAGACATGTTTTCATTTCGAAGCAAACTATTCAACAATTGCTGTCTGTTGAAGTGTAAATGTTGAAATACCCAATTGCTTCAGAAATGATGCAGTGACCGTGAATACTCAATGACTCATTCCTTATCTGGAGCCTGATATAGAGGATACATTAGTGGGTAAATGAGTCTACTGTTGCCATAAGAAACGAGACTTTGTCACGTATCTTCTGAAGACCGTGAACAAGTTTAATAATATAGGAATGAACGGCCTTTTTGTGGAATTTATCGGGGTATAAACTTGGAAAAGTCGCGGGAATACTGGACGAAGGCCGGAAGGCCTCGTCCAGTATTCCCGCGACTTTTCCAAGTTTATATCCCCGATAAATTCCACAAAAAGGCCATTCATTCCTTATAATTCCAGCATTTGAAATAAATTCATCAAGAAAACGTGTTTATTTTCCGTTTTCTTAAGAATTATACGGAAAGAAGTTCGGCGTGGGAGTTTACTGTGATATAAATTTTGCACAGATACTTGCTACGGGCCAATCAAATTGTGTAAATATTTTTGTGCTGGAATTATTATAGGATCTTACACGAGTGGTTTATTAAACGAGTGTATTTGTATAAGTTATTGTTCACATATTGGATTTTAAGGAATTAAATGCGAGGGAGCGCTAGCTACGCAGAATTTAGTTTCTGAAAAATCCAGTATGTGAACCATAACTGACTTATAGTTCAGCCAAGTGTACAATGCAATGTATCATCCAAGTATTGATTTTCCATTTGCTGTCCAACAGTTAATCGTTCAATCGTTAATACTACATAACATGTTGAACGTTGCAATATGTGAAATAAGTGGAGCACAATACTGTGCAGCGATTGGCTTAGAACGTAGGATGAACTATAATATGATATATTGTTATTAAACGAGCTTACTGATATTGCAAGAAAGGAGACCCTGTCGGTCAACGCGTTTCATAAATAGTATACATGTATTAAAGTAGCTCAAATCTTAGATTTCATACCAAAATTGTCATCAGTTAAACTACATGTATATACATATATATATGCATCATCATCATTTGTAAATATGTTTATTCTCCCTCCAGATTTCTACAGTGAAACGTCTCTAAACCGGACACCATGTGAGATCCCCATGGTGTCCGGCTTAGAGAGGTTTCATTGTAAATCAGGAATTTGATCACTCTGAGCCATAGTTGTGTGCTATGCGCTCACGAACAGCCATTATCACCTGAGATAAATGACCAAGAAACCCATCAAAAATAAGATCACGGGTATTGTATTGGTGTCCGGTTTATAGAGGTTACACTGTACTTACATGGCACCGTACGGGTGTGCGGCTATTGCGTGGTTGCCGTAGTAGCGGGCGTGTGGCTGGGTGGTCTGTTGACTCGCCGCCTGGTAGTCCGCGCTGAGGGCCGCCTGGAACAAGTATAAAACGTGTAACCATGGTGAGCAGGCCAGGGCAACTGTGGTCGTTAACGAACAATTTTGTGGCTGTCACTAGACTAAGAAGAGTGGGGCTTTTGAGGTTTCTGACCAGTTTGTGACCAGTGTAGCTCCTGATCAAATAGCACATTCCTGTTGCATGATGATCTAAAACTTGACAGGCGTGTTATTGGTGGAATGTCGTACAGTGTAGATCCTGATCAGACTGTGCGGATACGCAGGTCTGATCCGGATCTACACTGGCCACAAAACCCATAAGATCATTTCTCCAGTCACAGCTACATTTGTCTACAGATATTTGACCATGAGATTGGAGTATGTGCTGGAATAACCAATAGACTCACTAATAATCCAAGGCATTGCACGATAAAAAATTACAATGTTCGGGAAAAAAAAAAGATTTTTTCGAAAATTGTAATTTTTCTAGCTCCTGTAGCCGATTTCACCAACATTGCAAAGTATACTTACATAGGATAAATTTATTAATTGTTATTTATTGCGTGAATAACGTTTATAATCACGGCGTTCATTTTGGAAATACAAGGCAATGTGACCTCACTCACCATGTATCGTTGTGCCGCTGTCTCGCTGCCCACCGCCTGTGTGTGTCCCGTGTACATCTGCCCGTGGGCCGGTCCGTACAGAGCCCCGGGGTGGCCCGATATGGCCGATGGGTAGCCGTGGCCGGCTGTGTGTTGGTGGAGGGGCATGTGGCCCGTTAGGGATGGGTGAACGGCCTCGCCAGCCGTTGTGGGGTATACATTTGTCGATGGACACGGTGCCTGTAGATGTCAAATTTGTGGTTGTGACTGGCGAAACGGTATTTGCGACCAATGTAAACCTAAATCAGAATCAGCATCTACATTTTTCGTCAATTTGGTGAGTGAAATCCCCACCATGCGTTTTACAAAGAAAATAGGTCCTGATCAATCTAGACCCGCCATGATTCTCGCAAGCAATATAGATCATTAGTTTACACAATAGTTATTTCAGATTAAATACATGTATACGTCAAACATACATGGGCAGAAATTGTGAATAAGGATTAGCAAACAAGCTCAATGTGAGCTTATGCGAATTCTTCTCCTTATGTCAGACATCAGTAAATAGTTATGTGGAATATAGATCATTAACAGGCTACAATACATTGTTATTTGATCAGAAACTACAATGGTCACAAACCCATGAGCCCCATTTATACAGCCACGGCCACATTTAAATGTACATGCCCACTCAGTAGGCACACAGTGTTCTTTATGGGAATTAAACAAGTGTATAAGTGTGTCACTATTCCACCAGTTCTAAAAATTACAAGTGCCCACTATACAGATATAACCATTTAGTAATATGTATTTTACTGATAGTGACGCGCGGTGGTATCAGGCTATTTTCATATGCAAATGAGGCATGATATTAATTAATTATTTATACTAATTAAATGCGTCATCTAAGAAAGTAATATTTTCGACAGATTATAAAGTATGATCATTGCACATCAAAAAATAAATACAGAGAATAAATAGTAATGCCCGTTAGTATTTTAATGAAACACGGTTATAGCCCCTGATATCAGTGTGAAAATTTACGTCTGATATAAAATGATTAATAATGCCAATTACTACGTAGAGTAATGGTGAATGAATGTTTATTTTGCCAGAAAATGTCTCAGATGATGTCTCTGATATAAATAACATTTTGTGCCTACTGAGTGGGCATGTACCTTTAATGTTCACAAGTCAGTTGCAGTAATAAATCGCTATACATGTAATGGACACATACACCAATAATTAACAGTGTTTGGACGTGCAATAGCGGATTCTCTTTGTCAAACGTTACAAGACAAGGTCAAGTGAACCATGGTACGACTACCAAAGCAATGTTCATATGAGATACGCCATGTGATTTTGTACTTAAGAACATGTGCGATATCTCATGAAAAATATTTACAAAATTCACGATATTTTACATAAATGACGTCGAAAGTTGACGAAATTTTCATAGCAAATGCGGACTTCCGCATTTGCTATGAACATTTCGTCACCTTTCGACGTCATTTACTGAAAATATCAGTTTCTGTAAATAATTTTCACGAAAAATCGCACATGTTCTTAGGTACAAAATCACACTGTGTGTCTAATATAGGCTGCATTCAACGTATGGTTTTACTGCACTTGTTAATTTGTGTCGAGCGTATGCATTCCAGTTTGTCACAGTCAATGAAACAAACGCCTCATAGCACAGGCTTAAGCGACATTCAATGCAAAAGGCGACGCAAATAATATTAATAATAATAATTATAATAATAATAATAAACAACAACATGCAAAATATGAAATCATGTAAACATACTAGTACCACAATGCATTTCCGCGTACTACATCTTGTAAGAAAAAAAACGGTTTACTTACATGTGACGTCATTGTGTCTAATAAAATCCTTCGATTGCTTGTGTAATGTTTCGCATAAACTCCACTATGTTCCAGTAAATACAATTCATGCACTGTCCCAATTGGTTTTAAATGTATACTTTGGTTTCAAATAACGTCCACAAAATCTAAATCTCAAGACAATGATGTAGCTTATTCCAGTGATGTAACAGAAGTGACGTGCAACATTAAAATTCGTGGATATATAGGTCTGACCATTTAATTGGTTCCTGCACGGGATTGGTCCAATATTGCAATTAAGATTTTAAACGCACTTCCCGAGAGGTACTGGCACACTTATCGCGTAATCAGGTCCGCGAAAGTGTGTTCTTCACTACCCCCGGGGTAATTAGCGGAAAACAAAACATTAGTAAGGCACCCGGATAATGGTGACACCCTTAAGCGTTTGGTTTTTGACAATTTTTATCGCAATAAAAATCAGTTTGAAAAGTGAAAAATTGAATTTTTGCTAATGCGACAATCTAGTCCTTTTGACATGTGATATATCTTTTTACTTGTCAAAACTGACTTCTGATCTTTATCTACACCTCATGGGTTATGAAGATAATAGGTGATTAATGCTGCACATCTTTATAACAAGGGCCCGGCCCCTGATACGATCACGTTTCCGTCTAAGGTATATTCATATATCCCTTGTGCAAAATCTGATTGCAAAACATAAACAAGAATTATTTGTATAGCAGTGGTATTTGGAGATGAGAGCATGATGTGTTTACTTTGTGCGGAATGTGAAAAATATAAACATTTTTTTCATGTAGATGTAGATGAAAGAAATCTATTTTGAATACACTGGACCCTCTCTAAACCGGACAGCCTGGGGGTCCCCAGGGTGTCCGCTTTAGAGATGTTCCACTGTAAAACAGGCAACTAAGTACTCCAAGACGTCACTATGTACTTTGTGAACAGGGGCGCGTTTCATTAAAGTTCGTACGACTAAACTGTTCGTAAGTGCAAAATTATGATGATGAGTGTAAATTTCACATTAACATTTTCTTGTAAATACATATTGGATTTACATTTATTGAGCCTATGCAGCCTATGTTCAATAAATGTAAAGCCATCATTTGAAATTTCCAAACGATCCTAAATTTGCACTTACGAACATTTTAGTCGTACGAAGTTTAGTGAAACTGGCCCCTGGAACACATATTGACATTATAGATAAACCTAAACTAAACTCATCATAATTACGAACGCAAATCGTTCTCGGTGTCCGGTTTAGAGAGGGTCTACTGTAACAATTGTCTGCACTTTAATGAGACTTTCGTAGTGTAATAGCACACTGTATTATATACATCAAAATACACTCCTATCTGTTTCACGAAACCTGCCCAAATTGTACGGCTATATAGACAATGTAAGATCCATATTTGCGTCGAAAATATTAAATTTCATCAACATTTAATTTAAGAATGCATTATTTATTATGAAAAAGCATTACTCTATGGGAATTTAACATGGAGGAAAAGAGCTGGAGGAGCTAAAGGCGTCGAAAAACAAATTGGAAATTGACTTCCGCAACCTGACTAGATAGTACAAGATGTCTACGGGAATTTAACATGGGGAAATTGTTTTTTGGCAATAAAATCAATATTGGACCATATTTCACGAAATGAAAAGAAGGCTTTATCATAAATTTTGCTAAAATGTAAATTTGGACAGCTTTCGTGAAATAGACTACTGTCTGTTCCACGTTTTTTTGCCGACGAACGTTTGGCTATTAAACATATTAAAATATATATAAATGTAAGTATTTTTTCACCAATAGCAAAAAAGTTACCCTCCCCAAAAATTATTTTTTTATGAAATTCCATAAAATATTGATTTTATAGCGAAAAATCGATTTTCCTATGGGGGACAAAGAGGTGGAAGAGGTGGTGGAGGAGTAAAAAAACGAAACATTTTGGAAATTGACTTCGAAACATGGCTAGATATCTTGGAAATGATGTAAATAGGAAAACAAAAGTTAAATTTTGAAAATCGGTCCACAAATACAAAACTATTTAAAAATATCAATGGTTAGCCTCCATGTTAAATTCCCATAGAAAAATATTTTTTTCACAATAAAATCAATATTTGGTGGAATTTATTAAAATTATTTTTTTAGGGGAGGTTTTCTTTTTTGTTATTGATGAAAAAGTACTTACATTTAAATATGTTTAAGATTTAATGGGTTTAATGGCCACAGGTTCGTCGGCAGCAAAACGTGGAATAGACAGTAGTGTAATAAATATGTAAATGAGACCACTGCAGCAAACACACTAGGTAATCAGTATAACTTCAAACTATAATGCTATGTTTATGCAAATAAGTATAATCTAACAGTAGCCGATTTCACCAACATTGCAAAGTATACTTTTCTAGCAAAGTATACATTGAGGGAGAAATTTTAATTTTTATGATAAATTAATTAATTGTTATTATACTGTATTTATTACATTATCACAGCCATTTTGGCTGTGATAATGTAATAAATTCAATGACTGTGATAATGTAATAAATTCAGTAAAATAATAATGCATACTTTTAATTATCAAATATATGCAGTGGTTAGTTCTATATAAAATAATGCATTTCAGGAAAAATAAATGATTACTCCCTCAAAGTATACTTTGCTAGAAAAGTATGCTTTGCAATGTTGGTGAAATCGGCTACAGTACATGGTATCCTATATATATTTTTACGCTTTTTCCCTCATATCTCCAGGTGTAACATTATAATCTTAATAACATGTTAATTGGTATATGTATAACTACCTGGTATTGCATATATTATGACGTCATTATGATTAACATTTGTCTTTATTCACTATATTATTTATTAAAGTCATTGATTTATTTGACACCAGTAAACTTGTTTAATAAACTAAAGCAAGTGATGAGGGACTGATGATACCAGGTGACGCTAGGAAATGCGTAGGAATTCCGAGGCTCGGAATTCCTACGCATTTCCTAGCGTCAACTGGTATCCGCCGCTAGGACCGACAAACAAAACCTTTAAAGCAAATTATTTCGAAATGTTTAAGTGTTCGTATGACGGACCGACGGACAGACGGACATTGGTATTGCTTTGCTGAGATTACCAATATTCAGCCTTTTAAATTGCTATATAAATCATTGCATATGAAAAGAGCAGATATGAAGTTCATATGATGTTCATATGAATTTCATATGAAGACTTTTCATATGCATTTCATCATGATGAATAATTTGCATATGCATTTCATATGAAAAATGTTCATATCAAATTCATATGAAATATACATGTTTTTTCATATGCAAAATTCATATGAAATTCATATGCAAATTTTATAGATTTAAAAGCATTGTTAATGGGTCTTCATATGAAATTCTTATGATTTGCATATGAAGTTCATATGATTTGCATATGCAATGCATATGAAGATTTTGCATATGAATTGCATATCGGCTCACTTTATATCATTTGCATATGACATTTTCATATGTAATTCATATGAAAAACATATGAAATTCATATGTCACACAGTTATTTTTTAACGTAAATGTTTTCAGTGTTACTTCTGTCTGTTTCACGAAACCTGCCCAAATTGTACGGCTATATAAATAATGCAAAAACAATATATTTTTAGATAATATTAAATTATAGCAAAATTTAAGAATCAGCCAACTTTTTATTTCGTGAAATTGGTCCAATATTTATTTTATTGCGAAAAACAATTTCCACATGTTAAATCCCCATAGACATGTCTATAGGGATTTAACATTGGGACATTTTTCTAATTTCAGAAATAGTAGACAGATTTTCAAAATCTAACTTTTGTTTTCTTAGTTAGATCATTTCCGAGCTATATAGCGAGGTTTCAGAGTCAATTTCCAAACTTTTCCCCATAGACAAATACATTTTTCGTAATAAAATCAATATTTGACAAAATTTCACGAAATGAAAAGAAGGCTCATTCTTAAATGTTACTATAATTTAATATAATGGAAAAAAATATTGTTTTTGCATTGTTTATATGGCCGTAACATTTAATATGGGCTGGGTTTCGTGAAGCAGACGGTAATTTCCTGTCACACATGCAATATATTTATGTATGAAAGGACCAAGAAAGAATCGCATGGAGACATGTTTCTTGTTTAGCGTTGTATTTGCATACGTGGTCATAAACATATATCTAAACTACTAGACGTACGTACATCCACGCATTTATAAACATCGAGAATACGATGGAACGCCAAATCACAAACTCAAATCATTTACGCTAGCTCTAAATACTGAATTAGATCTAGCATTACATATTTAGGGCGAAGAGCTAGCATTAAATACGTAGAGCGAAGATCTAGCATTAAATACGTAGAGCGAAGATCTAGCATTAAATACTTAGAGCTAGCATTAATTATTTGAGTTTATGTAGATTTGGCGTTCCTGGAACGCCAAATCTACATAAACTCAAATAATTAATGCTAGCATTAAATAATTAGAGCCAGCATTAACGGTTTAAAGCTAGCATTACTTATGTGAGCTAATGTAGATTTGGCGTTCCATAGATTACACTTTATTATAGGAGTAGGGGGGAAACAATTTGTTTAATAAGTATGAATGCCTTTCCAAGTTTTAAAGCTAACACATTTTTTTTTGAAGTAGTGTAGAATGGGAAGAACACATTATCTCATTAAAAACATACATCAACATATCTGCATGCATTAGAGTCATTTATCTAATATTAAAATGCTTAAGTACATGCTGTATTTGTGTCACATGAGATATGGCATATTTACAGTCGATCAGGACACTTGTTAATGGGTCAGGCTGGCGGAAACAAAAGGGCTCCATATTGCTGTTTTCCTGTAGTAGGGGACACATTTACAACATACACTGATACCTGTCCAATCACTTACGTTGTACTGGGGTGGATGTAGATATCAGCTGTGCATGTTAACTGATTTCAATAGTACATTAGATTTTATGATAACTACCTGTCTTGTATATCATAAATCGATAGCCTGGAAATCTATATACTTTTCTAAATCTCTTGAATGGATCTTCAATACAGTGGAACCTCTCCAAACCGGACACCCTGGGAGATCCCCAGGGTGTCCGGTTTAGAGAGGTTCCACTGTAAATTAAGTATGTAAACACAATTTTCACACGAGTTATTGCTTTGCCGTCATGAACAAACATATAATACAATTAATTATCACATGAAATCCTTGTTATGGCGTGTTTTAACCCATTTCATAAATGTGTTATGGCACACGTGTAATAACACATGGAGCGCATGTTATTGGCTGGCCGCCTCACTCTAATTAAGTATTCGTATTATGCGCGGTATGTCAAATGAATAAAATAGAGACGTTCCAAATGACGTCATTAATGGCGCGACAAAGCAACGATGTTTTCACGTTGACGTCATCATATTGTAAACGTCATTAGACGCGTCCATGACTTATTCAAATTACTGCAATTGTCAGAATGAGCTCCCGTTTGGTGGAATGGAGTGTTTACAAAGAACAGGAACCTGCTATATCAAGGTGCATGATCACGTGGTTACAACAACAACAACACTTACTGAACCATCCAGCATGCAGCGCCTCCGAATCAAGGTACGCATTTTGTTATATTATCCTTATTATGTAACTGATTTTGATGAAATATGGCGCATCAAACGCGTCTTGTTACGCTGCATTTGGTGGTCTCGATACTGTGGCTCAAACATCTGTCGTTTTCCGAAGAATCGATTTCCGTGTTTACTGTCGATACTGACTCGGAAATTGATTCTTTGAAAAAACGACATAAGTATGTGCTGAAGTCCAGAGACCACCAAATGCAGGGCATGAAGACGCGTTTGCTGCACCATATTTTATCAAAATCCATTGCATATTAAGGAACATATACAATAATATTTGCTTTGAAGTAGGGCGCGCTTTCAACACTTTCAGACATTGTTGTTGTTGTGGTAACAACGTGATCATGCACCTTGTATATGGCATATTTATAATAATTTTATTGCTAGGATATTTTTCTCTGTGGAGATTTTCAAATATATGCGAAATTAATCAATGGCGTCAGCTCACTGAAACGTATTGGCTATCTCCAAGTGTTCTGCTCTTTGAAGGCTGAAGTCATGTGATAAACATAATCTCAGTCTCGTTTCCCGTTGATATGAAATATATGAAACTCGCCCGCAAGTTTACGCATCTCGCCAGAGTCTCGGTGCATAAATTGTGCGTGACTCGTTTCATAAATCTCATATCAAAAGTCCTTATGAGGCAATATGTATTAACCCTTTCATCCCTAAGTAACTGGAATTGCTTTTGATTTTCAGACTAGTCTATTTATGACAAGGGTGTGTTTTTGTTCTAAAAAATATTAAAAGTACTTGCAAAACATGCAGATCCTGATGAGACGGCTCGTTACGAGCCGATCATCTGGATCTGCATGTTTTGCAAACGCCGCTATTGCGGGCTTTCGGGTTCATATTGTTAAATCAATGCAAACTTCAATATCTGACAGATGCAAATTTGTATTTTTTTTCTTCAGTTTTAAAGCAATGAGAAATTGAAATATAGAATACAGAAATGTAGCATAAGACTATCATCCATGGTTTCTGATATGTGTAAGTATTCTCAGTTTTAATTTTTTTTCCCATACATAGTCATATACACACAATACATGAGTTACAAGCAGTTTAACACCATGTATTTATAGGTTACAGACCTACTATTATTATATTGTAAATACTTATAGAATATAACGTATTGTTCATACATGGTTTGGTTGTATTTACTTAACAATGGTATATAGACGAGGGAATAGAGTAAAAATAGTATTTTGAGATATGTATGTATGTATGTACATACATATATACATGGTTTGGTTGTATTTACTTAACAATGGTATATAGGCGAGGGAATAGAGTCAAACTAGTATTTTGAGATATGGCGAAGATGGTTTAGTGAATAATAATTGAGCAAGTATTCTGAAGTTAGGAATATGTACATGTTATATTTGTGCTACATGTATATGATGTTATATGATATGTGACATATTTACAGTCGATCAGAGTAGTGGTCAATGGGTCAGGCTGGCCAAAATAATAGGGTCCCATTATCCTGTTTTCCTGTAATAGGGGACACATTTACAACCTGTCTTATCACCCGCATTGTATTCGGGGTAGATGCAGATATCATCGGTGCGTGTTTAACTGATGGCAATGGTTAACTAGATTTTCCGATAACATCATGATACCTGCCATGTATCGATAGACAGTAAATGTATACATTTCGAGATCTCTTGGAACCTTTCTAATCCGGACACCCTGTGTAGGGGCGTCATAACGGGTCCGGCAGGTCAGGCGACTGCCGGAGCAATAACTATGATAACATATATGTTATGCCTTTTTATTGAATTATTTGTAATTTACAAACAAATGGTAAGGAATGTTATTTTGTATTATTAATATTATATAAACATGAGCTATGCGTTTCCCATACTGCTGACTTGAACATGGCTTTTCAGTTTTTGGTTTTTTGTGCCGGCTAGATCTCGTTTGATAATTTTCTGCAACTCGACGAGACGGTTCAACTGAGTGGTAACAACATACACATTGTGTGTGTGTGTGTGGGGGGGGGGGGGGGGGCATCCCCTACATTCCCTACATTCGCCGGACCAATCATATGATGCTTCCGACGCCCCTGCTGTGAGATGCCCAGGGTGACTGATATAAAGTGGCTACACTGTATATGACGTATATGACCGCTCCATGACATATTTTAACATTTAATGGGCCCGGCTGACGAAAAGAACAGCGTCCATGTCACTATATTCATGTAGCTTACAACGTGTTACAACATACAGTGATACACGTCTAACACAGTCGAACCCCGATACACTGGACACAAAAGAAATAGTTCTACTTAATAGTAATCGGGTCTATTGCCATTTATCTCCACTGAGTATGTCTGTTCGTGATCGCAAAACACCCACACGTGTCTCGGAGTAGTTGTATGTCTGTTTTACAGTGGAACCTCTCTAAACCGTACACCCTGGACACACAGGGTGTCCGGTTTAGAGAGGTTCCACTCTACCTTATATTTTCTCCTTCCTTCTGTAGTATTCCACTGACTTTAGGCAGAATGAGGCGATATACGTTTTCAGAGAGCTTTAGTTTTCACTTGATTTCTGTACGGTTATTGTGTCCATACATTGTTCCGTTTCGTTTCATTGTGTGTTATTATAATTACAAATCCGCATTTGCGCCGAACCTGGGCAAAGCACGAACTTGGATAATTTGATTAATGGAGAAATCATTACTCATTTTTATTACATGAAACTGGCATTAGCAGTGTAATAACACAGTGTATTAAAATAATAATAGTGTAATAAATATGCAAATGCGACGGCAAAAGAACATACAGGGTGATCAGTACAGCTTCAATGTCATTCTTATGCAATACATATAATCTAACATTTCGCATAACCTCATTTCCTACGAAATCAGTAAACGCGTTTAATAACTATCGTGTTAATTCACCACTCATGTAAGATACCCTATGCACTGTCTGTCTGTGTTATAACTTACATGTTAAAGGTACATGCCCACTCAGTAGACACAGCACGTTCTTTATAGGAATTAAATAAATGTACAACTGTGTCACTATTCCCCCGGTTTTAAAAATAACGAGTGCCCGCTATACAGATATTATCAGAAAGTAATATTTATTTTACTGATAGTGACTCGCGGTGGTATCAGGCTATTTTCATATGCAACTGAGACATGATATTTTTTAATTATTTATAATTTTTTTTTTTTATGTGCAATGGTCATACTTTATAATCTGTCGAAAATATTAGATTTAGGTGACGCATTTAGCGTCACCTAAATCTAATATTTTCGACAGATTATAAAGTATGACCATTGCACATAACACAAAATAAAATACAAAGAATAAATATTAAAGTCCGTTAACATTTTACGGAAACACGGTTATCGCCCCTGATATCAGTGTGGAATTTACGTCTGACATAAAATGTATAAAAATGCCAATCACTACGTGGGGTAATGGTGAATGAATGTTTACTTTGCCAGAAAATTTCTCAGATGATGTCTCTGATATAAAGAACATGTTGTGCCTACTGAGTGGCCATGTACCTTTAACCCTGCTAATGGAAACTGTTTGTGCCCGATACAATATGAAGTAATGCGTACAGTGGCGTCCTCTCAATGTTTAATGTGACTGTACTGTGTCTCAATGATGTCTCTGGGGCCCGTTTCACTAAACTTCGTACGACTAAAATGTAGGATCGTCTGGAAATTTCAAATGATCATTTACATTTATTGAACATAGGCTGCATAAATGTAATTATTGACAAGAAAATAGTGTTAATGTTAATCATAATTTTACACTTACGAACATTTTATTCGTACCAAGTTTAGTGAAACGGGCCCCAGATATCCAATATCTGTTTTTCGCTTCATGCATAGTAAATGACATACACTCAACCGCTTCATTTTAATTGATCACATTCCAAAAAACATGCGTTATATTCAAGTACAAATGTACATGTATATGCTGTCAGAAACTGTGACAAGCTATGCTTGTACATTGTACCAATAAGGAAAGCAAGTGAAAATTTATTTATGTTTTGTTGTGAAATCATAATACTATACCAGAAAGAAGGTCTATTTATAGACGCTAGTGTAATTAATTTAATTACAACAAATAGTAATCATCGGCTGAAAAACATGTTTATAATACTGTAAAATAACTGGCGTTTGCAAAGCCAGTTATTTTTTAATATTACAAATATGTTTTTACCAACCCCCACTTTTTTACCGGCGACTTATAAATACAATTAGGTTCAGAAATATACAATAAAACTATTCTATCCTATTCTGTTTCATCTGTCTAGGCATTTCTGACAGCGAGTGCCTTTAAAGCGGTTCCATTGCACGTTGACAGGCTCCAATGAATGTTTAATTTTGATGGACTGGACCCACAACGATTTGGGCATATACCGGAATTGGCCCGTACCCATACAATCATCTACCTCCGTATCACATTTGTTTATTTTTACCTCATAAAAGTAGTTAAAGCCTCTCTCGGACAATTAAATAACACACCGGACTATAATTATACCGGCAGCAGCCGTGAAACATGTAACTATAGCCTCCAAACTGAAGCCAACACCAGACATCTGATAGAAAACATGTGGTGTGAAAATTACAGATTCATTGAAAAGAACGGTATTGTGAAACGACTCTATTATTTCTGCCAACGCATTTCTTTAGATCTGCATTTTGTAGTGACAATAATTTTATTTGCCCAAACATATGTTTTTCACACTCTTTAAAGCTCCCATGAGTATCCGTTGTTAGTTTAGAGGATAACTATAATGCGCGGCACCACGGGGCGATATAATGTTACATTATCGCGGATCATGTTTGATGCGGGGAAGATTGGTGCGGTACGGAGACTGGCAGGCCCTGCAATTTGGATGACAATAATGGTTATTATTATCGCCGCCCGTTCACGGAAATCCAGGGGCTAGTGATGGAAACTAGCTTAAGGGTAACGAGATTGAGATCCATTTCTGATCATGCATGTCACACTCGTTGATTGAATAGCGAGCCTTGAAGAACAAGAGCAGATTTCGCGGACGCAATGTAGTCAGAAGGCGCAATGTAGTAAGGACGGTGTTGATAGGTCGTAGCCTTTTTTTTATTATTATTAGTAGTAGTATTATTATTAGTATTCTTATCTTCAAATCCTCCTATTGGAGATTACAAATGAAACGTGAACATGTCCGCGTTCTTTTCAACGAAAGTCATGTTATATTTGCCCATCTGTATCATGAAACGGTACCTGATAAATAACATACCATGGTGTAATTACCATCGCAAATTATATGCATTGCATTGGTCAATTTCATAAGATGTGATAAAAAATAGTCCACCCTGTTGCCCGCTTCACATCGCAGCGGACCATATTAGAGGGGGATACTACAATATTACCATCCCACCCGACAATACCCGAAGCGTAATTGCGGAAACGGTCGAATTCTGATTGGACGTTTATCTAAAATATAAACCGAAAGTTCGAAGGTATACAAATCAAAAGACGGCAGACGATGGGCTGGCAACTCGTTCGTGCCATTCCTGCTGTAGAGTTACAATAGAAACCGGGTACCAGCTCAGCCTGCGTAAACAATATGGCGGATTCTCCAGGAAATACACGTTTATTATGTTTCCGAAATAGTGACTTTAATCATGTTCATAATTAAATATTCTGTATAGATATAATAACTGTATGATATGTATGAACTATAATACATTAAATACCGTCCTTGGTTGATATGAGGGGAATATTGTGGATTATCTCCACTCGAAAACAATATATCCATCTCCCTCGGCTTTCGCTTCGAGAGATATTCCTTCCTCAGGGAGATGAGTCACTATATTCCCCTCAACAAGGGCAGTATTTATATCATATTTCCTGAATTTTTCTCGAAATAGCGATTTTTGTTCTTGACTTTTCTTTCATTGTACCTTTAACGGTTATCACCGACGTAAATAGTGACGTAAAACTGTCACCTCTTGTCTTATTGCCGAGTTTAGATTTTAACCCATTTTCTGAATGGAACGATCTGATTATTGTTCTTATTTCTCATCAAATGTGCATATTGTTACCACTCCGTCTCGATGAGACGGTTCAGCTGAGTGGTAACAAAATGAGTGGTTAGAAATGAGAAAAATTGCAAACAAATGTTAGCATCTTATTAATGTTGACGATCATATGTGTCTCATTTACAATTGAGAACCCACGTCATCCTCTAGATTTGCATCCTGGATCCGCTCCTGATTCTAGAGATTAATTTTATATATATGGTCGGTGAGAAACCCAAATACTATTTAGACAGTTTCGCAAATTTTCAGTCTTTCCATTATGGTGTTGTTGTTTTTTTACAATGAGTTCCGTTTAAGACGGTGTAATTGAACACTAATTTATATACAGGGTGGCCCAAAAAAAATTAGGCACTTTGTGTAGCCAATATATCTTTGGACATGCTGTTCGTATCTTAATACATTGTGGCATACCTATTGTGTAATGTATGTGCTATTTGAAGGATACATATTGCTTGCTGCTCGTCAATGCGTTTTGTCGTCAATGCGTTTTGACGTCATTATGGTTATGACGTCACTAGGTCATACCGGAATTTCCATTGCTGAGAACGTTGTGAAACAGTTGAAAAGCTGTGCCATATCCATTATTTTAATGGATTTACATTTATTATATTAAATGCATAAATAAGTGTTACTTACATGTACAATGCTATTAACAGTAAATAATATACAGAAAAGTTGATAAATGTCACTAGCAAACACGGATGTCAACAATTCGTATTTTAGTCAAATCGAGGTAAACTTGCAGTACATAATGCCTAATATATGCGGTGAATGTATGTCTTTATACTTGTATTGTATTACTTAATGATGGATTTAATGTAATGCAATTTTGCAGTAGGAATGTGGTTTAGTACCATTTTACAGAGTTTTATAGAGTTACGTACAAATGTTTCTTTCGATTTCGACCCAGTGACGTCAAAATCGCCATGACAACGATTAGAAAAAAAGTGTCTAAATTATGTTGGGCCACCCTGTAGATGGCAAGATACAACGTCCAACTTCAGATACATCTACTGATTCTGCAATTAACATCTTCACATGTATGTACGTAGTACCAAATACCATCATATTGCCTCAGCATAGCACAGGTTGGAGCAATTTATTCCGTGTATGAGTTACGCAAGCATGATCAGAATAGTTGTGGGTTGGGGTCTGTGAAAGAAGGGGACTAACTCCTTCATGGTGTTAGATCCCTTCAACCGCTGACTCCTTCAATTACATGGCAAGCTTAATACACGTACCGACTGAATCGGAGTGGGAATGCCATGTCATGTACATATCACATGTGTCGTCTGGTTTGCTTCTTTCTTATATTTATGTCGACACGATTGCGCCTGATTTCATGTTCCAGTTATTTACTCTTTTAGTTGATTGTGTTCATTATTATATGTTATCTCACTGGATATATCATAGTATGTCAAGCAAATTGCTATGGGGGCAGCCATATTGTCGTGCTACGCCTAAATGGCGAGTACGACCAAGAAAATAGTGCGCTGTATACTATACATATACATATACATATACTATTCTCTATAGTTTTTATTACAGTTTTGGGCTCAGTTTATCAGTTAAATTCTGGCAAATACGAATCAAGACATTTCGTGCGTATGAATACAACATATATTATCTTTAATTCTCACAGTTAGGTAGCAGTGACCAGTTAGCCGCCAGTTTCGTACAATCTTTTTCTGGGAGTTTCAAACAGTAACCTGTTCTAGAGAAAAACGTATATATATATGAGTTTGCACCATCACAGTAAATTTGCCTCTGAATGATGATTGAGAAAATATGCAACTTTCAGTCTCTAGTTCCGCAAGTGAACATTTTTTGTGGAGATAACATATTTCAATACTTTCAGTTCTTTGATTATCTTATTGCACTTCGTATAATAATGTTCTTGCGATGCGACGTAAGCGGGATATCTTTGCTGCATGGTGTTAAGGTTAGAGGATACCAAATGGTGCGAAATCGCCCAGGGGGTATGAAAAAATATTCCGGTATAAAAACATAGTGCGTGTGTTTTGAGGTCACAGACACCGTTTGCTTGCAAATCTTGATCCATTACTACCCAGTTTCACTTGAGCAACATTTTGGGGTGCTTTTAACACCAGTTTTCCGCATAAATTGTAGCATTTAAAAGAAAACACTGAACGAACCTGTTGGTCACGTGATGTAAACGGAGTTTCCGTGGCCAAAAAAATGTAAACTCTATTGGAGGATATGACAAAGTTGGATTTTTCTTTCTTAGGAGTAAGTGAACCTATTGCTTAGTTCATACAGAACCAGTACAGACTGGCTGCAGGTCATGCACAAGTGGGTCCCACAGCATCCATACGAATAGTGACAGTAGGAGAGACTGGCGTTATTGGGTGGTATTCGGTTAAATTATATAGTAAAACTATTTGGAGGTGTTAAACCTTAACCAGCTTATAGCAGCGTAGCTATAGAGTGGACTTATTTCTTGAACGTTCAAATGCAACATTACCATTGATTTCATTTCCATATTTAGTTGCGTTAATAATATGTTCCGGAGTAATATATATGCAATATATTATTTGGGGTGGTAGCCTATCGTTTGGGGCTTGTGGTTGCATTCGCATTATATGTTTGCTGATGTGTTTTCGTCTTTCGTAATTTCTCTTGGGGGCATAGTCAGTTGGTTTTGCAAGGCATTTTAAAGAAATGGCATCAACAAGTGTACGTAATGAGTACCATAACTCTCTATGATAATTGTATTAACATTTGTGTTTGCGTTTTTCTAGACCTTTAAAGGTACATGCCCACCCAGTAGCACACACTGTTCTTTATAGGAAATTAAATAAGTGTATACATGTACACGTAATTGTGTCACTATTCCACCAGTTCTAAAAATTACAAGTGCCCGCTATACAGATATAATCATTTAGTAATATTTATTTTACTGACAGTGACTCGCGGTGGTATCAGGCTATTTTCATATGCAAATGAGGCATGATATGTTTTAATTATTTATACTAAGTAAATGCGTCACCTGAAAAAATAATATTTTCGACAGATTATAACTATGATCATAGCACATCAAAACATAATTACAGAGAATAAATAGTAATGTCCGTTAACATGCTAAGGACACACGGTTATCGCCCCGCATATCAGTGTGGAAATTTACGTCTGGTATAAAATATATAATACTGCCAATCAATACGCGGGGTAATGTTGAATGAATGCTTATTTCGCCAGAAAATGTCATATCTACAGAATATACAAAACTATCGGTCTCCCTGTAGCATAACCTACTGAGTGTGCATGCACCTTTAATCGATAACGGTGTTCGTATGTCTACGATTTTTTATGTAATCACGGAAACATCTCTGAAGCCAATTTTAAGCGTTCTGTTTAGTCACTTATGTTGTATCTATCTCTATTTTTTTTACGGAAACATCTCTGAAGCCCATCACAAGGAGTGGATATCCTGTATCTTGGGGACACCTGTAGATGTCAAGATGAAGGTTAACATCAAGTAGTCATTTCAAATGATCTTTCACGATTCGGTAACCGAACACGGCGATGTGTGAAAACAGACATAAATTATCGCTCGCCTCTGAATAGTCGGTGTCCGTGGATCACGCGGATTGACTTTGATTATCGCTCCTGAAATGTAGCTGTGACTGGAGAAATGGGGCTTATGGGATTTACGACCAGTGCAGATCCAGTTCAGACGTTATCAAGCTACATGAGTGTGCTGTTTGATCAGCATCTACACTGATCACAAATCCCCATTTCTACAGTCACAGCCAATAATCAGGCGGCCGTTTCACTAAATTTCGTACGACTAAAATGTTCGAAAGTGCAAACTTAGGATCGTCTGGAAATTTTAATTGGTGGATTTACATTTATTGAGCATAGGCTGCATATGCAGCCTATGCTCAATAAATATAAATCCAGTAATTGCTTACAAGAAAACAGTGTTAATGTGAAATTTACAGACTATCACAATATTGCACTTACGAACATTTCAGTCGTACGAAGTTTAGTGAAACGGTCCGCAAGTTCCCATCGTTGAGGGGCAAAACCTGTAGCCTATGTAACCAACATTGCAAAGTATACTTTTCTAGCAAAGTATACTTTGAGGGAGAAATTTTCAATTTTAGGATACATTTATTAATTTTTATTATACTGAATTTACTATATTATCACAGCCAATTTGTCTGTGATAATGTAATACATTCAGTATAATAATTCTGCATACTTTTAATAATCAAACATATGAAGTCGTTAATTCTATATGACATAATGCATTTCGGGAAAAATAAATGATTACTCCCTCAAAGTATACTTTGCTAAAAAAGTATACTTTGCAATGTTGACGAAATCGGCTACAGACGTCCTTACGTTCAATCATTTTCAAACTATCGAGCTCGAAAGTGTTTTCTTCGACAGTTAAATCTACTGCAACTCTTTGCATGCTAGCTGCGAAAATATCCGCCAAACGAATTACGAGTACTGTACATGTATATGTTTTATTTCTCTCTGTAAATATGTCTTGAAATTTCATTAGAATTGTGTCCTCCGGACACAATTCTAATGAAATTCCAAGACATATTAATGACATTTATAAGGAGAAATAAAAGAAAATATAATGAATTGTCATCTGCTATTTTTGAACTATTTATAGCCCACAAATTTCCCAGCATGCAAAGAGGTAATTGCAAAGTACACATGACTGGATCCTTTGGTATTCTCTGTACATACGCCTTACCAATAACAAGCTTCCAGTTTTCGCGTGAGATGGCAAAGCTGTTAATGTAATTTATTAGAGCCGCCACTGAACATATGTTTCGGGTTGAGTTTCTCTTCTCCATTTAAATATTTCACAAAGCAACCAACAATTATGTGGAAACTGTGAGGACATGATATAGGCGATATCCCACGCTATAACGCGCAATTCTGACATGTCCTCTTCTGTTAACGGACGCGTAGTTGACAGAACGCTCAGTTAAATTGGCCGTACACTACCGTCTGCGCTAATTTCGCCAATACAGTAGAACCCCTCTAAACCGGACACGCAGGCAGTATGTGTATCCTTAGTGTTATGGGTTTCATTGGTTGATATTTATGATGATACTGCCTGTTCAAGTTCGCAAAGCAAAGCCGAATATCTTGGCATAGTCATATGTCTGATTTACAGTGGAACATCTCTAACCCGGACACCCTGGGGACTTCCCAGGGTGTCCGGTTTAGAGAGGTTCCACTGTATTTGCCAATTTCTTTATTTCAAAAGACTTGAATATTGTGCTTGAAATTAAAATTGTGAATGAACTTGCTTTATTGTGAGTTGGCGTTGTCAGTATATGTTCAGAAACGTTGTATTCTGGGCAAGATTAACCCAGGCGGTTGTGTACTCAAACGAACTTGAAATACAGTGGACCCCCTCTAAACCGAACACACTGTGGACCCCATTGTGTCTAGCTGGGGTTCAATGCAATTTATGTCATCGTCATGTCTGTCTTCATAACAGAAAATGGCAAACAATGGCAATCGAGTGCTTAATTACAGTGGAACCTCTCTAAACCGGACACCCTGGGAACCTCCCAGGGTGTCCGGTTTAGAGAAGTTCCACTCACTATACGTATTTGCGGTACTCATGATGCAAGTTCTGACGTCCGTAATCGTGGTTAGACCAATATCCCTGTGCGTTGTATAACCACTACTGTTTACCCAACCCTAGTGTAACCCTTACTGTGAACAGTAGGGGTGGGGTGAGGGTGTGTGCTACAAACCGGCGTTACACTATGGTTGGGTGAACAGTAGCGGGTTCTACAAACCGGGGTTACACTAGGGGAGTGTGAAAAGTAGGGGTCTACCAAACGGGGTTACACTAGGGTTGGTGAGCAGTAAGGAGTTCTAGAAACCGGGGTTACATTAGGGGAGTTTGAACAGTAGGGGTCTACAAACCGGGGTTAAACTAGGGTTGGGTGAACCGTAGGGTGTTCTACAAACCGGGGTTACACGAGGGTTCGATGAATAGTAGGGGGGTTACATTGGGGGGGGGGGGGGGCAAAAGGGGGTTCTACAATCCAGCCGGGGTTACACTAGGGTGAACAGTAGTGAGGTCTACAGACCGGGGTTTCGCTAGGGTTGTGTAACAGTAGGGGGTTCTACAAACCGAGTCTAGCAACAGGGTTCCACTTGGGTTGGGTGAACAATAGGGGGTTCTACAAACCGGGGCTACACTAGGGTTGGGTGAACAGTAGGGGTCTAGCAACATGGGTTACATTAGGGTTGGATGAACCGTAGGGGGTGGGCTACAAACCGGGGTTACACTAGGGAAATGTGGACAGTAGGGGGTCGCATTCGTGTTCGTCTTCCTCTTCTTCTTTTTCTTCTTATTATTATTATTGCTTCTTCTTCTTCGTCTTATCTTCTTCTCCGTCGACTTCTAGTTTTGGGGAAGGGTTGGGTGTGAAAAGCCGTACATGTACCCCGTCTTAGAGTGTATGTTGAAGACTCTGTGTTCACCTTCCAGGTATATATCGTCTAAAGGTATTAGGTGATATATAGATACACTTGACTTCAATGATAATTGCTTCATAAGAGTGATGTGATACATGTATATGAATATAGCATATGTGAATATTGTCTTGTTACTGTATACTATATGGAGCATCTCCGCCATCTGTGTATGTACAAGCCATCGTACAGTTTCACTACTTCGTGCGTTTGACACATACAGCAAATAATATGACAGTTAACCAAATGAAAGTTGGTACAATACATAATATACAGATATGACAACGGCAAGCTATACATATTATGGCAGTAAATTATACAAAATACGAGATATCTGAGCATTTCTCACATTCACCTCAAAATAAATCTTGATGTGTAAACTTTTCAATCACGTTGCCCATATGTAAAGCCATATTTACTCTCATAGTAGGTGTGTAGATATCAGTGACAATACACCTAGGTAACTGCTTACATGTCACTGGATTTATAGCTAATAACATAGTACATTAGTGGGTATATATGGTATGTGTTGTGTAGTTTGTCTGGTAGAAGTGATACACTGTACGATTTTCTGTATGTGAAGGTAATTATAATGGTAATTCATGTTGTTAAAAACACAGGCACAGACATGTCCAGAAAACTGACATAATTTACAGCTTGGTGTAATATAATTGATAGGAATCCGTTCTCCTGGCTTTTCTACATGTGATTAGCTACATTATATCATATGTTCTACTTCACATTTTGAGTTCTTTGTCAAATGGCAGAACAGGTGAAATTGGCTGATGGCTGGAACACACAAAGGTGGTCGACTTGGCCACTCTATGTGCCGTATAGGATACAGTAATGAGGCAGTATTCACATATATGTCATACATATATTCCATCACGTTTACGAAGCAATTATCTTAGAATCAAACGATGATCAGGTATAGAATGGGGGGGGGGTGGCGTTTCACTAAACTTCGTACGACTAAAATGTTCGTCAGTACAACATTCTGATAGTCTGTAAATATCGCATTAGCAATGTTTTCTTGTAAACAAGTATTGGATTTACATTTATTGAGCATAGGCTGCATATGCAGGCTATGTTCAATACATGTAAATCCATCGAATTGAAATTTCCAGACGATCCTTAAGTTGCACTTACGAACATTTTAGTCAAACGAAGTTTAGTGAAACCGGCCCCTGGTCCTTAAATGGTTGGCATTGGATTATTGCTATATTTCTATTTGCTTCAACATTGCGATTTAGCACACTCCCTACAATTCTCATATGTGTCCAGATATGTGAGTTTGTACCTTAGAAGATGTTCATGAACAAAATACAGAAACTCATATTTTATTAAATGACGTTGAAAGTTGATGGAATGTTCGTAGCGAATCTGGAGTTCTGGGGGCTGTTTCACTAAACTTCGTACGACTAAACTATTCGTAAGTGCAAATTTCAGATCGTCTGGAAAGTTGCATTGATGGATTTACATGTATTGAACATAGGCTGCACATGCAGCCTATGCTCAATAAATGTAAATCCAATAAGTGTTTACAAGAAAACACTGTTAATGTGAACTTTACAGACTATCATAATGTTGCACTTACGTACATTTTAGTCGTACGAAGTTTAGTGAAACGGCCCCCTATTCCGCATTTGGTATGATAACTTCGTCAACTTCGACGCCTTTTAACTATAGTAAATTTTCTTAAGTTTGCAAGACAAATCGTACAACCATCTCATTAGGTATAACATCACATGACTCGTCTCATATGTTTTCGGTGGGTAAGGGATTTCACTATTTATCAGCAGCTGTAGATACTTCTAAATCTGTATCTATGTACTTAGTATATCTCCTTTCCAAGACAATAATGTTTATCTTGATGCCAATATTGCTTTCAGGTACATTGTAAATACATCTAGCTTTGGTAACATATATTTGACATACCTCACATCGATTCGTATTTCGGAATATTCACGGCATATATGAGACGTATTAATGTACAGAGGACACCACATTAGATTGATGGACAAATAAATAAGTGAGGGTGAGGCCTCGTCATAAATCACTTAGCAGATAACGCGAATGAATGACAAATGGCACGAACAACTGCTGAAAGTATGAAAACAACAAATTTGAAACGATAGAAATGTGACAATGTTTAAATCAAACTGAACGGAACCATTGTTGAACGGCCATCTGAATGTATGGTTTATGTGAAACAGATATAATTACTGTCTGTTCCACGTTTTGCTGCCGACGAACTTTTGGCTATTAAACACATTAAATGTAAAAAATATTTAAAAGTAAAAGCAACACGGTACACCAAATTCACGTATTGTATTATACGACGAACATTTGGCCATTAAACACATTAAATCTAAACAATATTTAAATGTTAGTACTTTTTCATCAATAAGAAAAAAGACACCCTCCAAAAAATTATTTTCTGAAATTCCATCAAATATTGATTTTATTGCGAAAAAACGATTTTCCTATGGGAATTTAACATGGGGGCTAAAAATAGATTTTTTTTAAATATTTTTTTTATTTGTGGACCGGTTTTCAAAATATAACTTTTGTTTTCTTAGTTACATCATTTTAAAACTATCTCGCCAGGTTTCTGAGTCAATTTCCAATTTGGAAAATGACTCCCCATGTTAAATTCCCATAGGAAAATTGTTTTTTCGCAATAAAATCAATATTTGATGGAATTTCTTCAAATAATTTTTTTTGGGAAGGGTGTCTTTTTTGTTATTGATGACAAAGTACTTACTTTTAAATATTTTTTAGATTTAATGTGTTTAATGGCCAAATTTTCGTCGGCAGCAAAACGTGGAACAGACAGTAGTTCCATATAATACGATACGTGAATTTGGTGTGACGTGTTGCTTTGTGGAGACATTTGTGAAATTGTGGTCAATGTAGATCCTGGTCAGGAACGTGTCGGCAGAAGCCGATTTCACCAAAATTGCTAAGCATACTTATATAGCGAAGTACACTTTGAGGGATAGTCATTTATTTTTCCCGAAGTGCATTATTTCATATAGAACTATCGATTGCATATATTTGATGATTAAAAGTATGCAGAATTATTATACTGAATTTATTACATTATCACAGCTACGGCTGTGAAAATGTAATAAATTCAGTATAATAAAAATTAATGAATTTATCCTTAAATTGAAAAGTTCTCTTTCAAATTGTACTTAGCAAAATAAGTATACTTTGCAATTTTGGTGAAATAGGCTACTGATCTAGGTGTTCGCTACACAACCGCCTGCGGTAATATCGTCCATATGTGATGTCAACGTTTCTAAACATCTATTGGCAATCTCAACTCGCATATCAAGCGGTTTGATTGGCTGAGCCTGAGGACAGCTCAGTCTCAGCCCATAAAGTTGTTTGATTGCAAGCACAATAATCATGTATTTCAAAATGAAGAAAACATAAACAAATATTGGCAATATTAGCGAAAGGCGGTGGGGTAACACTGAAGTGTCGCCTTTGTCATTCTACATATACAGGCATTTCAAATTCAGGATAGATCACACAGTGGACAATTCAAATTCAGGATAGATCGGACAGTGGCCAGTTCAAATTCAGGATATATTGGACAGTGGACAGTTCAAATCCATTTTTAATCAAACTGCAACAATAGGGTGAGTGGTGGGATTTTACATATATGCATAGACGTACTTGTATATATATCCATGTACATATATAGAGCGTGCACCGTCTGATAACAAAATGTATTGGACTCGCAGAGATTGACATCGATCCGTGCATGAAATGCCACGGCTTCGTTCGGTCTCTGCGAAGCTCCGTGACGGCTGTTGTCGTGGGGATATCGTTGTTGGGAACCGTAAAGTCGCCCCGAACCCCTGCGATATCAGCCGTTAGAAAAAAAAAAAAATAGCAATTACCAAATGCACACACATTATTCGAAAATAGCACTGTACTCGAGTGAGCAATGACATTGGTTGAACCTAGCCACTACCCGAATACGTCACAATCCAAATAACTGCATAGCGGTCTGGTCGATGGGTGGGTAGTAAGTCGGAAACAAGTGCCGCTCTAATATAAACTTGTATTTTAACTGTAATGTAATTTTAAAATTGGCCCTATACTACATCAATAAAAAACACATAGGAACACATACGTCTAGGTCCACACTGTCGCCGAGGAGTAATCATAATACACATATGTATACATGTCCATGATATGTACATATGCAAAAATGTATAGCATAACCAGGAGTCCCATTTCCAATACACGAAACAGATAGGGACCATACAATTGATGCTGAATAACCATACATGTTCTTCTCCCAAGATTCGTTGTAGCACCAATGCATCACCAACGAAGCGACACCGAGAGGACCGCATCCAGGTACACCGATACTTGTCTAGTAAGTAGACAAATATCAACGACTCTCACTATGTCACAACTGGTCTGGTCCATCCCAGGCAAGCGTCCAGGGAGTTCAGAATCTGCGGACGTAATACACTCATGTCACCCATAAGTCCACTCAGTCCATCCTATGATGGACCGCGCAAGACACAGGGGGGGCTCATAGCTCCCTTACGTGTGTCTCGTCCCGAATGGCAGGGTGACAGTTTTTTGTAATTTTTACTACATCCAAGCAGCAATAATAGCTTACTTCCGCCCAATACGGACGGTCCCTTACACGCATAGGCATTATACATGTACACAATACTCCGCACAGCAGCGTGTAGTGTAGTAAAGAATATGCATAACATAAACAAATATAAACTCACACACCCATTGTGTCCGGTAAAACCACTAAGGCGACCAAGTCAACATATGAAGTCATAGAAGACAGAAGCTGCTCCCGCTGATTGAAAGCCGGGAGTGCTTGGTGAACCCGGGTGTCACAAATAACCGGTGGATCCACTCCATGCAGACACGACGCTAGAAGAAAGAAGCTCAAGAACGGAGGATTTCTGCCTGCAACAATATATACCTCAAAGCGCCGAACTGTTTCTGTGCAGTTAGTGGTCGAGCCGGGCATAATGGTCTCATCATATTGTCCATATAGTCAATCAACAGAATCTGGCCCTATGGGGACCAGCTATTTCGCCCTTAGGGCAGTAGATGAGCCAAGTCAATATGACATTGGACATAACCCTGACAGACACACTTAGATAGGCACGCACCCACAACATATACATACACAATCCAGATAAGGGCATCTGTGATTTTCATGCACACAGCTCACAAACAAACAAACACCAATGCGGTCCTCGTGGTGTAGCCAGACGCCTACGACACCAACAAAGAGAAGATCAGAACGAAATAAAACAAACTTAGTCCCCCCTCCTCGGGGACAAGGCCTCGCTCGTGTCTACCACCCACTCAGTGGGAGGTGGCCTAGGCCTCTGTGGACCCGACATCGGGTCGTTTCCTCTGTGTTGCATACTGGGCAGTGTCATGCTATATGCGCCTTGGGATCTGTGGCGGAATGAGCTGCCTGGGTGTTGCCAGTGGCGGTCTTGTGGGTGGCTTGGGCATGGCTTGCCTGTCTCCTCGTCGCTGCGGGTGGCGGTTGCGGTGCGGAGCCTCCGGTTGTCACTGGCTGCGGTGTCCCGGTCTGCTGTGGGTGGGTCGGTGGCTCGGCTGCTCCGGCTCGGCCTGCGCTGTTGCTCCTCTGTGGGCGTTGGATTTGCCCATATCACGTGGATCCGTCTCTGCTTGGTCTGTCTTGCCTCGTCCAACCCTCTAATAGCATTAGCAGGTAATATAACAATGTAACGGCTGAGTATCCATATATCATGTGCACGCACACTCGGCCCTCTTCACGGTCTGACATATCGGCATTGTGCAATAGGAGAATGAAATAATTAGGTTAAACTCACCGCCTCATCGTCTCCTTCATTTAATGCACATATTTCGACTGTATCGCATATATTAGTAAATTCGGAAACAAATGGGCCAACGGCCATTGGCCTGATCATTTACGGGCACATGCCCGGGTATGGAAGGTCTTCGAGCCATTTCCCACCCTTAAATATAAGAATACAAGTTCAAATCCATGATAGATCGGACAGTAGACCGGACGATCGGACAGTAGACGTCCGGTCTACTGTCCGATCTATCCTGGATTTTAACCACATGCATTTTAAATGTCCAGTGAAGAAATTTGTTTAGCTCTTGATCCGCTAGCAAGTTTCTTGCAAAGTAACAAGGATCCGCAAAAAACACGTGTATTTATATATAACATACACGCACATCGGCGTTTCAAAGACTAAATGGCGAACAATGCAGACCTAGATCAGACGGCACGGATACGCAGGCTGATCTAGGTATTATACACTGACTGCAACGGTCATACGATCCATTTCTTAATTCCCAGTTTGCAGAAGCTGAATAATAGACGTTTGTAGCTCCATCGATAGTAAGGTAGGTATTAGGTCATAGAGAGATACACTTTGCTTCAATGATAATTGCTGAATAAGAGTGATGAGATATATGAATATAACATATGTGAACATTGTCTTGTTATTGTATTCTATATGCTACATTGAGTTGCCTTCTCCGCCATCTTTGTATGCACAAGCCATCGTACAGTTTCACCAACTCGTGCGTCTGACACATGCAGCAAATAATACGACAGTAAATACAATACAATTTGGTGCAATATATATATAAATATTATGACAGCAAACTAAACAAAATACGAGGTATATGAGCACTTCTCTCATCAATCTCAAAATAAATTTCAATGAATAAACTTTTCAATCTGATGCACATCATATGTTAGTGTACACGTTACCCATAGGTAAAGCCATATTTACTCGCAAACTAGATAAGTATACGCCAGGAACAATACACTCAGTTAACTGCTTACATGTCACTGGATTTGATAGCTAATAACAGTACAGTAGTGGGTATATATAGTATGTGTTGTGTGGTTTGCCAGGTAAAAATGATACACTGAGCGATTTTCTGTGTATAATGCTATTTACAATGGTTGTTCATGTTGCTAAAACAAACACAGGCACAAACCTACTGACATAGTTTTGTGTAATATAATTGATACGAGTCCGTTGTCCTGGCTTTTCTACATGTGATTAACTACTATATGTCATACGTTATACTTCACATTTTGCGTTTTGTGTCTAACGCCAGAAGAGGTGAAAGTGGCTGATGGTTTGAACACACAAAGACGGCCCAGTTCGACACTCCATGTGCCGCATAGGACACAGTAACGAGGCAGTGTTCACATATATGTTATATATATATATTCCATCACATTTACGAAGCAATTATCTTTGAACAAAAGGATGATGTAAAGAGCAGGTCCTTAAGGAAGCAATATTTGTATACCATGAATAAATAAGGAAAGTGTTTAATAAATGTACAATTGCGAGGAATGATTCCGTCAATTATTTGCGAACGTTACAGACTCTGATAAATATGCACGTTTGCGCATGCTTATCTGGGTCTACATATGTCGCAAAGTGAATAACAATTCGTGTCAAAAACTTGATCACTTTTCTGACCGGGGTATTTGTCAAAAGAGATGTAATTGAAAGCGAGGGACAACACAACACTACATTCCATCCCGCTCAATGGTATCGCTTACTGCTAAATACTAATGACATGTTCAAACTCATCAATTGTAATAATTGGACATCAGTCTGTAAATGTTTAGTTAGCAAATTTGGGGCTGGACGAAACTGTCTAAAGATGTATGTATCTTTTGAACAAAAATGAAATATGGATAATTTAAACGAAACGTTGTCTGTTGTAATTTGTCTAACTTATTCAAATATGCGGACCATGAATTCGACATATAATGTACTTGTGTACCTGGACATGTTTATGTTTTAACACGACATGGTGGCCAATTTGTATTTGACATTGCATATTTGGACACCAGTGACTATATTAATTTTAAAGCTAGCTGTATTGTGTACGCGTAGGCGATACACATACTGATATATGCGCACACATTACACATTCGGTGGCCTACGCACACATCGATCCCATTCAGGCAAAGCGAATTTTTCCTCTCGAAAGCCCTTCATTCCTTCTTAGCACATAATTGCTTTCAAGTATATTGATACACAAATAAGTCAATTGAAATAAAATCACAATTGTCAAGTGGCAATATATTATCGGTCTTTCGCGCAGTGGGCCCTCGTTGGTAATATCAACATGAAGTATATTGTATTTGGTTGGACCAATATCTGGTCAGATCTATCTTAAGTGTAAATATGTCATTCAAATCGTTTACTGATTGTATGAGAAACGAGGCTGCTATGTCTCGTTTCTTATGAAACCGGTAAACTCGGTTAATAAATTAAACCCGGACTCCCATAACCCGGGTCACAATATAGAGAGATCTATTTGTGTCGTCCATTGTTTAGACATGCCATTTTTCAGCAACATAGGTATTCATTTCCCATTACTGGACGTGTTAATTGGTATTATTACTGGACTTGTTAATTGGTATTATTACTGGACGTGTTAATTGGTATTATTACTGGACGTGTTAATTGGTATTATTACTGGACGTGTTAATTGGTATTATTACTGGACTTGTTAATTGGTATTATTACTGGACGTGTTAATTGGTATTATTACTGGACGTGTTAATTGGTATTATTACTGGACGTGTTAATTGGTATTATTACTGGACGTGTTAATTGGTATTATTATGCTGTTTGTGTCAAACGTGAGTTGCGGTGGCTGGGGTTATTTGTTTTGCATTTTAAAACCATTTGTAGGTGTTGACGGGATAAATAGAATAATAGGTCAATGCCGTGAATGGGAAAACATATCTGGCGCGGCACGGAAACGGGATGTGCTCGGCAGAGCCTCGCCCATCCCGTTTCCTATGCCTTGCCAGATATTTTCCCCATTCACGGCACTAACCTACTATTCTCTATTTATATCTAGTGTCTTACAGTGGAGATACCATTATACGGGTTTACAAATTCCATAAGAAACGAGGATAAGCCCAGTTTATTATGAAATCGGTCAACGAGTTTAATAGATATCAGAATGAAACGACATAAATGTTAGATTAGTTTTATTGCATAAGCACAGTATCATGTATTCAAGTTGTACTTATTAAAAAACGTGTGTTCTGTAGTTGGTATCATTTACATATGTATTACATTATTGTATTATGACTTTTAATGTGTTATTACACATTGAAAGCCAATGTTGTGCAGTAGAAAGTGTCAAAGTCCATAATTTACACCTTCATCTTCTCAGTCTTCATCAACTAAGGGACGACTTCGTTTAGCTACAATAATTCGCCTCCGATACCTCGCGAAAGGTATGGAGCTGGGTAACAATTTTGTTTCTAGACTTCGTTGTGCCACATTATTGCAAATCGAATAATGAGCCAAATTGAGATTGTCATAAGGGTTCCACTACTCCTTCAAAGTTGCTTCCGTTGGCCATCATATATATCTCTAAAACGACAAACGTGCGTGTCGTGTCAAATGTGGCTTTGACCGGAGAAATGGGGCTTGTGGGATGTGTGACTAGTGTAGAACATGATCAAATAGCACACACCTGTAGCCTGATAATGGTCTATATTACTTGTTAGAAGCATGACAGATGTGTAATTGATGCAATGGCGAACAGTGCAGATCCTGATCAGACTGTGCGGATGCACAGGCTGATCTGGATCTACACTGGTCGCAAAACCCATAAGCCCATTTATTCAATCACATACACATAACATGGTTATCTGACAAGTTATTGTGTCTTCTTCGCACGAACATACAAGACTATTACAGTTAGTACACGCAATGACTTAAGTGTCTGATAAAATGCCATTGATAAAATATTTAACTTTTTTTTTTATTGAGAAATAATCACACTATGCCACATATTAAAACAACGGTTCCATTAAGTTAAAGTCTAATTCATTTAAAATAAAATAAATTGTTAACCATCGACTGCAAAACATGTTTATATTTCTGCAAATGCTAGTTATTGTTCAGTATTATTAATATACATGTATTTTTGCACAAATCCACAATTTCCTACAAGCGATTTATATATACAATTGGGCTAAGAAATACGATACTTAAAGGTACATGCCCACTCAGTAGGCACAGACTGTTCTTTATAGGAATTACATAAGTGTATAATTGTGTCACTATTCCAACAGTTCTAAAAAAAAAAAATACGAGTGCCCGCTGTACAGCTATAATCATTAAGTAATATTTATTTTACTGATAGTGATTCGCGGTGGTATCAGGCTATTTTCTTGAGTGTGCTATTTGATCAGGAACTACATTGTTCACAAAACCCATACGCCCCATTTCTCGAGTCACAGCCACATATTCGTTGAAGCCATGATACATCATGTTGCCATATGTATGGACTGAATGAATAACGGAATACTGTATAGTATTGTAATTGTATTGTTTCATCACTTTTAAAGGTATATGCCCACTCAGTAGGCACAAATTGTTCTTTATAGGAATTAAATAAGTGTATAATTGTGTCACTATTCCACCAGTTCTAAAAAATACACAAATGAGACATGATATTTTTTAATTATTTATACTAACTTAATGCGTCACCTGAGAAAATAATATTTTTGACAGATTATAAAGTAAGATCATCGAACATCAAAAAATAAATACAGATAATAAATAGTAACGTCTGTTAACATTTTAAGGAAACACGGTTATCGCCCCTGATATCAGTGTGACAATTTACGTCTGATACAAAATGTATAATAATGCCAATCAATACGTGGGGTAATGGTGAATTAATGTTTATTTTGACAGAAAATGTCTCAGATGATGTCTCTGATATAAAGAACTATTTGTGCCTACTGAGTGGGCATGCACCTTTAATACTATGGTTGACACCAATACTATAAGTGGTATGTTAGTATACACTCCTATCAGGCTTGGAATCCAGTGGATACCATTTTGAGGACAACTTAAAAACTGTTGGTGATAAACGGGACACGAGTACAAGCAAACAACGATGGCTCGTGTTTATATTGTTTATGCTAATATGATATTGTTTACAATAATTCTTGCAAATATGCTAATACAACTGAAATGGGCCCGTCAGTGGACAATGAACGTGGAGAAACCAGTAGCCTATTTCACCAACATTGCAAAGTATACTTATCTAGCAAAGTATACTTTGAGGGAGAAATTATAAATTTAAGGATACATTTATTAATTTTTATTATTCTAAATTTATTACATTATCACAGCCATTTTGGCTGTGATAATGTAATAAATTCAGTACAATAATTCTGCATACATTTAATCATCAAATATATGCAGTAGTTAGTTCTATATGAAATAATGTATTTCGGGAAAAATAAATGATTACTCCCTCAAATTATACTTTGCTAAGTAAGTATACTCTGCAATTTTGATGAAATCGACTACTTAGTCTTTGGGCCACCAATAACCCCCCTGCCCCGCCCCCCCTGTGGTAAATAACGCCACTATGATTTTCAAATTCAGTAGTCAATTGTCTGTCATTCCAGAAGGTCTGCCATTAAAAAGCCGCTGGATGAACAAATGGCGGCCATTTTCCAAGATGGCCGCCAAAAACAATTGTTTTGGTTTACAGGACTAGCTTTATCGCCTGTTAACTGGTATTAGGACCGATTTAAATTTTCTAAATCGTTCTTATCTACTCCCTAATTGAATATAAAACAGTGTGTGATACATTCAAAATCAATTTATTTTACCAAATGGCCGCCATTTTCAAAATGGCCGCCAACAAGTGTGTTTTTGCGAAAATGTTGCACTGTAACTGCTGTTAAGTGTTATTGGAACCGCTATTAACATTGTAACTTATACCTTGTAATGCATATCAATATGCATATCAATTATGTAATACATATTGACTTGACAGCATGATATAAATGGTGGAAACTTTCAAGATGGCCGCCAAAAAAGGCGTTTTATCAACAATTTTCTATGTTAACAATTGTCCATGTTAACTGATGATAAGTGGCATTGGAACCACTTTTTACACCGCAAATTAATGCCATGTGACGGATATCAATATACATGGCAATTGCGTAATATAATGTGTGTTTTACGCAGGGTAGGTTGTCCATATTTGGCCCATGGCCTAATCTTATGACATATGCGACCTATCGATGTCTTGACTTACACATGTATTGACATGCAGTCTGTTCTGGATCTAATATATTCAATATAAATTACACTTCATAATATAGATTGAATAGCGAACAGCATGTGCCATTATCATTCTGTCACATCTGGCATTACGCTGGTCTCAAATTTCGGTACATTTTGTCAGTCAACGTCACAAATTAGCTACCAGGTGCAGACTGAAATCGGCTAGTTAAAAATCACAGCGTTGTTCCGTGCGAATTATTGAATACAATGCGTGTGTCACGGTACAGCGCAGTACATATTCACAGTGAGGCTGATGTCAAAAATGTTGTGGATGCAATAGGCCATTTCATCGACCCATTTACTGTGTCCGACAAAGATTCGCTCTATTGCCTATCATCAGGGGCTCCAGTTTCGAAAGCAGTCGAAAAAACGATCTGCTCACTGCTGGAGATACAGGACAGCAAGGATTTGATCGGTTTGTACAAGAGAGGTTTGTAGAAAGATCTGCCAGCTTCCATGCGCCAATACAGCAACAAAACTCAAGACATTTGCAACGCTTGCAAAATCGGTGACACTTACGAGTCCACAGCGAAAGTCAAAGGAACTAGTAGCAGAACGGAATGTATTTGGACAGCTCGTTTCCATTGCACTCAGGAACAACATTGACATGGCTAAGGTCTTCAGTTACCCGTTAGGTCCAGTTCCATGGTCGCTTGCAACAGCTGATGGATCACCGGCAAGGACTGACAAAGCGAAATTGATGCACCAACTGGAAGGGCAGACGCATATAGTTGACAGGCCTCCGCTAGAACAGGTGAGCTACATCATTGACGGAAATGCAATTCTACATATGCAAACTGCTTTGCCCAACACATTTGCAGATCTGGCGGAGAGTCTATATGACCAAATGCCGAAAGCAGAACGCGTGGATTTTGTAACAGACATGTACCATCCTCTGTCAATTAAAACCAATGAACGACAACGAAGAGGTATCACAAATACCTACTTGATCAAGGGACTGCTGACAAAGGTTCCACGTGACTGGAAGCAGTTCCTCTCGAACGATGTGAACAAGACACAATTGTGCAAACTCCTACTTAATGAATGGATGCAAGATAAATACGCACACAAGGTGAAGGGAAGAACAATTGTGTTTGTGTGTGAAACCAAATGCGTCAAATTAACTAGTATGGATGGCATATCAACACACACTGACGAAATAGAAGAACTGAATTCGTCACAAGAGGAAGCAGACACACGGCTGGTATTGCATTGTCTGCACCATGCATTGCATGTATCGGAGAACAACACAATTGTTGTCAGATTTCCAGATACCGACGTGTTTGTACTGTTACTCAGGTTTACACAGCAGGTGAAACAGCGTGTGCTGTTTGACACCGGTGTCGGCAACAGACGACGACTGCTTGACATACACGGTATCATTGCTGAGGTTGGTACGCAGCTGTGTTTCGCATTGCCAGCACGTCATGCGTTCATCGGTTGTGACATCATGAGTGCTTTCTTTCGTTGTGGAAAGGTGACACCGCTAAAACTACTTCAGAGGCACCCAGAATTCACTGAAACATTCATGCAGTTGGGTTTGTCCCCTTCTGTAGAACGACAACTCTTCGAAGACATTGAACACTTTGTGTGTCTGATGTACAGGAGTACTAGTACTAGTATTACAGACATAAACAAACTGCGCATGGAGCTATTCCTGCAAAAGTTCAGTCCCAAGTCAGGAGAGCTGCTGTCAAGTTACAATGGCGCTGATCTTAGCATTCTGCCACCATGCAGGTCATCGTTGAGAATACATATAATGAGAGCTAATCACCAAACCCTCATTTGGTGCAGCGCTGACCAATCGAATGCATGCATACCACCACCAAATGGCCGTTGTGGGAGGTCATAAACGGAACACTGGAGTGCAAATGGACAGAGGGGGATTACCTGCTAACTGAAATGATAGATCTACTGGTAGAAGAAGAGGAAGAAGTGGATACGGTGGATGTTGATGAAACAGATGCGCCTGAGCCTGACAGCTTACTAGATAGCATGTTCGATGCGGATGAAACATATGACTAGGTTGCTTCTCTTAAGCCAGATTCACTAGATATGTATCTACGATTTGTACAGCATGTTAGGATAATACCTGAGCGCTGTTGATGTCAGAAAATATCAACGAGTTTCGTACCTGATGCCGTGGGGATTGACTCCGCCGCAGGTGCGATGCTTCCGAACCTGATTGAAAATGAATAACTTTGTTGTAACCAACCATACGTGAATCAAGAACAACGAATGCACCGGACTCATTATGTAACTGAATGTATGTCTATATATGCTGATATGAATATGTCAATGATATTGTGTACCATATTTTATTTCATCTGTTATTGTAAATATCAAAATATTTCTTACCTGGTGTCGAGGTTTTCAATCCTGAGTGAAAATTAATTACCTTGTTGTATAATCATGCACAAATGAAGAACAATGAAAGGCCTGGACACATTATGTAACTGTATGTATGTATGTATGTCTATATATATGTGATGCTATGTATATGTAAATGATTTCATGAACCATATTTGATGTGACGATGCAAATATTGAATAGTTTCTTACCTGATGTTGTGGGGATTGTCCCCGCCACAGGCGCGATGCTTCAAACCTTGATTGAAAATTAATTACCTTGTTGTATAATCATACGCAAATCAGTCAACGCATGTCTATAACTGTTGTTGTGCATTATATCGATTCTCACAATATAGCATTGATCTCGTTGTAAATATCGAATCATTTCTTGCCCGATAATGTGGGGAAATTCTCTTTTTTCTTCACACTTGCTGCAATACATACTTCACTCCATGCACTTTCATCATGGCAACTCACGATATCTTTGTGTACGCAATGACGCCACTGTCATGTTTAAGTAGTTGACTATTCATATGTACCAGTTAAAAGTAAATGTAAGTGGAGACAGCTAATGAAACTCAATATGTGTAAAATGTACATTGTAGATTTAGTGGGTGGGGTAACGGTTTCAAATGCAGTTGTGGTTAACTTAGTATCATGTGCAGTAAGCATAAGAAAAACAGGAACTATAGTTTGCACATGTTTCATGAGCACATGCATGTATATTTTCCATAGTTACAATTTATAAATACCGTATGGGAAGAGATGTGTGGCAATACATGTGTTACCATTGAAATTGAGTGGGTGGGGTAATTAAATATTCAAAATATTTGCTTAATAGGACCGGACGGTCCTTAATTATGCTTAAATGCAATGTATTGCTATAAACATCTCTCAAAACCTGCAAAACAACAGCAGTTTCCGTGCTTAACAATATAATTTTGTCACATTTTTACAAAATGTGTGACTTTTTAATATGGCAAAAAGTTCCTGGGTGGTATACTTAAAAAAGGTGCCATACATTCATCCAGCGGGTTACAGAGCGCAGACAAGTTGCATTAAACTCGTAATTGATTGTAGTTATCAGAAAAATATGTCTGCTTATGTACCACAGGGGGGGGGGGGGGGAGGGTTTCCATATTTGGCCCATGGCCTAACTGGTTTATCACATGAAATCCTTGTAATAACACTAATAACACTTGGAGCGAATTTGATTGGCTGGCCGCATCACCTTAATTACGTATTCGTGCCAACGTTATGTCAAATTAATAAAATAGAGATGTTCCAAATGACGTCCGCAATGGCGCGACAAAGAAATTATGTTTTGACGTTGACGTCATCATGTTTCAAACGTCATTAGAAGCTAACGAACGAAGCAAGTACTTTTGTCATAAGTTACAACTTAAATCCGGAATACGTGCTTAGTCCATTTCACAAACAAATCTTAGCAAGAACGACAATCGAAATTTACGATGGAAAACTAAGACAGGTAGCTAGCAGTTTTAAGTTATAACTTAAATATTTAAGACGGAACTTATGAAATAAACAAAGATGGATGCCCCCATGTGAGCCGAGGTGGAGAAAACAATTCACTGACAGCAGGTAAGTGTTGTGTTCATACGTACTATTTTAGCAATTATCTGCCATATAAACCAACTATGCTTACATATAGATGGCCACACCCGTGCTAGTTACCCGTGTATTGCTATTTCTGATGTAGGTCATTGCGTTACCACTATTCGGTATGCCCAGTTATCGACAACATTTGCAAATCAATGTAGATCAATATGTAACGAACCATCTGTCTGTCTGTCTGGTCTGGTCTGTTGTCTGTCTGCCTGCCTGCCTGCCTCCTGCCTGCCTGCCTGCCTGCCTGCCATGTCAGTCAGTCAGTCAGTCAGTCAGTCAGTCAGTCAGTCAGTCAGTCAGTCACTCACTCACTCACTCACTCACTCACTCACTCACTCACTCACTCTCACTCACTCACTAGTCAGTCAGTCAGTCAGTCAGTCAGTCAGTCAGTCACAGTCAGTCAGTCAGTCAGTCAGTCAGTCAGTCAGTCAGTCAGTCAGTCAGTCAGTCAGTCAGTAGTCAGTCAGTCAGTCAGTCAGTCAGTCAGTCAGTCAGTCAGTCAGTCAGTCAGTCAGTCAGTCAGTCAGTCAGTCAGTCAGTCAGTCAGTCACTCACTCACTCACTCACTCACTCTCACTCACTCACTAGTCAGTCAGTCAGTCAGTCAGTCAGTCAGTCAGTCAGTCAGTCAGTCACTCACTCATCACTCACTCACTCACTCACTCAGTCAGTCAGTCAGTCAGTCAGTCAGTCAGTCAGTCAGTCAGTCAGTCAGTCAGTCAGTCACTCACTCACTCACTCACTCACTCACTCACTCACTCACTCACTCACTCATCACTCACTCACTCACTCACTCACTCACTCACTCACGTCAGTCACACTAATCAGACTGTATGTTGGTTTACGTTTGTACGTTACTCCGTCTGGACAACCTAAGCCTATGTTGTCTTAGGTGGCCATTCCTTTCTTTACAATGAATACACCACCTAATGGTGTGTCATGTACGGACGTCCGTCTGTCCATCTGTCTGATTGACTGTCTGACTTCTGTTTGTTCTTTCTTTACAGAACATACAAACGATGTCAGTTGCATTTGCTATAATCGCCATTACGATGGGAACGATTCTTGAGGGACCGAACCAATCCAGTAGATTTCATGGATAACGAGGACCTCATATCTAAATACAGGACAGGGCTCCAGATAAGGAATTAATAATTGAGTATTGTCACTCCATCATTTCTGAAGCAATTGGGTATTTCAAAATATTTTTAATTGGGTAAAATATAATCACACTACGGTTTACACATCAACAGACCGCACTTATTGAATACTTTGCTTCGAAATGAAAACATGTCTTGGGATGTGTTTTCATAAAAAGATAAGAACAAATGCTATATTTGTGGTCTGTTTATTGTTTTCTGCAGCATGATAAAGATACCACAACATTTTCATTGCTTTTTGATACTCACTACTTCTGATTTAAATTGGGTTTTTGACAACTTTAATTGGGTATTTAAGCAAATACGCAGCTTATCTGGAGCTATAAATGTAAAATCATCAATTGAAATTTCCAGACGATCCCAAGTTTGCACTTACGAACATTTTAGTCATACGAAGTTTAGTGAAATGGCCCCATGTATTTTTATGGCGGTTAGTGGAGATGTACACAAAATTAGCAAAGCAAGTGTTTCTAGAAAATGGAGTGTAACATTTGCGGACAGTGTATTGGCGTATTAGCCTGTGCTTCGTTTCTGATATAGAGAATAGTAGGTCAGTGCCGTGAATGGGAAAAATATCTGGCAAGGCTTAGGAAACGGGATGGGCGTGGCTATGCCGAGCACATCCCGTTTCCGTGCGGCGCCAGATATTCTTTCCTATTCACGGCACTAACCTACTATTCTATTTATCCCGGCAACACCTACAAATAGCTGTAAAATGCAAAAATAGTATTGACTGGATATCAAAAATGTTTCACGGCACTGTTTCACGGCACATACGCACTGTGTTGACGGGATAAAAGGGGCTACCTTGTTTTCAGACTAGATGGATAAACAGTCCTGACGCATTTCACAACAATATCTGACCCGTTCTATGCTGAATGTATGTGCACGTTAATCCATTCCCACACTGGTCAACAAGTCAATAAAACGTATTCGTGGTGGGTCGAGCAATCCTATATGTGAGCCACTGACAAACAGTGTATGCATTCTAATCACCAAATGGAACATTACTCTTGCCCAATTCAAATAAGTATAATATGTCAGTCGGTCGTTGTATAAGATGCATCCATATATGACCAGGCATACCATTGTTCATCGACAGAACACGTGTTCTGCTAACTGCGAGACTTGATGTGCGAGCAAAGTTATTGAGGTAATCTATGTACAATTTCAAAATGGTCGAACCATCATTGTATAGGAATTGGAAAAACAACAAAAACAACATTGTATGATCTTTATATCCTCCATTTAATGGAGATTCATATGAGAACGTATCTACATTTTACATGATTACGCAAGAGAAAAATATACAAAATATTGACAATTGAAAGTAGCATATTACATTTTATCCCGTCAACACAGTGCGTATGTGCCGTGAAACACGGTGCCGTGAAACATTTTTGATATCCTGTCAATACGACCTAATCACTGCGTATGAATATGTGCGGTGGCTGGGGTTATTTTTATTGCATTTTAGAGCTGGTTGTAGGTGTTGACGGGATAAATAGAATAGTAGGTTAGCTACATATGAGATGCGTACCAAGGAAGTTGTCCCAATGTATTCTATGAACAGAGTTGCTCCAGGGCTGACTAGCGCGCGCTAGCCCGATCTGAATAAATGATAAATGAATGAATAAATGAATTAAATGTTTCTTTTGTTGCTGATTCATGCCGGTTGATATTACAGTATAAGGTTCACTAGTTGGCAATACTTATATCCACATTCATTCAATGGCGTCGGAATATTGAGAACTAATTCATATTCTACATGAGATTATTTTTAAAAATGAATCATATTCAACATTAGGCCTGAAATTCCGTTATTAGATGAAAAAACACATCCAGGGAAAGTAAAGTCAGCTTACAAATAACGGGATTTGAACCCGCGCGGCACATACCAAAGCTCTAAACAGCAACTAAGTTGTAACTTATGACGGACTTGTTATGACCGTCTTAAGTTTGTTTTGTGAAACCAAATAAGCAATGACTTAAGTCGGTCATAACGTTTGTCATATGTTATAACTTAAATTCGAACTTATGAACAAACTAAGATGTGATAGTGACACGGGCCCAGGAGCATATTATATGGCATATTTATACAACTTTATTACAACTATTTTTCTCTATAGAGATTTTCAACTAAATGTGCAAATAGTCAATGGCGTCTGCTCACTGAAACATATTGGATACTTCTCCAAGTGTTATGCTCTTTGGAGGCTGGAATCATGTGATCAACAGAAGATACTTCTGTGGTTGGATGGTGAGGTAACATTTCGGAATTTGTCATTTTCTATGACCCAGTACCGAGTCTTCTACCTGTGATTTTGGACACATTTCGGAGAGTCATCCAAGGTGGATCACTCGGGGTCGTGTTATTTTGTATACGTAATATTCATCCGATGAATTTAAAACGCGATAAATGGTAAAATTCTGCGTTAAAGTTACTGGCGCCGACCGCATGTCGCGAACAACTTATCATTAATGTAAATTCGACAAATTTCTGAATCGAATACACCTGTGATTGAGTAAAATGAAAGCAACACATCACTAAAGGGTGATAAGGAGTTAATTCCGCTAAATCCAGAATGTCAAACTGTATACAAATATGATTGATAAGGTGTTCGCCGTACGGATTTATGGTAATCTGTTTATGATGATATTTTGTCTGCGTATTTTAAGAGATACCTGATTTGAGAGTTTAATTTGCGGTTGCAATGTATAACACGATAAAACGCGGACAACGGGAATATATTAAAATGTTTAATATTAATGGTAAAATATGCAAACTTAGCGGAAACTCGGACCGCCTACAAGTACGGCACGCCTGGTTGTTTCGTCTGCATGTCAGTCACACAGGAGGGATACATTATAGCCTTTCAAGGCGACTACTATTTATTAAATGTTGTTTTTATTCAGAGAGAGAGAAGAGAGAGAAGAGAGAGAGAGAGAGAGAGAGAGAGAGAGAGAGAGAAGAGAGAGAGAGAGAGAGAGAGAGAGATGCAATCATGGGTATGGACTATTGTTGTCTAACTTATATTGGGTTTCCAGTAGCAAAGCATATGTTGATACTATACTAGACAAATCTCGTAAATGAGTTGTTATATACCTTGTTTGTATATGTAATATATACCGCCACTACGAGAGAGAAACATAATAATTATATGTATTGCACAAAATGGGGTGTCGCAGTGTACTAACACATTGCATTAAAAATCATAAATTAAATTTAAAGTAATTTATAGGTAAAAGAGATTTGCTACAGAAAAGACACTTAGACTAGCCGGTTTGAACAGACATACTGCATGAGGCTGTTATTATGCTTGGCAATAGTATGTTTATTATTAAGTCAGTAACCTCCTTTAATAAATATTATATTAAATCATAACTAGATATAATCATATATGAGACACACCATGTGATTTTGTACCTTCAGACATCTGTATAATTTCAATAAATACGTTTACAAAATTTACAATATCTTTCATAAACAAAATCATAAATAAAGTTGATAAAATTTCAGAGAAAATATTGTCAACTTTTGACACCAATTACGGAAAATATTGTAAATTGTGTAAGCTTATTTTCATGAAAGTACGCAGTTGTCTGAAGGTACAAACTCACATGGCGTGTCTCATATGTAATACAGCAACTACTCCCTCTAGCATTGTACGTACACGCACCGAATGTCTCAACCACAGTATGCATTGTTATCAAATTAGATAGCACAGCTCAGTCTCAGCCAATCAAACTGCTTAATTGCAAGCACAATATTCACGTATTTTGAAATAAAAAAACCATGACAATTATATTGGCAAGATTAGCGCAGGCGGTTGTGTAATATAAGTCCAACATGACGTCACAATTTTCTGATACTACCTGATCCTGTAGATTCTATTCCAAGGTGCATGATCACGTGGTTACAACAACAACAACGTCGCCCACTCCAAAGTAAGTATTATTTGATATTTTCTTTAATATGCAACGGATTTTGATGAAATATGGCGCAGCAAACGCGTCTTCGTGAGCTGCATTTGGTGGTCTATGAAGTTTGGCACAGACTTATGTCGTTTTTGCGAAGAATCGATTTCCGTGTCGGAGACACGATATCGATTCTTCGCAAAAACGACAGAAGTTTGGGCGAAAATACAGAGACCACCAAATGCAGCTTAACAAGACGCGTTTGATGCGCCATATTTCATCAAAATCCGCTACGTAATAAGGACACTATAAAATAATACGTACTTTGAATCGGTACTTGTTGTTGTTGTTAGTACCACGTGATCATACACCTTGCTGTATATTCTATTCTAACTTAGTTGTGTGTACAATACGATACAGTGAAACCTCTCTAAACCGGACAACAATAAACATATGTGATCATGATTGTGATGGGTTACTTGGTCATGCCTGTTCATGATCGCATAGCACACAACTATGGCTCGGAATAATCAAATGCCTGATGTACAGTGAAACATCGCTAAACCGGACACCCTGGGGACCTCCCAGGGTGTCCGGTTTAACGAGGTTTCATTATACATATTTATTTAAAAAATAATACGGAGGGAAAATTCCATTGAGTGCATAAAGGACCCATCTGATAGTGTATACACACATTGCACAGTATTGATCACTTCAATTTCACCTTTCAACCTTTATGTACTAATGTGTAATTTTTAATTGAATTTCGCTTAAAGGTACATGCCCACTCAGTAGACACAAAATGTTCTTTATAGGAATTAAATAAGTGTATAATTGTGACACTAGCCAACCAGTTCTAAAAAGTACAAGTGCCCGCTATACAGATATAATAATTTAGTAATATGTATTTTACTGCTAGTCACTCGCGGTGGTATCAGGCTATTTTTATATGCAAATGAGGCACGATATTTTTTAATTATTTATGCTAATTAAATTCGTCACCGGAAACATTAATAGTTTCGACATATTATAAAGTATGATCATTGCACATCAAAAAATAAATACAGAGAATAAATACATGTAGTAATGTTCGTTAAGATTTTAAGGAAACACGGTTATCGCCCCTGATATCAGTGAAATTTACGTCTGCTATAAAATGTATAATAATACCAATCAATTCGTGGGGTAATGGTGACTGAATGTTTATTTTGCCAGAAAATGTCTCAGATGTTGTCTGTGATATAAAGAAGATGGTCTGCCTACTGAGTGGGCATGTACCTTTAAGCTAGTGCTATGAGGTGTTTATGCCACGAAGTGTGACAATACGGTACCGTCCATGCATCAAATGAACAATTGCAATAAGACCGCACTTGCAATTATAGTTTAACTGGTAGTTGTGTTCGGTGATCGTCATGGATCATTTGACAAGGTATTGTATATAATTCAAATATGAAAATGCAGTCGTTCTTTGTAGTGCCATGTTTGTATTCCATAAGGTCACGCGTAATGTTGTTCGTATCACCAATATGCATGTCTTGAATTTCCCATAATCCATTTCAGTTTATGTTGATATTCATTTTAGATAGAATACAGTAACTACTCCATAGATCATATATCCAAAATTATACGATGCAATTAGCAAACTTGCTTGGCTTGGCACCGAAGCTAAAACGTGACAAAGACAAAATGCTATTGGTTAACAAAATACGACACATCTGTCAACACGACGGAAACAGGCTCACATAAAGAGTCTATCAAATTTAAACTATCATCATAAAATTGTTATGAATTAATATTTAAATTCGCGTTTCTCTTTACACCTCAAATTACCCATGAAATATGGCTGCGGCTGGTGATATTGTGCCTATCGCCTTAGTGACTAGTGCAGAATCAGACCAGCCTGCGCTTCCGCGCAGTCTGGTCAGGGTATGCACTATCCACCATTCATCCAGCTAGTGAAACAGCAATCATGATTCTAGCAAACACTGTAGACCAATGTCAGGTTGCTGGAGGATGCTAACACACTATGATCTGCACTGGCACAAATGTCATCAGCCATACTATTCCAGTCACAGCCGCAAATGCGTGTCAAAGATGATATCGGTTGAATAGGGTATCACCTTGCGTGACAAAGAGATAGCTTCTCCGCCGCATCCCAGTAGAACAAAGACTAGGAATAGAGGCAGTACAGCCCGGCGAATCAATTGTTAAGGACAGGAAATGATTATAGATATAATATGAACGAGAAATTTCATCGTTGCATATCCCCTCGCTAACAGCCATAGTCACAATAAAGTAGCCTTGATATTGGGTGTTGGGAGGTCCGGCACATGCGCTACAAAGCACCATCCCTAGACAAACGTTGTTGCCAAGTAGTATCAAAATATGTAAAGTGGCAAGGTAGTTATTAACAAAAGAACAATAACCTTAACGCATATGAGTTAAGTGTGAACGTGTGAGCTTGACAAGGCCTGAACGTATCGACATGACGGGCATGCACAGCATGTCCACATCCCCAGACGAACGTTTTCGCCAAATATTATCAAAATCGGTCACATCATTGGGCAGTTATTACAAAAATGAAGTACGTAGTACTACGTTCATATATATTGATATACCCCATATACTATTATATCTACGTATAGCTTATACCTATATAATTATGATTGCCTTTAGCTTTGGTGAAGTTTGTCATTTTGACGTCCCGTTTCTTAGTATAAACTAAGCAAAGTAGTGTCAAACTGACAAACTCAGCCAAATATAATGGCGATGACGCCCTGGAAGTAGTTACATGGGGAACTGCTCGTGATTTATCTAATTCGGTAACCTAAAATGTATTTACAAGACAATTCCATCAGCGATTGGATAATACGGCCGAATAAACATTATAGGCATATTTAAAGTCATTTCACAACAGTTCCAAAACCATCTCCTACAATCAATAAGCCTGCCATTGAATCACGAACAAGCGAAACGTATTATTTGGTACCAAAGTATGCAACAAACTGTCTGAATTTCGGTCCGCTATGCATTATGTATCCGCCGAACTACTACATTTTTCAATCGATCAACTCCATAAACGTGTGTGTTTAGTTATTAGTATCACCTTTGTTGAAAGAGCCAGCCGGTGTTGACCTATGGTACATTCAACTCTATCCTTTGAACAGCAGTAAGTACTGCACGAAATATAATAAATAGTGTACATGTAATCACCGTTAAAGAAAACCCGATTGGAGGTCAGTTTATAGATGATTCCCTTTAATTCAGTCAAACAGCGACTTCAAGATATTCATATTTGCTTTGCTTTCATCACAAAACTATACTATTAAGCACACTGATGACTGTTTGTTGGGTACCAGGCGTAGAACAATGATACTATATTCAGGAACATGTGTTGATAAATGTATTGTTACATACCGAGTTCTATAACTTCAACAATGAACCGCAAACCGAGCATCATGCCCAAGCTATACCTACAGCATCAGTGACTTATTCGACACAGCTAAGCCTATTATTTTGAATTTGTTGTCGAGTAAACGACAAATGTCTGCAAAAACACAAGCGGTAATTTACTACCAGCTGATTGGTATCCACTTTGAATATATAAATAATATATAGTTTGTTCGGGACTGTCACAATGAAGATATATCGGCTGTAAGTTTAACCCTCCTTATTAATCATACTCATACAATAAAACAGCGGACACAAATGAAAAACTACCACTTGACAATACTAAAGAACCAAACTAAAGCTTCACATCCACACAATTGAAGGGTTCAATATTATAATGGAGGCTAAGTCCTTATGGACACCTTCAGGACGAAACTCGATTTTGATGATGCATTTTGATAACGGTCTTCATCTATTGTCCGTTTACTTGGAGTTTACTTATGCTTATACTGAGTGTAGGCCATCTTCAACCGTCCTGGTTATTCGTTGCACATATTATGCTTCTCCACGAAGCATGGTCATAACGTGTTAAATGGCGCTATTCAGAACCCGCCTGTCAACTTGGAGCTACTTCTGGTTACAATTTACCACAGCGGGCGTGATTGTTTCTTATTCAATTATTCAGCCCTCGGGCTACTCCTATCATACCTATGGCATAGTATTGCAGGTTATAATTTAGGATATACATTATTTTATTACCGTTTACGAATTTTCTTAATTCTTGTTGAAATGTTCAGTAGTCGGTTGCCATTTACACCGTGGTTTGTTTATCAATTGCATAGTTACACATGTAAGTGTATTCAAGTAGTTCAGCATTCGTTGCCAAAATGTGTCATACAGACCACACTGCGAGCTACACTTTTGTTATGAGTGGCTTGACACTTTATTTATTGATTACAATATATCAACTTCGAGCTTGGGTCTAACGATTTGCCATTTCGTTTTTACGGTTAGTTTTGTTATATTATATAGATTTCAAAAGGCGATTTTCGGAATCCATACCTGTTTCCTAGCATTGCCCGACAAACTTGATATCAAAATACAACTGCGTGGTACTGTGTACATAGAACAGAAAACATGTGTATCCCGTCAACACAGTGCGTATGTGCCGTGAAACACGGTGCCGTGAACATTTTTTGATATTCTGTCAATACGACCTAATCACTGCGTATGAATATGTGAGGTTGTAATACAAGCCGATTCTCCTTTTTTGAGGATGCGGCTGGTTTTTTTTTTTTGCATTTTAAAGCTATTTGTAGTGTTGACGGATACATAGAATAGTAGGTTAGTACCGTGAATGGGAATGAATATCTGGCGCGGCGCGGCACGGAAACAAGATGTGCTCGCCCATCCCGTTTCCTAAGCCTTGTCATATATTTTTCTTCCCATTCACGGCACTAACCTACTATTCTCTATGTATGCGCACAGCTATGACCACTGATTCTTTATTTATTGGGGGACTACTAGTGACATTAAATTATCGGCCGTACTACGCCCAGTCTATGATTGAGGTGGTGTAATTTCATATGTCGTGTCGTACCGTGATCATCGTTGTTTGATCGTATCGGAGGTGTTAGCGATATTTAATGCCTGCTTTCATCTGATAAACAGAATTACAATTTTTAAATCTAAAGCCAGGTACTGTATTCCTCATCTTACACATTAAATATGTAACGAAACACCGCATTTATGTTAAACCGATTATCTCCCCCTCGACACATGCCAGATTAACAGATATCAGGGAAGTATTCGTTACTGTCGCCTAATACATGGGCCCGATTATCCGAGAGTTGTTTTATTAAAATCACATGTAAATTTAGTATCAAGTTTCCACATTGTAGAATTTAGCAGTACGTCATTAAACATTGCATTCAGAAAATCCGAGTGTCTTCAATTTTGATGCGTTTCACTGTCACGATGAATAGTTGATGATATATGGTCATAACTGCTGCAAAAGCAGAAGCCTGCGAGAGTGCATACACCTAATCACATCTCCAAATGACATACACGATTATTGTGAGTAACCACATCCGGGCATAGAACAACAATTTATACATCATTACGTATACCAGAACACTTGAACATTTATATTGATTCCAATTTTCAAACTGGAAAAAAACACAACATGATTACGAAGAAATACTTAAATTGTATACATCTTCCATTTGGTGTGGGTAACGCTCCGCTGCTGATTCCTTATTATTACATTCAACGCATGGTACTGATTCTGACGGAAACGTCAGAAAATAATTTACATGAGTACATTTTTGTTTGAGTTTGACAAAAAAGACATCAGTGAAAACAGAATGATAGCAATGACGAATATACAGTGGGTCAGCGTGTAAGTGCACAGACGAACGAACACGACAGGTTGGTTCCAACCTGTCGTGTTCGTTCGTGTTTGCACTTACACGCTGACCCCACTGTAGCCGCCAATACAACAGTGATTGCAACTGTTTACAGGTAGGCCAATCCATACAATTGTCTGTCATGCATTTATAAATGTAACCGATATTATATTTATTTAATAATATAAATTCCGAAGTTATGAGCCATTTGTTTTTGTAAATATTGTCGAATGTTGACACAAATATAGATACAACTCTGTGTTGTGGGTTCTTGTTAACTTCCACCATGGTGGTGGAAGTTAACAAGAATCCACAAAACAGAGTTGCATCTATATCTGTGTCAACATTCGACAATATTTAGTAGAATGCGTTGTAAATGCAAAATGCGATATGAAGTGTAGTATTGTTCCAGATAGAATACTTGCAATATACAGCAGGAAAACCAGTTGATATTCTTTAGAAGCAAGCAAAAATATATGTGGATTTTATTGTAAGGTTAGCCATGTTTTATATTTTATATTGATTTACTAATGATAAAAATAATAGACGTAATACATTAAACATTATTTTGCTCACAGTAGTTCTATGTTTCCTATGCAAACAGCGATAACATAAATGGTAAAAATAATTTGTATATGTCTGCACCGATGGATACTTTCGTAGAATGTTTGACATTGTGGTCCTGTTTTCAACGTCTTTCAATGATATAGTCAGCTCAGCAAACGTGCCTTCCTTTGCGGTCTACTTTCATGGAAATACCGGTATTACGTGTGTGTTCGAAGTCATGATCTGCGAAACACGCGATGAGGTAATTAATGTATACAACGAAATAAGCTGGTTAAATTATTATTTTTTATTGTTTTATCCAAGACGTTTGGATGATATCGTTGACCCATTTACACGCAATATATCGATTCATACTGAAGAAGTAGAGTTTACTCAAATAATGCTTGCTCCAAATTTTAATTATGGTTATTATTTCTTTGTATTCAATCAATGTTATATACACTAGTACGCAATCAGTACTTCACTCGGTTTCAATACACCGAAATGCGCTATTGGTGTGCCAATGACTTCATGTTTATGGCATATTGCAACCAGTGTAGACCCGGATTACCCTGCGCAATATACGCAGTCTGATCCGCGTCTGCACTGTACGCCATTCAGTCAGTAAAACATCCGCCATGTTTCTAGCAAGCGAATATATAGTTACGAGGCTACAGTAACATGCTAGACGATCAGAAACTAAACTGGTACAAGATGACACACGTCCCATTTCTCTAGTCACAGCCACATATAGCATGTCAATGATAATCATACAAATACAAACTTTCAAGTGTAGTGTAAAGGAAATGAACTTTAAACCGATTTTATCAATATATCAATATGTAATTCAGTGCATACATGTAGCTACTTAGCACAGGTATACGATAGCAAACACGAATGTGTATCAAGTACAGTGTTGACGGATTATTATTGAAATATAGACTTATTTATAAGTACTATGTGTGTAAAGAATTGTAAAATGACCGTGATTGTTTTAGTGAAAGTGATACTAACAAGACATCAATGTATGTATAAAGGGTTCTCGTCTATCTCTTTCTGTCATAGCTTAGCATTGAGGTCGTAACTATTGAGTTATTTTTCATTGAACTGTTAGTATCCACTTTCCACGTAGTACTACAAGATAATGTAATAACAGCTGTTCATATTGTCCTCAATAAGCTTCATGAAATACCGTCTGTAGAGTCACCGTTGTCTTAGCTTAGCTACAAGTACATGATATTTCATCTTTCTAGTTCACGCGTATATCATCCGTTTGATTCTGACTTATTATTATTACTGTCTCTCAATTTTCAATTGTCTTATACATGCAATGGCATACTTGCCTGTTCATGTACCTGCCCTGATACATTCGGGTTACAACTAAGTGAAAACTGACGTTCCATTGGTCGGATGACGTCATTTTACGTTACCTAATGACGTCAGTGTAAGAACGCAACGTAAACAAGTCAGCGTTTTGTCCATAGATAACGACGTCATATGTGGTCACTTTCGAGCATATATCGTTACCTGATAAATAGAATACCAGGCTAGTTGGCTCGGAAACGGTAGGAATTCCTCGGCAAGCCTCGAAAGTTCTACGCGTTTCCTAGCATTGCCTGATAAACTTGATATCAAAAGACAGTAGCCTGGTATTCTCTATTTATTGTGTCGCCACTGATAGTATGCCCGTTTAGATATTATTATCCCCGTAGGGTTTTGGACAAGTTGACGATAGGAAATGATTTATGACCGTGGTCAATATAATCGATGCAATATAACACTGTGTCTGTTGGTCTGGTGTTGGTCATACTCGATACCTCTATCTGGCAGTCATCCACGTACTCGGCTTCCATACATATGGCTGCGACTGGAGACATGGGGCTTATGTGATATGTGACCAATATAGCTCTTGATCAAATATCACACTCCTGTAGCCTGATAACGATATATATAACTTGTTCGAAGCATTGCGGCATTGCGGATGTTTCATTGACGGAATGGTGAACAGACTGCGCGGGTGCGCAGACTGCGTGTATGATCAGTCTGATCTAGAGCATGGTCATGGTCGCAAAACACATAAGCCCCATTTTTCCAATCACACGCCACAAACGACGTATTAGAAAATTACGTAGATTAGGAATTTACGTAGATCAGGATACTACGTAGATCAATATACGGAAATCAATAGTTGACTGCGCTACATGCGCCTGTGGCGCAATCTAACATGATAATCACTACATCCTCTCATGTCCCCTTTATACAAATCAAAGAAAACGATATTTGTCATCTCTTCCTTGTCCACGGATCCTTAATAACCTGATTTACGGCAGCGAATTTTTAAATGACAATGAAAACAGCCTTGTGTTCCAAAGGGTTCAACAGTTCATCACTGCATGATGGGAGACTGCCCCTGCGAATGAACGGTTTGTAATGATTATCTTGTAAACTACCAATATCAGGACAACTGCTAGTCGTGTATCTTTATAACACTTCAAAACAATGCCAATGGTTCTGAGCGCATGTTTGGGATAACTTACATATGTATACAGTATATGCATTATTGCCACATTCCCATTTACTAACGTTTTACTCAAGGAGAATAATTCACATAAGCTCTGTTAGTTTGTTTTCTAATCCTTATTCACCGTTACTTTATATGTATTTTGATGCATACATACATGTATATTATTTGAAATAAGTATTGTTTAAACTAATATACGGTTCTAGTGTCTGTAATATGTGATGTCTGTTCGCGGAATAGCAATCATGTACTCATTAAACCGTAACGTACATTACTGTACTTGTTTTATATTTACTACTTGACTCAGGGTGACATGGATACAATGGGTAGGCGGGAAGTTTGTGACGCCATTTAAGCTGGTTCAATCCATCATTGGACAATTTACCATATGACCGTTCCATTGGTATCCTTGCGATCATCTTTCTATGCATTATGTTTGTCATCTCCTGTGAACTTCGTTCGTCCAGGGCTGCATTGACATGTGTTATATATGACGCATTAGTTGCATTCATGCTCTATACGTTATCTATTTCTTATGCGTTTATTTTATATGGCGATCTTAGTCCGCTAGTCTTAGAGTACACCTCGGTAACTGTTGAAGACTATGTTTACCGCTGTGGGCTTGTCTGTGTTACGTCCTTTTAACACATTACATGCGGAATACACATTTACAGATGTGAAATCTATTAAATATTTTAGATTTATGTTTCTTATTTCTCAATGAAAGTATATGTTGTGACCACTCATTTGAACCGTTCAACGGTTGGTCACGACATATATTTCTGAGCTCATATAAAGACAATATTTAGGATTTTCCACGAACAAAATGACGTATTCTCATCATTAAATGGGTTAAACCATTTTAATCTCATTTGGGCTATTTCTGTGTTAACATCGTGTTGTTTCCTAGCTCTAGTCACGGGACGTAGGATGTAAATGTACATTGTTTTCTTTCCGATATTGAAGTCTGTATTAATGCCATATTCTCCTGTTACTGTATGGGCCGTCGGCTGAGAAAAGGTACCGAATGATGATACATTGTAACCATTGCAAATAACATGATCCCAGACTAGCGTATACATCCACCATTCAGTCATTGAATGAACACTACTCAGACAATGAAAACGATGAGACCATACTCTGATCACGTGAATGATGAAAGATCCTTTTTTCAGCCAGTTGCCCGTTTGAGTTCAACGCAGTTCACAAATGCCTAATGACAACATGCAGTAACAAGTTTTGACAACATCCATCATCATATACATATACATATACAACTATTTTGTTTTCAGAAATGTCCAGGCTAATGTACGTGACTGAACGAGCCTGAACCACTGGATGGAGACATGGCTGACGCCAATGGTGAAATAGAAAGGACATACTCCGCAATGACCGAGTATACAACAGGCCCACATGACGAAGCATTCACGATATTTGTCGTTCAGCCGAATTATCAAGTTTGCACGTTGAGGAACATACCTTCTGGAATCAGTGTCTTTGACATAAAGGTCGGTAACATGTTATTTGAGTTTAAGGACTGACTATATAGAACATGACCTTTTGTTTCTAATGTAGTGGAATCATACATGTGAGTATCTATATAAAGTATATATAACAGTGTTCTTCTTAGAGTATATTATACCGAGCATTGAGTTGCCATCTCCGCTATTTTAGTATATTCATGTTATCAGACAGTTTCACCACTTGGAGCGTTTGACACGTACACGTACATCTAGCAAAGTATACTTTGAGGGAGAAATTTTCAATTTTAGGATAAATTTATTAATTTTTATTATACTGAATTTATTACATTATCACAACCATTTTGGCTGTGATAATGTAATAAATTTAGTATAATAATTCTGCATGCTTTTAATCATAAAACATATGCAGTGGTTAGTTCTATATGAAATAATGCATTTTGGGGAAAATAAATGATTACTCCCTCAAAGTATACTTTGCGAGATAAGTAGACTTTTCAATTTTGATGAAATCGGCTACTGGAAACCTCAATGTGTTTCATTTGAGATGGATTTCACTGTCATAATGTCTGTTCATGACTTAATTAATAAAATACGCCACGAGGCAATCTTGTGCATGAATGACCGTGGAATGTCTACCAATCGAAACCACAGAGTCCTCCAATGTTGCCAGCTTTAGGGTTATTCCATTATACACGTGTATGGCAAGCATAGGACGCTGTCTAATTGAAAGTTAACATACCGATTCATAAGTTATGTACATTTTACTGACAGTGCTAATCCGCATGTTTCGACAGTGGGTTACAATTAAACCAATATGAATTTCAGTTTCATTTTTTAAACTAATAATTCTAATGAGATATACATTAATACATTAAGCGCTGTAGTTGCGTTTAGTCAAATGTACGTTATGACAATAAATTAGAGAATAATAATTGGTTAGAGATCGCCAAGGGCAAAAGTAGTCCGGTATAAATTGTGCGGGTGTTTAAAATTTACAAACACTGTTTGCTTCCAAATCTTGATCCATTACTACCCAGTTTTACTTGAGGAACATGTTTGGGTGTTTTAACACCAGTTTTCAGCATATTTGTGACATTTAAAAGAAAACATTGAACCTGTTGGTCACGCGATGTAAACAGAGTTTCTGTGGTCACAAAATGTATACAATATTGGGGGACATGACGAGGTTGGATTTTTCTTTCTTAGAAGTAAGTGAACCTATTTGCTTAATGCATGTAGAACCAGTACAGACTGGCTGCATGTCATGCACAAGTAGGTCTCACAGAACCTGTACCAATAGTGAAAGTATGAGAGACTGGCCTTATTGGATGGGATTCGGTTACATCATAGATCATACGACCCTCTAATTTCGAGAGCCGCAAACATTCGAGACCATTTTTATTGTCTCGTTCTATCGCGAGATTTACGGGTTACGTCACTTCCATTACACTTGTGCGTTCAACCGAAGCCAGATGAAAGGACACAAATGCCAAGTTAGAAAAATGCGATTTAAACAGGACTAATACATTACCAAACAACACAACACACCTAAATTTTGTGTTTTCCACTAATCCCATTAACCCCCTCCATTAAAATCCGGATTTCGATAGCAAAACTTACACATAAATGAGTCCGCTTGAACCCGTATGTTGTTTACATGTTTATAAAAGGAGGTCACGTAATATTTGTAGGTAGAAATGCACTAATAATGTAGGAATATGGATTTTAATTCAGTCACCACCTTATCCTATTTTGTTTTAAATTGTCACTTTTAAGTCATCCACATCAGTCCAATGCTTCCATTTATTAGCAGATATGCAATCTGGTATCTTGTTTTTGTTATTCCCATTGTGCACGAGTACTACATGCAGAAGGGATTGAAATGTCTTACTCCAAAAATAGACATTACCACTTTAAAAAAGTATTAAAACCAACAAGTTTAATCTTCATATTGTTTAATTTGTTTAATCTAGAAAATTATATTTTCCAAGTTGGCAATCGTTTGTCTAATCATTTAAGTTGGAAACAATATGTATCGTGACCCCTGAAAGCAATGGTACAGAATGCAGACTGTGTTTTCCAACCGAGCACCTGCACCGGAAGTGCTTGTGACGTCACAGGGTCAGAGGTCTCGACCTTTGTCGGCTGATTTGCAGACACGCGTGTTTACATGTAAACATTGGCGTTTTTCCATGCTTTTGAAGCCAGTAAACGACTTATACAAACAGAACGTTGGTTTTTATTTGCAGGTAAACAGTTTTTCTATGTTTCAACTATGTTTCATTATTTAATACGCACGTTGTTTAAGATCGTTAGAATCTCGAATTATGGGCAGTCCAGGATAGTAAAACTATTTGGTGTGTCCTAACAATATCAATTCCATGACAGGGCCGTCTAGAGCTGACCTGTGGAGTTCCATGTCAACTGTACCAGCTTTACCACCCGGACGGTCAGCCAATCCCGGACGAGCAGAGGTTCCATGTAGGGGAAACTATCCAGGATGGTCGCCTCATAAAGTAAGTAGCGATGATGGAATGAAAACGTGCTTGTATATATGTGGTTGTGACTGGAGAAATGGGGCTTATGTGTTTTGCAACCAGTGTAGATCCAGATCAGCCTGTGCATCCGCACAGTCTGATCAGGATCTGCACTGCTCGCCATTCCATCATACAAAACACCCCTCACGCGTTTAACCTAACATGCAATATGGATAATTATCAGGCTACAGTGTGATATTTGTTCAGGAGACACACTGGTGACATATCACATAAGCCCCGTTTCTCCAGTCACAGCAACGCATGCGTTTCTAGTTATTCAATCGGTATATGAAGAATTCGTCAGTCACCAGGCGACGATTGCAGAATTCATGACGTAAATATTATTAGAGTAGGGACATCAGGGCGGATCCGCCGGCCGGATTTATGTCTAGAGGAGGGCGTGGATTTCAAATGAGAAACACACTTTCATAAAATTTAGATTATTTTCTGCATGTTTTCTTATTTCACATCAAACGAATACGTTATTACCAATCAGTTAAACCGCCTCGACGAGACGGTTTAACTGAGTGGTAACAACATACACTTTGTGTGAGAAGTAAGGAAATAATCAGTCTTTCCACGTAAAAATGGGTTAAAATCTAAATTCGACCAATTTCAGAGGGGCCGCCCCGCCTGAATAATACCTGTACATACAGATTATAGATAGCCGGCTGACATTACAGCTTGACGATTTCTCAACATGCAATTACATGATACAGTGACATATTTGTCTGGATTGCAGAAAGCGATTGTATTAAAGATACATGCCCACTCAGTAGGTACAGTATTCCACCAGTTCTAAAAATTATGAGTGCCCGCTATACAGATATAATCATTTAGTAATATTTATTTTACTGATAGTGACTCGCGGTGGTATCAGGCTATTTTCATATGCAAATGCGGCATGTTATTTTTGTTTAACTATTTGTGCTAATTAAACGAGTCACCTGAAAGAAATAATATTTTCGATAGATTATAGAGTATGATCATTGCACTGCACATCAGCAAATAAATACAGAGGATAACTAGTAATGTTCGTTAACATTTTAAGGAAACACGGTTATCGCCCCTGATATAAGTGTGGAAATTTACTTCTGATATAAAATATATAATGATGCGAATTAATAAGTGGGGTAATGGTGAATGAATGTTTATTTTGCCAGAGAATGTCTCCGATATCATGAAAGAACAGTTTGTGCCTACTGAGTGTGCATGTACCTTCAACTGACAAGGTATCACCATTCCTTTGCCTGCCCATGCAAGCTGATCGATATGCAATGATGGATCGTAGTTAGTTATCTCCCTTTGCAAATCTATTTATAGAGATCCGGTCCTATGCTGTATAGCAGCGTTTATTTCTTACTGAATAGGACAATAAAATGAGTTTTGCAAACAGAGTAGACCCAGATCAGACTGCACAGCATTGCAGTCTGATCTGAGACTACACTGATTTCAATAACATTAATAAGTGTGAACATATGAATCTGGCCCGGTAGCTCAAAACATCCGTTCCGTTAGGACTGTTAAATCCTTAACTGAATGGTTAAAATCTCTGTTTTAACAGAGATTTTAACCATTCAGTTAAGGATTTAACAGTCCGTTAAGCTAACGGATGTTTTGAGCAACCGGGCCCAGGCAAATAATGCAGTCCCGGATCAGATTATGTGGATATGTAGGCTGATCTGGATCAGCCCTAGTCTAAATCGATATAATGGCTCCTTTTCATAACAAATCATGCTACATTCGCCCTTTGTACAAGCAATAAGGCCACATACCACACAATTTGGACCGGATTTCTATAAATAAATTCAACGGGAGATAACTAGCTATTGAATTTTGCAGTAACTATGCTGTGTGTGATTGCAGAATGCGGTTGCATGCGTCCTGGAAGTCTCTGTATGATGATGTGTACAAGAACAATATCGAACACGTGGTCAACAGCTGTGGCGTACACGTGCAATGTCACGTGGCGGTCGGCGTAGAGAAAGATGCGAAACACGAGTCCGCAGTGAGAGAGCGAAGATTTGTGGCCATGTATATAGCCAGCTACTTGGGTCACTGCAGAATGGTTAAGAGCTTGCTGAACACCGGTACAACGCATCACCGTACACATGTACATGTAGTTAGAATCTTCGAATAAATGCAATATGCCACAGCTATATCACGGTTCGTCCGCATGTACGAGGAGATAATCCGCGAGCTTTAGCGGAGGAACGTGATCTAACTGTGTTATCACATCCTCAGGTCCGTACATTGCACATGTGCTGTGTAAATTCAGAAGCAAAACTGGGCAATGTATCAAAGATGTGATAATGTATTGCATTGTATCTGTTACTGGATAAATAGGCGAAAGTTGTGGACCATAATCACTTTTATAGTTCAGTCAGAGAAATTGCACTGCGGCACACAGGCATTCGGCGTGTTTCGGCTTTCATCGGTATAACTATATATATATATATTAACAAGGCTTCTAACTTTGGTTGGAACAAAATAGCATGTTTAAAATTGTTGTAATGTTCTATGCATTCTATGTATTTCTACAGGATAACGATACTTCTCAAATGATCATATGAACTTGCCACTACAATATTGATGTTAGGGCCTTAAACACATTGTTTCATTTGTTATGATACGAGGTTGTGTCCGACCTAGGAAAAGCAGCTGTAATTCGATATTCTTTGCATAATTGTGTTCTAACTATGCTATTTTAGCAAGATAACAATAATTCTCAAATAAACATGTGTAATTCCTGCCAAACTATTCCCATTTATTGCGGAATTTGTTATGATACGAGGTCGTGTCCGACCAAAGTTGGAAGCCTGGTTCATATATATATATATGTTATACCGATGGAAGCCGAAACACGCCGAATGCCTGTGCTGCAGCAGAAAGTGCCTTGATTCTAACAATATAAATCGTTGTGAAGCCGCAGGAATGTGCTACCAGATGGGGAGCTATGTCACATCATCTGTCACATATGTTATAAGTCCTATTTCTTCACTCGCAATTTCATTTAATATTTTTAGAACCTTATTGCTTATTACTGAGAATAGCTGCTGTTTTATCTCCTATATTTTACGTATTTACCTCCTATATCTTATTCAGTTTTACATATATTGAGTTAGATCAAATGTATATTTTCCGTAGATAACGTTGAAAATGTAAACGAAATTCAGTGCGCATGCGTATATATTTATTTAAGAATGTTGGAACATTTTAAAGAAATATCTGGATAGAAGAATGATACAGCTATATAAATAGAGTGGTATGTATTGGGTAGTTCGAACAACATTGCATTCACTGTATACTTTTGTTGATACATGTTATTGATATTGTATAGTCTTATTAAAAAGAAATGGTAACGTGTACGTACTACTTCTGTAAGCTATGTCGAAAATTGACATAACATTCCGAGCTAATGCGAAATTCAATTTACGTCATTCACAGAATATAATCGTCGATTTTCATAATCTATATTAGCGAAATATGTGGCGGTAACTGGAGAAATGTGGCTTATGGGTTTTGCGCACAGTGTAGATCCAGATCAGCCTGTGCATCCGCATAGTCTGATCAGGATCTGCACTGCTCGCCATTCCATCAATGAAACATCCGCCGGGCTTCTAACAAGTAATATAGATCGTTACCAGGCTACAGGAGTGTGCTATGTGATATGGGTCTAGACTTGTCATAACTACCATAAGCCCTATTTCTCCAGTCACAGCCACATATGACGATCAGACGGTGGAGGTAACTACATAGCCGGCATCGTTTATTATTATTGTTGTAGGAGTTGACACGGGTCTCTGCACACCGTTTGGAAGGACCTGTCTACACGCTGCGGCGGCCGCCGATGACCTGGACGGCCTTGAGCTACTCCTGAATCACGGAGCCTCGTTCCAGCGGACAGACTACCACGGATCCACTCCGCTAGATGTCGCCTACCAGATGAGGTCCACCAGCTGTGCTAAAAAACTGAAATCATTGCGCATACACCACGGCAGCAGTAACGGGTTAAGCAGAAGCAGAGACTGTATCAGTAGACAATCCAAAAGCGATGGAGAGGAACATGCACAAGGCGAGACCGGTGAAAATGGCCAACCCGTATCCGCGAACTACAATGGTCGCACTACATCAAGCTTGTCACATTACTCTACTCGCAGCGACGGACGAGGACAGGTACGCAACAAACAGGTACCTACAGCTAGAATATGTATGTCCAGTGTACCAAGAGTAAAAAATGATGAACCAAAGACATTTGATAAGACCCAACACGACAGTGTGGAGAATCTAAAGCGATCAGTACGATGGGAAGAAGCTAATAGATACGAAGGTTACAAAAATATACCAGCTGTATCAGACAGAAGAAGGTTACACACATCATTAATAAAAGCTGTCAGAATTAAACCGATTGTACTCCATAGACAGGAGACAAATGTAACAGCTGATGATCTTCCAAGCCAGGAAGCTAAACAGCCTGAAGTAGCGGCTGATTCGACAGACGATGACAACAATATACTCGTCAGCTCAACGCTGGCTAGACTGTCTAGGAGACGGTAAGTAAATCAGTAGCCGATTTCATCAAGAGTGCAAAGTATACTTATCTAGCAAAGTATACTTTGAGGGAGTAATCATTTATTTTTCCAAAAATGCATTATTTCATATAGAACTAACGATTGCATATATTCGATGAGTAAAAGTATGCAGAATTATTATACTGAATGTATTACATTATGACAGCCAAAAATGGCTATGATAATGTAATACTTTCAGTATAATAACAAATTACAAATTTATCCTTAAATTGAAAATTTCTCCCTCAAAGTATACTTTGTAATGTTGATGAAATAGGCTGCTGGCCAGTGTATGTTGGTATAGACATTTTTTTCCGGCTAGGTTAGGAAACCGTATGTAATGTGTCGTGCTAAGAAACGTGTATGATGAATGGAACACGGACTTGTTACGTTGCTTTTCACACATAGTCTTAAAATCCCGATTGTACTTGTGTTGTATCAGTAATTCCTGACATTGTAAGATCGGTTATTGTATATCGTTACATGACTGCCTTTGTTTGACTACCGCTCACAGCCGTGTTCAAACGTACTTCGCGTGTTGTTTGATTATGGCTGTAGACAATGCTCATTCCGGGGCCAAGTCAACACCTACGTAATGGATGTGTCTCATGGATTACTAGAATGCGCCATTACGTCACAAGACCAGTTTACAACGGTAGCACTAACATTTTAAAATGTTACAATAACATTCGATAATGTCCAGCCGTGGGTAAACGTTTGCCGTGGCAATCGGGAACTGTTTGAACCCTCGTGCCAAGGCAAACGTTTACACACGGCTGGACATAGTCGAATCTTATATTTAGTGAATTAACGGCAACGTGTCTGATAAACTATAACTGTGAGCTGTCTGGGGATGTACTCTCTGCCATTGTTGTTTTATAAGCGGCTAGTCCACTCAGTCATGAATGGTACTAGTCCGAAGTTCCTTAAGTTCGTATATGGCCCTTGTCTTGTGCCGTTTTATTAGAACATGTTACAGGCTTATTGTAATATGTTACATGTACATGGTTGTATTTTCTCTTTCACTCAAGACAACACAACTTAAAGTACGGGCCCGTCATACGAAAAGATAAACGCATATGTATTCAGCATTATATGACATATACTATTAATTTTAATTTATAATGTGTAAGGTATAATGGAAATGTATACCGCAATCATTGCTCCATGTAGCACACTACAGGGGGTTGAATAAATGCTGTTTATATCTGAAGGAACCGAATATACTTGAAGTAGCCTAATATACATGAAGTGCCGTTTTTTGCCTTTATTTGTTTACTTTTGACCCCTAATCGCGGCCTCTGATTGGTCAGTCTCAACAGCAAATTCAAGATGGCGGAGAATCTTAAAATCGAAATCGCTGTCGATTCAGCTGAATTTTGTCCATTTTTAAAGTATATGCGACGTAACCAACGACACGGACATGTCCATTATGATTGTAATGCTTAGTATGACAACTGTAGAGTCTAAAGCCAGACAATGTTGAAGCTCATCGCAAACAAAATTGGAGATTTAATCAGATACAATACCGAATCTACCTAGCGTGGACGCCACCAGTTTGCTTTGAATGACGTCGCTAGGTTTGTGACGTACGGCGAGGGAATGACCTCAAAACATGACGTCACGCACGCTTAAGCAAATTATGTTTAGTAACCGGTATTAATTAAATACATGATAAGTGCCGTCGAATATAAAATATATTCGGTTTCGCCCCGACAACTTTATAGGGGCTCGCTAAAGCTCGCACCAATGAAGCTGTCTAAGGCTCTACCGAATATGTATTTACTTTTTATTATATTTATAGGCTCAAGTATAACAAGAAATCAAGTGTCTGGTCAAACATGAGACGGAAACTAACGATTGCTGTTAAGGCCAACAACGAAATGTCGGAGGAGAAGCCAGCAAATGTAGAAGCATTTAAACATTGGCTGCGCAAGAAACGAATTGAGGCAGAAGAAGCCGCCGAGGAATCGGATACGTCATCTGATGAGAGCAACAATGACAGTGACGATAACCGTGACAGACTAGCAAAATTCAACAAATGGGTTAGAAGGTACAACAGACATGAAAACACAAATATACATTGTGATCCCAGAAACCAAACACAGAGAAACGTTATTAAGGTTGGAAGTACCATGCAAGGTGATTCAAGGAATCCATCAGCGCATTTACACATCACTGCTCACAGAGAATGGCAGAAGAAGAGGCGACACGGTACAACACCTATACAACGGCGCACGCTCAACGATATAAAAGCGGAAAGAAGACAGTTGGAAGAGAAACGTCAGAAGCTGTTATTACAGGCCATATCGTATGAGGAGTGGATGGACCATACGGAGGAGAAGAAGTTTCTCATAAAGCAAATACTCAAGGCCGACGTACAAGACATTAAGAAGTTAGAAGAAGATAAAAATAAAGACAAGACGGGATTGTATTCATACGAGATTTGGCATGAAAAGATGAAAACGCGACAGGCGGAAGAAAGTAAGCGGAAGGGAATTATAAAAATGTACGAAGATCAACAAGCCGAGACGCGTACGTTGTGGGTGCGAAGTAGCGCTGCAGTCAGTTTCCAAGACTGGTCTGATGCAAAACAACGGGTAAATGTTGGTAAAAGTTCGTCTAAAACATCAACACGTTGAAGACAACAGAAACAGTCGCCCAATGAGGAATGTTTACTGAACAAACACCGCGATAACATGACTAACACAAGGTCACAACAGGGGAACAATAACGCATTGATGAAAATATTGCGAGACAGCCGAACAGTATCCCCCAAGTTCTGATATAATATGCTCAATAGACAAGATGTTCAAGTACACAACCCCATGCGTTAATCTTGCCCAGATTATCAACGTTTCTGAACATATATTGGTAATACCAACTGGCAAACAAACAACTTGAATGTCTGAGCCTGAGCTGTAGCACAGCTCAGGCTCAGACAATCAAGCTGTTCGACATCAATCACAATATTCAGGTATTGTGTAATAAAGACATTGATACATATTGGCAATATTAGCGCTGGTGGTTTTATATCCTTTTCAAATGCGTGATTTACAATTGAAAAGGATTTACAAACATCAAACAAAATAAGTCCCGTATGTCAAAATGATAGTTGATTAAACTGCATATTATCCCGTCAACACAGTGCGCATGTGCCGTGAAACACAGTGCCGTGAAACATTTTTGATATCCAGTCAATACTATTTTTGATTTTTACAGCAATTTGTAGGTGTTGACGGGATAAATAGAATAGTAGGTTAGTGCCGTGAATGGGAAAATATATCTGGCGTGGCACGGACACGGGATGTGCTCGGCAGAGCCTCGCCCATCCCGTTTCCTGAGCCTTGCCATATATGTTTTCCCATTCACGGCACTACCCTACTATTCTCTATTTACACCATGGGCTCAGAGTGAAATTGTGACTTGGGAGCGTTAGGGCGTCGGGATATTGATTATTTTTACGCTGGTCTATGAATATTGCATTTGCCGGAAATTACTTCACAAATTGACGTGGCGTGGTCTTTTTTCACGCAATAATTAAATTACTCGCATGTATATGTATTACATGCGGTTTATCAATGTTTATGCTGTTTTCTAATTGCCAGCAAAGTATGGTAAATGTTAAATATTTGATGTCACCATCAGGAATTGGTTTGTACAGTAGCACATATCTTACATGTGGCTGTGACTGGAGATATGTGGTTTGTGAATTTACGGCCAGTGTAGCACCTGTAGCCTATCTCATCAACATTGCAAAGTATAAATTACTAGCAAAGTATACTTTGAGGGAGTAATCATTTATTTTTCCTGAAATGAATTATTTCATATAGAACTAACAAATGCATATATTTCATGATTAAAAGTATGCAGAATTATTATACTGAATTTATTACATTATCACAGCCAAATTGGCTGTGATAATGTAATAAATTCAGTATAATAAAACATAATAAATTTATCATAAAATTGAAAATTTCTCCCTCAACGTATACGTTGCTACTAAAGTATACTTTGCAATGTTGATGAAATAGGCTACTGATCTGCTAGAATACTCCTGCTGTCTGATAAGGATATATATTGTTTGTTGAAACCCTGGTTTGGTGTTTTACTGACGTAATGGCGATCTGTGGTCTTGCTGTGCACTGGCCGCACATTTATTGATCCGTATCCTACTTGCAACTGGGTTTGCAAAGTAACACTGGTCTTAATCAAAGCTAGTGGGCGTAACGGGTAAGACAAGATCTGCATGTTGTACAGGTACAACATGTATAATGTTATAATACTTCTTATATTGTCATACATTATATGCATTTACATGTTATGCATTTCGCTGTTTGAAAAGTAACCTAGATTTGAACCAAATATTTTTTGTCAATCACCAATTAACGAGTTTGTGTTTGGTAATGATGACAATGTGACGTATTAATGCCAAATATAACTTTGATTGGGACAGTAAATACAAATTGATAATTCCGAACTTGCTAGTTATAATTTATTTTGCATATGTTACTTGTCACGAGAAAAAGGAGTTGATATACTGTAATTCTGATCAGTGCATCATTAGATCAGCCGGCACATTCAGATCAGGGCCTGAACTATTCACATGGGGCCCGTTTCACTTAACTTCGTACGACTAAAATGTTCGTAAGTGCAAAATTATGATGGTCTGTGTTTGGAATAGTGAAACAAACTATACTAATTATGCTCATTCTAAAAATACAAGTTCCAAATATGGCACCTAGCTATAGCGAGCTTCCTGCCGTATCCAGGTGGTCCGGCTGTATAAGTAATTAGCCCATGCCTAAAGAGTTGTGTACACTATTAAAATGATCAACTATATCTGGACTTATTAAGTTTATGAAACCACCAGCGACTAATAAAAAAGTTCACATTAAAAATGTTTTCTTGTAAACAATTATTGGATTTACATTAATTGAGCATAGGCTGCACATGCACAATAAATGTAAATCCATCAATTGAAAGTTTCAGACGATCCCAAATTTGCACTTACGAACATTTTAATCGTACGAAGTTTAGTGAAGCGGCCCCCTGAATTATTTACCCTGGAAAGGTATACATTAAGCCGTTATCATCAAATTACATTTGTCTGCAAGTTACTGGCGTCTACAATGGTCACAAAACTAAGTAAAGCACATTTTGTTTCGTCGGACATTTTACGAGACACGACTGGTTGCCGATTATATTGGACACAATATATACCAACGTCGTTTGAGCTGGACCCATACACCACTGTTTAGAGTAACGTAACAATCACATGCGACATTAATATGTGCACCACCATATATAGCCGGTAAACAGTGGAGCTTTTCGGGTTTGGAAGCTCTGCGAGCCAATTCTATTCTCCTTTGATGATAATTGAAATAAATACATTTTTGTGAATAGTTTCATATTTAATTTCACATGCTGACTTCAATTTGCAAATAAACACTTTAATCAGGTATAACATGGATACAGTATATTGTGCTACGTCATTCCTAAATCAGACAGGTACAGTAGTCGACAAATATACCAAAATCGCGATATGCAATGACTCGAAAGATCCGATCACTTGAAAATAATGTGCAGGCCTGTGCGTTTTCGAGCCATCGCGATTTCACTGTATGCGCAGAATGTTTGGGTGTCGGCTAATCGCAATGATAAACAAGATACATGGACTCTATGAACGGTCACGGCTCACGCAAGCGTGCACATCTATGCGGTCTGGTCAGAGTTCATACTTCTCTACACATACATTCATTCTGAGAGACGATAGAGGACGGCATTTCATGCGTACATGTTATAGCAATGCCTCCATATTAACGATGAATCCTTATTGGCACACATGTATATTCCTTGTACTGATCCTTTAAATTATAATCGAATGTCTACATCCGTTCGTGTTTGGTCAACGGCGCCCCATGTATAGGGAGAAGTTCACACGCGATAAGAATCACATTTCCCGGGTTTCAACAAGATTAAGGAGTCAATAATGTATTTCACTGGTTCTATGATTGTTTTCATTTGGCGGATTATCGTAAAGTGGCTTGTATTTTGTTTAGAGGCTCATCTCAGTGGGACGGGGTATATGGATAGGGGTGTGCTGTGACGGATTGTGATTAATTGTTATCACGCTCTGCACAGTCATGTTTGTCTTCTATCCCTGGTTTTGTCAACTCTCGTGTCAGTAATGACAAGGAGTAGATCCTTAAGTGGGGATTGGCTGACAAACGGGGTCCTTTGACGTTTGCGACCAACTTAAGCATACATCAGCATGCGCAGAAACACGTCCTGTTTCGTTATCAGTGGAGCTGCACTGCGCGGCAGGGTAAAATGTTTCGTGCGGATATAGGCGCCGGATTCCTGACGAATTATCATTCAACTACCTGCAGAAGATGCTACTACATAAACACATTTTCGTCTAGTAACCGGCGCAATACATTTGCGCCGGTTACTAGACGAAACATGCGTTTATATAAATGCGATCGCTCTAAGGAGAGCTGAGTGGCAACCTGGTGCATTTTTCGACGTGAAACATTCTGCGCGGAGTGCAGAACCAGTGATTATGGTTTATACGGTTAGCCATAATTCTTCAGATACGATACAATAGACTAACCTTGCATTCAAGGGAAGTAATTTGATTGATTCTGTAAGTTTACTATATAATGTACAGTGGAAGCCCTCTAAACCGGAGACTCAGGACAAATATGGATGCTTAACTTAGATGTGTTTCGCTGTTCTGTTTCTCTGATTACCATCATTGACTTTTTCATGATTGCAAAACACTAGAATGTGTCATGAAGCGCTAACATGTCTGATTTACAGTGTAACATCTACAAACCGGACACCCTGGGAACCTCCCAGGGTGTCAGGTTTGGAGAAGTTCGACTGTACACGCTTATTATTATATGCAAACTATTAGAGGAAAGCATATACGAATAAGTTTAATGGGCGCACGGTGGGACAATATGAAGTATTTTAAAACTGTTTATATTTAAATTACGTTTACTTAATCTGCGTCATTACTTTCCACGCTTATCCAAGACCAAGTTCATTTAAAGGGATATGTTTTTAAACCGTGTTGTAAAAAAAATAGTAAGAAGAAAAATATCGAGTACCTGCATCACGTCGATTTACAGTACTTTTACCAATTAGCGCGAAAATCTGACGCTGTAAATCACGTGGAGGCAAACATTTCATTTTCGCATAAAACAGCTAATTATTTTTCGCTTTGCTGGATATTTGTTTTCTGACAACTATAAACCGTTTGTCAAACCATTGCGACATCGCAAACAGATGGAACCGGTTGCTAATTCAAATATGACGCATGTGGCACATGGGGTGGGTCACGCCTCCGGTTATTTGCAGGTATGATATCGCCTTTCGATTTAAAAAATCTTTACTATTCAACAAAAGACATGTGTCTCTCCAAGGCTTGCTTCGTTATAAGTGTCCTTGTACTTTGTTTTGTTATACAGTTTACGCAAAGTTAAATATTCAAAAGCTGGTTTTGGCACAAATCGTTATACAGTAGAACATCTCTAAACCGGACACGCAGACAGTCTGTGTATCCTTAATTGTATGGGTTTCATTGGGGTATATTTATGATGATAATGCTTTTTCAAGTTCGCAAGGTATGATATCGCCTTTCGATTTAAAAGATCTTTACTATTCAACAAAAGACATGTGTCTCTCCAAGGCTTGCTTCGTTATAAGTGTCCTTGTACTTTGTTTTGTTATACAATAAAGTTAAATATTCAAAAGCTGGTTTTGGCACAAATCGTTATACAGTAGAACATCTCTAAACCGGACACGCAGACAGTCTGTGTATCCTTAATTGTATGGGTTTCATTGGGGTATATTTATGATGATAATGCTTTTTCAAGTTCGCAAGGTATGATATCGCCTTTCGATTTAAAAGATCTTTACTATTCAACAAAAGACATGTGTCTCTCCAAGGCTTGCTTCGTTATAAGTGTCCTTGTACTTTGTTTTGTTATACAATAAAGTTAAATATTCAAAAGCTGGTTTTGGCACAAATCGTTATACAGTAGAACATCTCTAAACCGGACACGCCGACAGTCTGTGTATCCTTAATTGTATGGGTTTCATTGGGGTATATTTATGATGATAATGCTTTTTCAAGTTCGCAAAGCACAGCCGCATACCTTGGCATAGTCATATGTCTGATTTACAGTGGAACCTCTCTAAGCCGGACACCCTGGGGACCTCCCAGGGTGTACGGTTTGGAGAGGTTCCACTGTAATAATGTATTGAATACACATCTGTGAAACGGCAACACCAACAGTAAGACAATTATATAAACAAAGACGAAAACAAAACGACAGGAAGAGCAACGAGGTTTGTTTTCGCAAATCTAGACCAGACTATTATCAGTGATATGGCACAACAACACAGACCCTCGCCACGAATTGTGCTAACTTTAACAGTGTTTAAACAACCGCTTGACATTTTTAACCGTGCGCTGAGATGATAATTGCCATTTTTGAAACAGCTATGATAAACTACCAAAGTCTTATCGTAACACTGGATTAGCATGGAAATAAACAAGTAAACAACGGTATTTATCATTAATGCACAGATACATAACGACCGATCATACAGCGGATACCCGTAATTCTCATAGTGATGCGAACCAAATCCAGTAATCGACATTTAAAAGCAAACTGGACCAAGTGTTTGTGAAAAGCTGCCTTGTGGAATCTCGAGATGTGTTTCGATTACATGTTTGCATTTGAAGCAATGTTTGCACGGTACGTTAAGTAATTGATAAAGGAAGAAGTAGTGGGCTAATGGAGTTAGCCCTTATATACCATCTTTTCGTTGTTAATTATGAAATGTAAGTGTAAGTTATTGTTCACATAGTGGATATTTAAGGAATTAAATGCGAGGGAGTGCTAGCGACCGCAGCATTTAGTTCCTGAAAAATCCAATATGTGAACAATAATAAGTATAGTTCAGCCAAGTGTATAATGCAATGTCCCGTCCGAGTATTGATTTTCCACTTCCTGTCGAACAGTGAATCATTAAATCGGGTAATATGTAACTTATTGCGGTTAAATGTTGCAATCCAGCGATTGGCTTAGAAAGTAGGGCAAACTATAAATTCAAATAAAGAACACGATGTCTGCACGGTTCACATATTATTGCACTGACGATTTGTTTACTCGTTTTGCACCACGGAGGCACGAACCGCATACCTCCCACTTGCGAGACGAATGCCGTATGCACTAGGCATTGACGATTTACTAAAATAATAACATGAAGTTGACCTCTGCTGGGGATTCGAACAAAAACGCCTCGAACATTAGGCTAGCGTTCGATATATGCAGAATTTAAACGCAGTCGATCGAGTAGGGTCTAGAAATGTATTATTGCAGAGTGCAATAGCACTGTAAACAGTACAGAGATCCTCTGGATTATCGGATAAAAGTGGCGTTTTTTTTTATGATAGTTTTTTTTTTAAATAGCAGCTACGGGCATACTATTTTTGCAGAACAATCCTCGGTTCTTGCTTTCAAAAACATGTAAACTATTTAGCAAAATATGCCATCTTTCTCATGTAACATTGGGTCAGATCATCAGCCGTAAGATTGCCCCGAAATTAACATCGACACTCAGTTATCCGGACAATCGTATACTCGTCGTATAACTTCTACTCATTCATTATACAGTTCTGCAAAAAAAAAAAAATCACCCATCGCTTCTTGGAAAACACCGTCTTTATATAATTTATTGTATTGATAGAACAACTCTGCACGACGCACTCGATTGAGCTAAATTGACATGTGTTTTCATTTGTCCGATAAAATGATTATCCGGATAACTGGTATGACCCTGGTATTGCCGATTCATAGCTGAGCCTGATAAAATTGACATCAACTGATACTTGCTTGGTATTATATTAATCAATTACATGATTTTCGTTGAAAAGAACAGGAACTTATTTACGTTGCGTCATTACACTGACGCCATTCGGTAACGGCATAACACCGTTCGACCGATGACGCTTCTGTTTTCAATGCGTTGTAACCCGGATGTGCTGATATAGCCATACAATGCATACAACGATACCAAGGGCGTCATCAGGGGAGGTTCGATGGGTTCGTACGAAACCCCTATTTTTTTGGGATCCAGCAGTATTTTGTTGATATGAATTAGGTCCGCGATAGCTATTTTCAGTGCATGAAGGAGCAGACATTGTCGTATTCAAATGCCCTACTAACAATAAAACGCTGCTTAAATAGACCAAACAATCTTTTCCCAGGAGCTATTTGTTGTAAAAACATACCCAAATGCAGCATTTGCCTTCTAGAAATCAAAATTCTCTGGGACCGTGAAGCAACCGAAATATATAAGGGGTCCAGGGGCAACCCCTGGACCCCTTATATATTTTGGTTGCTTCACAGCTGAAACTCGATCCCCATTTTTCAAAAGTGCTGGTGACGCCAAGGCGACTATACAAGTTGTCATCAATCATCTTGTAGTCGGGCTTCGGTCTTCCACTTAGCATTTTCATGGCAGTTAAAACGTACGGAGCCCCGCAGGGGACATCAAATTCATTTTTATTAATTCGTTCCCACGAAATAACAATTCGTTCCCTAGAATTGTTTTGGCGTCCAGCTGCGCGCACGCATCTACCTTGAAGCTGTTTGAATTGTTAAATCGAGGGAACGAATTGTCAATTCGAGTGAACGAATTGTTATTTCGTGCGAACGAATTTTTAATTGGAGGAACGAATTGTTGTTTCGTGGGAACGAATTGTTATATCGTGGGAACGAATTATTAATTCGAGGGAACGAATTGTTAAATTGAGGGAACGAATTATTTTGTGGGAACGAATTAATGAAAACAAATCCATGTCCCCTGCGGGGCTCCGTAAAAACCCTCCATATTTGTAATTTACATGTTTTAATAAACCAGGGAGCTGTTTAAGCTAAACTTCGTACAACTAAAGTGCAAATTTAAGATCGTCTGGAAATTCTATTTGATGGATTTACATTTATTGAACATAGCCTATGCTCAATAAATGTAAATCCAAAAATCGTTTACAAGAAAACGTTGTTAATGTGAAATTTACACTTAATGTTGCACTTTAGTCGTACGAAGTTTAGTGAAACGCGCCCCAGATTTACAGAGAGATGACAAGCATCACCATTTGGAATACTATAGGAATGAATGGCCTTTTTGTGGAATTTATCATAATAACATACATACATTTTATTCACTCTAAGCCACATACGTGACACACGAGGTATACAATAGATTACATAATGCAACGATGGGTACAAATACAAAATGCATATGTATAAGCTCACTAGTCATTATAACCATAAAGCATTTCTTATAAAAATAGCTAAATTTCTTAATTGCTTTCCAGATTTTTTCTCAAATAGCTGTGCGAATTTTAAAATATTTGGTCTTCTAAAATAAAATGGCTTGATATACCGTTTTCGAACTTCATCATAGAAGCGGCACTCGAAAAGTAAATGAAACTCGTCACCGAGAGCACCAGCGCCACATTTGTTGCAGACCCTGCTTGCTCTCGGCACACCTGTCCATCTACCAGTTTCGACCGCCAGTCTATGATTACAAGTTCGAAATCTGGTCAATGTTTTTCTTAACCTTTCCGTGAGATTAATTAAATATGTTTCTAATCCAAACTCTGTTTTAAAGATTATATACGTAATTCCACTTGAAGATGAATGGATGCTGGTGAGCCATGACTGAATAAACTGGTTCTGAAGCTGAGTCCTGGCGTAGTGGCTCAGCCAGATAGCATTAACATCGTTCTGGCTAAGCCATACGCCAGGAACTCCAATTTCAGTTAAAATAGATTTAACATTCTGAATCCATCGGAAATGAGTCACATTTGCTTCATGTTGTGTATATAATAACTTATACATAAGAAACAATAATTTACTCTGCTTCCCTGAAACTAATTTTGCCCAAACGAAATAATTCTACATTTAATGTCAATAATAAGCGGAAATTTGCCGAGTTCTCCATAAACCATTAAGAAATTTGGTGTGGATTTCTTTACCCCCAAAACAGTTTTACAAAATTTCAAATGAATTGTTTCTATAGTCGAAATGTTTTCAAATCCCCAGATTTCACAGGCATAGCAGAGAATTTGAGTGATACATTGATCAAATAACTTAAGCTGACAGTCTACCGGAGTTGACAAGTTGTTAATCTTTCTAAATAGGCCGAAAAGAGCTTTGGATGCTTGGTCAATCAAATGTTTCTTAGTCTTATGAAAAGTTCCGTTTTGTGAAAAAACATTTCCCAAATATATAAAGTGGTCTACAATTTCAATTGTGTTATCGTTATATGTAAAGGCTATCTTTTTTGATGATTTACGTTTTTTGAAAATCATAATTTTGGTTTTTGATGCGTTTACTTCCAATTTCCACTGAATACAGTATTGATGAAAATAATTTAGAGCATCTTGTAGGCCAGTTTCTGTCTCAGACATGAGAATAGTGTCGTCAGCGTATAATAACAAGAATAGTTTAACATGTATATCTAGATGTTGAAACATGTCAGATGTAACCGATTGTAAATCTACAATACCGCATACATTGAGAAAATCTTCAAGGTCGTTCAAAAACATGGCAAACAAAAATGGTGACATATTTTCACCCTGCCTGACACCCACCATGCATGGGAAGTATTCTGAAAAGTCATTTCCTACTATAACACAAGATTTAATACATTTATACATGTTTTTAATTATGTTTAAACATTTCCCGTTTATGCGGGACAGCAACAGCTTATACCAGAGGCCATTTCTCCATACAGTATCAAAAGCTTTCCTAAAATCAATAAATGCGCAGAAAAGAGGTTGCCTTTTACTAAATAGTATTTCTATAATTGCATGTAAAGTAAAAATGTTATCAGCCGTACTATATCCTTTCCGAAAACCAGCCTGTGCCTCAGTTATAAGCCCATTCTGTTCAGCATATGTTGTCAACCTATTTGTAATTATAGAAGTGAATACTTTACCAAGACAGCTAACTATTGTTATTGCCCTATAATTGTCAGGATCATGCCTTGAGCCCTTATGCTTATAAATTGGTATTATATGACCTTCGAGCCAATCATTTGGTACAATTCCACTTTCAAAAACATGATTAAACAGTCTCACGTAGAGACTTAACATTATGTGTTTAGTGTTTGAAATATATTCGTTAAGTATACAATCGCGAGAACAAGCCTTGTTGTTTGACAGTTTGGAAATCGCTGAGAGTATCTCATTTGCTGATATAGGCGTGTTAATGTCTTCATTATTCGGTAAATTTATATCTGCTGCAGCATCAATAATATGTTGTTCATTAATATGATCAATGGCATTCATGTCTTTAAAGTAGTTATAAAATTGATTAACATGAATGCAAGTGATATGTTCGGTGTTTTGGACGCCGTTTAAAAGCTTCCAAAAGTCTTTAGGTCTTGACTTTTGCATTTGTCGTATTCGTGCACCGTATTTATGTTTATAGTTGTTCGCATGCGTAGTAATTGTTTTCTTATATATTTTACTCGCACGATGTAAACTCGTTTTATTGTGTGCCGTTTTATGAAAATGATATGCATTTTTAGCCTGCATAAAACATCTCCTATTTATACTACACTCATTTCCAAACCACGGTCTGTTTATGTTATTTTTACGACGCACCGGGCCGTGACGCGCCTGGCCAAACGTTCTGTATGCGGTCTGTGTAAACAAATGACCTATACGCGACACGAAATTATCAAACGATGATTGGTCGACCGTAGCGCTGCCCGTGCTGCCAGTGCTGTCTGGTGCAGCCTGGTCGTGTGTACTACGAGAGCATTCATTGACTAATATTTTCGTGTCGCGTATAGGTCATTTGTTTACACAGACCGCATACAGAACGTTTGGCCAGGCGCGTCACGGCCCGGTGCGTCGTAAAAATAACATAAACAGACCGTGGTTTGGAAATGAGTGTAGTATAAATAGGAGATGTTTTATGCAGGCTAAAAATGCATATCATTTTCATAAAACGGCACACAATAAAACGAGTTTACATCGTGCGAGTAAAATATATAAGAAAACAAATGACCTATACGCGACACGAAATTATCAAACGATGATTGGTCGACCGTAGCGCTGCCCGTGCTGCCAGTGCTGTCTGGTGCAGCCTGGTCGTGTGTACTACGAGAGCATTCATTGACTAATATTGTGTCTAGTTCCGTGTGTAAACTCTGGATTACCGGGGTATAAACTTAGAAAAGTCGCGGGAATACTGGACGAAGGCCGGAAGGACTTGGAAAAGTCGCGGGAATACTGGACGAAGGCCGGAAGGCCTCGTCCAGTATTCCCGCGACTTTTCCAAGTTTATATCCCCGATAAATTCCACAAAAAGGCCATTCATTCCTTATAATTCCACCATTTGAAATAAATTCATCAAGAAAATGTGTTTATTTTCCGTTTTCTTAAGAATTATTTTAACTGCGCCTGACGGTTACGGAAAGTAGTTCGGCATGGAGTTTACTGGGATATAAATTTTGGACGGAGACATGCAACGGACCAATCAAATGTTAGGGAATTGTGTAAATATTTTTGTGCTGGAATTATATGCTTGTATTTCAATGTTCTATAATATCAATTTTCGACACGTTAACACAAACAACGTTATTTTAATATCGACACGTACAATGCAATGGAATAAAATAATTTTCACATGAAAGCTGTTTTCTACGGAGCCCCGCAGGGAACATGGATTTGTTTTTATTAAATCGTTCCCACGATATAACAATTCTTTCCCTCAATTTAGCAATTGGTTCCCACGAAATGACAATTTGTTCCCTGAATTTAATTCGTGGGAACAAATTGTTAAATTGAGTGAACGAATTGTTATTTCGTGGGAACGAATTGTCATTTAGTGGGAACGAATTGTTAAATTGAGGGAACGAATTGTTAATTCGTGGGAACGAATTGTTAAATTGATTAATAACAAAGAATTCTACGTTCCCTGTGGAGCTCCGAAGTTTCCGTAAGTACATGCATACAATATACCTGAATCGAGGACCGAAACCGATGGAATATCTATAGTTGACAAATGACAGGCGGATTGATAGAAAATTTGTATTCCAACAGTCGCCGAATATTAATGGTAAACTCAATGAAGCGAGCGACTGTTAGATATAGTATTTGCGCATATTAGTCGAGGTCCTGGTTTAGCTGATTCGAATTATATAGAAGACAAAAGTACATCAAATTTTGTTTCCCGATTCATCATTCAGACAAATGTTAAACAGATTCATATTCAATCCATAAACCATAAGTTCTACTGCTTTGAAATAGGATCATTTTTGCAGTTGGGCTTAAGCATAAAAGGCGCAAAATGTAACCAACGGTTTCGATTTAATAGCATCGTATGTGGTTAATAGAAAATCATATTTCTATACACATCTTAAATCAACAATATTTCCCCTTTAAGAAGGCTACATAAATCATGTCAAAACACAGTTTACAAATTGACTAATCTGCTTAGCATGTATTAAGTCCTTCTCACCTTTTGATGGAGTATTGCTTTCATTTTGTTCAGTCACCTTGTTCGAAATGAAAATATTATTAAAATTATTTTCATGATGGGTTGTTCGCAGTATGTCGTCGGCGCCGTCCGATTTCACGGCCTCTCATGATGAGATGAAGCCGTTGAAAAGGGCAAAATGGGCCGTCGGCCGACGAAAACGCACCTTACCATGTTTGCAATAGTTATACATCCTGATTCCTATGCGCATTATAGTCGCATAATCGCCCTCGAATTGTTTATAGTTGCAGATGGAAGTACCTGTATTGCAGTGAGAGGATTGCGAACAGCGTAGTCCCAGATCAGACTGTGCATGCGCAGTCTGATCTGGGACTACGCTGGTCGCAAACGTTGTAATGTCTATTTGGTCAACGTTTGTCAGCCGACTCCTAAATGAAGTGGGATAAACTCTAATTCACGTTTATTTAATAGTTTTATTGATGTTTGGCGGGTCAGTGAAGCGTGAATTTGCTACCTGTTCGATGTAAATTGACAACGTCACGAGCTAGTATTGATGCATTTTTTTTCTGAATTAATAAACATGGAATGGGGGGAGACAACCTGATTAAACTGCATGGGTTGTGGAATATGTATAGATCCACAAAGCGGAAGATGATATTTGCTTTTAATTAGTATAACGGAAACTGCGTGACACATACGTGTCAATAATTTCAACTTCAACATATTTACTCGAATCTGAGCATGTTCATTAGTCACATGCTGCCCCATCCGGACATGTAGTATGCTATTATTCATACATGGCAGAAAGTGCAGTATATAGTGTTGACAATTTGCATCGATTCTAAATTACAAATGCATACATACAATATTTCGAAAATTTTACATGCATTTATTAATTTTACATTTGTGACCCGTACATGGAAAATGGATCAGTTGAAGTGAAACTTACGGGTTTTGTGTTTTTACGTTTTCTAAATCTACATTCTCTTCTGATTTCTTTTTACTTTCTGTATGTTGTGACTGCCTTAATATCTTTAATTAAACTTCCAAATCATTAACGGGTCAAATCATGGCGCTGTATGCCAAAAAGCCAGGTTAGCCGACAAGCTGCATCTGCTGATATAACGCATTTGGCACAGTATATAAGGTAGCCATTGGCTATAAGTGGTCCAAATTACAGACCTCTATATATCATATATGGATGTGACTACATAAATTGAGCTTATGGAATTTATGACCGGAGTAGCTCCTGGTCGAATATCACACTCCTGTAGCCTGATAACGATCTGTATTACTTGTTAGAAGCATCGTGTGTTTCATTGATGGAGTTGCGAATAGTGCAGATCCTGATCAGACTGTGCGGATGAACAGACTGATCTGGATCTACACTGGTCGCCAAACCCATAAGCCCCATTTCTCCAGCCACAGTCACATGTATGTGCTCGGAGAATCGGAGATTGTGATACTTGACGTCATTTTGAGAACATTACGTCTAAAACTGACGTTGACTGTGCTAACTTGCAAAAAAGGTTGTATATCTTCTAAACGAATCAATATATTGACTTGAATTTGTTTCATTATGCACAACTAAGATGAGACTTAAAGAAAATAGAACGCATTAAATTATAGCATTTTTGCGAAATTCCAAGATAAGCGGCTCACCAATTAAAATTTAAAAAACTCTTATATTTGCCACAGTTACTTCATATAAACAAAGCATAACATATGATCAAGAGTTGTGCAAACTAAACTCTGGCTGCGAGCCGTAGTGAAGGTGACCGTCTCTCGCTTCAGAGCGAGTGTAGGAGAACATGATTTGATTGGTCGAAGGAAACACGTCATTGCGAAGTTACTGACGTCATTTCTCCATAGTTGGCAAACATGAGGGTGGTGTAAACTACTGTTTCTCTACAGAACCGAGTTGTATAATTCACCGTTATATTTATGTAAACAACTGGCTGAAATGTATGAAATTCATTTAATTAATACGAAAACAGCGGGCCTAGTAAGAGAACAAAATACACCAAAGTATACAGTACAATGAGACATAGCAGCAATGGTACCGCCGTGGAACAGTATGTAATCTTGTATTACATTTCTGATAATACACGGGATTAGAGCGACGCCACATATCTCCATCATGCGTTTCCAGTGATCTGATTTCATAAACATTGTAAAGTATACTTATTAGCAAAGTATACTTTGAGGGAGTAATCATTTATTTTTCCCGAAATGCAGTATGTCATATAGAACTAACGACTGCATATATTTGATGATTAAAAGTATGCAGAATTATTATACTGAATTTATTACATTATCACAGCCATTTTGGCTGTGATAATGTCATAAATTCAGTATAATAAATAAATTGAACATTTCTCCCTCAAAGTATACTTTGCTAGATAATTATACTTTGCAATGTTGGTGAAATAGGCTGACTGACATTTCGGTTCGATGGTTAGACACTACACTGTTGGAATCACAGAGCCCGGGCCAAGGCCCCGCCGTTGATATGGGCCTGGTATCAACCAATAAACAATTAGCGCAAATGTATGAGAGTACATGTATATAATTCCAGCACAAAAATATTTACACAATTCCCTAACATTTGATTGGTCCGTAGCAAGTCTCTGTCCAAAATGTATATCCCAGTAAACTCCCACGCCGAACTACTTTCCGTAACCGTGAGGCGCAGTTAAAATAATTCTTAAGAAAACGGAAAATAAACACATTTTCTTGATGAATTTATTTCAAATGCTGGAATTATAAGGAATGAATGGCCTTTTTGTGGAATTTAACGGGGATATAAACTTGGAAAAGTCGCGGGAATACTGGACGAAGGCCGGAAGGCCTCGTCCAGTATTCCCGCGACTTTTCCAAGTTTATACCCCGATAAATTCCACAAAAAGGCCATTCATTCCTATAACATGTATATGATTTGCCGCATACTGACGCCGTTTGATGCTTCCAATACACACGTTATACATGTAGATAATGTGCAACTCGGATAGAGAATTGAAATCACGAAACATAAACACTTCGATTCTAACTCCTACACAATTCGACAACTATTTCCATTTTGACAGAAAAAAGCTAGGATAGAAATTGCAGAACGACAAGTCTCGAAATTGGTGGAGCTGCAATGCATACTATCTTGTGAATTGGTGTAACTTTTGAAACTAAATCCATTGTCAAAATGGCTATCAGCCGCATAAATTCCATAGCGCCCCTAGTGTGTTTATTACATCGTTAGCACGCTATTATTTCGCCATTTGGGCAGCTCGGAGAAAGACAACCCGGCCCTCTTGACACTATGACACGGGGACCATATTTAGGGCCCGGGGTCAAGTCAGCCCCGTCGTGCCGTACTGACCTGTCCACTAGACTAATGTGTACGATGTCAAGTGAGCATATAAAGCCGTATTTAATACCCACCTCCCGAGTAATGCGATAGCAAGGGATCGTACTTGGAATAATACAAAATATGTCTAGCACTGGTGGACAATACGATATGGCAGCGGAAAGAGCATATGGAAAAATAATTATAAACGCCCATAAGCCAGAAGGGCTGTTGTCTTCGTCACCTGGGTGGGAAACTGCTCCTCAATAGTTTATGGAAAAAAAAAAGAATATATAAGAAGACCCGATATGCTGAGAATACGCCATTATGTTTGCGGAAAATCCTAAATAATTTCCTTCTATGCGCTTAGATGTATATGCCGTGACCACCATTTGAACCGTCTCGTCGAGACGGTTCAAATGAGTGGTAACAACATATACTTTCATTGAGAAATACATATAACAAAAATAAAAATAAAATATTTAATAAATTGCATACCAATAAATGTGTATTCCGAAAGGAATGAGTTAATATCATACATTTATTAAACTCGCTGACTGATTTCACTTGGGCTTACCTCGTGGCTTATCAAATCAGAAAACTTGTTTAATAAATATAATATTAAACCAACACAAACAAATATTGTATTTGTAGCATAAGCACAACATCATACATTAAACATATACTGATTACATGAAATGATGTTTTTGTAGTTTTCTAATTTGCATATTTATAACACTAGTGTATATATGCTTGTTCTTACACTTAACTGTGTCATTGTAATGTGAAGCCCATTTATGCGATAAATGTATATTACGTCCTATGTATAATGACATTAAATTATTATCCATAATCAATTATTACAAAAACTCGATTGGAATTTACAAGTCTAAAATCAGCCATTTTCTGTTATAATGTGGTTATAAAAACAAATGTTCTCTTGTGTTTGTCCACTGATGTTAAATACCTATTTTGCCAATCTTAGTGACTGTAAGTTGTACATTGCTGTCATTTTGACGGGTTAACACGTCATCTTTTGTACATATGGTGTCTCTTTTTTACACTACGTACCGCTTAAGCCGGTTTGTAGGAGTCACACACCGTGTACAACGCTGGCACAATGAGGGATCGTAGCTAGTTATTTCAGTATGATTTTATTTTATTCAGGTCCAAATATAGAGAATAGTAGGTTAGTGCCGTGAATGGGAAAAATATCTGGCAAGGCTCAGGAAATGGGATGGGCGAGGCTCTACCGAGCACATCCCATTTCCGTGCCGCGCCAGATATTTTTTCCCATTCACGGCACTAATCTACTATTCTATTTATCCCGTCAACACCTTAAAATGGCTGTAAAATGCAAATATTGTATAGACTGGATATCAAAAATGTTTCACGGCACCGTGTTTCACGGCACATACGCACTGTGTTAACGGGATAATGTATATTTTATGATCTTATTATTTGTAAAAAGGGCGATTTGTTGTGTAAAGGAGCCATTATAGTGGATTCCAGTTTATGTGGATCCAGGGTATGCTACATATATGCACAGTCTGATCCGCAACTTCATTGTTTGCCAGATTCATATTTTGACACTTATAAAGTTTTATTACAAACATTGTAGCCTCAGATCAGACTGCACAGATGTGTAGTCTGATCTGGGTCTACCATGTTCGCAGTCTTAATTTCGGCACTATTCAGTACGAAACAAACGCTAAAATAAACCAAAGGACTGGATTTCTATAAATATATTTGCAAAGGGAAATAACTAACAACGATCCCTCATTCGTGGCACAAACTAACAAGTGGTTTACTATTGCATATTTGTCTTTTTTTGTGTAAATACTTTGATTTAACGACGGCACTGGCTCGATGACTTTGCACGTCGCGACCGATATTTAAGTCCCCATCCGATAGGACTAGGCTAGCACGAAGTTGTCTTGCCCAAGGACACGCCGAATCGGCCATTCGCAGCGAGTCGATGTGGGAATCGAACCCGGGGTCTCCCGATCTGCATATTTGTCCTGATACCTTGCTTACATAACTTTCTCAACACCTTTTCCAAATGTGCACTCGGACAATATAATATAAGCAGCTTTATTGACCACTTCCAAACAGACTTCTTGATTTCGAGCATGAGATCGGAAAACTTGTACAGAAAGTATCACAAACATGGACCCTGGGGCCGTTTCACTAAACTTCGTACGACTAAAATGTTCGTAAGTGCAAAATTATGATAGTCTGTGTATTTCACATTAACACTGCACATGTGTTCTTGTAAGCATACGCAGCCTATGATCAATAAATGCAAATCCATTAATTGAAACTTGCAGACAATTCTAAATCTGCACTTACGAACATCTTAGTCGTACGAAATTTAGAGAAACGGCCCCCCGATTTGGAATGCGAACAAGCGCAGGTAAGTTGTCAAGCGATGTTTATGCGCCGGTTAACAAGTGGACAATGATGATCTTCATTGACAACTACCCACCCATGCTGCATCCGTCATCCCATTGTGCAGTCAATGTCCAGTGTTACTTCACTGATACATAAACAATTACCAAACCAAACATTAGTCAGCAGTGAGGTGCTAAACCCCGAGAAAATTGAAATAAAATTAGATACTTTAGAACACGTGCATGTAATTAAAACTGACGAAATTGATCTGTTCTGTCGCTTTAAATGTTCATCGCTACATTCTTGTCTGATCTCTTCAAATACTTCTTAATCGCCTATTTTGACATAAGAAGCGACGTTTCAGTAGAGATCGTTTATATTGCTTGAAAAGAGCCATCAACGTGTCAATATTGGGCTTGACCAATTGTAATAAAATTAATACCTTACTGAAATGCACACGCCTGACACATTGGTGACTTCCCGTTTATTATATGTTGATTTGGCTTAGAGATTTAACTGCTATTTCTGTCGCTAATAAGCACGAACATGTTGACTTTGGGAAGAACATTGAAGAGGGCAGTTGAAGAAGGGGACTAGGTCCTTATGGTGTTAGTATATCCAAATTAGGACTTACTATCTCCTAATTAGGACTTAATATCTCCTAATTTGGAGTTAGTATCTCCTTATTTTTGTATTGGCACCAGGACGCTTCCATAAATACATGTTTATAAACGTGGTACGCATATTTAAGTAAAACAAATTGGGCGTCGCTATTAAAAAAAGTGTTATCGAACAACGGATTTCTTGATGTTTGGTTGAATCAAGGGGTCGGAAATAGTATAGAAGCGTTTCTGGTAGTTTCTGGTAGTTTTCAAACAAAGATTGACCGATAACTTTAACGAATCTTGCAGAACGTTATTTTATAGAAATGTATGCGACTTCAAAATGCAATATTACTTAAAGGACATCACACTGATGAAATGTAGGTACGTATTTGTTACACTAAACATTTCGTCCCATCGCCTAGAAGTAGAATCAGGTAGAAGGAACAGAACTGCAATTGAAAACCGGAAGAAATTTACATTGTGTGGACATTTGGAAGACGAATACGATTTTATTTTAGAATGCACAATGTATATGGATCTCCGGAAAACATATATAGGCCGGGAATCATTGGAACAGGCCTAGTTTGGTTAAATTCATAGAGCTGATTAAATCGGAACATACACAAACTGTAAGAAAGTTAGGCCAATAGATATACATGTACCAAGCGTTTCAAATCAGAAATGAAAATTTACATATTTGTTGTTTATTAAAGTCTCATCAATGTACATACATGACAACAAAACATTTACAAGTGCATTAAAATAGTACATTGTCATTCTGCACAAGAATTATAAGAGACCAATATAGTTCAAATAGCTCCATACATATTACCTTGCAGTAAAATTACGTTACATGGTTGGTACTGTTACACTGGTTTTTGTGAAATTGGTTGGTTACTACAAGATATTGTAGTTAAATCAATTTAAATAGTGTTTATAACGAAAACGTATTTCCATATGTCTGTAGGCGGAATAATCTCATAACACAACCATTGATTTGACTGAACTAGTTCACTAATATTTATTTATGTATGCATTAATTGAAACTCACCCCCTCAAATTGCGGTTAGCTAAATTTGCACATTGAGCTCTTGTTCTAAAATCGACTACTGGTGCCGTGAGAGGGTGGGCGCGTATCAGCCAGAGCCGAGTACTGGCGAGCACGACATGTGGTACAACAAGATGCTACGTGTTAGAAGACTCCCCTCTCGACAATGGGGGATTGGGTTCCACATAATATGTTTCCTTTGCAGTGATAAAATGCCGCGAAATACAATATTTAATCCATTGTGTGGCAAACTCATCGTATATTAATCCAAGAGATTAGAATCTTTAATGATACACTAAATATAATAGCGTCAGGTTTTATCTTACCCATGTTTAACAACCGGATACAAAAGAATTTTGTGTATTTGAGAAAATAAGAAACTGTTTATTAGTTGTCCGCGTATCTCGCCGTATCATCTAGATATCGCCATACAGCACGGGCAGAGAGCGATTAAAAGGTACAAGTTGGCATGCGGGACCAGCAAGACATCAAATGTGGCTGTGACTGGAGAAACGGGGCTTAAGGGTTTTGCAACCATTCAAGATCCAGGGTTCACAGTCTGATCAGGGGCCCGTTGCACTAAACTTCATACGACTAAAATGTTCGTAAGTGAAAATTTACGATCGTCTGGAAATTTCAATTGATGGATTTACATTTATTGAGCCTATGCTCAATAAATGTAAATCCAACAATTGTTTAATCGAATACTACACTCCTGGGGGCCGTTTCACTAAACTTCGTGCGACTTAAATGTTCGTAAGTGCAAAATTATGATAGTCTATAAAGTTCACATCAGCAATATTTTTTTTGTAAACGATTATTTGATTTTCATCTATTGAGCATAGGCTGCATATTAACATTTACGAACATTGTAGTCGTACGAAGTTTAGTGAAACGGGCCCCTGGTTAGCCGGCAAGCTGCATCTGTTGATATAACGCGTTTTGGCACAGGTAGCTATTGGCTATAAGTGGTCCAAATTACAGACCTCTATATATCATATATGGCTGTGACTGCATAAATTGAGCTTATGGAATTGCTGACCAGAGTAGCTCCTGGTCGAATACCACACTCATGTAGCGTGATAACGAGCTATATTACTTGTTATGCAGCCTATGCTCAATAACTGTAAATCCATCAATTGTTTACAAGAAAACATTGATAATGTGAAATTTACAGACTATCATAATTTTGCACTTACGAACATTTCAGTCGTACGGAGTTTAGTGAAACGACCCCCTGGCTCTTCACGATTCGCCAGTCCGTCAATAAAACATCCGCTATCTCTCCAACAAGCAATAATTCCAGCACAAACATATTTACACAATTCCCTAACATTTGATTGGTCCGTAGCAAGTCTCTGTCCAAAATTTATATCCCAGTAAACTCCCATATGCCGAACTACTTTCCGTAACCGTGAGGCGCAGTTAAAATAATTCTTAAGAAAACGGAAAATAAACACATTTTCTTGATGAATTTATAAAGAATGAATGGCCTTCTTGTGGAATTTATCGGGGATATAAACTTGGAAAAGTCGCGGGAATACTGGACGAGGCCTTCCGGCCTTCGTCCTGTATTCCCGCGACTTTTCCAAGTTTATACCCTGATAAATTCCACACAAAGGCCATTCATTCCTATAATACAGATCGGTATCAGGGTACAGGAATGTGATATTTAATCAGGAGCTATACCAATCACATAGCCCCCGTTTCTCCAGTCACAACCACAAATATTGTTCAGATTCATGGTACAGTACAAACTGCGGTAATGTTGCGAGTATTAGTCAATAGATAATAACACTTCTTGGCAGGGAATGACATGTCCTACCCAGAATCAAGCATCTTGATTGGTTGAGCCTACTCAGGCTTGGCCAATCAAGATGTTTGATTCTGAGGTTACAGTGTGCATCTAAATGTTCAGATTGTGTACAAAATAAAAACAATGCAGTTTGGACCATGTGCGAGATTAACGCAGCTGTGAGTGTAATAATAAAACAATAGTATAATGAATGTTTTCCTGATAATGTTTTTCAATATATTCCATATTATTTGTACCTGCTGACCAAAGTTTCAACGAATAGTTCCGCATATTAGCAGATTATATTAACGATTTTAATGGTGTTTGCGGACAATATGATTCAATTTATTTTCGAAATCACGTTTAAACATGTTCACTAATCATTATCCACAAATCTTAATTGTATACACGTTTCTGTATATGATTCGAAAGCTGGTCATAAGCGCCGATTGGTTCCGTTTTCTTAGTGTTAGTTCCTTTATATGACATATTGTAGCAAAACGAGGCTGGTTGCTTGTTCAATCCGTGAAGTCTTTGAAAATCAACAACCGCGTATGCATTATCTACGCTATAATCAAGCCAAACATTGCAACATTCCTCACGAATGAATACCTGAAGGGGTCAATGGAATAAGGGGGCTAACTCCTTAGGAGTTAGCCCCCTTTTTCCATTGACACCTTCAATTCAGGTATTGTATAGACTATTAAAGAAGCCAGCTGGTCAGTACCTACACTGGTTACAGAAACACGTTGACATTACATGTCAAAGTAGCCGGGTACCCCGATACACAAATAGGGATGGGCTCGGTGCAGTGTTACCTTTAAAATTCACAGTATGAGCTTGTATGCTAACATGATATGCCAATAAATTTTATTGAAACTGTTTAAATATTTGTGAAATATACTGAGTTTGCAATACTCACGTTACTTATACATAATAATGATGATGATACGTAATAAATTGCCTGTACGCACAAGTATAACACGCATAGTTGTGTAGAATCACAAATATGTCTTTTTAGTAGCGAATTAGGCTACGGAACCCTGCAGGGGACGTACAATTCTTCTTTTTATTCTTTCGTTCCCACGAAATAACAATTCGTTCCTTCAATTTAACAATTAGTTCTCACGAATTAACAATTCGTTCCCACGAATTAACAATTCGTTCCCACAAATTAAGTATTCGTTCCCTCAATTTAACAATTAATTCCCACGAAATAACAATTCGTTCCCACGAGAACGAATTGTTAATTCGTGAGAACGTATTGTTATATCGTGGGAAGGAATTGTTAATTCGAGGGAACGAATTGCTAAATTGAGGGAACGAATTGTCATTTCGCAGGAACGAATTGTTAATTCGAGGGAACGAATTGTTATATCGAGGGAACGAATTGTTATATCGTAGGAACGAATTGTTTATTCGAGGGAACGAATTGTTAAATTGAGGGAACCAATTGTTATTTCGTCGGAACGAGTTAATACAAATAAATTTATGTCCTATGCAGGGCTCCGTAGAAGGCCGGCCATGGAATGGACACATTTATGATGGCATTTTTTTTCTGGTTGCTAATAAGTACCGTATCTATGCTGTTCTATATCTCTGGGGCCCGTTTCACTAAACTTCTTACTAAAATGTTCGTAAGTGCAAATTTAAGATCGTCTGTAAATTTCAATTTATGGATTTATGGATTTACATTTATTGAGCATAGGCTGCATATGCAGCCTATGCTCAATAAATGTAAATCCATTAATTATTTACAAGAAAACATTGTTAATGTGAAATTTACAGACTATCATAATTGTGCACTTACGAACATTTTAGTCGTACGAAGTTTAGTGAAACGGCCCCCTGGTGTGTAAGCAATTGGCTGGTTGACGTTTGTGTAGAAATGTTTCAGCAAGAGAATGAAAATTATCTCGGTAACATCTGATGCAATGTCTATTTAAGCGAAAATATGCATATTGTTTTACAAAACGATCGTTTTCACTTCGTTATCCTGTCGTTTTTGTTTTTTTCGTTTTAGAATTTCGAAACAGTCTTCGCTGAAAATTTCCTCGAAAAAAAGAGAAACCCCGCTACACAGGTACAGTGAAACGTCTCTAAACTGGACACATTGGGAGGTCGCCAGGATGTCCGGCTTAGAGAGGTTTCACTGTAAATCAGGCATTTGATCATTCTGAGCCATAGTCGTGTGTTATACGATCACGAACAGACATTATCACCTGATATAAATGACCAAGAAACTCATACAAAATAACATCGCAGGTGTTTTCTTGGTGTCCGGTTTAGAGGGGTTCCCATGTACGGTGATGGCCTGTAAATTGTCCGGGGTATCTGCACGCTATCACATTTACAATTTCTCTAGTATATAGCATTTAGAAACGAAGAACATTTAACCAAACTCAATAAAGCAGATATCCATGCGCGATGTACATGTAGTGTCCAGCTGGGGCCGTTTCACTAAACTTCGTACAACTAAAATGTTCGTAAGTGCAAATTTAGGTTCGTCTGGAAATTGCAATTGATGGATTTACATTTATTGAGCAAAGACCCGATTTACAGTGAAACCTCTCTAATCCGGACACTCTGGGGACCTCCCATGGTGTCCTGTTTAGAGAGGTTTCACTGTACATACACTTGGTCACTTTCAATACTCGATAACGACAGGTGCCCGAGAAAAATCACCCGATATCTCTTATAAATTACTCATACTGGAGACGATACTGACTTTTTCAGTCACCTGTGGATGTAACATACACAATCTTATCAGCAGCATATGGAAGGCCGATATGTGACATTTCCGCGGCAATGGACCCACATTATAATTTTTAAGCCGAAACACGGCATCCCTGCGCTCATATTTCTCATTAAACGTGTAACATAATACCAAGGGTGATGATTGAAATCGGTTTTTATCCCATAAAGTGGTTTACTGCTAATTCGACAACCTCGCCGCTTTCATTCCGCCACAATCCGGCTCGTGTGACATTAATGTGTATATGACACACGCCATGTGATTGTGTACCTTCGGACATCTGCGTCATTTCATGAAATACGTTTACAAAATTTGCAATATTTTCCGTAAATGGTTTCAAAAATCATATTCCGCAACTTTTAGCTTTATTAATGAAACATATTGTAAATTTTGTAAACGTATGTAATGAAATGACGCAGATGTCCGAAGGTACAAAATCACATGGCGTGTCTCATATACACATTAATGTCTCATATATATCACTTTAGAAATGGGGCTTATGCCATTTAATTCCACTCTTTTTATTTCTCTATTTTTATTTATTTTAATTTCTGCTAATTTTCTAGTTCACATCTCCCATATACCATTTCCGCGAAACATTCACTGATTGAATGTCGAACAGTGTAGGCCCAGATCAGACTGCGCGATTGCGCAGTCTGATCTGGGTCTACACTGGTCGTTAATGCCATAAGCCCCATTTCTCCAGTCACTGTGACGTTTATAATGGCGCATGCGCTGAGCGTCGGCCACTGGTGTTTTATTGGTATTAGCCACATGTCATCTTGCAAGGCAATAAACGTGACACTGTGCGTGCAATATTGTCACAACTCGGGACAGTGTGAAATATTGCATTTCATCGCGCATGAATATATTTCCAACATCGGCTTGAGGCAAAGTAGCGGCATGGATATCCGGGGCGAATCCAGTATTTATGTCTAGAGGGGGCGAGGATTTCAAATGAGACACATAGGATCGTCAATTTTCATAACATTCAGATTATTTTCTGCATCTTTTCTTATTTCTCATCAAAAGTATATGTTGTTACCACTCAGTTGAACCGTCTCGACGAGACGGTTCCACTGAGCGGTAACAACGTACGTTTTGGTGGAGAAATAATCAGAATTTGAAATCAGAATCAGACAAAATGGGTAAAAATCTAAACTCGATCACTTTTAGAATGCGCGTGCGCCGGACACGCCCCGCCTGGATCCGCACCTGGATACATTTCCAATATCGGTTTTAGGCAAACACGGGTGGGCAGCATGAATATATTTCCAATATCGGCTTTAGGCAAACACGGGTGGGCAGCATATATATATTTCTATATCGGCTTCAGGTAAACGCGGGTGGGCAGCATGAATATATTTCCAATATCGGCTTTAGGCAAACACGGGTGGGCAGCATATATATATTTCTATATCGGCTTCAGGTAAACGCGGGTGGGCAGCATGAATATATTTCTATATCGGCTTCATGTAAACACGGGTGGGCAGCATGAATATATTTCCAATATCGGCTTTAGGCAAACACGGGTGGGCAGCATATATATATTTCTATATCGGCTTCAGGTAAACGCGGGTGGGCAGCATGAATATATTTCTATATCGGCTTCAGGTAAACACGGGTGGGCAGCATGAATATATTTCTATATCGGCTTCATGTGAACACGGGTGGGCAGCATGAATATATTTCTATATCGGCTTCATGTAAACACGGGTGGACAGCATGAATATATTTCTATATCGGCTTCATGTAAACACGGGTGGGCAGCATGAATCGGCTTCATGTAAACAGGGTGGGCAGCATGATATTTCTATCGGCTTCAGTAAACAGGTGGGCACTTATATTTCTATATCGGCTTCATGTAAACACGGGTGGGCAGCATGAATATATTTCTATATCGGCTTCAGGTAAACACGGGTGGGCAGCATGAATATATTTCTATATCGGCTTCATGTAAACACGGGTGGGCAACATGAATATATTTCTATATCGGCTTCATGTAAACACGGGTGGGCAGCATGAATATATTTCTATATCGGCTTCAGGTAAACACGGGTGGGCAGCATGAATATATTTCTGATGTCGGCATCAGGTAAACGCGGGTGGGCATCTCAGGACAGTATTGTCTAACCATGTAGATACATATGAACATGGTTGCTACCTTAATACAGTCGTGTTCAGAATAAATTAATACAGAACGAGACTTAATTTCACCCACTCGTACATTCATTTGATTTATTTGCACCCTGCCACACATATTTATGACATATAGCGTCCCTCGCCACCCATACAATACACAACCAATATGCATTAATTTATACAAATCTCTACTGCCCATCTCATGTCCATTAAAATATCTTCCACCCGCTCTATATGACATTTCTAACCACGAAAACGTCCCAACGGCACGAAAGACTATTTGACAGAAATGTGTTTGCACTGATCAAACTGTACTATAGTACATGCTTGGAAAACGTTTTATAAGTCGATATCCCAACTTAAAGTGGTACTACCCGTACTGGATGTCACGTTGACACGAGATAATGTTAAGAAGACTTGTTTTAAAGTATCAGTACATTAATTCGATCAACGAACTCATTGCTATACAAGAAAAGACCCCGCTTAACCCTTTGAACCCGAAAGCCCGCTATAGCGGTTTATGCAAACAGTGCAGATCCAGATGAGACGGCTCGTAACGAGCCGTCTCATCAGGATCTGCACTTTTTGAAAGTAATTTTCATTTTATAGAACCAAAAAATAACCCCTTTTAATAAATGGACTAGTCTGAAAATAATTTTGTGATAATTGGATTGGTTGCTCAATTAACATACCAAAATCCATCCATTTCAGTTACTTAGGGGTGAAAGGCTTAAACATTAGAAAATATTGATTTTGTTATCGTGTAGTTGATCTGTGGAACTCATTACCTGACAAAGTCCTAGAAGTAAATACTGTTCACTCTTTGGAAAGAAGTTTAGATACTTTTCTTAAAGACCATGAACCACTACAATGCAGTTATCAGTAGCCTATTTCATCAACATTGCAAAGTATATTTTAGTAGCAAAGTATACTTTGAGGGAGAAATTTTCAATTTTATGATAAATTTATTTATTTTTATTATACTGAATTTATTACATTATCACAGCCAATTTGGCTGTGATAATGTAATAAATTCAGTATAATAATTCTGCATACTTTTAATCATGAAATATATGCATTTGTTAGTTCTATATGAAATAATGCATTTCAGGAAAAATAAATGATTACTCCCTCAAAGCATACTTTGCTAGTAAAGTATACTTTGCAATGTTGATGAAATAGGCTACTGGAACCTGTACAAATAAATACCGGACAGACATATTATCACGCGACGAAAACGACGAGCTGGTCACACCAGGACGATGGTAATGACTTGATACCAGAAGAGGCTCCGTAAGTTATGGAACACATTTCGTTGAACAATACTGGGACCATTGATATGTTTGAAAACCAGACAAGCGTTTTTTGATACAGTGGAACCTCTCTAAGCCGGACACCAAGGAAACATCAGCCAATGATCTTATCTTTGATCGATTTCTTAGTCATTTATCTGCGGTGCTGATGCCTGTTCATGACCACATAGCACACGACAATGGCTCAGAATGATAAAATGCTTGATTTACAGTCAAGCCTCTCTAAACCGGACATCCTGGAGACTTCACATGGTGTCCGGATTAGAGAGGTTTCACTGCACCATGATTATCAGACAAGGCTAAAAGTCGTGTATGAATTCCAAGTCTCAGCTAGGAATTCCTACCTATTCCCTGCCGAATCTGATAAGCTTGATGTCAACAGACATAAGCCCGGTATTCATCTACTCATCAGCGGGCCGTTTCACTAAACTTCGTACGACTAAAATGTTCGTAAGTGCAAATTTCTGATAGTCTGTAAATTTCACGTTAACAATGTTTTCGTGTAAACAATTATTGGATTTACATGTATTGAGCATAGGCTGCATATGCAGCCTATGCTCAATAAATGTAAATCCAACAATTGAAATTTACTTACGAACATTTTAGTCGTACGAAGTTTAGTGAAACGGCCCCCTGGCAATGTTTTATGCTAGGAAAGTGCAGTACCGTTTTCTACGTTGAGATGAAAGCGGAAATGTTGACGAACTACTTCACTACACCGATGCCGACGCCATTCCAAAGATACACGTGAAAGACGGTGCGTGAATGACGCCGTTGGAATAGTAGAGTTACAATCTCTACTATCAATGTGCATGATCACGTGGTTACAACAGAAACAACAATGGACGAAAGTGTTGAAAGCTCGCCCACTCCAAAGTAACTATTATTTGATATGTTCCTTAATGTGCGGGAAGTTTCAGTACTTGTTGTTGTTGTTGTAACCACGTGATCATACACCATATGGTGAGAATATGGTCATATATGGTCATATATGGTCATATATGGTCATATGGTGATCATATCGTGAGAATTTTAATAAATGATAACAGATCTATCAGATCGGGTATCTTTGATTTCATAAAATGTGTACTTGTCTCGAACGTTGTCAAAATCAACATGTGATAAAAATAGGAGTGCTGAGACAGTTAACCTATTTCACCTCTAATACCCAGTCACATGTATCTAAATTTAAATTCAAATGTCTAATTCATTCATTTCTCAAGGAAAGTACATGTTGTTACCACTCATTTGAACCGTCTCGGCGAGACGGTTCAAATGAGTTGTAACAACATATAGTTATGTGTAGTACATATCAAAAACTTTCAGTTGGGAAAAATGTGTATCATTTGTAGCATGAAACGGGTAAGAATAATAGATCAGCAAGCGCGTGTAATCATTAATTTAGTGTAATGTAAATACATGTACAATGTAAGCAATGGTCACGTACAAAAAATACATATTTATCTAAAGTAATATACATGTACATTTAACAGGGTATATATACGATAACAATGTGGAATAAGACACAACTTACATCCAACTCATTTTTAGAATCAGTTGTCTGTGCTATCTTTATATTTCATGTAAATATGTATGTATGAGCTGGTTGTTTTCCTGTTGACATACATTTGGCTTACATATTGCAATTTAAGGGAATATAGTAAGCTTAATCGCCTAAACGAGGTCATATGCATGTATACCAGGCAGTAGATGTATTCAATGGTAGCGATTTCAAAATGTACACTAATGAAAGAGACAGAACGAGCAAATATTTCGGAATGTTTTGATTTAACACATATACACACATATAGACGTTGTACATGTATGGTAGGACGATTCGTTGCATTGGGATTTAATACATTGAGTATGTTAAGCTGGAAGTAATGTCATTTTGAGGCAGTGTAATGCGATTACTACGGGGGACGTACAATTCTTTTTTTTATTAATTAGTTCCAACGAAATAACAATTCGTTCCCACGAATTAACAATTAGTTCCATCAATTTAACAATTCGTTCCCACGAAATATAATTCGTTCCCACGGAATTTAACAATTAGTTCCCTCGAAGGAACGAATTGTTAATTCGAAGGAACGAATTGTTATATCGTGGGAACGAATTATTAATTCGAGGGAACGAATTGTTAAATTGAGGGAACGAAATGTTATTTCGTGGGAACGAATTAATAAAAAATAAAATCCATGTCCCCTGCGGGGCTCCGTAGATTACTGACTGTGATTGAACATTCTCTCATAAGGCTGTTTATAATGATGGCATCAATTGGAGAAACCGGGATTGTAGAATTGTAATACACTGCCGCCTGCGCTAATATTGCCAATACATATATTTGACAATTTCTTTATTTCATTTATTTTATTTATTTATTGGGAAAGGCTGTAAAGTTTGTTGTTAAAACTTGTAGCCCAACCCGTTTGCTCTTATTAATAGTCAATTGAATATCTTAAAACTACTGTATACAGTCTAAATATAGCAAAACAAATATGTTTAAATCAAATGTTTATTTCCAAATAATTGAATATTAAGTCAAGCAGTTTGATTGGCTGAGCCTGAGCTGTACTACAGCTCAGGCTCAGACAATTAAATTTCTTGATTGTGAGTTCGAATTGCCAATATATGTTTAGAAACGTTGATAATCTGGGCAAGATTAACACAGGCGGTTGTGTAGATCGTGAAATTGTGATAGGAGTAACAATTACATATCGTTTTGAAAAACCATGGAATACAACTTCATGTCAGTACGTGTTACTATTTTATACACCGTGTTCAGTATAATACTAAGTACGACCAATGTATATGTTACTTTCAATATGGAAGACGTATTTCTTTCATTTGTATTATGCTCTTACAAAGCATGTTTTATTTTGTTGCTAAGTTAACACATGTGTACATTCCAGAATCGTCGAAATATTACACAAAACCGAGTATTCGGAAGAAAATGTTTACATTGAACAAGTTTTTACCGTGATAAATACTAAAACATATCATTTGTTCCTATAAGGTCATGTTGCATGTATAACTGCTGTAATAATTAGCAAATTGTATTTTAGTCCAAATCAGCGAGAGTTCTGTTAGCACTATTAGCACTATATCAGCTACTGTCAGTTGGCGAGGTCGGTGATGAGCTTATGATTTCTGAAATTGACCAAATTTTAGGTCTTGGCTGTATTCTCGGCGTTCCGGAAGTGGGTGTTTGTCGCGCATGCGCCTGTGGAGACTCCCGTGACACGGCATGGCCTATTGCTATATTGCTGGAAGTCACTGTATGTGTTTGTGAGGCAGGTTTGGTAACGGGCGAGGGGAGATTGTCCGAGGTAAGGTCCGAGCGCTGCTCCGGCGAGAATAGTCTCTGTACACAATGCGACGACGTTGGAACGTTAAGTCTGGAAACGCCATCCTCCGCGTCTGAGATGTCAGACAGGTCTGACGTCACCTTCACGTTCTCATCTTCGTCACTGGACGACAAGCGACTTGAACTAGTTCTCTTGGAATCCGTATCATCTGAAATATAGAATTTTCAATTGAATATATGGAGGTTTGTCAACACTAATTAACTGTGTTTATCATGTCGGTAGAAAATGTTATATCTGTGAACCGTGTTAATGTGAGAAACAATTCCATCAATATCTTCGTACCAACATTTGTATCGTTCACCCATGATGTCATCATTGAACACGTATTGTTCATAATGATTTCTATTAATTCTCATTTATTATCTATTAATTATCATATATTATTTATTACATGAACCTGAATATGATTGTGAAAACATATATTTATTTTAAATAACACATATTTCATTCCAATATTGAATAAGTATATGAAAACATATATTTATTTTAAATAACAAATCTTTTATTCCAATTTGAAAAAAGTATATGAAAACATATATTTATTTTAAATAACACATAATTATTTTATTTCAATTTTTAAAATTGGATATGAAAACATTACAGAAATTTGCATAAAGGTGCATAAACTTTAACGATATAAAACATGTGTTTACCATTTTATGAGATTTTTAGACGGGGTTTTCTCTTTGTGGTTTGTATTGTTATCAGCTATCAGTTTATAAATATGTTATTATGTTTATTTTACGTTTGTTTTATTGACGTGATGCAAACGTGAACATTCATGTTTTAGTATCATTGTGAATAGGCAGATCAGATTTTCAGAATCAAACGTAAACAATGAATGTATACACATATACTATTCAATATATTCATGTTTGGCATGGACTGTTCCAGTAGGTTACATGTTAAAGGTATTATGGTGTCATGTTAGAGCCATTTTACATTCTCGTATTCTCGCATTCTCGAGATCACGAGACCGCGAGATAGTCACTCAGGCAATATCGTAAATCGAGAATCATTCAAACCATTTTGTTCTGTACTTCGCGGAACGTTTTAGCGGAACGGTACACGGCATGATGACTGTCGCCAGAATGCGAAAACGCGAGGCGTTCTCGCAATCTCGTGTATAAGTCTATATAATGCGAGAATGTAAACCCTAGCAGGACACGGTAAGAGAATAACAAGTACCTTCGATGTCTATATCAATATCCAGCAGATCATCATCATCCTTCGAATCGAGCTTGCTCTCCTTCTTAAGGCGCCGCCTGGCGTTGGCGAACCACGTGGACACTTGGGTCAAGGTCATTCGCGTGATGATGGCCAACATGATCTTCTCGCCCTTGGTTGGGTATGGGTTCTTCCTGTGTTCGTAGAGCCACGCCTTCAGGGCGCTAGTTGTCTCTCGGGTGGCGTTTTTACGACGGGCGCTGTTCAGGTCTAGGCCCGGGTAGCTGAATAGGACAACGGGTGTCATATAAAAAAGCTACGTATATAGCGTTATGCAAAGTGTACGGAAAATACGGAATAACTACCAGTTTACTACACGTACATAACCGAGTTGAATATCAGATCGTCCTATTCAGCATAAAGCTTAAGTCAGTAAATGTATGCACCAATCAAGGTCAACCATGCTACGAGGGCTCGGGTGGAGAGGGGGTTCACAGGCGGCAGTCAATCTCCAGTATTTAGACACATTAAAACATTTTCTATGTCCGCGTTTATAAATGTTTCTCTTATTCACTGGTGTAGTAGCAGCATGTGTTCTGTAGTACGAAATACAGGCCTTTAATGTACGGTACGCTTAATATAATGTACATTTTTCATTCGGGCTGAACTCCATGTATATCCCTGCATCTCAGACCCTTCTGTCAGGCGTGGAAGACATTGCTGTGTGAGTCATCATACAGAACCCAAGCGTCCATGTATTTTTAATTCTTGTACATTTCCCACAACCTACCCCCATACCAGCCCATGTGTTTTTTAAACTTTGGAAACACTATAATCCCCATTTGTTTTCAGCCGGTAGTAGCATTTAAGCACAATTCGCTTCTCGCCAAAATATATTGTCCTTGGAGGTGTGAGAAGAGCAAAGGAAATACAAGTCATACATTGGAACTATAACAGTAAATACATGTCGAGTTCTGCCCAGATGGAAACCATTCTGAAAACAGTAATTACCCAGGGGGCGTTTCACTAAACTTCGTACGACTAAAATGTTCGTAAGTGCAAAATTATGATAGTCTGTAAGGTTCACATTAACAATGTGTTCTTGTAAACAATCATTGGATTTACATTTATGCAGCCTATGTTCAATACATGTAAATACATCAATTGAAATTTCCAGACGATCCTAAGTTTGCACTTACGAGCAGTTTAGTCGTACGAAGTTTAGTGAAACGGGCCCCTGATCCGTTCATTAACATACTTACAGCGCATTGTACGGGTGTGCGGCCATCAGATGTTCTATGTAGTAAGGCGATGGGTGGCCGCCCGCCTGTACAGACTTCATCCCTTCCGCTGCTCGGTCATGTGGCAGACCCTGCAACAAATACACTTCTTGATAACATTGTATACAACCCCAGCATGTGTTAAAGTAGGACGTGAATTTTCCGATCATATCCCCTGTACCGTGGGCGTCAGACAGGGCGAAAACATGTCTTCATTTGTATTTGCCTTGTACTTAAATTAATAGACTGCCAACGAACGTTATTCGATAATATTAATTCCTCGTTACGCTAGTGAAATTGGGGATTTGAAAATACAATAATTATAATAAACATACATTTGAAATGTTGAAAAAAACTGTGTTGGGGTAAAAACATATCACCCAAATTACGTGGTATACGGTGGATTAGAAATGTTTCTATTAAATATCAGCATTAAATGTAGAACAATTTAATTTTTAGCAAAATTAATCTTTGGAAAGTCAAGCAAAATATCCTACCTCGTATATAGGCTGCTATATGTACAGCATGAATCGAATATGACTCAATGTAGATGCATTCATAATGTACAGTCTATTCTATCTGACATTGACGTTCCTCACATATGGAATAGCCAGTAGCCTATTTCACCAACATTGCAAAGTATACTTTTCATGCTTTGAGGCAGTAATCATTTATTTTTCCCGAAATGCATTATGTCATATAGAATTAACGACTGCATATATTTGATGCAAAATTATTATACTGAATTTATTACATTATCACAGCCAAAATGGCTGTGATAATGTAATACATTCAGTATACTAAACAATAATAAATTTATCCTAAAATTGAAAATTTCTCCCACAAAGTATACTTTGCTAGATAAGTATACTTTGCAATGTTGGTGAAATAGGCTACTGAATGACGTCAATGGTATCTGGCTGAATCATCTTGCCAGAAGCCAATTCCAGAACCAATTTATTCGGTCGTGACTTACCAACTTTTGAAATAGAGTATTATCTCATTAACTGAACTGAAATACTAAGGAATCAATTTACCAGTCGCAGATTTCAAAATTGTTAAGCATACTTATCTAGCTAATTATAATTTGAGGAAGTAACGATTTATGTTTACGGAATTGCAGTATTTCAGATAGAACAAACGCCTGTTAAATTTGGTGATTAAAAACATGCAGCTTTCATATGCTTTATTCATTGCATTTTAATTCCAGCACAAAAATATTTACACAATTCCCTAACATTTGATTGGTCCGTAGCAAGTCTCCGTCCAAAATTTGTATCCCAGTAAACTCCCACGCCGAACTACTTTCCGTAACCGTGAGGCGCAGTTAAAATAATTCTTAAGAAAACGGAAAATAAACACATTTTCTTGATGAATTTATTTAAAATGCTGGAATTATAGGGAATGAATGGCCTTTTTGTGGAATTTATCGGGGATATAAACTTGGAAAAGTCGCGGGAATACTGGACGAGGCCTTCCGGCCTTCGTCCAGTATTCCCGCGACTTTTCCAAGTTTATACCCCGATAAATTCCACAAAAAGGCCATTCATTCCTATAATAACAAGCTTTGTCTATATTCGAAAAATAGTGTAATTCATTAAATAAACTAATTAATAAATGTAAGCATCAATTTAAAATCGCTGGCAGTCGACAAGGGAATATGGACAGGGACATCGAGAGCACACAGAACGTGCGACAAATGTCACAGTGGTGCTATCAGTGATGCGTTCCATTCCCTTTTCGAGTGCAGGCACAATGAGGAAGCAAGAAAACTATGCATTCATCTATTTTTATTATCGTAGATAACAAAAATAATCTGGAAAGCAGTCAGGAAACCTAGCTATTTTCATAAAAAAAAAATCTTTTCTTATTACTAAGATTATTCGAAATACACATATGACGAAATTTCTTTCGAATCCGATGTCATAACGTAGATATCCGACACGGCATATACAGAAATGCTTATAAATGTGTAGCGGTGATTGGAGAAATGGGACTTATGGGATTTGTGACCAGTGTAGCTCCTCGTCACATAGCACACTCCTACATCATTATAACGACATATAGTTCTGGTAGAATCGAGATGGGCGTTTCATTGATGGAATGTCGAACAGTGCTTATCTAGTGCGGTTGCACTATAGGAACGAATGGCCTTTTGTGGAATTTATCGGGTATAAACTTGGAAAAGTCGCGGGAATACTGGACGAAGGCCGGATGGCCGGAAGGCCTTCGTCCAGTATTCCCGCGACTTTTCCAAGTTTATATCCCCGATAAATTCCACAAAAAGGCCATTCATTCCTTATAATTCCAGCATTTTAAATAAATTCATCAAGAAAATGTGTTTATTTTGACAGACGGCAGCCATTTGTTTACATTGACAGCACTGACAGCGCACCTGTAGAACGTAGTTCGGCGTGGGAGTTTACTGGGATAAAGATTTTGAACAGAGACTTGCTACGGGCCAATCAAATGTTAAGGAATTGCGTAAATATTTTTGTGCTGGAATTATAGGCTGATCTGTATCTACACTGGTCGCACAATCCTTAGGTTTCATTTCTCCCGTCACAGCCACATATCATAACTGAACATATAGAATATACCGATTTCAATTAACATCTAGTTTTTGTTACATTTTGCATATACATGTACAGTGTATGCTATTTGGCAGAAACTATAAGCAAATATTAAATATCTGATGTATATCCTTAACATACATGCATGATTTGTGAGGGGGCATAAATTAGGAATACAAGTTTTTTAGAGGGATTTGAGGCAGACATATTTATTTTAACAGGAGCATACTTTCCCACAACACGATTTACTAGGACACAATGCACCACTACCATTAAATATCATCAACTCGTATGTTTGTTTAAAATGCATGTGATATATATAGTGAAATATAGTGTTGTTTTATAAAGTACAACGAAATAGTGACATAACCACTATTCGTGACATTGGCCACACACGGTAGACAAAAGTCGAAACTTTTACATAACACGTGATACCATTGCCTTCAAAGTTGTAAAAAGACAAGGAAAATTAATGTAATTTAATTATACTTTATTTTTAATACGATTTAATAGCAAAATATAACTATAGAATAAAAATATTGCATACGCAACCATTAAAAAACCCAAATGTAAATCAAACCGTCAATACTGTTCATACTGCAATACATCCATGGTGCCGTTAAACTTCGTGGGACTAAACTGTTCGTAGGTGCAAAATTATGATATTTCACATTACAAATGTTTTCTAGTAAACAAATATTGGATTTATATTGATGGATTTACATTTATGGAGCATAGGCTGCAGCCTATGCTCCATAAATGTAAATCCATCAATTGAAATTTCCACGGAAATTTTAGTCGTACGAAGTTTAGTGAAACGGCTCCCAGACGTTCATATTGGTCTGTTCAGCAACTACAATTCACCTCGTAAAAGAGGTCATTCTAAATCAACATTAATCTTATTTATAGTTTGTATAGCGATGAATATTTCACGAAATATATGTTTTAATGAATACAATCTGTATAGGAAGTGTATTAAATAAACAGCCGTCGACATGTTGACACCGTACACAGTTACATGCAATGAGGGTATAACATATTTGAATACATTAGTACGATGAACGTAAATAAAAACTAGAGAAACGTATAAAACAATTAAAAATGCGTTTAAAAAGAGCTTTTACGGCATATGTTAATGAAACAAATATAATATATATGATATAATGAACTGATATTAAAAAATAAACGAAGAGCGTTATTTGATAGAAGCATGGCATCGTCTGGTCGCCATCAATAACATTAAATATCGTTTTAAGCATTTCTGACTCAAACATTAGTGGAAACAAAACGATCATGTGATTTGACTTATGAAATATTGTCCAACAAACTTTCGTATATGTTATGTTCATGTTGTTTTTTAAGTATACTAATATGTCTAAAGAATCTTTTTATGTGTATATTTGTGATTTATTTTTATGTTCCTTAACTATGGATTGTGTTTTCTGATGATTTCTAATTACAATTGTCAGACATTTTGCAAACGATACGTCATTGTGAAGTGTTTTTATGTATATTGGAATGTGTACTTTCAACAATAAAAATAAGATGAAGGACTGTAATGTTAAGAAAACATTACACCTATATATCGATGCCATACATATAGTTTAATGGTAGTGCATGTGATATGAGGAAAAGGCTTCAAATTCTTTCAGCACGATTAGTTTTAATGTTTGCCATTATTTTTCATCAATAATGAAAATAAATGTTGTGACTGCATAAATAGGGCTTATGGGTTTGCGATAGTGTAGATCCAGACCAGCATGTGCATTCGCAGTCTGATCAGTATATGCACTCTGCGCCACTCCATCAACGAAACACCCGCCATTCATCTAACAAGCAAGATATATCGTTACCATACGGAGCCCCGCAGTGGACATGGATTATCCTTTATTAATTCGTTCCCACAAAATAACAATTCGTTCCCTCACTTTAACAATTCGTTCCCTTGAATTAACAATTCGTTCCCACGATATAAAAATTCGTTCCGTCGAATTAACAATTCGCGTTCCAACGAAATTGTTATTTCGTGGGAACGAATTGTTAAATTGAGGGAACGAATTGTTAAATTGAGGGAATAAATTGTTAAACGAATTATTATTTCGTGGGAACGAATTAATAAAAAAAAAGAAGTATACGTCCCCTGCGGGACTCCGTATTATCAGTCTGCAGGAATGTGTTATTTGATCAGGAGCTACACAAGTCACAAATGGTCACACGCCCCATATCTCCAGTTACATCCATATATTACGTAAGTATATATGCAGAGGTGTTATGCACGAAGTTAAATATCAATATAGATTTATCTTAGTTTTATTAACTGCCATATAATTTTCATAAATAAAGAAAATAAATAAACATACCATTGGGAAAAATGCCGAGGATTCACCACCCATCAGTGAAGCGGGCGAGTACATTTGTGGACTGGTTGCCGTTCCGTAGACGGTTTCCGGTAGACTGGGAACCCGCGCGAGGTAGGCCTGTGCACCAGTCTTCATTTGACAGGAACAGATGGTGTTTCCGGTTATCGGGTCAGCCATTATCGGGCGGCCAGACTCGCAGCATCTCTGGGCGCCGATCTGGGTCACGGGCGGGTACTGTAGCTTCAGGTGGGCCGTCTGAAAACGGGCAATGGAGAAATAGAGGATGATTTCATCATAATTTTGATGTTCATATAATACTTAGAGCACGGTTTGTCCGGATGTACGATGAGATAAACCGCGAGCTTTCGCGAGCGGATTATCGATCGTATACATGCGGGCAACCGTGCTCTAAGTACTTTTTATCCCATCAACACAGAGCGTATGTGCCGTGAAACACGGTGCCGTGAAACCTTTTTGATATCCTGTCAATACGACCTAATCACTGCGTATGAATATGTGCGGTTGTCATACTAGTCGATTATCTGATTTTGGGGATGCGGCTGGGGTTATTTTGTTTGCATTTTAAAGCTCTTTGTAATGTTGAAGGGATAAATAGAATAGTAGCTTAGCGCCGTGAATGGGAACAATATCTGGCGCGGCACGGAAACGAGATGGGCTCGGCAGAGCCTCGCCCATCCCGTTTCCTAAGCCTTGCCAGATATTTTTCCCATTTACGGCGCTGACCTACTATTCTCTATATCTCACGCCCATACCCGTACCATGTCTGGTGACATAATAACAAGTTCACCATATATAAATGGAGTAGACTAGTTCATGCTAATTCTTGACTTGTTCGTGTCTAATACGTGGCTGTTACTGGAGAAATGGGGCTTATAGATTTGTGACCAATGTAGCTCTAGATTAAATAACCCACTCCTGTTGCCTGATAGCGATATACATTGCTTGGTAGAAGCATGACGGGTGTTTCAAGATGGAATGGCGAACAGTGCAGATCCTGATCCGCGCAGGCTGATCTGGATCTTCATTTTTTTTCTAGTCACAGTCAAATTTCATAACAGTGACATGCCATCTGATTTTGTACCTAAGAATAATCCCACAAACTGTGATATTTTCTGTAAATGACATCGAAAGATGACGATCTTTTCATACCAAACTTTCTCTGAATATTTCGTCTATTTTTGATGTCATTTACGGATAATATCGTTAATTTTGTAAATACTTTTCATGCGATATCGAACACTTTTCCTAGTTACAACATATGGAAAATATCGTATATTTTGTAAATATTTTTCATGAGATGGCGACCATCTTCTAAGGTACAAAATTGCATGGCTTGTCTCATATCATATCACGTTCATCCATATATAACTGGCACAGACTGGTTCATCTTAGTTGTTCATTACTCATGAGGAATATATTTTGAAAATCTGAAGAAACAAATATAGACCAATACTGTAGATCTTGTTGTGACGGCTCGATACGAGCCGGCTCTTCTGGATCTACAGTGTTTGCAAATGTTAACTTTATGGTATGTATGTTTGAAAGGCTTAAACGAGTTTGTTGATTTCAGTTTGTTTGTTTGTTTGTTGGGGTTTAACGGCCTATCAACAGCTAAGGTAATTTAAGGCCGGGTCAATGGGTTTAGTACTAAATCCCATATCGATGGTCAAGTAACATAAGGTCGTAACTGCTATGCTAAAGCATAGCAGTTACGACCTTATGTTACTAGACCATCGATATATTACCTGTACAAGTACATGCACATTTTCAAGATGATTTCAGAAGAAACGAAGCTATGCCGAGATTCTAATGATATCAGTCAATGAATTTAATAAATATCAATGGATGATTTATTTGATATTTATTAAAAAAAATATATTACTGGTTTCATAAGAAACACGTCCATGTTGAGTTTCTTATGGAGCCAGTAAGCTTATTTGATATAACTATCATATTAAATTAGCACACAAATTAAATTAAATTCAATAAAATCAGTCAACGATTTTAATACATGTAACTATAGTTTATCAAATTAACACAAATGTTATATTCCATTTAATTCAACCAACCAACGAGTTTAATAAATAGTTTAAATCAATATAATTGTTATAATCAATTTATGCCATTAACACACCATCATATAAACTGTTAACCGCATTTAGATATTTTATTTGTTAATACACTGTGAATGCCATATAAAGCATGTATGTCTGTTATATATAATGTTTTGTTATACGAGTTTATCAGGCGATATTAGGAAACGAGTAGGAATTCCGAAGATGGGCCTGATAAACTGGATAGCAGGGGGCCGTTTCACTAAACATCGTACGACTAAAATGTTTTCTTGTAAACAATTATTGGATTTACATGTATTGAGCATATGCAGCCTATGCTCAATAAATGTAAATCCATCAATTGAAATTTCCAGACGATCCTAAATGTGCACTTACGAACATTTTAGTCGTACGAAGTTTAGTGAAACATGCCCCTGGACAATAGCAGATAATAAAACGTAGCGTGTGGAATCGGGATTCGGTGGCTAGTAACGCGTATCCTAGTCATTTCTAGATAATTAATGGTATAAAAAAAATCCACTTTTGGAGAAATATACATCATTCCCTGGTCAGAAATGATTCGCTACCTTTCTGCGATAAAGGCGGGAATATTTTCTATCCTTCAAAATTAATATCGTCCTTGCAGCTAGCTAAGGAAATATTTCGGTCTCATATATACGTGACACATGAAACGGATTAAAACAGACAGCTATTTTGTCAAAAGTGATGCAGATAATATGAAAGGGTCCTGGTGCGAATGCTAAAATATTGTATCTCCTAATTAGGAGATACTAACTCCTAATTAGGAGATACTTAGGAGATAGTAGTTCCTAACTAGGAATTTCCGCTATTTAAAGACTTCAAACCATGGTAACTGTTCAACACTTTTCATTTATTATTTTGAATGCGGTTTTCGGCATTCATTTTATATTATGAAATTTTATCATTTATTCATTATTTTATTCCTCTTTAATATATTACAGTAGTAATACAATAATTATCCCGTCAACACATGTGAAACACGGTGCCGTGAAACATGTTTGTCATCCTGTCAATACGACCTAATCACTGCGTATGAATATGTGCTGTTCGATTTTCCGATTTTGAGGATGCGGCTGGTGTTATTTTTTTGCATTTTAAAGCTATTTGTTATGTGTTGACAGGGATACATAGAATAGTAGGTTAGTGCCGTGAATGGGAAAATATATCTGGCGCGGCAGAGCCGAGCCCATCCATTTTCCTAAGCCTTGCCAGATATTTTCCACATTCACGGCACTAACCTACTATTCTCTATTGCATGCACATTATTATTCTGAATAAGAGTTGCAGGATATTTACATCATTACAGTCAGTGACAACATCAACTATGTGTTCATTCATATTTCATTTGTCGTGTTTCGCCACCACATACCACCGACATACCAGTGCAATGATTAGACATCCACCAGTATCAAGGTGTATGATCACGTGGTACTAACAACAACAACAAGTACCGATTCAAAGAACGTATTCTGTTATAGTGTCCTTATTACGTAACGGATTTTGATGAAATATGGCGCTTCAAACGCGTCTTGTTAAGCTGCATTTGGTGGTCTCTGTATTTTCGCCCAAACTTCTGTCGTTTTTGCGAAGAATCGATTTCCGTGTCTCCGACACGGAAATCGATTCTTCTCAAAAACGACATAAGTCTGTGCCAAACTCCCTAGACCACCAAATGCAGCTCACGAAGACGCGTTTGCTGCGCCATATTTAATCAAAATCCGTTGCATATTAAGGAAAATATCAAATAATACATACTTTGGAGTGGGCGACGTTGTTGTTGTTGTAACCACGTGATCATGCACCTTGAGTATTTGTATTGTTGAATAACGTTGCCTCATATTGATCATACTCTTACGGAGCCCCGCAGGGGACATGGATAAACAATTCGTTCCCTCAATTTAAAAATGTGTTCCCTCCAATTAACAATTCGTTCCCACGATATAATAATTCGTTCCCACGATATAGCAATTGATGGAACGAATTGTTAATTCGAGGTAGCGAATTGTTAATTCGTGGGAACGAATTGTTAAATTGAGGGAACGAATTGTTAATTCGTGGGAACAATTTCTATTTCGTTGGAACAAACTGTTAAATTGATTGAACGAATTGTTATTTCGTGGGAACGAATTAATAAAAAAAAAGAATTCTGCGGGGCTTCGTATACTCTACATGGCATTCAAAGTTGATTTTTGCAAATTACAAAGCCGATATAATACTATTCTATATTATATTAACCCTTTCCTTGATAGAAACGACTTTTCACACCTCTGCAGAAGATGTCTTTTGAAAACATTGTGGGAAAAGGAGAAATTGCTTGTAACAAGCAATTTCTCCTTTTTCCACAATGTTTTATACTCTATCAGATAATTTAACCATCATTTGACCCAGCATTTGATTCTTTTATTCAGATGTTTTCGATTTGGAAGAGTCGAAATATCGCAAAACAGGGAAAGGGTTAAGCGGCCAATTGTCGGAAATGAAAAGGGGAATAATTAATATACATAACAAAATGTATTAATGAGTGGTTTTGCTATCTTGGTCGTGGTTTACATGGGGAAATTATGACCGATATCTATCATCCATTTATTTACTAGTATAGTGTATGTATACAGCAGGGTGTTGACAGATTATCTCGTTTGTCAAACAGTCCATAAATATTTAATTTACATTCAACAGTAATACGTGGGAGACACATATGGAAATCCTCATACCAAATACTTGTAAACGAAAACCAACATCCAAAGTAAATGAATCATCGTTCATTAGGAAAGAAAACTAGTTTAGTGTAGCTTTGTATCGTATTTCTGAATCCAATTGTATTTATAAGTCGCTTAGAAAATATCAGGGGTTGGTACAAACAATGTTTATAATACTGAAAAATAACTAGCGTTTTCAGAAATAGTGCTGTTAAATCGTGTATTGTCGGCTCGTAGTGTTAACGACTGGAGCATGTTCATCATGCTTTATAAAATCATACGAAAATTACTTGGAAAAAGTGCAGGTCCAGGGGAACGTTTCACTAAACTTCGTACGACTATAATGTTTGTAAGTGCAAAATTATGATAGTCTTACATTTCACATTAACAATGTTTTCTTGTACACAATTATTGGATTTACATTTATTGAGTATAGGCTGCATATGCAGCCTATGCTCAATAAATGTAAATCCATCAATTGAACTTTCCAGACGATCCTAAATTTGCACTTACGAAACTTTTAGTGGTACGAAGTTTAGTGAAACGGGCCCCTGATGATGAGACTGATCGTTACGAACCGGCTCATTTGGATTTACACTGTTTGCAATCACTTATACAGAGGGCTGTATATAGTGTCGAACGGGTTAAAGTTCGAATGAACAAAGCGTCGTCGACTGATCGAAGCTAAGAAATACGCTAGGGGCATTTTCCCCAGAAAGTTTATTAAAACCGAATGATACAGTCGAACCCCTCTAAACCGGACACAATAAAAGTAATACAAGTTCTACTTAATTGCAATCGGGTTCATTGTCATTTATATCCCCTGAGTATGTATGTTCATGATCGCAAAGCACCCACGCGTGTCTTGGAGTAGTTGGCTGTCTGCTTTACAGTGAAACCTCTCTAAATCGGACACCATGGGGACATAGAGAGGTTCCACTGTACAATGTCAATTATATTTTATCTCAGCACATACTAAGTGTATGAAATATGAAATTTATGAAACTCGTTCGCAATTGTATGCACCTCGCCAGAGGCTCGGTGCATAAATCGTGCGTAACTCGTTTCATAAATCTCATATCAAATGGTAACTCGTTTGAGATCCTCTATATATGTTCCGTCGCAAAATTATTTCGCCACTATAGCAATGTGTTGTTCAGATGCACAGGCACTTTGTGGTATGAACGAGAAAAGTATATTTAAATCATGCCCAATTTTACTCTGATGTTAAATATCTAGAAAGTAGGACACTCGCCATGTTTTCAATCAACTGAACGCGTACGGATCTGGATTATTCACCTTGGGCCCGGCTCGCTAATTCAGTAATTGTAACGCGCGAGAAGGCCGGGTCCCGGCCTTCTCGCGCGTTACAATTACTGCATTAGCGTGCCGGGCACAATGTACACTAGTACCACTTCCGTTGGTTGAAAAGATGGCGTGTGTCCTACCTTCTAGAGATTTAATATCAGAGTAAAATTGGGTATGATTTAAAGAGGCTTTTCTCGTTCATACCACAAAGTGCCTGTGTTCAGAAGCACACACACTTGCGAAATGTGTAAGTGTTGAGTGCATAGAAGATCTTAAAGAAGTGATGATTTAATATGATATGTTCAATATTTCTTAACAAAAGCCTGTTTTGACAGACGATTATCATGTGCTGTAAAAACAGTTTCTTTTTTATTAAGAATTTAGGCAAACATGAAAAACATCAGACTAAATGTTCCGTCTCCAGCGTAGTGAGGGTTAAACGAGTTCACTGGTTTAGTAAGGCATTTGTGCTGATACAATGTAGCATGGTCAATCCGAATTAGGGAACTACCGCCGCCTACGTTTGTTTTAAGCATAATGATTATACTGTATTTGCAAACACGTATGTACATAATGGTACGTTGGATTGGATAGAAAGCAAATACTTATTGCAATCATCTCCAAAACATAGTGATAAGCGACAATGAAAACAGCCTTGTATTCCGAAAGGTCTAACAAGTCATCTTTGCCTCTAATCGCTTCACTGCATGATGGGAGAAGACTCAGACGGATCGGTTCGATAGTCGGTAATAGTACTTCCAAAAGTCTATTAGGTCAACGACTACCTATATTAATAGTCATTATAGGAATGAATGGCCTTTTTGTGGAATTTATCGGGGTATAAACTTGGAAAAGTCGCGGGAATACTGGACGAAGGCCGGAAGGCCTCGTCCAGTATTCCCGCGACTTTCCTCGTCCAGTATTCCCGCGACTTTTCCAAGTTTATATCCCCGATAAATTCCACAAAAAGGCCATTCATTCCTTATAATTCCAGAATTTGAAATAAATTCATCAAGAAAATGTGTTTATTTTCCGTTTTCTTAAGAATTATTTTAACTGCGCCTCACGGTTACGGAAAGTAGTTCGGCGTGGGAGTATACTGGGATATAAATTTTGGACAGAGACTTGCTACGAGCCAATCAAATGTTAGGGAATTGTGTAAATATTTTTGTGCTGGAATTATAGGAGAATGTCAATGGCTCGAGATGCATGCCTGGGATCACACCTTGTTTTCTAATTCAATAATTAACAAAACTTGCCTATGTATACACTATATGTATTCCTGCCACATTATTATTTATTTACTGATGATGTCTTACTCAAGGAGAATAATTCATATAAGCTCACATTGAGCTTATTTTCTAATCCTTATTCACAATTTCTGTTCATATATGTGGACGTTTCCATGTATTCAATTTGAAATAAATATTGTTTAAACTAAAACATAGTGAAATATTTCGCCGACGTCTAAGTGGATGAACGAAGTAAATGTTACAAAATTACGGTATACTTGCTTATTGAATGTTAGAAACAAGTTACCTGATAAATAGAATTCCATGCGGTAACGGTAGAAATCTCTCGGTGAAAATCGGAATTTCTAAGAGTTTCCTAGCCTTGCACGACAATGTGATGCCAATATACAATATGACGTTATTTTGATACGGTAACTATGGTGACATTCAATGTAAATGCTCTACTCACTATTCCGGCGAAGTATGCTGTACATGAAGCTGAACTTGCACCTCTGAACGTGTATTTTAAACGTTCAGTTGTAGAACATTTTAAAGGTGTACTTGTCTCATGTTTGCTGGGACGCCCGGCCCAATACGACGTATCTGAAGGTGTCAGTGTAAGCAGGGGGCTAACTCATGTGGGAGTTAGCCCCCTTCTTCAACTGACCCCTTCAATTTCTTTACTAGGCCACCTTGCCATAAACTTCGAGTTACCCACCTGAGAAGCGGTCGGGTGGCGGCCGGGGGTCTGGGACGAGTAAGACATCTTGTCGTGCTTTTATGGTAGATACGGCGACGCAGATATCCCTGACACAAGCAACGTCAAAATTCACTTTAACTACTGAACTTAATACATATCACTCGTATACAAATATAGATGCGTCCCTTTTGCAGGTTCTCGTCAGTATTTACTGTTTGTCGCATCCAACTTAACTTAAATACGCTTTAATTCGACAAAATGCACATTAAACTCCGAATTAAATCCAATTTTGAAACACCACGTACGTATGTTGCGATTTCGTTAATTCAATTTAAGTGTAGTGGGATAACTGATCTGAGATGATACGTCCGCGAACTGTCATCCACTTAAATATTTGCGGTGGAAAAGATAATTGCTATGATCATCTTCGCCCACCCATTGGTCTGGGACACACAAAAGCTTGACACCCTGCTAATCGGGGTTATTTGCACGGTCACAGATAGACTCCGCCTACGGGCGTTTATGGTGGATCTTTACCTGTGCGATACCCGTCATAGCGGGAGCGCTTGTAGAGGCGGGGTACATGCGGCAGTGCGGACCCGAAACGGCGGGGGCTCCGCGTAGAGGCGGGACAAACGATGTACCCGTAAAGAAAGCCACGAACTACTTCTTTTTTTCCCTTCTTCCGTAATCTAAGTAGTGTGTTTCGCGTAAAAGTGTAAACCTTTTTTGTTCAATACTAATTACGTTTTAGAAATGTTTAAGAATGAGCTTATTTTTTTTATTTCGTAACAGTTGGTGTGATTGTTGATTTCATTTCCAATAAGCTATTTTAACAATGGAAAACATGGTGAAAATGTCCTTGCGGATATATGGGGAAAACGGCAAAACATTATTACTTTGGGAATGGTGTAACAATTTTCAAATTTTAATATTTGTTTTCTTAGTTAAATCATTTCTAAACTATCTAGCCAGTCACTTTCTAAAGCTAATCGTCATTTTTCGCCTCCCCCAGTTGCTCCACTCAATTTCACATATATTAAATTCCCATACACACATCTTTTTTGTTCTTAATAAAATCCATATTTGACAACATTTCATATACGAAACAGGCGTTTTCTTACATTTTGATGACGTTTAAAATTATTTTTGTTTTCGTTATTGATGTAGTCGTAACAATAGGCCCGATGTGATGAAACAGACATGTTTAAACATTTTTTATTTCTCTATTTTGACAATAAATAGGCAAATTCAGACTATTTACTAGTTAAGTGAAAACTCGCCGGACTTCATAAACTTGGAAAAGTCGCGGGAATACTGGACGAAGGCCGGAAGGCCTCGTCCCGTATTCCCGCGACTTTTCCAAGTTTATGCTTTAACATTTTTTTTAATGCCTACAACCCTTCATAGGTAGCTAGAGGAAATATACATTTTTTCATTTTGAAATTCATGGCGTTTGCAAAATGTTTATTTTGTAAACAGCAATGGAACACAATGTGTATCTTTTACAAGTATTGTTTAATTATTCAAGCCATTGGGTGACTGTATTGGAACTGATTATGTATGTCTATTTTGAAATGAACAACTCTCTTTACGACCGGCTCTAATTTATAGTATTTCAACATACACGTATTTCAGTCCTTGCTGTTTCCAAACATGTGTACATCGCGACATGAGGGAGCAAGAAAGACGACTCTGGCATGGATTAGGTTTTAGTTATCACCCTTTGACACAGGGTTCAACTCGTTGATCTTCGTCTTAATACGGACCTTAAGGCGTATTGGAATTCTATTGGAATATGTTCAGCAAACGCTATACATTAGTGCTTTCCCTCAGGATTAAACACCGAACATGGTAAGGCTAAACACAATGGCACATTTAGCGCCTACAAACTTTGAAAACGAGGCGCATGCAGCGCACGAAGCATTTTTGTATTACCTGAAAATTAAATCATCCTAAAAAGTAGACTGCCAGTAAACGATTGGAAACAATATTATTTTACAATTTATTTTTTGGCAGCCTGTAGCCGATTTTACACAAATTTCAAACTATACCTATCTTGCTAAGTACATTTTGAGGGAGAAATTTAAGGATAAATTTATTAATTTTTAATGAAATAACTTATTATGCTGAATTTATTACATTATCACAACCAAAATGACATTTTTGCTGTGATAATGTAATAAATTCAGTATAATGATTCTGCATACTTTTAATTATCAAATATATGCAGTCGTTAGTTCTATATGAAATAATGCATTTCTGGAAAATAAATGATTACTCCCTCAAAGTATGCTTAGCTAAATAAGTATGATTAGCGATTTTGGTGAAATCGGCAACTGGTGTCATCAAAATCGGGCATCGCGCGGCGAAATGTTAAAATAGGCTGTGTGAAACAAGACACATGTATACACGACATAAAGGCGTATCTCGTGCAGGAGTGACAATTCGTATTTCGTACTTTTTGAGTTGTATCAATTAATTGCAATATCTAACTTGTTGGTTACGGTTGTCACCAGGAGCATAGCAGAAGATGTATACAGTCGAACCTCCCCGAACGGCCACCTCTCTGCAACAACACCCTCTCTGTAACAGCCGCTATTTATATCCCAAATGGATGATTACCTCTATATCTAACCTTTAGACTGCTGAGCACGAAACTTTTGCTTTTGCTTTCTTTATCAATAAAACATGTTTTGACAGCAATTTAGAATCATTTCCATTGGAAATGATTCTAAAATGTTGCCAAAGCATGTTTTTGATGATAATTATGGAAGAAAATAAATAAACAGCGGTCGACACAATTTAATTCGAATAAACAATGTTAACATGGGAAAACATTGTGAAAATGTCCTTGCGTATATATGGGGAAAACGGCAAAACATTGTTACTTTGTAACAATTTTCAAATTTTAATATTTGTTTTGTTAGTTAAAGCATTTCTAAAATATCTAGCCAGTCACTTTCTAAAGTTAATCGTCATTTTTCGCCTCCCCCAGTTGCTCCACTCAATTTCACCTACATGTATATTAAATTCCCATACACAAATAGTTTTTGTTCTTAATAAAATCCATATTTGACAACATTTCATAAACCTTTTGTTTGTCATAATGTTTTCCTGGCCTCCAGTCTAGGAAAGAGACATTGTGACATCGACATCTTTCTAAATATATGAGTATACACAATGACCATGATCTACCCGGGTCGCATATGTTGTATTATCTCGTCAACACAGCGCGTATGTGCCGTGAAACACGGTGCCGTGAAACAGTTTTGATATCATGTCAATACGACCTAATCACTGCGTATGAATATGTACGGTGACTGGGATTATTTTTTGCGTTTTAAAGCCATGTGTAGGTGTTGACGGGATAAATAGAATAGTAGGCTGGTGCCGTGAATGGGAAAACATATCTGGCGCGGCACGGAAACGGGATGTGCTCGGCAGAGCCTCGCCCATCCCGTTTCCTAAGCCTTGCCAGGTATGTTTTCCCATTCACGGCACTAACCTACTCATATATATATTCTATCCGCCGTTGGCCTACGTAGATCTTGGTTGCCTCTCGATTCCTTTACCCATATCGACTTTCCAACATCAACATGTGTTTGATTTCGCGATTACATCGACAATACCTGATTAATACGCAAAACATTTATCGCATTGATATCTATAGTATTAAATTGCCATTGGCATTAAGCATTATAGACACTATCATGTGAGGGTTTTTATGTAATTTGAACATACAATACAATAATATTTATCTACTAGCATACAATAAGATGGAAATCGTAATATAATTTACTGACAGACTAATGTTGTTTGAAATGAAAAGACATCATCATAAATTATCGTACATCTGTAACAATGTCAGAACGGGCGGATAACGATCATTGTTCAAGTTTAATAAACCGATGATGTATCACAATACATATGTTTCCACGATGTCACACACATTTCAGAGCTCCAGTTAAGGTGCGTAATTTGAACAACTTTTGGGGGAAATTTTGTTATTTCTTCACCAAAAATGGCAAGTTTGGAGTGCTTTAGAATCGTCTCATTGAGACGATTCTAAAGAACTCAGAACTTGCCATTTTTGGCGAAAAACTAAGAAAAATACGTCGAATATTTGGTCAAATTACGCATCTTAACTGGAGCTCTGTTGTCATACAGTGAATATTGTAGTAGCATTTTATATGAAAACACAAACTTCTGTCGTTTTTGCGAAGAATCGATTTCCGTGTCGGTAGACACGGAAATCGATTCTTCGCAAAAACGACAGAAGTCTAAGTCCGTAACATGTAAATACATGGTATCGTAGTATTGCCTGTTTTTAGTTTATATTTTCAAACATATTTATTATTCATACCACATGTTATACACTTCACAATCATACACGTGGGTGTAATAGTATATATGTTAAAGGTACACGCCCACTCAGTCGGCGCAAACTGTTCTTCATAGGAATTAAATATGTGTATAATTGTGTCACTATTCCTGAAGTTTATACAAATTACGACGGAGTGCCCGCTATACAACTATAATCATTTAAGTAATTTTAAATAACCTCCGAAGGGAAGCACATTTAATAAAATGTTGGTAGAAAATGTAATAAAAAGAGCACTGCCAATACAGTTTCACACTATTTTGATAAATACCATGTGTGTGGTCGACCATTTAATAAACAGAGTGACTTTAGAACAATGAATAATAATGCAGTAATCTTTATTTTACTGATACTGACTCGCCGTGGTATCAGGCTATTTTCAAATGCAAATGAGGCATGATATTTCGTTAACTATTTATACTAATTAAATGCGTCACCTGAAACAATAATATTTTCGACAGATTATAAATTATGATCATTGCACACGAACACATAAATACAGAGAATAAATAGTAATGCCCGTTAACATTTTAAGGACACACGGTTATCGCCGTGTGGAAAATTACGGCTGATATAAAATGTATAATAATGCAAATCAATACGTGGGGTAGTGGTGAATGAATGTTTAATTTGCCAGAAAATGTCATATCTACAGAACATACAAAACTATCTGTCTCCCTATAGTATAGCCTACTGAGTGGGCATCACTACATGCACAAATTATATATGCATATTTAAGCATGTTTGAATAGTTTAAAGATATACTTGGATAAATGAATGCAACACATACAGATATACAGTATAGTGTTACGCATTGGATATGTATACGTTAACAGTGTCACCAAGGTAACGCACATACAACGTGTTGGTCTATTTTGACATACCCTTTCATAAAATACCCCAGAAACGACAGGGGAAAATATTGCATAAAGCGCAGATACGTACGCTGATGTGTTTTGTGACCAACAACTTCGTACGACTAAAATGTTCGCAAGTGCATATTTAGGATCATCTGGAAATTTAAATGGACGGATTTACATTTATTGAGCATAGGCTGCTTATGCAGCCTATGCTCAATAATTGTTTACAAGAATACATTGTTAAAGTGAAATTTACAGACTATCATAATTGTGCACTAACGATCATTTTAGTCGTACCTATAGTTTAGTGAAACGGCCCCCTGATCAGGATCTACACTGCTCGCCATTCCAACAACGAAGCACCCGTCATACTTGTAGCAAAAAATACAGATCGTGATATGTTTTCAGGAGTATGCTATTTCCTTAGGAGCTACACTGGTCACAAATCTCTGAAAACCCATGTCTCCGGTCACAGCCTATATTACACGCTACATTTTATCCCGTATGTGCCGTGAAACACGGTGCCGTGAAACATTTTTGATATCCAGTCAATACTATTTTTGCATTTTACAGCCATTTGTAGGCTTGGCACGGATGTGCTCGACAGAGCCTCGCCTATCCCGTTTCCTAAGCCTTGCCAGATATTTTTCCCATTCATGGCACTAACCTACTATTCTCTATATCTAATGCCGACGACAGAGTAGCTGTAGCCATTTCTTAGTTATTCCGAGAAAACTTGCATGTATGTACACTTAGGGCTAACTCTTAGTGAAGATGAAACTTGTAGAAGATGAAAAGGTATTAGGTTCTATGGATTTTTTTTAAATTTAAACTGAACAGGAATTTACTAAACCAAATATATATATATATATATATTCCTGTTGAGTTTAATAATATATATATATATATATGAGACCAGTTATTGAGTATGCATCAACTGTTTGGGACTGTTGTGCTCAATATGAACGTGATTCCCTTGAAAGACTCCAATATGAAGCAGCCAGAACAGTTACTGGTCTAACCCGTTCAGTTTCAATTAATAGGCTCATTCAAGAAATTGGATGGGTATCACTATCAGACCGAACTTGAAGACAAATACAAAATTTCGTTCTCATATACACATTTATAAAGAAAAGGCCAGTAAACTTCCAACATATCTAAACGAATTATTCCCACAAGTTTTAGAAGTTAATCCATTTGATTTGCCGAATAGGAACACTTTTATTACATTAGCCAGACGGACATACTTTTATTCTAAATAATTTATACCTTCTTCTATAGCATTATGGAACGAGTTAGTTGACGAAATTAACCCTTTGAACCCGAAATCCCGCTATATCGGTTTATGCAAAAAGTGCAGATCCTGATGAGCCGGCTCGTAACGAGCCGTCTCACCAGGATCTGCACTTTTTGAAAGTAATTTTCATATTTCGTAGAACAAAAACACCCCCTTTTCATAAATGGACGAATCTGAAAATCATTTTGTGACCATTGGATTGGTCGGAACATTAGCATATCACAGTCCATTCCAGTTCCTTAGGGTTGAAAGGGTTAACAGCTCTACTGCCATAGCAGTGTTTAAAGATAAGATAAAACAAATATTCAAACCGCCTATTGTTCCAGAATACTAGCTGATCGGTGATAGAACGCAATATGTTTACCATGCCCGTATATGAAATCAATGTAGTAATCTAAATTCAGACCTTTTTACGAATAATCTACGAGAATCACTATTGTGTCACTGTAATCCTGATGTAGAAGATGCTGAGCATTTCTTTTTTAAATGCGAATTATTCCATCAGCAGCGCCAACAATTGTTTCCCGCAACCTGTCAATACCACCCGCTATCTATAAATACACTATGATTTGGAGACGATTTAACAGATTTTAAAGGTAATGCCAGCATTTTCTTTCAGAAGCCCAACGCTACTTTAAACTTACTCGTCGTTTCAATAATTAAGGTATAGTTAGTCACGTGTTCCTGTTTTGTTTTGAAAATTAGACTTACTAGGTGGCCAGATCTTGGGATGTCAATTTGTCTGTATTCACCGGACAGTGCAACAAGATTATACTGAACATATTTTTGACATTCGAGGTCTACATGTATTTGATCTATACAAGTTATATTACCTAGTAACAGTTATATGTACCGCCATTATACTACGATTTATAGTACAAGCAATAAGTAGTTGGAGAAGGGCCCTAACTAATGTTGTTAAAACTTGTAGCCCAACAAGTTTGCTCTTATTAATTATAGGAATGAATGGCCTTTTTTGTGGAATTTATCGGGGAATAAACTTGGAACAGTCGCGGGAATACTGGACGAAGGCCGGAAGACCTCGTCCAGTATTCCCGCGACTTTTCCAAGTTTATATCCCCGATAAATTCAACAAAAATGCCATTCATTCCTTATAATTCCAGCATTTGAAATAAATTCATCAAGAAAATGTGTTTATTTTCCGTTATTATAACTGAGCCTCACGGTTACGGAAAGTAGTTCGGCGTGGGAGTTTACTGGGATATAAATTTTGGACAGAGACTTGCTTCGAGCCAATCAAATGTTAGGGAATTGTGTAAATATTTTTGTGCTTGAATTATAGTTAAGTATACATCTTGAAACTACTGTATACTGTCTAAATATAACAATACAATATGTTTAAATAAAAACCTTTAAGCACCACATACCTGTATAGTGGTATTGGCAAACAGTGTAGATCCAGATGAGCCGGCTCGTGACGAGCCGTCTCATCAGGATCTGCACTTTTTGCAAGTAATATTCATAGTCTGAAAATCATTTTGTGACAATTGGATTAATTGCAAAAGTAACATATGAAAATCCATTCCAGTTACTTAGCGGTGAAAGGGTTAATGGAATCTTGTTGTTTACTGTGTACTGATTCAATTCAACGGCATGCGTTGTATCTGTTCAGCTTACACGTCCGTAGACACCACCGCGGAAGCCGTGACACTATGTTGGTTCTAGAACGCAGGAAACACCATTTTGAGGGTCTATGTAGATTTTATTTCTATGGAAGGGCACACGGAGCCCCCGCTCAATAGTCCGCCGTGGCATTATTTTCTTTCTTCTTTATGAGCCGGTCTTGCACAAAGCACGCGGAATGTATAAACTGCTAATGTGATAATATACATATCTATTTTTGATATGCTTCAGCTAAGGTGAATAACTGTAAATGACAATCTGAACTGTATATTAGGGATTGTCTCCCCTGTATCAATTTCGTATTCGGTCATATTGTATATGTGTACCTTAAGGAACCACAGGTGGAAGACCCGGACCCAGGACCCAATACATGGCTCATTTGAAAAACGTTACCTCACCCACCCATTTCCTTACAACATACTGTATATCGCTATTCAAGGTGGGCAACAGCTTGGGAAATGCCCTAGACAAGCTTAGTTTCGGGCTCGCTCAAACACCACACGTTTCAAATTTTCTGCTGACTCAACGCCTCTGGCAAATAATAAATGCGTTAGGTCCCCAAATATATTCACTTTAAACATCTGTGTTTAGTATATTGTTAGTTACACACGTTGTAGCTACCAACGTTACAGAAAAATATCTCTTTCCGAAAGAATCCCACACACACATCGCCACCTGATTGGCTATAGTATTTGTGTAACGCTCCAGTTTAGGTTTTCCCGTGACGTCATTATTGATCATTCTGCGTATATAACAAAGGAACTCCGAAAGTAAAGTTCACTGAAGGTTATGTCAAAATGTTGGGACGCAAATCAAAATAAACGCACGTTTTAGATTGTTCAAGGTTAATGAATGACACTTATTAGTCACAAATTGTAACATTGGATTTACTGATGTTTCTTTCAGTGATTCACGTCAATATGTTGAGACCACAGGTGGAAGACTCGGACTTATGACACCAAAAAAATGCCTATTAAAAAAAATCCCATTACCCCACCCACTTGGTCTCGTACAGTACTATACGTTATATCAAGGTGAGCATAAATAGCGCTATTATAGAAAGAGCCCTCTTTTTTCCGGCTCGCACAAACACAATAAACATCGATTAAATGTATGAAATATGTCTCCGGCAATCGATAAAGGTATTAGGTGTGTGAATATACTCACTTCAAATCGCTGTTTCAAGTATTTATTGAGTTATTCGCGTTTTGATTACCCCATCCAAAGCGAAATTGCGTGTACGAAAGAATCTCACACAGAATCGGAGGCCGTCCGTCCGGCTGGATTATCGGTCATATTTGGCCGATAGCTGATCGCCAGCTCAAACTAAAGTCGTGCACCATGATCATATACATTAGAGACTCCAACCATACAAAGTTCGTCCAATTGTGATCTTTCGCCGATCTAAAAAACACTTTTTTCTATAATTTCGTTCATTATCTGCAACTGGGTCAATGCACTATCTTCCATAATACAACCACCGAAGCGTCTATGTAAGAACATCTCTGATTGGTTAAACCTAAAAATAGACGCGAGGACTTTCCCTTTTCAGGGTTTCCGGAAGACATAATCTGATAGTACGCGAATCATGAAAGAAAGTCAATAAATTTTTTAGATCGGCGAACGATCACAATTGGACGAACTTTGTATGGTTGGAGTCTCTAATGTATATGATCATGGTGCACGACTTTAGTTTGAGCTGGCGATCAGCTATCGGCCAAATATGACCGATAATCCAGCCGGACGGCCTCCGATTCTGTGTGAGATTCTTTCGTACACGCAACTTTCGCTTTGGATGGGGTAATCAAAACGCGAATAACTCAATAAATACTTGAAACAGCGATTTGAAGTGAGTATATTCACACACCTAATACCTTTATCGATTGCCAGAGACATATTTCATACATTTAATCGATGTTTATTGTGTTTGTGCGAGCCGGAAAAAAGAGGGCTCTTTCTATAATAGCGCTATTTATGCTCACCTTGATATAACGTATAGTACTGTACGAGACCAAGTGGGTGGGGTAATGGGATTTTTTTTAATAGGCATTTTTTTGGTGTCATAGGTCCGAGTCTTCCACCTGTGGTTGAGACTGTAATGGGATTTCAGCCAGATTTTCCACAGCCCACACAAATGTGTGACATTCTTTCGTACACACAATTATCGCATTGGCCGTGGTAGCTAATTTGCCCGTAACTAACGAAATGCTTAAAGCAGATCATTGAAGTGAATATATTTGAAGACCCAAGACATTTATCGATTACCAGAGACATAAGTTAGCAGAAAAATCGAAATGTGTGGTGTTTGAGCGAGTCCGAAACTACGACATTTTCCCAAGCACTTTCCTACCTTGAAAACGCTACAGTGTCTATTGTACGGACATTGGTGGGTGGGGTAACTGTTTACAAATGAGCCATTTATCACCTGTGTTAGGAACCAGTCGGCAAATAAATAATGTGACCGTAAACCAGTCCTGATACAGCTTAGCAACAAGGAGTAAATTCTCAGGACAACGGCATTGATTGTTATTATTATGATAAGATAAGAGAGATAAATATAATAGATGCTGCAGGAAAGGTATGTTTGTGCCAAACATTTTATTATATTAGTTGCATGCTCTACACATGCAGGTTAAATTTTCTGTGTCCGACTTGATGTGGGGATGAGAAAGAGATTTCGGTTTCGTCCAAAAAGGGGAAATAACTCATGAAAATCAACTCGGATGACCCCGTGTTTGGCATGGATCTAGAACCGGCTTAGGTCACCGACTCCGGTACAATAAAACTAACAGTGACGTTATTGGGGCTCCGGTTGGGAAAACGTACCTAGCGGCAGTGAATGGCGATAGCGTGGGCCCTGAACAGACTGTGTCAATGCACAGGCTGGTCTGGGGCTACGCTGGTCGCATGTGTCGTGGGGTTCCTTTTCGCAGCCGATGTCCAACTTGTTTTGTCATACGTATACAATTTTGTTCTGTTCCAGGTGCCTGTTTCACTAAACTTATTGCGACTAAAATGTTCATAAGTTCAAATTTAAGATCGTCTGTAAATTTCAATTTATGGATTTACATGTATTGAGCATAGGCTGCATATGCAGCCTATGCTCAATAAATGTAAATCCATCAATTGTTTACAAGAAAACATTGTTAATTTGAAATTTACAGACTATCATAAGTTTGCACTTACGAACATTTTAGTCGTACGAAGTTTAATGAAACGGCCCCCAGGAATGGAAGTAACAAAATTGATTTTGGCGCAGGTAGTTTGCGACTGTCATGTTTGCGTAAATGTGGGTCTATCGGAAATTAAGTACCTGCCTGTTTCCATTAAGGCGAATGTTAGGAATACACATTGAACAATGACACATATCCAAGGTGCATGATCAAGTGGTTACAACAACAACAACAATGGCTGAAAGTGTTGATAGAATGCATATTAAGGAAACTATCAAATAATATCTTAGATATTATTTGATAGTTTCCTTAATATGCAACTGATTTTGATGAAATATGGTACAGCAAACGCGTCTTCATGAAAAAAAAAACGACAGAAGTTTGGGCCAAAGTACCGAGTTCCTTTGACAATCACGAACTAAACTATAGTTACATACGATTTTGTAATATGCAACATCATCTATTTACAAAATTCATGATATTTTTCCGTAAATGACGTCGAAAGCTGACGAAATATTCAGAGCAAATGCGGAATAAAATATCACAGTTTCTGTACATATTTTGCATGAAAAAAGATCAATTGGTGTGTCGCAAGTATATAGAGCACACAACAAATGTCACAGATATCGACCTTTAATCACCAATAATAGTCACGGCACATTGTGATGGTTGTTCATCAATTGGCGACGTAGTTGGGCGGGTACTGTACGTTGAATCCGGCTGGGCAGTTGGGCGTGGAGCAACATTTGCCCGGCGGCGGGGGATTCATGGAGCACTGTTGGGGAAGACTCCATTGTATGCACCTGAAATTTATCGTTATGCAAATATTTCATTAATGTGTAAATCCTTGCGCTCTGATATGATATACATGTATACGTAACGAGTTAATGTTAAACAGTTTAAAGGTACATGCCCACTCAGTAGGCACGAACTGTTCATTATATCAGAGACATCATCTGATACATTTTCTGGTAATAACAAACATTCATTCACCATTACCCCACTTATTGATTGGCATTATTATACATTTTATACCAGATGTAAATTTCCACACTGATATCAGGGGCGATAACCGTGTTTCCTTAAAATGTTAACGGAAATTATAATACTATTTATTCTCTGTATTTATGTGCAATGATCATACTTTATAATCTGTCGAAAATATTATTTTTTCAGGTGACACATTCAATTAGTAAAATTAATTAAATAAAATATCATGCCTCATTCGCATATGAAAATAGCCTGACACCACCGTGAGTTACTATAAGTAAAATAAATATTACTAATTGATTATATCTGTATAGCGGGCACTCGTAAGTTTTAGAACTGGCGGAATAGTGACACAATTATACACTTATTTAATTCATATGAAGACCATGTGCATGAGTGGGCATGCACCTTTAATGACGTATCATTTGACCAGTTTACTTGTTGATGTTCAATCACAAACGGATGGACGTACATGTGCGTGAGGATGACAAAAACCTGGTTTTGACAGCACATGAGAATCGTCTCCAGTGGAAACGATTCTCATGTGCTGTCAAAACCAGGTTTTTGGGCGAGCGGACGGATTGTTGGATAGATTCAGACACGCAACTTACAATGACTGGCACTGGTATTTGCCTGTGTTGCCGTCGACGCAGGTGCACTGGAATTTGCAAGCGTCCTTCCAGGATTGGCCATGGGTGTATTGCTGACCGTTGTAGATACAGCCTGGAACAAGTATACCAGATTCGTGTCTTCTGAGCCCGTGGTTATATGTACAGGTTTAACCATTGCAACACCACATATAGTGGTATTGGTATAGTGGTATTGGCAAACAGTGTAGATCCAGATGAGCCGGCTCGTGACGAGCCGTCTCATCAGGATCTGCACTTTTTACAAGTAATTTTCATATTTTTGATGACAAAAATAAACACACCATTTTCATAAATGGACTAGTCTGAAAATAATTTTGTGACGATTGGATTGGTTGCAGAATTAACATGTCAAAATCCATTCCAGTTATTTAGGGGTGAACGGGTTTCTATGCATGTAATCCATTCTTCTGGTCGACATCCGGATGTTTGATTGTACTTGTCTGAGCTGTGCCTCCGGATTTTGAGCTTACATTTCGAGAATGTTCTAAAAAAGTTTTTTCAAAGTAGTATATCCACGGCCCATGATGTCAGGTGTTTACTGTAGTAAGAAAAACATTTGATCTGTTTAGTATATTCTATACTAGTGTACATCAACATAAGTATAGGTATGTGTGTAAAGGATTGGAACAAAATATAACTGTCTTGTACAGTTCCTCTCCTTGGTCTGTTTAAAGTCGTTCGGACTCCGCGCAAACTTCACATATACCAAAAGTTTTTCATACTACAGTAAACGCAACAGCCAATGGTTTTATGTCTTAGTTAAATGTTAATTCTCTCTCCACTCTCACCACTTTCTGGTTTAATTCTGAAAATGTCCTGAGTTGATAGTATACATGCCAACTAGGAATTTGGCGACGTACCGCTGGACTGACCAGTCATGGTGCCGCTGGTTCCCGTCCCAGTTCCACCAGTTCCGGTTCCCGTTCCAGTTCCGGTTCCGGTTCCCGTCATACCAGTTCCGGTTCCGGTTCCCGTCATACCAGTTCCGGTACCACTTCCTGTTCCTGAAGCTGAGGACGAGACGCATTTGTGACAAGCTATATGATTTTGTACATAAGAAGGTGTGCGATTTTACATGAAAATATTTACAGAAAATGTGATATCGGTATTCCGCATTTGCCCTGAACATTTTTGTCAACTGTTTTCGTCATTTGCGGGAAATTGTCGTAAATATTATAACAAGGTTTCATGAGATACCGCACATCGTCTTATGTACAATGTGACATTGCTCGTCTCAAATGTGACATGTTACCATTTTCAGTGTCCTGTCACAGTCACATTGCGTGATTGTGACGGCACACTACTAATAGTGCCACCATTGTTCTTTCATACGTCATTGCGTAACGGAACTACTATGGATAGGACAATAATATGGGTGACTATTTTAACATATATACATATACTAGCATTATATACAGATTACCATGTTATCAACCAATGATAGGACATTAATATGGGTATCCGTGGTGCATATATATTGTGTATGCTAATATGTTGCTGTGACTGGAGACATGGAGCTCATGGGTTTTGCAATCAGTGTAGATCCAGATCAGCCTATGCATCCGCACAGTCTGATCAGGATCTGCACTGTTCGACATTCCATCAATGAAACTGCCATCCTGCTTCTTATAAACAAACCGGATCGTTTTCAGGCTACACGAGTTTGTTATTTGATCAGTAGCCTATTTCATCAAACTTGCAAAGTATGCTTATCTAGCAAAGTATACTTTGAGGGAGAAATTTTCAATTTTAGGATAAATTTATTATATTTTATTATACTGAATTTATTACATTATCACAGCCATTTTGGCTGTGATAATGTAATAAATTCAGTATAATAATTAGTTCTGCATCCTTTTAATCATCAAATACTATGCAGTCGTTAGTTCTATATGAAATAATGTATTTCTGGAAAAATAAATGATTTCTCCCTCAAAGTATACTTTGCTAGAAAAGTATACTTTGCAATTTTGATGAAATAGGCTACAGGTGTTAGACTGGTCACAAATCCCATAAGCCCCATTTCTCCAGTCACGGACGCATAATTATAACAAATTGATCACATCCCAACCAATGACAAATCACATGTTAATATTGACCTACGCTAATAATAAATGCTATGATTGATTGACAAAATATGGATGAAATTCGAGCGGACACTGCATGGTGCCAACATGTGTGTAGTGGTTGAAAGCAACCAGAATTAAGACGAAACAAGGATTACCACCATATAAAAATGCTAACATAAATATAACATTATAAGGAAATGTACACATCGTGTTTTATGGAATGCATGCATTGCTAAATGCATTAATTTGGTTAAATGCACCAACGTATGTCCTTGAGACAGATGTAGGGAACTATTTGTATTATGCTCGATACGAACCATGGTCCACACATGACTAAGACTATGATTGATAAAATATACGACAAGCAAACATTGGACGTGCATTTTATTGCACGTGTCACACGAGTCAGTTGTATCACGGGATTTATCAGTATTGTCACATTCAGTAATACAAACGCCTTCTGTGGCACGGGGCAAAACAATTCCGTAACAGAGGCATGTTGAACCTTATATGTCACAGAAACGAATATATCGCACGTGTGAAGTATTCGTGCGAATACGTCACACATTTCGGTGAATACTGGCCGAATTCGGCCGAATACATCACAAACCGAAAATCTCACCCAAATATTTTTCACTTTTTGGTATAAACGAATATGTCACACAATCGCAAATTTCAAACTTGACCTAATATGGTCATATAATTATCAAATCGAATGTATCGACAAGACGACCACTTTAGAGCATTTATTGTCGAAAGCTGATCATTTCGTAATCCAAGATGACCGCCGAAAGGTCAAAAGGTCATTATTTTATTACAGATTTCAAACGTCTTATTTACATGAACCGCCGGGCTGATATTAGACAAACTTCACAGTTATAGTCCGTGGGTGAAGACTTCATATTTGTTAAAATGGAGATCATCGCATAATCCAAAATAGCCGCCATCAAAAAGTACGTCAAATTCTTAAAAAAAAATCTTCTCACGAACCGCCAGACGGATTTCGATGACACTTGGAACGTGTCGGCTATATGGCGCTTTCGGCAAGCCAGCGCGACACAAAATCGCACACTTCGAATTAATGGTGACGACACAATTATTACGTGACGATATTATTTTGAACAGTATAGTTCTGTCATTGTTGATGTGAGTGTGTCACACATGTTCAGGAGAATGAACTGCCCAAATATTAAAGCATTCCATCAATAAATATTGATGTGATGATACTGGGACACAGTGACAGACGGACGGACGGACGGACGGACGGACGGACGGACGGAACCTCAGGAGCAAAGCAATATGCCACCCTTGCTATCGCATAGGGGCATAAAACGTTTAACACATTGTTATGTCAAATGTAATAATATTCCTTTAACCCATTCAACACCACATACATTTTTTTTTTGCAGTTTTTATTTCCAGATATAGTCATGTATAAACACAATTTAAATTCAACATGTATATATATATATAAACATATATATATATATATAAACATACAACACCACATACTATATGCTGGAGTTTGCAAACAGTGTAGATCAGGATCTGCACTGTTTGTGACAACATTTATATTTTTGCAGCCAATATCTGAAAACAAAATGGAAAATGTTTTAAATTTATAATGAACATCTCATGGTTAATGGAATAGTCTGAAACATAGCATGGAAGATTCCATCTCAGTTACTTGGTGTTGAAAGGGTTATAATGAATACAAGTGCAGGAGGCAACTACTAAACTAAGCAGAGCAATATACGCCAGATGGTAGCTTCGAATGACACATTGACATTTAACATATTCGTTTAACAATAGTTGTTTGTCACCCCCCCCCCCCTTCTATAAAAGACACGCAGTGGGGCCACACTGCGCATAGTGACCTCAAAATCAAAATTTGAGCATCCTAGCACCAACTGTTCTTTGAGTTATTGAGCCGAACTCGTTTTATTGTCCAATGTCACCCCGCGACATTGACCTTTGACCTACTGACCTCAAATCAATGGGGGTCATCTATTGGTCATGAGTAACTTGAAAACCAATACTGGGCATCCTAGGTCATGGCGTTCTCGAGTTATAGAGCGGCAACTGTTTTATTGTCTAAAGTCACTGCGATTTTGACCTTTGACACACTGTAGTCAAGTCAAATTGGTCATACACTGGTCGTTACTGACGTACATACCAAGTTTGAGGATCCTATGTCAAGATTATTTTGAGCGCAAACCAAATCGCTAACAGACGGACAGACGATAAGCGCCATAACATGATACGCGCCTAGTGCTGTCTGAAATCATCTGGAATAGCTCAGTGGGTTGAGCATCGGGCTCCGGATCGGGAGACACCGAGTTAGAATCCCGCCACTGGTCGATTCGGCGTGTCCCTGGGCAAGACAAGACACATTCGTGATAGCCTAGTCCTATCGGACGGGGACTTAAATACTCGGTATCGACATGCAAGGTCATCGAGCCAGTGCCGTCGTTACATCAAAGCATTTACATTTACCTTGTCTGCATGCGTGGCATGACTTTCAAATAACCCGGCGAATATGCCTGCTCTATTCCGCTTTATTTTATCCCCCATTCGAATGTTCATGTGACATATTCGTCTGGACAATATTTTATTAAGTTTTGTTCGAGTTCGTTTTTGTTGCAAGAGGTAGTGATGCCAAACGTAAACGTCACACATTTGTGTGATGTATTCGTACGTATTCTTCATCATGTGTGACGCATTCGCACGAATATATCACGTGATATATTCGTTTCTGTGACATATAATGTTCAACAGAGGCAAAACGTGCAATCTCAACGACCACCAATGACCAGCGAAGCAATAATCACGATCGAAACATCCTCAGAGACTAAGTATATTAACCATTAGAACCTGAACGAGCCGTCTCTCAGGATCTGCACTTTTTGAAAGTAATTTTCATATTTTTAAGAACAAAATTTCCCCATTTTCATAAATGGACTGGTAGTCTGAAATTTATTTTGTGACGGTCGATTGGTTGTAAAATTAACATATCAAAATCCATTCCAGTTTCCAGGGGTGAAAGGGTTAAGTTCATTTAGATGCATTGGTGTTAACACATGGGTGTTAACACGGGATCCATAGTTAAGTCAACAGTATGTGGGAGTATAGGTGTCGTCTACATTATTGATTACACGAACAAATGCAGGTTATGAGCTCACAAAGGGACAACAACTAGATGTCTGTTTATCATGCCATATAAACTCAGTCATATGTGGACACATTGCTCTTCCTTCCGCTTGTATCATTTCAAATACGATACATGTCTATAAATATCTGTCATAGACATTGATGTACAAAACGTAATGTCTTCCAACAAAGCTGTTTGTCTCTTTCAAATATTCCTATAGCATTATTATTGTATACAGTCATGTACTTACCTCCACAATATAGCATTAACTCCGTGTCAGTTATGTATATATTGGTACCGGTCACGTGTTCTGCAACCTTGCTTCTCATACATGCCGCACGGAAGTTGAAAGTACATAGGACGGCGAATAATACATAAAACCACGAACTATATATGTATACTCGATTTTATCCCGCCAACACAGTGCGTATGTGCCGTGAAACACGGTGCAGTGAAACATTTTTGATATCCAGTCAATACTAATTTTGCATTTTACAGCCATTTGTAGGTGTAGACGGGATAAATAGAATAGTAGGTTAGTGTCGTGAATGGGAAAAAATATCTGGCGCGGCACGAAAACGGGATGTGCTCGGCATAGCCTCGCCCATCCCGTTTCCTGAGCCTTGCCAGATATTTTTTCCCATTCACGGCACTAACCTACTATTCTATATCTATTTTCCTTATTTCTGAACCAAAGTATATGTTGTGACCACTCATTTGAACCGTCTCGGCGAGACGGTTCATATGAGTGGTCACAGCATATACTTCTGATGAGAAATAAAGAAATTCTTCAGCCTTGCCGGATATTTTTTCCCATTCACGGCACTAACCTACTATTCTCTATAATGAATGCCCCTTGTACTCACAGCATTTGTTGCAGAATTTGGCACAATTCTTTGACACCCACTGGGCATAATCGGCACTATTGCACACGTCGTGTGTATAACTCGCGCAGTTGGAAATTGTGTCGGCGCACGCTGAAGAACCAAACAATCAACCGGGGCAAACATAAAGAACATCAACCAGCTCACGGACTATTAGAAATAATACGCCAAATAACGAACATAAAACTCCTCAGACCTGGCCAGCAGAGAGGGAAGCAAAGTAGTAGACAGCAATTGCGACTATCAGCAATTATGCAGCAGGGGCGAATTAAATGTATCATGTATTAATAATTAGCCAGCAGGAATGTCAACCAACAGCCAGAGAAGGTGAGGCTAAATAATTTCCCAACAGAGCGAAATGTAAAATAAGAACCGTCAACGACGTAAACAGAATAGCAGCAGTCAGAAGAGTAAACGATTACCCAGAAGAGGCGAATGAAAGCAAGCATCCAGCAGATAGCCACCAAACTGGGGAGCGTTTCACTAAACTTCGTACGACTAAATTTTTCGTAAGTGCAAAGTCAGGATAGTCTGTAAATTTCACATTAACTATGTTTCCTTGTAAACAATCATTGGATTTACATTTATTGAGCTTAAATCCATCGATTGAAATTTTCAGACGATCCTAAATTTGCACTTACGAACGAACATTTTAGGCGTACGAAGTTTATTGAAACGGGCTCCAGGAATGTAAGCATGTAGCCAGCAACTAGGAGAGTAAACAAATATCCAGCAGACTGGATGTTAGGAAGTTATACAAAACGAATTAGCAAGCCAGGAACTGACTGTGATATAGACAATTAATCTCAGACAGGAACTGAAACAGTTTCCCTATACAATACCATAGTACGTAAGGCAGAAGACAGATAAACAAATAGCCAGCAGGGCCCAGTTGCTCAACGCTTCTGTTAGCTTAACAGACTGTTAAATCCTTAGCATTGCTAAGTATTTAACGGTATGTTAAGCTAACAGAGGTTTTGAGCCAGCATGTGAAATTGTAGAAAGAAATAGCAAGCACACAGAAACGGATCCAATGAGCCAGATAGAAGGTCAACAACAGAAAACGGCAATGAAACAAATTTGTCAGCAGATGGATAGTAAGTTAGCCAGCATTAAGTTGAAGCAGATATGATTTTTTCCAGCCATATTTCATCAAAATCCGTTGCCTATTAAGGAAAATACCAAATAATACTTAATTTGGAGTGGGCGCGCTTTCAAGTTTCAAAACACTTTAAGCCATTGTTGTTGTTTTTGTAGCCACGTGATCATGCACCTTGAGTTAGCCAGCAGGTGTAAATATATATAAAGCAAGCAATGGGTATGTAAATAGTAAGCCACCACCAGACAACGTACTTGTACATGTAGACAAGCATACATATTACATATTCTTGTGCGTATTGCATTGATAGTGCGATATTAAGGGAGCTGGAAGTGTTACGACTATAATGTAGCAACATATATGCTTTAACACCATTTAGTATTATGAATTAGTGTCCTTCTGCATCGTCAACATTTCATCTTGTCATACTGCAGGTACATTTCTCGCGTTTTGATTGGTCATGTAATACGAGTCTATATAGTCTATCAACCCCATCAAAATGGCGATGGTCGAGGCCAAGTCAAAATTGAAAAGTGTTAGAAATCATCTCCGAAACATTACCATAGTTACTGGAAATGGTCTAACTAAGAAAACAAATGTCAACTTTTGAAAATTGTTATATACATTGTCAAGGTATTAACGAATTTCTACTTTTCTATATCGGACTGACGTGAGGTGATATCTATAACGCCATGACGTCGCACCGCACCTGGGGTGACTATATATTCGGACGGGCAATATGACATCATCTTGGATGTGCAGAATCACAATAATTTATATTATTATATGACTGAGAAATCCAGCCAATGAGATTGCCCAATAGAGGGTCACATGATTGCGGACATATATGATATTCCTGAATATCAGTCTCTGACACTTGTTCGAAAAGTCATATTCACCTCGTCCTTCGGCCTCGAAAGGCGCGAAACATATATGCGGTATGACAAAATATTATAAGGAGGAATTGTCTCTACGATGTACATGTCAATTATATAATTATTGTCTTTTCAGTCGGTGTAAACGAGATTTTCGGACCTTCGAAAAGTCATATTCACCGAGGCCTTCGTCCTCGGTGAATATGACTTTCCTCAGGTCCGTAAATCTCGTGTACACCTCCTCAAACTTCAATAATTGTATAATGTCGCGACAGTCATATTCACCGAGGCCTGAAGAATACTTATGTTATTATATGACCCATATTGCAGAACGTATATGATACAACAACGCACGATATGTCTCATGCTTTCGTTGCGTGATCAGTGACACGAGCATGCTGCTATACAGAGAATAGAAGGTTAGTGCCGTGAATGGGAAAAAATATCCGGCAAGGCTGAAGAATTTCTTTATTTCTCATCAGAAGTATATGTTGTGACCACTCATTTGAACCGTCTCGCCGAGACGGTTCAAATGAATGTTCACAACATATACTTTGGTTTAGAAATAAGGAAAATAGATAGAGAATAGTAGGTTAGTGCCGTCAATGGGAAAACATATCTGGCAAGGCTCAGGAAACGGGATGGGCGAGGCTCTGCCGAGCACATCCCGTTTCTGTGCCGCGCCAGATATTTTTTCCCATTCACGACACTAACCTACTATTCTATTTATCCCGTCAACACCCACAACTTGCTGTAAAATGCAAAAATAGTATTGACTGGATATCAAACATGTTTCACGGCACCGTGTTTCACGGCACATACGTACTGTGGTGACGGGATAAATCTGAATATTAGACCTCGAGGTGAATATCACATTTCGAATATCAGTCTCTGACTCGTCTCGCGCAACGTGAATATCATATATTTCCACTATCATGTACAATATCATTGGTTGGAATTGTCATATAATAAAATAAATTGTAGTCATGCAAGCTGTGGTTTGTTGATGGGGGCTAACACGAATTAGTATATGACTGAGAAGTCCAGCCAATGAGATTGCCCAATAGAGGGTCACATGATTGCGGACATATATGATATTCACCTCTTTTCGCTTGCGAGACAAGTCCGAGAGTGATATTCTAAATGTGATATTGACCCGGATGCGCGAGTCACTGATCACGTAACGGAAACATGACACGGTTCAACGACGAGCCAATTGAACAAAACTACGCAAATAGTATCATCCAATCATCAACAAGTTTACAAATGAAGTTCGGACTTTTCCGCAAAACAACAAAAATGAATGCAAACTTGTATATACGTCGTAAATGTCAGTCGCGTTTCACCAAAACCATACGTCATATAATAAAACAATTATTGTATTTTGAGTTGGTGTACACGAGATTTACGGACCTTCGAAAAGTCATATTCACCGAGGCCTTCGTCCTCGGTGAATATGACTTTCCTCAGGTCCGTCAATCTCGTGTACACCTCCTCAGAATTCAATAATTGTATAATGTCACGACATACGCGAATTATATTAAGCATGTGAACGTACTTACTGATTATAAATTGAAAGCTGATTTAGAACAAAAAACATGCGGAGGACGAAGTCGTATTACTTGTTTAACATGTATTATTATTTTATTTCTTTTGAGAACATATGAGAACATGCTGCTTTATTAATATAGACAAGGTAATGTACAATGTACGGATGGTAAGATAATCTGATGTAGCAGTTGTGGCAGGGAGGATACAGCATAAATACCTATAAATACTGTTTGCGGACCACTTGTTGTTTATTTTATTTACTCCCTAAAATGATGCTGTGTATATAATTAAAACTGCTGATCTATGTTTTAAATTTGTCAATTATAAGTTTAACAAAAATACATAGCTTAGACAATACTATTGTACTTTTTGATTGCATCAGTTGCTGAAATTTAGGTATATTTGGATGACTGTAGTATTACCTATGGATGTATAATTCACGCTCATTACTAAAGTATGGACATTCCAGGAGATAATGAAATTCATCACCTATTGTATTTAAGTTACATATTAAACATTTCCTTTCAGATACTTCTATGCCGTTCCATCTTCCAGTTTGAATGGGCAATCTGTGGTTGCTTGTTCGGAATTTGATTAGCGGAATATATTTTGTGTCGGTTAAATTTATTAAATATGATTCTAGTTCAATTGTTTGTTTGAAAATTTGATACATTTTCCCTTTGGTTGATAACTGCATTGAACCTGACCATTTTGTAATGTACTGATCTTTTAATGTTCGTAGTATATATAGTTTTGTTGCTTTTGGGTATAGTATCTCTTTGTTCAACCATCAAATCATTTTGTCCAACAGTTTCTAATATACCTTTTATATAGCTGATCCATTTGGAGTTAGGGTAATTGTTTGCCATAACGGCATATGTTAGATTGCTGAGTTTTGTTTGTTTTCCCATTCTTAAAGAGATCCAGTACCCGTTCATGCGTGCTTCAACATTTATTTCAATTGGGAATCTACCTAATTCTGCATATAGCATATAAATTGGTGTACTTTTCCTCAGTTTTGTAATAGCTCTTAGGAAATCGTTTTGCACTTTTTCAATTGCTTGGATGTTTTCAACACCCCAAATTTCACTGCCATAGAGAAGAATAGGGAGTATCGTGTGGTCAAAAATTTGGAGTTGTAAATCGATAGGCAAATCAAAATTTCGTATTCTTTTATATAGGAGATGCATTGCTTTCCTTGCTTGTTCTACTACATGTTTTCTTGCCTTATAAAACGTTCGCGATTTTGAAAAGTAAATGCCTAAGTATTTATACTCATCTGGCATTTCAATTTTGTTTCCTCCCAACAAAAAATTAAACTTGCTAGTATTCCTGGCTCCAAATATTAAGATTTTCGTTTTAGAGAAATTCACATTTAGTTTCCAGTTTTGGCAATATAGGTAAAAGTTATCTAGGTTTTTCTGTAGATCATGTTCATTTTCGGCCAAAACAACAGTGTCGTCTGCATACAGTAAAATTAATAATTTCATGTAAAAATAAAATTCTGGCGTATTCAGCTGCAGTTCAATTCCTTGACATGAGTTACCCTCAAGAAATGCTTCCAAATCATTTAGGCATAGAGAAAAAAGTAACGGGGATAGATTTTCACCTTGTCACAATCCAATATTGCTACTGAAATATGCTGACTGTTGATTATTTACAGTGACACATTATTTTGGTACATGTTATATATTACTCTGAACAGTTTGCCAGTTACATTATTTTTAACTAACCTTTGCCAAAGTCCAACTCGCCACACTGAATCAAAAGCTTTACTAAAGTCAATAAAACAACAAAACAGTTTTTACTTGTGTGCCTTTAGAATCTCTATTAGTGAATGTAGTACATAAATGTGATCAGTTGTCGAATATCCTTTTCTAAAGCCTGCCTGATTTTCATTTATTATCATTTCGTTTTCGAAAAAGTTATCTAATCTGTTGTTTAAAATTGAAGTAAATACTTTTCCAAAACAACTAACAAGAGTAATTGGTCTATAGTTTTCTGGCTTTGATGGGTCACCCTTTCCTTTAAATATAGGTCGTATGACACCTTCGAGCCAAGAATCTGGGATAATTCCCATGTCAAGAACAATGTTAAAGAGGGATGTATAAATTTGAAGAAATATATGTGATGTATTTTTAATGTATTCATTAATAATATAATCATTAGATGGACTTTTGTTGTTACTCAGTTTTTGTATGCATTTCTCAATTTCTTCAGATGTGATGAGTGTGTTTAAAATGTCATCATCGTCATTTAGTTGGAAATTTACTTCATAATTTGCTTCATTTTCTTGATTATTTGCCTGGTTAGAGTTGGTATTTTTTAAATATTCGTACAACAAATCAAGAGTTACTTTGTCATCAGCTTTATTTTGCTCTAAACTATTTAAAATTTTCCAAAATTCCTTTGGTTGTTTCTGTTTCAATGTCCTTAACTTTCTTTGTGTTTCTCTTTTAGTTCTATTAACATACTTATTCATTGTTTTCTTGTAAATTGTACTGGCATGTCTTAAGTGTTGTTTTTTTTTGTTGGATGGGTCCTCTCTTTGCTTATTCTTCATTTTATGATATTTATTTCGTGCCCTTAGACACTCTGGCCCAAACCACGTTTTAATGTTTGTTGAGTATTTGCTATGCTTATGACCGAAGGTTAATTTGGCAGAATTTGTGAGTAATTGTCCAATTTCTAACGTTATTGAATTAATATCAGCTTTTGTTGTTTGTGAGTTGTTGGCAAGTTGATCAAGCTTACAGTGAATATCATTAACTTCTACTTGTGTAATGTTTGAAACAAACTCATTTTGTTTGTCCTGTTTCCACCTCGAAGGTCGTGCTTTATTTTCATATTTCTTTGAGGATGTGCTAAGATTTCTATCATTTAGCGCGTTCTTAAAGTGCAAATTTATGTCTAGTATTGCATGACCGTCAGAGAGTATAAAATCGGTATCAGTGATCTTAAAATTATTAAGATGTGATATGCCATCAATTGTTGTAATCACATAATCTATCACTGACATACTTCTGTATATATAGGCCCCTATACCTTTATCCGTACCACATCTGCCATTCAGAATAAACAAAGTATTTGCCTTGCACAAATCTAGTAAGCGATGACCACTGTTGTTAACCTTGTTATCTTTGGATACTCTTTGCTTGTTCAGTCCATATTGTTCTAAATGCTCAAATTTGTTATAGAATTCAGTCAGATGCTCATCATTCAATGTTAAACGTTATGTGACAAATGGGTCAATCTCCACAAACTCGTCAATGTCAGAGGTGTGCCAGTTTAGATCACCTAGTATATACACACATTCATAATCAATACACATAATTAGCTACGCAAAGCTGTCATAGCGTAACAGTAGTTTAGAAGAAGTACAGATATGGTTGCAAAAACAACGACCATCTTGGATTGATTGAGAACATGCATACCAGGTGCATAACTCACTTGAAACAAAACTAATATATGTAGTAATGAATGGCATGCTTGTTGAGTATACATTAGTTATACACGTAGTATCAGGATAAATCATATTATACAATTATCCCCTTGTTGTGAGGTCAATACGTGGTTTTATCGACCCGATAAACGTGATCACTTTTATCGGGTCGATAAACATGATAAACATGGGACTCAGTCCGAGGTCGATATCACTTTTTATCGGGTCGATAAAACCACGTATTGAACATACGACAAGGCGATAATTATTTATTATCATTTGAGAAATTTCCATATGTGTTCCATTTTCAATAATATAGCATAACTATCCATTTACGCCGTGAACATTACGATTAATCTTGCTTTATCCCGTCAACACAGTGCGTATGTACCGTGAACACGGTGAATGTGAAACATGTTTGATATCCTGTCAATACTACCTAATCACTGCGTATGAATATGTGCGGTGGCTGTGGTTAGTTTTATTGCATGTTAAAGCTATTTGTAGCTATCTGGCGCTGCACGGACACGGGATGTGCTCGGCAGAGCGTCGCCCATCCCGTTTTCTAAGCCTTGCCAGATATTTTTCCCATTCACGGCACTAACCTACTATTCTCTATTTATGCCATTTTGGCGCAATTCATAATCATCATGTACAGCGACGTTGCTGGTGAAGAGCGTGATATGATTAGCAACGTCATGGATTTTAATGATATCAAAGAGACTTTAGCCAATCCACAACGTCGCCAGGTCAATAAGACATTTTGAATCACCTTTCTCAGGTCAATATGCATTAATATCGTAGTGAAACATAGTTTACATTTTAATCATTTTAAACATATACTTTATCGCATGAAATCCTTGTTATGTCGCGGTTTAACCCATTTCATAATGTGTTATGACACGCGTGTAATAACATCTGGAGCATATTTGATTGGCTGGCCGCATCACCCTAATTACGTATTCGTATTATGCGCCAACGTTAAGTCAAATGAATAAAATAGAGACTTTCCAAATGACGTCCGTAATGGCGCGACAAAGCAATGATATGTTGACGTTGACGTCATCATGTGTTAATCGTCATTAGATTTTCAACTGATGCGAAGATAATCAATGGCGTATGCTCACTGAAACATATTGGATATCTCCATGTGTTCTGCTCTTTAGAAGTTGAAGTCATGTGATAAACAGAATCTCAAACTCGTTTCCCTCTGATATGAGATTTACGAAACTCGTCCTCAATTGTATGCACCTCGCCAGAGGCTCTGTGCATAAATTGTGCGTGACTCGTTTCATAAATCTCATATCAAATTGAAACTCGTTTGAGCTCCTCTATATACGTGATATTGTACTCACGCTAACCGTTTCATGAACACGGACGACCAGAATGAGTAATAATAACGTGAAGAATTTACTGAAAGTGACACACGTAGGTATATAACATAACTTACTGTCTGTTCCACGTTTTTCTGCCGACGAATTTTTGGCCATTAAACACATTAAATCTAAAAAATATTTAAAAGTAAGTACTTTTTCATCAATAACAAAAAATGTCACCCTCCCCAAATATTGATTTTATTGCGAAAAAACGATTTTCCTATGGGAATTTAACATGGGGGCTAAAAATAGATTTCTTTTAAATCATTTTTTTTATTTGTGGACCGGTTTTCAACATATAAATTTTGTTTTCTTAGTTACATGATTTTCAAGCTATCTCGCCAGGTTTCGGAGTCAATTTCCAAATGTTTTCGTTTTTTGATCACTAAAAATTTTGGAAATTGACTCCCCATGTTAAATTCCCATAGGAAAATCGTTTTTTCGCAATAAAATCAATATTTGATGGACTTTCATAAAATAATTTATTTTGGGGAGGGTGACTTTTTTGTTTTTGATACAAAAGTACTTACTTTTTAAATATTTTTCAGATTTAATGTGTTTAATAGTCAAAAGTTCGTCGGCAGCAAAACGTGGAACAGACAGTAGATCAATCAATAGAGTATTGAAGTACTATTGATTGATCTAAGTTATATTATACCGTGAACACCAAAACCAAACCATTAACTACACGAAAGAGATATACGTACTGCCGCTTCCACCGGACATTGGGATTGTAGCCGCTGTAAACAAAATATAACACGGAGTCTATATATAATAGCCGGACACTTGTGGACAGCATAGGTGTCCATACTATAGTTGCAGCCTGTAACTCTGCGACACTCCCGTACAGAGTTACAGGCTGCAACTAAGGTGCCCCGTCAACAAATTCGGAGGTTGAAGCATTTCAGACGATGTAAGAGACAATTTAGCATCGTCATGCTTAGGCCTCAAACTCGGTGTACCGTCAATAAACAATGGGGTTCGTGATTCGTCCAACGTCCTTTAAACGGGCATACTTATCAAGATTTAAAAAAAGTACTATACCAAATACAAACGTGTTTTCATCATGACCCTGTGTAAAATAGTTTAATTGAAGATATACGACGATACTTAGGAGCGCTGTGTTGTTTCTATTGGCACTCATATAGGTACATACATTTCCAAAATCCAATCTTGTTGCGTTCAACAAGATAGAAAATCTGATACGTATGTCCGATATCGGTGAAATTAGGTATTATCCTGCAACCCATGTTTAACTATTGTTTTCAATAGATGCGCAGTCCGAAAGTAAGTTTAAATTGACAAGAGATACGTGTAATGGCTTACACCGACTTTGGAAATACCGGTAAATACGTACTGCACATGTTGCAGGTGCGTGCACAGTTCTGTTGCGCATATATCCGGGCACTCGCCTCCGTGCAGATCTGATTCCTCTGGCTCATCTGGGCGCACGCGGACGAGATGTCGCGACAGTCTGTGAGGACATAGCAATGTTACATGCGGCTGTGACTAGAATAATGGGGCTTATGGGTTTTGCAAGCAGTGTAGATCATGATCAGCCTGTGCATTCGCACAGTCTGATCATGATCTGCACTGTTCGCCGTACCATCAATGAAACACCTGGCATGCGTCTTACCAAGCAATATAGCAATCAGGCTACATGTATGTAATGACTGTGCTATTTGATCAGGAGCTACATTGCTTACAACTCATAAGCCAAATGTATCCAGTCACAGCCACCTATCAGTAGGTACCAGGAGCGTATCTAGAGGGTGGGGGGAGTTCCGGGGTAGCTAGGTACGTGAGTAGATTGCAAGAGTTACCTTCGCAACTAGACAACGCCCCCCTCCCCCCCCCCCCCCCACCGTTCCCCAAATGTTGGATCCGCCCCTGGGTACACTAATGGAGAGTTTTATATTGATATGCATACGATATGAATATATGCCGAGTAACACTTGCTTGGCAATTTGTTCTCCAAGTATGCCATTATTACAATGATAAGCACGACACTGAATAATATACTCAAAATATACCAGCTTCAATATATGCACCACAATTTGGTCAAACGCAATACAAAATTAGTTCCATGCATAATAAAACTATAAATATGTCAACGGAACTTTGTCTTGCTTTGGCAGCACATTTGTGACGCACGGCTATATTACTACATACATCGCTAGCACTTGTAGGTTAATGATAATGAACAACAAACGACAAAAATGTCTCTTCTTATTTTACCCTTAGACAGTTACACACAACAATTGTAGTTTGCTGTTGCCTTATATCTTGCCTTATTTCTCAATAAAAATGGTGTGACAGCACTTCAGAATCATTTCCAATGGAAATGATGCTCAAGTGCTGTCAAAGCATGTTGTAAATTATTATAAAATGCTGGCAAAGCATGGTTTTGATGATAAAAATGGAAAATAGAAAATAAACAGTAGACGACAAAAAATAAGATAGCGGTGTAACGGTTAAGTATATGCAATACAATGTGGGAATACTTACTTCCACCGGTCATGGTTCCAGTACCTTAAATCAAAGGAATCGATTGTAAGAAATTTAACATGGGACCCTTATAGAGTTCACTACAAAACAATAGTCAATACATGTAATAAAGAGGATTTTACGTCACTGATGGTATAATAAGACATTTATTTAACGAGTTTACTGATGAATTCAGTCAACGAGTTTAATAAATCTCGTATTAAATCGACACAATTGTTAGATTATATTTATGTCATAAGCACAGTACAATACGTTGCGCTGTAATGACCAACTAGAGTGTTTTCTGTACCGGCCTCAGATGCATAATCGTTTATTACACTAGCGTATTATGAGTTTTATTACACCGTGTTATTACACTGTGAAAGTCTAGTATATACAATAAAGTGTGATGCATTAAAAGTAATTCATTACAGAACGTCTAGCTAATAAACTCAAACGATTCTCGTTCTTTACGAAATCTGAACTGAAAAAAAATTTACTCCAATACAGATATAAGATTCTATAAAAAAACATGTATATGCAGAATTATCATCAGACAATGCTGATTCTCATATAACGTCCACCTAATTTCAGTATCAGCATGTCTCAATGTCTCATTATGTGGTACTAACAACAACAACAAGTACCGATTCAAAGTACGTATTCTTTGATAGTGTCCTTATTACGTAACGGATTTTGATAACATATAGCGCATCAAACGCGTCTTCTGTCGTTTTTATTGCGAAGAATCGATTTCCGTGTCTCCGACACGGAAATCGATTCTTCGCAAAAACGACATAAGTCTGTACCAAACTCCATAGACCACCAAAATGCAGCTCATGAAGACGCGTTTGTTGCGCCATATTTCATCAAAATCCGTTGCATATTAAGAAAAATATAAAATAATACTTTCTTTGGAGTGGGCAACGTTGTTGTTGTTGTAACCACGTGATCATGCACCTTGTATAACGTATGTACTGACAGATATTGCCGGGCATGCGAGTCGAACAATCATGGAGCACCGCAGGGGACGTACAATTCTTTGTTTTTATTAATTCGTTCCCACGAAATGACAATGCGTTCCCTCAATTTAACAATTCGTTCCCACGAATTAACAATTCGCTCCCCCAATTTAACAATTCGTTCCCACGAAACAACAATTCGTTCCCACGGGAACGAATTGTTAATTCGTGTGGACGAATTGTTATATCGTGGGAAAGAATTGTTAAATTGAAGGAACGAATTGTCATTTCGTGGTAACGAATTGTTAATTCGAGGGAAAGGATTGTTACATCGTACGAACGAATTGCTAATTCGTGTGAACGAATTGTTATATCGTGGGAACGAATTGTTAATTCGAGGGAACGAATTGTTAAATTGAGGGAACGAATTGTCATTTCGTGGGAACGAATTGTCATTTCGTGGGAACGAACTGTTACATCGTGGGAACGAATTGTTTTTTCGTGGGAACGAATTAATAAAAGAAATCCATGCCCCCTGTGGGGCTCCGTAGTTATTGCCTTGTGACCAAATAATTATAATGCACCTACCGCCAGTCATTGTGCCGCTACCCGTTCCTGTGCCTGTTCCACCTAGAACAACAACCACAGCGCTAACTTGTTATTACTTAAGGAATAAAACCATGGGCTGTTGCGTTTACTGTAGTACGAAATACATTTGGTCTGTTTAAAGTGCAAACTTTAAACATACCAAATGGTGTTCGTACTACAATAAACGCAAGAGCCTATGGTTTTATTATTTATGTTTACATTGCATGTTCTGATAGTTTAACAAATGTAAATAACCAAATATGTCACATGACGTTACCGAATGGCGTCAGTGTAAGTGACGCAATGTAAACAAGTCCGCGTTCTTTTCAACGGAACACAGTTTTCATTCGACCACCATCTAGCATAAAATGTTATATTATCTGATACGAATATCCAAGTTCCTATGGAATGAAAGCAGCCGTTTCATTGGTCGAGCGGCCTCTTAATGACGCTACCGAATGATGTCAATGTAGTCGCGCAATGTAAACAAGTCCGTGTACTTTCAACGAAACATAGTTTACATTTGACCATAAACTAGCATAAACTGTTACATGATAAATATAATACCAAACTAGTGTCTTTTTATATCAAGCTTATCAGGCTCGACTCGGAAACGGTAGGAATTCCGAGGCTTGCGGAGGAATTCCTACGCGTTTTCTAGCGTTGCTTGATAAACTTGATGTCAAAACACAATAGCCTGGTATGTTCTATAAATTGGTGCTTTGCTACCTACCTGTCCCAGTCATAGTCCCGGTGCCTGTTCCAGTCCCGGTGCCTGTACCTGTCCCGGTGCCTGTTCCAGTCCCGGTGCCTGTGCCGGTGCCGGTGCCGGTGCCACCTGTCAAAGAACATATACACTCAATGGTGGATTGCGAAAATTCATGGACTATATAATACTTATTACACATCCAATCTTTTTCTTGTATCCGTCCATTTGTACGGCTTCATTTGACTCCGCATGCACATAGTATGTCTATACAGTTTTACCGATTTCGTATCACTACGCAAGTGTATCGTTTTCTGTAACAAGCGAATGCTTACCTTTCGCGTTTTTGCAGTGCACATGCCAAACATTTTCAGTACAACGTATTTTGAACCGCTCATTTCAATTAATAAATATTGAGTATGCGTATACAAATGATGTAACTATATGCTAAAAAAGTCCGGATGTTAAATCCACATAAACATCTTCACTCTGCGAAGATGCATATGGGGATTGAAGATGTATATACTGGAAATTATTTGTCCGTAATAAAATCAATATTGGACCAAATTTCACAAAATAAAAAGGATCATTCTTAAATTTTGGCAAAATTCTGGCAAATTAAACATTCATTCACCATTACCCCACGCATTGGCATTATTATATAATTTATATCAGACGTAAATTTCCACATTGATATCAGGGGCGATAACCGTGTTTCCTTAAAATGGTAACGGGCATTACTATTTATTATTTGTGTCTGTGTTTTGATGTGCATTGATTATACTTTATGGTCTGTCGAAAATATTTTTATTTTTTTCAGGTGACGCATTTAATTAGTATAAATAATTATAATAAATCAGGCCTCATTTGCATATGAAAATAGCCTGATGACACCACGAGTCACTATCAGTAAAATAAATATTACTGAATGATTATATCTGTATATCGTAATTTTTAGAACTGATGGAATAGTGACACAATTATACACTTATTTAATTCCTATAAAGAACATTTGGTGGGCAGGTACCTTTAACATTATCGAAACAATATATTATTTTGCACTGTTTATATAGCCGTAAAATTCGGGCAACTTTCGTGCGACAGACAGTGGTTTGGCACTGGTTGTCTTTTACTACTCTTGAAACATCTGTTTGGAGAATACGACATGTTACGCAGAGAAATATCAACCACAAACTGGGACAACCTAAAATCTGAAAAAAATAAATGAATACGCCCATAATGTAATTAATAAAGTCATGTCTCTTGCCCAAGAGTATATACCTAACAAAGAAATACTTGTTCGACAATCTGATTTACCATGGATAACCACTACTATTAAGAGAATGATCAGGAAGCGGAAACGATTATATCATAAAGCAAAACAATCTAATAACCATTCACATTGGTTAAAATTTCGAAGTTTCAGGAATGACGTTATTTCAGCAATTCGGGAATCAAAGAAAGATTACCACACTGGGATAAGTAGCAAATTAAAATCAGGTCAACTCCGTTCAAAAGATTGGTGGTCTACTTTGAAACATTTTATATGCGAAAATGAAAATAAAACAATCCCACCACTTCAACATAATGGATCAATAATCGACGATAACACGGGGAAAGCTAACATTTTAAATAACTTTTTCCGCGATCAAACTCTTTTACAAGAACCTCCTGCTCCTTCACCCATAGTAACGCCTTATGCAATAACCAGTAGACTTGAAACTATCACCCTTAACGAAACAGAAATACAAACAATCCTTTCTAATTTGCCCATAGGTAAAGCCTCTGGACCAGATGGCTTGAATAATCGTATACTTAAAGAAACAAAGTACGAATTAGCAACTCCCCTAAAAGACCTCTTTAACAAATCAATTGAATGTGGACTATTTCCAGACGTATGGAAAGAGGCCAATGTGTGCCCGATATTTAAAGCTGGAGATCCTTCTCTCACTTCGAATTATCGTCCCATCTCCCTTCCTAACACTGTTAGTAAAGTTCTTGAGAGGGCGGTTTTCAAGTATTTGTACAATCATTTTAATGACAATAATATATTAACACCATTACAGTCCGGGTTTGTACCTGGTGACTCAACTGTAAACCAACTGACATTCCTTTACAATACATTCTGTCGTGCATTAGACGATGGAAAAGAGGTGAGGGTGGTATTCTGCGACATAAGCAAAGCATTTGATAGAGTTTGGCATACAGGTCTTCTTTTGAAGCTGAGAGCCGCAGGTGTTACTAATAATATTCACGACTGGCTTAAAAATTATCTTAATAATCGCAAGCAAAGGGTTGTATTACCAGATGTTTATTATTCTAACTGGAACTAAATTAAGGCTGGCGTCCCGCAAGGATCTATTCTCGGCCCTTTGTTATTTCTATTATATATAAACGATATTGTTGCGGACATAAATTCTAATATTCGACTTTTCGCAGACGACACCAGTTTATATCTTATTGTTGATTCGCCAGCAACAGCATTCAGGTCTAGAAATAACGATCTCGATATAATTACTAACTGGTCTAATACCTGGCTTGTATCATTTAATCCAAGGAAAACTGAATCACTACTTATAACACGTAAGCGTAATAGAGAAGTACATCCCCCAATCCTGATGAATAATGTTAATGTCTCAGAAGTTGATAGTCACAAGCATCTAGGTTTGTATTTTAATAACTAGGGAACATGGCACCAACACATAGACTACATAACCGGAAAGGCATGACGTAGGATCAATGTTATGAGAAAATTAAAATACATTCTAGATAGAAAATGCCTTGAAATAATTTATCTTACTTTTATTAGACCAGTATTAGAATATGCGGATGTCGTCTGTGATAATTGTACCCAGTATGAGAAGGATGCCCTCGAAGAAATTCAGATTGAAGCAGCACATATCGCTACAGGTGCCACTCGGCTTGCTTCAATCGAGTCCTTATATATAGAAACCTGCTGGGAACGATTAGGAAATAGACGTCACTCCCATAAATTGTCCCTATTTTACAAAATGAAAAATGGCATCTCACCCGGTTACTTGGTCGATGTGCTTCCACCGGAAATAGATACGTCCCGTTACAATTTACGAAACCCTGAGAATATACAGATTTTACGGTCCAGAACCACCCTTTATTATAACTCGTTTCTACCATCCACAATCCGGGAGTGGAACTCTCTTCCAGATGACACACGGAACGCCCCACCCATCTTAATTGTTTTAAAACCAAAATAAAAACAAATACCGGAGAGGTCCCAACCTACTACTACAGTGGTACTAGGTATGTCCAGGTATTACACACACGTCTTAGAACGAAATGCAGTTCTCTCAATCATGATTTATATCGTAAGAACATTATTGAATCGCCCAACTGTAACTGTGGACAAGTTGAAGATGCCACCCATTTCCGTTTCCACTGCACTCAATATGGAGCACATAGAGCTCAACTAATAGACGACATACACACTTTTTGCCAACCCACCCTCCACACTATACTCTATGGCAACAGACAACTTGACAATAACTCCAATGAAGCCATTTTCGCATCAGTTAGACTATTCGTACAAAACACCGGTCGTTTTTAATGCACCATATAATGATGCCTGCGTGTGCACATGCTTATCACTAACTGACTTGGGGTGGCGATAACTGGGCATGGCTTGGTGTGGGAACAAGACTCCAACTCCTATTGTGGCTTGCTTATTTCCTTATTTTTTTCCATTTCATGTATCACGTAATTGATTATATAGAACCTATTGCCTGTATATTTGTGTCAATACTATATTTTTCGGAAATTTTAAATTTAATTGCTTTAATGTAATTGCCGTGTATCAGACGATGCTGAAACCAGAACAACTTATAATCAAGAAAATATAAATTATCACATAATATAAACTGTTCAAAAACTGATGACAGGAATGTCTTGGTTTCGGCATCCTATGATATCTAGTCACATGTAAGGGAGAGGATTTAAATAAGCTTGCTTTCAATCCAATCCCATTTGTATAGTACTGTATATAGTAACATTGACATTGACAATGAACTTGTAAACAATATGCAAATAAAATATGTTTAAACTAAACATCTGTTCATCCACATACATCTATAATGTATCTATAGTATCTATAATGTAGAGTCTAGTGTCTGTTCCACGTTTTGCTGCCGACAAACATTTGGCTGTTAAACACATTAAATCTAAAAAATATTTAAAAGTAAGTACTTTTTCATCAATAACAAAATTTTCACCCTCCCCAAACAAAATTATTTGATGAAATTCCATAAAATATTGATTTTATTGCGAAAAAACGATTTTCCTATGGGAATTTAACATGGGGAGTCAATTTCCAAACTTTTCGATTTTTCTTTGGAAATTGACTCTGAAACCTGGCGAGATAGCTTGAAAATGATGTAACTAAGAAACAAAAGTTAGATTTTGAAAATCGGTCCACAAATAAAAACAATATTAAAACTAGATTGGTCAGTAAGCGAGGCTTACGGAATACCCCCCGTGTGGGCCCAGGTACCCCTAAAATATGTACAAATTTCCAAGTGTGTGGGCTTGTGACCTTGACTCTGGGATTAGCGCGAGCGGCATGAACGTGAATTTGTCACAGGGTGGTAGAGGTCCATAGGAGCAATGAGTGTGTGAAATGTGAAGCAAATTCGAGCAAGGAAGTAGAAGTTATAACCGATTTCTCTGATGTTAAGTTTTGTAAAGAGACTACCGTATAACCTCGAATTAACGCCCCCAGAGGCGTTACATTTTACAAAGGGGGGGGGGGGGGGGGGGGGGGGAGGGGGGGGGGGGGGGGGGGCGTTTATTTGTCACAGGGTGGTAGAGGTCCATTGGAGCAATGAGTGTGTGAAATGTGAAGCAGATCCGAGCAAGGAAATAGAAGTTATAACCGATTTCTCTGATGTTAAGTTTTGTAAAGAGACTACCGTATAGCCTCGAATTAACGCCCCCGGAGGCGTTACATTTTACAAAAGGGAGGGGGGGGGCGTTTATTAGCCAGTAAAAAAAAAAAAAAATAAAAAAAAAATAAGTTACCAAGGACCGCCAATTTCAAACACAAATAAGGATTTAAGGATTATTTGTGTTTGAAATTGGCGGTCATTGGTTAAAATTATTATTATTTTTTTTTTATTTTGGGTGGGGGGGGGGGGGGCGTTTATTAATAGCCAGTAAAAAAAGAAAAAAAAGAAAAGAAAAAAAAAAGAGAAAATTACCAAGTGAACGTCCAATTTCAAACACAAATAAGAATATTAAGGAATTATTTGTGTTTGAAATTGCGGTCATTGGTAATAAAAAAATTATTATTTTTTTTTTATTAGGCTGGGGGGGGTGGCGGCGTATATAGGCCAAGTAGAAGTTATAACCGATTTCTCTGATTGATGTTAAGTTTTGTAAAGAGACTACCGTATAGCCTCGAATTAACGCCCCCAGAGGCGTTACATTTTACAAAAGGGGGGGGGGAAAAGGGGGGGGGGGGGGGGGGGCGTTTATTTGTCACAGGGTGGTAGAGGTCCATTGGAATGAGCAATGTGTGTGAAATGTGAAGCAGATCCGAGCAAGGAAATAGAAGTTATAACCGATTTCTCTGATGTTAAGTTTTGTAAAGAGACTACCGTATAGCCTCGAATTAACGCCCCCGGAGGCGTTACATTTTACAAAAGGGAGGGGGGGGGGGGCGTTTATTAGCCAGTAAAAAAAAGAAAAAAGAAAAATAATAAAAATTACCAAGGACCGCCAATTTCAAACACAAACTAGAGCAGCTTGAGCTGCATCAACGGTTTGAGCCTCAAACATTGATTTCATGTGTAACTAAGCTTTAGCCCAAGGTGTAAACTATCGGTTGCAAAAAGAATTTCTGAAGTTTTAGAATGAACAGTCCAACATTATTGTGTTCGCATCATCACACCGATGTGGGGCCGGTTAGCTTAGAGGTAGAGCGATGGACTCGGAGCGAGGGATACCGGGTTCGATCCTCAGCAAAAGTTTTAGCTAAAGGACTGAAATATCGACTACAGCAAAAACAATTGAAATCGAATGATAAATAACGAAGCTGACGTCACATCCGTTTGCTCTATTTTGAAAATTTAAAAAAATACGTTCATCTTTGACATCGAATAGAGCCGTAAGTAGTCAAGATATAGCTCTGAAAATTATCATCTTTCATGCGGCTGACACTCCCCTATCACCCTGGCAAGAAATTATGTTGCTGACCGTACAATACAAATTGGAAAACGTTTGTACAGACCACCCGTTATCAGCCGAAATTCGGCAAAATCGTTGAAAAGTATGTACATTTTTCAACTTCAAATGCATATAGCTCTTTTATTTGAGCAGACAGCCGAAAACTGTCAGTGAATCTGAGATAGAGAATTTTGTCAGCTTTCCAATGCAAAATGAATTCTTGAAATCGGTTGGAAAATAAGGAAGTTATAGGAAGTATGACGTCACTTCCGTTTTCGTGGAAAGTAGGATTAAAAGATATCTGAAAATCTCTGAGTCTCTGCTCACACTTGATCCGAATGGGCATGCAACATTTGAAGTCGATCCGAACAGCGGTTTGGTGTAGATGGAGGGAGCCCGTAAGTCAGCGGATGATTATTTTTCGATAGTTATCGCCCTTAAATTGCAGTTTACGCCATTTGTAAATACACCTAATAAAATTAAATATGTGCAATATTCCGCCAGTGAAGTTTTCGTTTGTTTTTCACCATAGGCCTGGCACAAAGCGGGAAAGTTTTAGCTAAAGGACTGAAATATCGACCGCAGCAAGAAATTTTGAAATCTATTGATAAATAACGAAGCTGACGTCACATCCGTTTGCTCTATTTTGAAAACTTGAAAAAAAGACGTTCATCTTTGACATCCAATAGAACCGGAAGTAGTTAAGATAGAGCTCTGCAAATTATCATCTTTTATGCGCCTGACACTCCCCTATCACACTGGTAAGAAATTATGTTGCTGACATTACTGTACAAATTGGAAAACGTTTGTAAAGACCACCCGTTATCAGCCGAAATTCGGCAAAAAATCGGCAAAATCGTTGAAAAGTATGTACATTTTTCAACTTCAAATGCCTATAGCTCTCTTATTTGACCAGATAGCCGAGAACTGTCAGTGAGTTCGAGATAGAGAATTTTCTCAGCTTTCCAATGCAAAAAGATTTTTTGAAATCGGTTGGAAAATAAGGAAGTTATAGAAAGTATGACGTCACTTCCGGTTTCGTGGAAAGTGGCATTAAAAGATTTCTGAAAATCTCTGAGTCTGTGCTCACACTTGATCCGAATCGGCATGCAAAATTTGAAGTCGATCCGACCAGCGGTTTGGGCTGTAGACTGAACGGCTGAATAAAAAAAAAAAAAAAAAAAAAAAAACCAACGAATACAATAGGTTTTCGGCGCAGCTGAAAGCCGCCTCAAACCTAATAAGGATTTAAGGATTATTTGTGTTTTAAATTGGCGGTCATTGGTAAAAATTATTATTTTATTTTGGGGGGGGGGTGCGTTTTATTAATAGCCAGTAAAAAAGAAAAAAAGAAAAAAGAAAAAAAAAAGAAAATTACCAAGGACCGTCAATTTCAAACACAAATAAGGATTTAAGGATTATTTGTGTTTGAAATTGGCGGTCATTGTTTTTTTTTTTTATTTGGGCGGAGGAGGGGGGGGGGGGGTGGGGGGGACGGCGTTTATAGGCCAGTAAAAAAAAAAAAAAAAAAAAAAAAAGAAAAAAAAACAAAATTTTTACCAAGGACCACCAATTTCAAACACAAATAAGGATTTAAAGATTTATTAGTGTTTGAATTTATTTTTTTTTTATGGGGGGGGGGGGGGGCGGGGGGGGGGGGGGGGGGGGGGGGGGGGGGGGGGGGGGGGCGTTTATTAGGAGGGGGGCGTTAAGCCGAGGTTATACGGTATGTATGTGACGTTGACCTCGAGAGCAGCGAGGATTTGTCACAGCATATGAAATATTAAGTATTTTCAATGAAAGAAATAGAAGTTATAACATATTTCTCTGATGTTAAGTTTTGTATTAAGTATGTGACCTTGACCTTGGGATCAGCGGGGGTTGGACACTCGTAGATTTGTGACAGCATGATAGTACAACCTTAGAGGAATGCACAAGTGAAATAATAAGAATTTTCAATGAAGGAAATAGAAGTTATAACTTATTTCTCTGATGTTAAGTTTTGTAAAGAGTATTTGACCTTGACATTGAGATCAGCGGGGGTTGGACGGTCATGGATTTTGCACAGCATGGTAGTAGAGCCTTACAGGAATGCATGTGTGAAATATTAAGCATTTTAGATGAAGGAAATAGAAGTTATAACAATATTTCTCTGATGTTAAGTTTTGTAAAGAGACTAAGTATTTGACCTTGACCTTGGTATCAGCGGGGGTTGGATGGTCGTGGATTTGGCACAGCATGGTAGTAGAGCCTTACAGGAATGCATGTGTGAAATATTAAGCATTTTAGATGAAGGAAATAGAAGTTATAACAATATTTCTCTGATGTTAAGTTTTGCAAAGAGACTAAGTATTTGACCTTGACCTTGGGATCTGCGGGGGTTGGACGGTCGTGTATTTGGCACAGCATGGTAGTAGAGCCTTACAGGAATGCATGTGTGAAATATTAAGCATTTTAGATGAAGGAAATAGAAGTTATAACAATATTGATCTGATGTTAAGTTTACGGACTAAGTAATTGACCTTGACCTTGGGATCTGCGGGGGTTGGACGGTCGTGGATTTGCACAGCATGGTAGTAGAGCCTTACAGGAATGCATGTGTGAAATATCAAACATTTTAGATGAAGGAAACAGAAGTTATAACAATATTTCTCTGATGTTAAGTTTATCCGGACGGACGGACAACCTGACTCCAGTATACCCCACCCCCCCCCCCCCCCCCCCCACACAACTCGTTGCGGGGGGTATAAAAAAATACTACTATTTTTAGCCCCCGTGTTAAGTTCCCATAGGAAAATCGTTTTTTCGCAATAAAATCAATATTTGACGGAATTTCATCAAATAATTTTTTGGGGAGGGTCACCTTTTTGTTATTGATGAAAAAGTACTTACTTTTAAATATTGTTTAGATTTAATGTGTTTAATAGCTAAAAGTTCGTCGGCAGAAAAACGTGTAACAGACAGTAGTCTGTGTGAATTTTATTTCTGGGGCGATGAATTATTTTAGGCACGCGTACGCCCATATAAGTCGAATATTAAGAACCTTACCGCATTTATTACAATATCTGGGACAGTTTTTGGACACCCACTGCGAGTAGCTGTTATCATTACACACTGCTAACGTGTAGGCCGCACAGTTCGATATGGAATCCACACAGCTGCCTGGAAAAGAAAAAATGAAACACATTACATTGAATACACAATGTACTTTTGGTATCTTTGGAAACATTATGCAGACGTCCAAGGAAGTGCCCGCTTACTTTCATCAAGGTTTTGAGGTGAGTGTTTTTGCGTATGTGTTTTGCCAGTGACTTTTGGTTTTCACATAGGTACCTATGTATTGGAATCGCCTCGGGACAGTTAGCCACGCCCTAGACCCCCCTCGACGGGCTAGTCCGTAGTGATATCTTGGAGTAACCATAACAACAAAATGCATTGTGTAACTCAACGTTTAGCTGTCATACGCAACCGCTATTTGAAAATAATATTATGAAAAATTACTTGCACTGAACAATATCGACAACGGATGTTCTACGTATACACATACATCGGATTATTTTGTTGCGCGTGATTTTCCCCCATTTGCGTCACAAATCGTGCGGTCATCTCTAAATTTAGTAACAGGCTATAATTTTCGGCAGAGTTAACTCCCTTCCGAATACTCTCCACCGGATAAACAACACGCGACTCGTTCAACACACAAACGATATCAAGGGGTTAAAGCTACCTGCATGTTGACCCATATTTGTTTAATGATCGCGATTGTGTCGCAACAAAACTCGCACGTGTGGGTCTAACTGATGTTAATGCTCATTCTATCGATGGATTTACAGCGGATTTTAGTGACATTCCCGAATTCTGCCTGATTGACATTTGTCTATGGTGGCCAATACACGCCAACATGAGTGTCAATTCTACGTTCAGGGAAGGGGGTCAATAAGTCAGTAAGTGATAAATTACAGTCAGGGAACAAATTAATGACAGTATAACACATCCAGCGTAGATTAATACACATAGTAATGCAAGTACTGAAAATACGACAACAAAACAATTCTAACAAGTTTGGGCTTCCATACATTGAAAATTTTGTCAGCGGTTTCCCCAATGACGTCATGTGTATGTTTTAATATACTCGATCCGGGGCCAACTATTTCATTCACAAAACAGAAGTAAACATGGCGATGTCAAAGTAATGCAGAAACTTTAACAAAAATCCTGCTACAAGGCGCGACACCGCTTCCGTGGCGGAATTCTTGTAGTACCCTATGTTCAGTACTTTCAGTACGTTGATTAATATTTATATTTGTACATGTTATACGTTGCTGGTAGCACACGTCAGCTATTACACCAAGACCAGGAAACGTCGACAATACTCAAATGTCAGTCATTTCGTTCATTAACTATATTACATTCTCAGTAAACTATTGGTCACAACGTTGCTTCTTTGCCAGTTATCACACTGTATCCGACACAATTAAACACAGATAGTGATACAATTATAACTCTGCAATACGTCATATAGCGTATCATTAACTTGACTAGATGGTTACGTTTAACGGCCGCACTGACGTCAGTCTATGTATGGATGTGCACGCCGTATAGCGTATCTTTTTTTTGCCGGTAATTCGTATTTACAGAGCAACTACGAATTATTGGTACCCATTTACAGCTGGGTGAACTGGAGCAGTGTGGATAAAGTGTCTTGCTCAAGGACACAACGCACGCCGCTAGTCAGGCTCGAACCCACGACCCTTGGATCAGTAGTCCGACACACTAACCATTACGCCACGGCGCTCCACTTATAGCGTATCAACACATTGATTGCAATATGTATAAAAAAAAACATAAACGAAATGGCGAGCTAGCCAATATTTCAGATACTAGTAACTGTTCGTGTGTGTCTTTATGTATTATTGGCAATGAATAGCAAAATAACAAGAGATTCAACTTACCACCCATGCCAGTTCCAGTTCCACCTACAATATAAACAAAATTAAAGTAAACATTAGCATGCTCAGCATAAACAAAGGAATCATGCGCCATTTTGTAATTTGCAATTTTGCATTCCACTTCATATACATGTACATATTATAGTGGCAATTGGGTAATCGTGACGAAGAGACACTATTCCGACTCTGAATCACGAAAGGTGCCAAGATTAAATCTGCAAAAATCACGATGCTGCAGGTACCAGCTGGCGAAAAAAACAAACTATACTAACCACCAGAGAAAGTATGTATACGTATCGCATTGATACAATTCGATAGACTAAAGTCTAGTATTATAAGGTCGTAAGTGCTACTTACGACCTCGAGGTGTATGATCACGCTACAACAACAAAAACAAGTACTGAAACTTCCAGAAGCCCTCCAATTCGAAGTACGTATTTTTATTTTGTCATTATTATGTAACGGATTTTGATGAAATATGGCGCATCAAACGCGTCTTGTTAAGCTGCATTTGGTGGTCTCTGTACTTTGGCCCAGACTTCTGTCGTTTATGCGAAGAATCGATTTCCGTGTCTACTGACACGGAAATCGATTCTTCCCAAAATACGACATAAGTATGTGCCGAACTCCCGGGACCACCAACTGTAGCCCATGAAGACGCGTTTTTAGTTAGTGCCTAGTAACATAATTGCGAAATGTCGTAAGTGGTAGATACGACCTTCTGTTACTGGAGTTTGTATAATTCTTGTGTAGCTACATAATTATGTATACAATCGAACATGTGGTGGTAAGTGGCAGATACGACCTTCTGTGACTACAGGTGACAGATACGACCTTTTGTGACTGCAGTTGATGACAATTACCTTATTACAAACGTAAGTGAAAAATAAATTGTTTGAACATATAAAATAGTGAATAATAAGTTAACCATGTACATATTAATACATGTGTGTGTAAAGTATATGAACTTATTTACATCAATCTACATGTTGGACAGTTGTTTTTCCTTTTTCTCTAAACTGTGATTTTGCATTTGTAATACTAGAAAATCGACATGTTAGCTGGCAAAAAGAAACACAACAAAAAATGCATTAAGGATGTGTCTAACTAGTAGAGCAAGTCTGCATAGACACCACTTTAATACATCCTTATCATTGAATATACAACAGTGCAGAGAAAGTGCAAAACAGTACAACCGGAATCAATTGGAATATATATAGACATGAAGCGATACACCATAACACACATTATAGACATGACATACCAATGGGTTTACGTGAACATAACTTAAGAACACACAGACACGTTGTGTGTATATGATAACACAGGGGGTACGTAGTTGTGCTGGGGATAACCTTAGTCATAATACTACGAGTTGGCCCTGTCGTCTCTTCTTTTGTGGTTTCAGTTTTGTATCGTTATTGTTTCCTCTTTTCTTATAGTTATCTTTTCAATACTATATTTTATTTCGTGTATATTGTGATTGCTTTTTGTTGCGATTATTTTCATCCAATATACTAATCGTTTTTATTGCCGTGTATGTTTCTTTTTAGGCAGATAGCGAGGTAAACGGGACGTTGGCGGCGCCTCGCTAACCATGTTCAACCGCTTCAGTGGACTGTTATGTTCACTAGTCGTTAAGGCGGCAACCTTGCTCTCATGCCTTCATGTATTCTACTTCATGAAGAAGAGATTCTTTCCTGCTAGGACAATTTTCTCTGTCGTTCATTTGGGAAATAGCTGCCGTGCGGCTTTAGTTGCATTTGATTTACTTGTTTCACGCGCTGTTGCTTGCCGTTTGGACCGCACACCGCTGGTCATGGAGTGCATGTTTGTGTCGTATTGAAGGCTCCCACACCATCTCTGTGCGCGTCTCATGTATTTATTATGTAATTTATTATGTAATTTCCCCGACATAATTGTACCTATATAACATGTAAAGCAAATGCAACGAAATCCCTACAAAGTCCACCTACCAGTCATGGTTCCAGTACCTGTCCCTGTGCCAGTTCCACCTCCTGAAACAACAATGAAATTCATAGTATTAACCCGGCATTATGTACAAAGAATATATGTGGCTGTGACTGGAGACAGTCATGTGACTTTTGGGGATTGTGACCAGTGCACGCATCTCTTGATCAAATAGCATGATTGTACTCTTGTAGCCTGACAACGATCTATATTCCTTATATTCCTTGTTAGAACCATTATATGTGATTATTTGATCGAATGTCGAACTGTGCTGAAAAACCAATAAGCTCAATGTATCTAGTCACCGCCACATAACATGTAATGCTTTCCAAAGCAATATACGATTCTATGATCAGTAGACTATTTCATTAACATTGCAAAGTATACTTTACTAGCAAAGTATACTTTGAGGGAGTAATCATTTATTTTTCCTGAAATGCATTATTTCATATAGAACTAACAAATGCATATATTTCATGATTAAAAGTATGCAGAATTATTATACTGAATTTATTACATTATCACAGCCAAATTGGCTGTGATAATGTAATAAATTCAGTATAATAAAAATTAATAAATTTATCATAAAATTGAAAATTTCTCCCTCAAAGTATACTTTGCTACTAAAGTATACTTTGCAATGTTGATGAAATAGGCTACAGGGCACGGGGCACGCTAGAAGAAAACGCGATGTCGCTGATGATGGAATTGACGGTGATGAAGATACATTTTGGCTGGTCACCGTAATAATAAGGGGCTCAAATTTTAAGTTAGTGCCTAGTAACGTAATTGCAAAAGATCGTAAGTGGTAGTTACAACCTTCTGTTATTGAAGTCTGTATACTTATTATGTAGCCTTGCTGTCATGCTTTTCATTGTGAATTTATTTTTTCCTGCTGGGACTATTTTCTCGGTAGGTCATTTGGGAAATTGCTGCCGTGCGGCTTTCATTGCATTTTATTTACTTATTGCACGCGCTGTTGCTTGCCGTTTGGGACCGCACACTGCTGGTCATGGAGTGCATGTTTGTGCCGAGTTTAAGGCTCCCATACCATATATGTGGCTGTGACTAGAGGCATGATGCTTATGATGTGTGTGACCAGTGCACGTATCTCCTGATCAAATAGCATGTACACTTGTAGCTTGACAACGATCTATATTCCATGTTAGAACAATGATATGTGATTCTTTGATCGAATGGCGAACTGTGCAGACAAACCCATAAGCAATATACGACAGAAAGTTTATTTGGATTAAGCAAACTGGCGCATGAGCTTGTGAAAATTACACAGAAACATTATGTTTCGACTAATGGCATGACGAGTTTGCGATGATGATGATGATGATGATGATGATGATGATGATGATGATGTTGATAATGATGATGATGATAATGGTGATGATCACATGGGCATACACACGTTGCAAATCATTGTCTGACGAATCTGACACAAAACACTAGTCTGGTATTATCTATGCCTTAAATGAGAGTAATAAGTCATTCGATGTTGTACCTAAGAAAATTTGATTATATAGGAATGAATGGCCTTTTTGTGGAATTTATCGGGGTATAGACTTGGAAAAGTCGCGGGAATACTGGACGAAGGCTGGAATTATAACTATTTACAAAATAAGTGATATTTCCGTTAATTGCATTTCGCATTTCTCTGATAATTTAGTAAACTTACGAGGTAATTTACAAAAGCAAATCACATTTTTTAAATATTAATCACATGGCTTTCTAAAATATGTAACTACTACACTTTATGTTAGTGCTTAGTATGGTTTAAGTTCGTGCACTTCGTAGCTCAGGTTTGTGCACGAATAGTGCACGTATCCTGCACCTTACGTGCACTGGGCTGTTACCTTTAGCTCAAGCAACCCTTTACATGTATACAATACCTGTGATGGTTCCTGTCACAGTGCCGCCTGTACCTGTTCCGGTACCTCCAGAAGTTGAACCTAAAATATGATCATATGACACAGGCCATGTGATTTTGCACCTAAGAAGATGTGTGAATATTCGGGAAAATATATTTACAGAAATTGTGATATTTTCCGTAAATGACATCGAAAGTTGACGAAATATTCATAGCAAATATTTGCTTTGAACATTTCATCAACGTTCGGCGTCATTATTTGGCTGTGACTGAAGCAATTGGTTCTTGGGATTTGTGTCCAGTATAGCCGTGACTGGATACATTGGGCTTATAGGATTTCTGACCAGTGTAGCTCCTGATCAAATATCACACAATTGTTGCCTGATAGCGATTGATATTGCATGTTAGAAGCATGATGGGTGTTGCAGTGGTGGAATGGCAAACGGTGTATGTCTTTATCAGAATGTAACGAGGAACAGGCTGATCTGGATTTACACTGGTCTCAACCACGCAATCCAGTCACAACCACATATATTAATTTAAAGTGCATTTGCATTAAGCCAACTGGCCCATGAGCATGTACAGTTGAACCTCCCCGAACGGCCACCTCTCTACAACAACACCCTCTATATAACAGCCGGTATTTTATATCCCAAATGGATGATTTACTCTGTATCTAACCCTTAGACTGCTGAGCACGAAAATTGTCGTCTGCTGTTGTTTTTGTCTTCTTTCTCAATAAAAACATGTTTTGACAGCATAATGGAAATGATTCTAAAATGTTGCCAAAGCATGTTTTTGATGAGAATTATCGAAGAAAATAAATAAACAGGGGACAACAAAATTTAATTCAGCATTAACCTCCCTACAACAGCCACCTCTCTACAACAGCCAGTTTTGCGTCTTCCGATGGGTGGCTGTTGTAGAGAGGTTGCACTGTACAACATATACAGAAACAGTGAGACTAATGACATAGTGAAAATATCATCTAACGTTTGCAATGTACATGCACACACATATGTCTACGTTGACAATTAGCATATACAGTTATGATAAGTAAGAGTGCATGCACAATACAACTATGTAATATGTTACATACACTTTGAGACAAACCAAGGCGTTATGATAAGGAGGTTTGAAAGCTTGGTGAAATCGGATAGGGGGCGAAGATACATAACATTATAACATATTAGACGTTATGTTGTTTGGTATAAAATACGATTCCTTATTGCAAAATTGTAATGCCTTGTAAATAAATATAGCACGTTTTCTAATAACCATGGCATTTTCTGAACTGATAAGGTCTATGAATGTTATCATACTTGGCCTTTTCCAATAACGTTTCAAAATATAAGATTTACACAAATCTGTATACATGGTGCATTCCAAAACAATGTGATAATCATCTTGTAGGATAGAACCAGAATAGCAAATACTGTTTCCTATTGGTGTCGTATTGGGTTTGGTCCATCGTCCAGTTTCGATTTCTAGACGATGTGCTGATGTTCGTAACTGTGCCATGGCAATACGAAATTTAGGTACCTTAATATCATTCAAGTAAAATTTAAAAGAAATGCTGCAACATTATTGTAAAATAATGCTCTGCTACTATTATGAAGTCTATCATTCCAGTTATGTATGAATTGGTCGGCCAGTCTTTGTTTTACAAGTGATAAGAATATATCGATATCGCCAACACGTTGGTGTATCCAAGCATAACCAAGACGTAATGCGAAAATTAAATCCCGGACACGTGATGCCCAGTTTGTTTTAACTGGATACCTTTGCATGTTATTTACAAGTAGTTCGCATACAAGCTTGTTATACTTCAAGTTACTGCTATAACACACTTTTAACCAGTATTGCATAATGTTTGATATCTACATACTACCAAATTTATGCGCCCAAGATCTCCATATATAAAATATGTGTACACTGTTTAACTCACAAAATTCGTTTGCTGGAGCTAAGTTGGACCTTTTCAATAGGTTTTCATAGGTTGTGCCTGTGTGAAACCCCATACTTCTCAGCCATAATGTAAATCGGGTATAATACGTTTATCAAATAGATCTAGTATTTGCTTAGCAGGCACATCTACATATTTATATAAATATTTATTAAATTTATTAAATATTTATTAAATTTATAAACCGCTTTGCTTGCTTGCCCAGCTAATGGGATTGTAGCTTCTGCAAAAAAAAAACACATGTAGTAAAGACAATACCTAGATATATACATTTGATTATAATTTCTATCTCCATATCACCATAGTTAAACACAATATTTCTTTGCATACATCCTAAATATCATGATTTTTGTTTTTATAGTGTTTACACTCATTCGCCGTACAATATCTAACTTGAATCCATGTTGTAAACCATAAACTATATATATACCACTAGCGCCTTTTACGACATAGTCATGTTCTAAATCATTTAGATACATTGCAAATAAGAACGGTGATAGGCACTCGCCTTGTCGCATACCAGCGTGACAAATACGTTCATCACTGTACATTTAACTCTAGATTTAGTCATTTTGTACATAGCATCATGATATTTAATACGTGTCCTCGAACACCGAGTTTTATAAGCTTATACCATAATATATCGTTTACCACATACTCAAATGCTTTAGACAATTCAACAAAAGCACACTACAATCTATGGTTAGTGTTTAACATATGTGAAGTCAGTCCATGTATAACAAAATATTGTCTACAATACCCATACCAGATCTAAAACCACATATACAGGACATCGATTGATCATACTGTTCTGCGATGCATGCTACCGTGGTACATTGTGGCCATTTTATTTAAAGTGTTAAAGGTACATGCCAACTCAGTAGGCACAAAATGTTCTTTATAGGAATTGAATAGGTGTATAAGTGTGTCATTATTCCACCAGTTCTAGAAATTACGAGTGCCCGCTATAAACCATTACCCCACGTATTGATCGGCATTATTATGCATTTTATATCAGACATAAATTTTCACACTGATATCAGGGGCGATAACGGTGTTTCCTTAAAATGTTAACGGACATTACTATTTGTTCTCTGTATTTATTTATTTGATGTGCAATGATCATACTTTATAATCTGTCGAAAATATAATTTTGTCAGGTGACGCATTTAATTAGTATAAATAATTAAAAGATATCATGCCTCATTTGCATATGAAAATAACCTGATACCACCACGAGTCACTATCAGTAAAATAATTATTACTAAATTATTATATCTGTATAGCGGGCACTTGTAATTTTAGAGGGGTGGCCGGATTAGCTCAGTAGGTAGAGCGTCGGACTGCGAATCGGAAGACCTCGGGCTCGTATCCCACCTCGACCGCTGCGAATGGTCAATTCGGTGTGTCCTTGGGTAAGACAACTTCGTGCTAGCCTAGTCCTATCGGATGGGGAGACTCAATTAGTCGGTCCCGACATGCAAAGTCATCGATGTCAGTGCCGTCGTTAAATCAAAGCATTAGTAGTAATTTTTAGAACTGGTGGAATAGTGACACAATTATACACTTATTTAATTCCTATAAAGAAGAGTTTGAGTCATTAACAAATCAGAGTCATTAACAAATTACGGTCTGTTGAACATTTTGCTGCCGATGAACTTTTGGCTATTAAACATATGTCGTTTTTGCGAAGAATCGATTTCCGTGTCTCCGACACGGAAATCGATTCTTCGCAAAAACGACATCATATAAACACATTTTTTTTATTTCATGATAATCAAATATTGATTATATTGCTAAAAACAGATTTTCCTATGGGAATTTAACATGGGACAAAAAGGAGACAGAGGGTGACAAGGAGGGTCGAAATATTAAACAAATTTGGAAATTGACTCCGAAACCTGGCTTGGAAATGAGTAAATACGAAAACAAAAGTTAGATTTTGAAAATCGATCCACAAAGAAAAAAAATATTTTAAGAAAATCTATTTTTAGCCCCTATATTAAATTCCTATTTGTTTTCGCAATAAAAATCAATATTTCATGGAATTTCAACCACTAAAAAATGGGGAGGGTGACTTTTTTGTTATAGATGAAAAAGTACTTAAACATACATATTTTTTAGATTTAATGTATTTAATAGCCAAACGTTCGTCGGCAGCAAAACGTGCAACAGACAGTAGTCTATTATATACAACTGCAATGACTAAATGATGAAGTTGAACATAAATGAACAAAAGAACACACATTAACATATCAAATATAAATATAAAAATGTATAATTGAGATATATATGCGATTATATAGAATTTAGGAATTACGGATTTTACTATGATAATGTACATGATGTCCATATAACAATTTTCATTTTTACTTACCGCATTTATTGCAATATTTTCGGCAGTGAGTAGACACCCATTGGTTAAAGTTGTGATCGGTACACACTGCAGGGGTGTATGACGCACAGTTCTGAATAGAATCCACGCAGGGGCCTGTGGACATCAACACATGTATACAGAAAAACATAAGTGGGTGGCAGGTGGGAGAATTCGATGGGTAATTGAACGAACGGGGTTCATCCTTACCAGAATTCCGATTGGATACCTGGTTTGGCCCTCGCATACGTCTTTGGCATTTTGTATGTGACAGTTTAATTTGGTTATACCCATTATGTGAGTATTACGATTATTCGTAATCCTATTTTAGTGGAAGGGTCTAAGTGAACTTGGTATGATATGGACACCAGGTCAGGTTATTCTAATTTCAGGGCTGAATATATTATTTCTCGATGTAAATATTCCGTTCTGATTTTGGATCTGGTTATACCCGTTATGTGAGTATTACGATTATTCGTAATCCTATTTTAGGGGAAGGGTCTAAGTGAACTTGGTGTGATATGGACCTGGCACCAGGTCAGGTTATTCTAATTTCAGGGCTGAATATATTATTTCTCGATGTAAATATAAATATTCCGTTCCGATTTTGGGACCCCCCCCCCCCCAATGCAGCCTTGCATGACCTTAGCTGTTGATAAGCCGTTAAACACCAATAAACAAACAAGCAAACATACGGAAAAACATACACGCCCATTGATGTCTTTTATTTAGTTAGTGTGATCATGAATACATAAAATGCATCTTAACGTAAGGCCATGTCATTGTTTTTCTCTGTTAAGCGTCCACCTGGATAGTTTGTTTGATTGTTTGTTTGTTTGTCCTTGCCACACCAGAATCACTTCACTTGGCCCCCTCACAAAAGCAGTAGGATCAGTAATAATCTTACTAATTTTATAATGGGCAATAACCCAATTTAACTTCCAGGTAACAAAAAGAGCCAAACATACAAACGTACCTGAGGGCTTAACCAGGCAAATCGTGATTCCTACAAGGAGGAACCGTTACCGTTAGTTTACCCTTAGCTTGCTCCCGACCAACCACCCATTAAATTGCCGCTAAATAATAAGAAAACACTCTTATTAAACGTATTAAGTGTAAATTCATGAACGGATTTAAAACATAGACAAGTCCCAAATAAATTTTCATATTACTTCACTAGTAAATAGTGTAAAATAGCATACACAGTGTGCTTGTTTCTTCATAGAACCACTCTCAAAACCTCCCGCACGCTTAACAGAGGAAGAACTTGCTATGACCTAATTTTCATATTACACAATCGTACGCTGCATAGCTGATTGTTTATACCTAGTCAATTGCATGATAGCGTTCATCAGTAGCATATTTCAACAACATCGCAAAGTATACTTATCTAGCAAAGTATACTTTGAGGGAGAAATTTTAAATTTAAGGATAAATTTATTATTTTGCTATTATACTGAATGTATTACATTATCACAGCCATTTTGGCTGTGATAATGTAATACATTCAGTATAATGATTCTGCATATTTTTAATCATCAAATATATGCAGTCGTTAGTTCTATATGAAATAATGCATTTCCGGAAAAATGAATGATTACTCCCTCAAAGTATACTTTTCTAGATAAGTATACTTTGCAATTTTGATGAAATCGGCTACAGAGTACTAATACACATTGGAACCCCTCTAAACCGGACACTCAGGAAAATATGGATGTTGAACTTAAATGTGTTTCGCTGTTATGTATCTCTGATAAGCAATGACTTTTAATAATTACAAAACACTAGAACATGTCACGATTTACAGTGGAACGTCTCCAAACCGGACACCCTGGGGACCTCCCAGGGTGTCGTTTTTGAGAGGTTCCACTGTATTATTCTCAAGTACAGTAAGGTCATGCAATGCTCAGACGACACAATTGAAACTTAAAGGAACCACTGCCACTGTGTATGCGGTAGTGACGTAGCTAGGCTAGAGGGGGTGCACATGGTGTAGACGCACTCCTTCCATGTGGCAGGATATGTAATAGTTTACTTCATCTTACGTTTTTTTCTGAGGGAACTAACTATCTGGTAGTTTGGAAGCACTGAACCAATATACAATTTACGTCACCTCCCGCGAATTACACGTATAACTAGAAGTGTGTCTGTGTGGATATTTTGACAGTGTAAAAGGTGTCCGAAAGTTCGGAACGGTGAATGTGTAGATAATTGACGATTTATTTCGTGTGTAATGATTGAACATTAGTAGTTGCACAAAACTATGTAAATTACCCAAAACCAATGAAATACACCAAATCTACATATCTACCAAAAATATCCATATGACACCAACATATATACTGACCATCAGTTCAAACACCTGTGGTAATTCCATGAGAAGCGAACCACGTCACCGCGTGTGCATGATCCATTCGTTGCAAAACAGTCAATCACGTAATAGTATCACGCGATTTGAAACCATATAGAGGCGGCGCTCCGTTAAAAGGTAACATGTGCCGTGATGGGGCGTAACAAACAATAAGAAAGCTAAGGTTTACAGCTCGCTACGAAATTAATTCATTAAACATTCAATATGTGAACTACATCCAATCGGGTAACGTATCTTACCCGAATCGGTTTCTACCTGTCATGGTTCCCGTTCCACTTCCCGTTCCGGTTCCGCCTGGCATGGTTCCTGTTCCTGTTCCGCCTGGCATGGTTCCTGTTCCTGTTCCGCCTGGCATGGTTCCTGTTCCTGTTCCGCCTGGCATGGTTCCTGTTCCTGTTCCGCCTGGCATGGTTCCTGTTCCTGTTCCGCCTGGCATGGTTCCTGTTCCGGTTCCGCCTGGCATGGTTCCCGTACCAGTTCCGCCAGTCATCGTTCCTGTCCCGCTTCCTGATGTACTACCTATTAATAAAGATACAAATGCAATCCTATTAAAGCCGGCTGATTTCCGAAGGTGGATTTCTTGTAGACTTGGTAAATAATTTACAAAGTCTACAAGCGCATCACCCTTCCAAAAAAACAAGGACCTAATTCAAATAGCTGTAGTATGTTTAATTAAATGAATGCATCTTCAACGATTATACTGCGGATGTGCCATTGAACAAAGGTTCACATATTCATAAAATAATCTCGATATATCACCAATTTGCAAAGTTATCAAGAGTTGCATCCCTCGTTGAATTTTACACTTTTTTCGCCATTTTGACATTTTATCCACATAAGGTAAGAGAACATTATGTGTGAACAATTGACACCCAATTATCAAATACCTTCTGAATTGGTACATACTCATTGAATTTGTATCTGATCATAGTGTATGAACTATTATGCTGGACATATTTAAATCTCTTTTGTATATAGGTGTAATACCATGCATTTTTCTACAGAAATGAAGTGCACAAAAGTCAGGTTCAGATCGTTGATTCATCTTGGCGCGATTGGTAGTCCGATAAATTTTAATTTATAGTGCATTCAGGCTGAACAATTCTTCCGAAAATGTGCATAAATGTCCTACACACATCCTGCTTTTCCCCTATTGACACTTATCTGATTGCCTGGTTGATATACCAAACTTCTAATTTCATTTAATCATGACTTTCAGCATTTGGAATGTTGTCTACTTGAACTTTGACCTGTCTTTTCCTGTTTTAAAATAAAACTTTCCAATAATTATGTACATTTTATAACAACGGTCAATATAGGAATGAATGGCCATTTTGTGGAATTTATCGGGGTATAGACTTGGAAAAGTCGCGGGAATACTGGACGAAGGCCGGAAGGCCTTCGTCCATTATTCCCGCGACTTTTCCAAGTTTATATTCCCGATAAATTCCACAAAAAGGCCATTCATTCCTTATAATTCCAGTATTTGAAATAAATTCATCAATAAAATGTGTTTATTTTGACAGACGGCAGCCATTTGTTTACATTGACAGCACTGACAGCGCACCTGTGGAAAGTAGTTCGGCGTGGGAGTTTACTGGGATATACATTTTGGACAGAGACTTGCTATGGGCCAATCAAATGTTAGGGAATTGTGTAAATATGTTTGTGATGGGATTATTGACTTGTAATATTATTCATATTTTCAGACGCTTTTTAGTCACCCTTCCTTTACACATAGGCCTGGAAACGCTATATCGCTGAACTATTGACTCTGAAAACATTCATACTAAATTAGGTGACTCTTCGTCAAAGGTGAAATATAACGTCATCATTTAATAGTGACGACACTTGCTGAGTGGAGCCTATGTGTGAATCTAATAACAGTGTTCCAGTTGGAAAGGTAGCCCACATCTGGACAACCTCTGAAAGTAACATGGTTCGATGTGTTAAAATAAAATAAGAATAACTGTTTGAATTAGGTCCCTGTTTTAGGGACACCCTGAAGTTAGAAAGTGTGTTACTTTGCGATCTCAGAAGTAACATACAGACACATCGGTAGCTGATTTCATCAAAATTGCTAAGCATACTTATCTAGCAAAGTATACTTTGAGGGAGTAATCATTTATTTTTTCCGAAAAGCATTATTTCATATAAAACTCACAACTGCATATATTTGATGATTGAAAGTATGCAGAATTATTATACTGAATTTATTACATTATCACAGCCAAAATGGCTGTGATAATGTAATAAATTCAGTATAATACAAATTAATAAATTTATCCTAAAATTGAACATTTTGCTAGATAAGTATACTTTGCAATTTTGATGAAATCGGCTACTGAGCTTCGATGAACATACAACATCACGATATACACGGTTCGTCACCAGCGAAGAACACTGGTGGTGCACTTCACGTCAGCGGAACATTCTAGAGAGAGCAATAACATATGTTTAAATCAAAGCGGAAAATGTTTCACGTCGAAATAACACCGGATTCCTGACTAATTCCCATTCAGAAAATACTGCATAAATACATTCTTGTTTGTTTAGTAACCGGCGCAAGAAACTAGCACCAGGTACTGGAGGAAACTGCGTTTATGCGATATCTGTAAGGCAAGTAGAGCTGAGTTTCATCTCGTCAGGTAACCGGTGCGTTTTTTCGCCTTGAAACATATTACACCAATTTGGAGTTCAGCACCAACGAAGAACGAACCAGAACGTGAAACACTCATGCATACTTACCGCATTTGTTACAGAATTTCTGGCAGTTCTTGCTGACCCATTGTGCGTAGGTATTGTCATTGCACACGGCGTTAGTGTAGGCACTGCAGTTGGGTATGGCGTCCGTACACGTACCTGTATGTTCAAAGAGTCAAAGACAATTCAACTCTCAATTAACAAATGTCGTGTACGACACGACATTTGTTAATTATGAGTTGAAGTTCCCTTGTCTGTCTTCCTTGCCTGTTTGACGTTATTTAGTCTTTCGTCACGGAACACCGACATTGCTGTTCAACATAGTGTTGTGGAAATTAATGCCGGCAAAATGAATTAAACAAATCATTGACGATGTGCCACGCAAACGGTGGTAATGTATTTACATATGATTAAATAATTAAACACAAATTGGTCTAGAGATTTAATGTATACATGTAGAGTGTATTGGCAATGCAAGTTTCACTATTGCCAACCATTTAAACGCGTTGTATAATGACAAAAGATATTCTGAAATCTTTCTACTACTAATCAATGAATATTTCGACAGGAGGTCACGTGACGTTGTTACGTCATGAAAGTCATTATGTCACGTTACCAACAACTTGCTATATGTTGCTTTACGTATCTACTGGTTTTCATTGGGCAGAGCCCCAGACAAGATGCATATTGGCGTATTTTAAGCACTTATTATTATTATTATTTAAGCATTGATTATCAAAAGTGTGAGTACGTACAAAATACTCACAGCAATGTGAAAATACGCATTGATTTTCAAATTGAGTAGTGAAAATACTGTAATAAAGTTGACAATTTACTTAATGGAGCTGCAAAATGCTTTTTGCAGCTCAAATAAGTGAATTTATATTGTCTGGTAACCCCTCGTATGTACCTGTGCTTCCGCCAGTGTTGAAATGCAGAGTGAACGGATCTGGAACACAAAGCATACACGTAATGATTACAGTCTCCGCGAAAATCGTCGGTCCGTCGGACATGTCCGTTAAAATTACCAAATTTCCGCCGGTCCGACGGTAATTTAAAACCAGAAGTCGCCGCACCGAAAAAAAAAATTTCATTCTATTCATGAAATCACCTTTCTTTGATATGCGCTTCTGACGCTAGCTAGCTTTTCTTATATGACTGCTATTTTAAAACAAGGCTCTTCCAGTTAAATATCACATAAAATCAATTTTATTTTTATAAATGTTTTTTTTCGGTCTGGTAAATTTTTTGTCCGGTCTGGTAAAAATTTCAAGTTTACCAGACCGAATGTCCTGTCAAATTGTTGCAGTTAACACCGTTAAGCATTTAACAGTCCGTTAACCCTTTCACCAGCAAGTTACTGGAATGGACTTTGATATGTCAATTTTCCGATCAATCCAATCATCACAAAATCATTTTCAGACTAGTCCATTTATGAAAAAGAGGGTGTTTTTGTTCTAATAAACATGAAAATAACTTGTAAAATGTGCAGATCCTGATGAGACGGCTCGTCACTTGGGTGCACTCGGTACCAGAATATGCCCCGAAATCGATAGAAAATGCAGTTTATAGCCATTTTAAGAAACACACGAACACCCACAGGCCCTTAGGGAGTGTGGGTATGCACTAATACAGCACAGTCATTCGCCACTCCGTTAGGAAAAAAAAGAGTTAAACCCTAGTGTACGCCATGTTTCCTTATTCCGTGATTTTATACGCGGGTGCATGGTCCAAAACCACTCAACTACACTCATTCGAAAATACGCACCTCCTGGACAAGAACTTGAATACGTCACTGGTGTAGTAAATCACTTTTGGACCAAACTGATAATCCGCTGACACCAGCATGCGGATATTTTACCTGGGTCTTTTATTTCATGGACGAAATTGATCCCACCCGTGTGTGTGTATATATGTTGGCGTTAGCAAACTCGACATGATATAGGTAACGCGAACAATATGCATACGAGTGGACAATACATTTTCTAAATATTATGGGTACATTCTATTTTATAAAAATACACAAACAATATACATCTACTCGTACATACCTCCACCCGTCGAACCTCCGCTCGTCGATCCACCGCCAGTCGAACCTCCACTCGTCGATCCACCGCTTGTTGAACCTCCGCCAGATATCATACCACCACCTGACCAAATATTGTATTACGTTATATGGTACAAAACTAAGTCCATTATAAAACTTGTACGATCGCCGTCAAACCATACACGCACGCACGCACACACGCACGCACGCACACATACACATATGCAATACGATTAATAGACTGACATATGAGACACGCCATGCCATTTTGTACCGTCGGACATCTGCGTAATTTCTTTAAGTACGTTTACAAAATTTACAATATTTTTCATAAATAAAGTCAAAAGTTGACAATATTTTTTAGAGTACATGCGGAAGATATAATTCCGCATGTACTCTGAAAATGTTGTCAACTTCTGACGCCATTTACGGAAAATATTGTAAATTGTGTAAACATATTTGATGAAATTACGCAGATGTCCACAGGTACACAATCGCATGGCGTGTCTCATATGTATGTGTGACTGGAGAAATGAAGCTTATAACATTAGCGATCAGTGTAGACCAAGATCAGCCTGTGTATCCACAAATTTCTTCAGACATAATCACATATGTGACAAGTTAATTATCCCGTATGTACTCATAACCCGAATTTTCTCTCTGTAACGCAGGGCGACTGAAAAGTCGCCCTGCGTTACAGACAGAAAATTCGTTGCTAATGTACTTACAGAAAGCACAGCAGTTGTCCCTGGCCCATTGCGCGTATTCAGTCTTCGTGCAAATATCTCTTGCGTAGTCTGCACAGTTCTGCAGCTTGTTCGTGCAACTTCCAGTCCCGCTTCCTAATAATAAAATAACGTTTCGTAGATCGTTTTAAAAATCGCCAATCTGATGATAATCATACAAATTCGTACAATTAATCGAGTACGTACGTATACCAGGGATTCCGCTGGGGAAAATAAAAAAATGGCCACTTCAGAAAAACAAAACAATTGGCGATAAAAAATTACAATTTTCGAAAAGAAAATCAATCAATTGTTTATTTTTATCGCCAATTGCGAAAGTGGCGATCGCCAGCGGAATCCCTGACGTATACCTACTAATCATCATTACTGACGTATACCTACTAATCATCATTACTGACGTATACCTACTAATCATCATTACTGACGTATACCTACTAATCATCATTACTGACGTATACCTACTAATCATCATTACTGACGTATACCTACTAATCATCATTACTGACATCATCATTACTGACGTATACCTACTAATCATCATTACTGACGTTATACCTACTAATCTCATTACTGACGTATACCTACTAATCATCATTACTGAGTATACATACCTAATCATCTTTACTGACGTATACCTACTAATCATCTTTACTGACGTATACCTACTAATCATCATTACTGACGTATACCTACTAAATTCATCATTACTGGACGTTTACCTACTAATCATCATTTACTGGACGTATACCTATAAATCATCATTATGACGTTATACCTACTAATCATCATTACTGACGTATACCTACTAATCATCTTTACTGACGTATACCTACTAATCATCATTACTGACGTATACCTATAATCATCATACTGACGTTATACCTACTAATCATCATTATGACGTATACCTACTAATCATCATTACTGACGTATACCTACTAATCATCATTACTGACGTATACCTACTAATCATCTTTACTGACGTATACCTACTAATCATCTTTACTGACGTATACCTACTAATCATCAATTTTTTACTGACGTATACCTACTAATCATCATTACTGACGTATACCTACTAATCATCATTACTGACGTATACCTACTAATCATCATTACTGACGTATACCTACTAATCATCATTACTGACGTATACCTACTAATCATCTTTACTGACGTATACCTACTAATCATCATTACTGACGTATACCTACTAATCATCATTACTGACGTATACCTACTAATCATCATTGCTGCGTTGAAGGCACTGTAAAACCCTCTACTTTTCACCCTCCCCTATTGTAACTCCGGTTACACTAGGGGAGGGTGAACAGTAGTGGGTTCCATTGTCCTCCCCTATTGTAACCCATTGAAAGTATAATTATTTCTAAGAATGACGTCGAAAGTTGGCAACTACACACGGAATAGATAATTAATATAACGTATCTGTGTTCGATATCTTACATGTGTAGTCGCCGATTTTGTAGTTGCCACGGTAACACGCTATTTTCGATGGGGTTACACTAGGGGCGAGCCAACCACATGTTTACTCATCCTTCACGTGTAACCCGAACACAATTTAACAAATGCTTCGAATGTTCGTGAAATAAGATTCAATATGACGACTAATGCAGATATTTATATGTTATTTAAGATATCTGCATTCGATATCGTACGTATTTAGCCGGCAATATCGCAGTTCAAATTGTCAATTTCACATGATTTTAACATGGGGTTTCAATAGGGGAGAATGAACAGTGGGAAGGGGTGGTTCCATATGGCACTGTGCCTTATTGTCTGTTTCACGAAACCTGCCCAAATTGTACGGCTATTTAAATAATGCAAAAACAAAATATTTTTCGATAATATTAAGTTATAGTAACATTTAAGAATGTGCCTACTTTTTATTTTGTGAAATTTGGTCCACTATTTATTTTATTGCCAAAAAACAAAAAAAAATTTCCACATGTTAAATCCCCATATACATACACACAGAGTGAAGATGTCGATGGGGATTTAACATGGGGAACTATTTCTAATTTCAGAACGAGTGGACCGATTTTCAAAATGTAACTTTTGTTTTCTTAGTTAAATCATGTCCAAGCTATGTAGCTATATTTCAGAATCAATTTCCAAATGTTTTCGTTGTTCGACGCCTCCTCCAGGTTCTCCACCTCTTTTTTTCTGAACTCATTTTTCGTAATAAAATCAATATTTGACCAAAGTTCACGAAATAGAAAGAAGACCCATTCTTAAATTGTGATACAATTTAATATTATTCAAAAAAGATAATTGTATTTGCATTATTTATATGGCCGTACATTTTGGGCAGGTTTCGTGAAACAGACAGTAGACGTGTGTGCAAGGATATGATGGCACAAACATTAGGTAAACCATAATTTAATTTGAGACTTTTATCGTATTTCTGAACCAATTTGTATATATGTGTCGTCTATGAATAACTGACTACTGTACACAATCATACAATCTTCATGCAACCGATATATTACTGTCTGCATAAGTAAACGAGCTTTCTAAATGTCATATTTCACAACCAAACAGGTATTTAGATATAAACATAGTACTATAACTTTATTGTTGTGCCTCGTTCATCAGCTGCATGCTCTAGCATTACTCCACTGTCCCATTAGTGACCCGTACAGTGACACCTCTCTAAACCGGACACCCTGGGAGGTCCCCAGGGTGTCCGGTTTAGGGAGGTTCCACTGTAATTCAACTTTATGTACAATTCATTACATACGTGTGTCCTTGCCAACTAGCGATATACACTATACTACTGTCTGTTCCACGTTTTGCTGCCGACGACATTTTGGCTATTAAACATATTAAATGTAAATAATATTTCAATGTAAGTACTTTTTCATCAATAACAACAAATTCGCACTCGCTATATTTTTATTTGCTAAAATTCCATCAAATATTGATTTTATCGTGAAAAAAAAAATTCCTATGAAAATTTATCATGGGGGGGAAAAGGAACATAAATTGGAAATTGACTCAGAAACTGGACAGCTTGTAAATGACGTAACTATTAAAATAACGTTAGATTTTACTAAGTACAAATACAATCTATGTTAACCCCCATTTAAAATTCGGATATCAAAAATGTATTTTCCCTATCAAATCAATAGTTTATCAAACTCATCAAATTTCATAAAATCAACTTTTTTTTGGGAGGGTGACTTGCTTGTTATTGATGAAAAGGTACTTTTTTTTATTAATCTGTAATGCTCTTTGTTACATGTATATAATACATATCATACAATCATACACATAGTTTACATGGTCAAAATAATATAGTGTATACATGTATTTGTCAGAGCATGGTCACATTCCTTAATTGTGCAGACATACATGTAACAGTGAGTTTTAATTTGTTAAAGGGTCCATAGCTATTGGATTATTTGATTGGGGTAGCATGTTTATTTATATCGTTATTAAAAATATATATTTCCGTTCAATTTCTTGACTGTCTAATTCGATCTCCCATTTTCGTACATATTTTAGTTATGGTAGTCTCATTGATTCAACTTTTTCGTTGTATAACATTCTATTTATACTTTTAGACAATACTGTTTTATTTAATAAGTATGTCGGCACCTCGTTGTTTAACGATTCTGTTCTCATCTTTACTTTCCATTCAGTTTTATATTGCCTATCATGCGTAATATTTTAAGAAGTCGCCAGCATTTATTTCATATTTATCCTTAAAATCACTGAAACTGTAGAAATCGTTTACTCTAAAATCATATATATGCTTCATGTACATACTACCTTTACTATACAACTCTTTATACAATATCGTACTGGTTCTTTCAAGTTTTACGTTAGAGTTGTGCCATAAAATATCATGTGCTACGTTGGTACTTGAATATTTGAAGTTAATTTTGCACCATGGGATCAATACTTCATAAAAAAGGTATACCTGTTTACTAATTGCTTTATGTCATTCTCATTAAGATTACTTTCAAATATAATATCACCGCCATATTTCTTAAGCTCGTTATTGTATGCTATTCTTAACTGATTGTGTATACCTTTTAAACATTTTATCCATGAACATTTCAGTGAGTTGATAAACGCATGAATATTTATCCTTTTCAGTCCACAGTGTTCATAGTTTTGAATTATGATTTTGCGCGATATTGTATCTGGTTTACTGTCCCAAAGAAAATCATACATTATATCATTTATCCGTTTTATTGTTTCAGCTACCGGGGTTTTAAGCACAGTTAGTGGATATATTAGTTTTGGTAGCGCGAAAGTCTTTAGTACAGTAATTTTGCCAGTTAATGATAAGTTCCATTTTCTCCAGTAATTTAGGCAATGCTGGAATGACTTTATCTTGGGAAGTGTATTCAGTTCATGCATGTAGGTTTGCTCTATTGTTTGTGAATATTATTCCTAGTGTTGATGCATGGTCGCTTGACCACGTATACATATTGTTATTGCACCATTGGCTTGGGTCATGCTTTAATCTTCCTATCTTTAAAATAGTACATTTTGATTTATTAGTTTTAGTCCAGATATAAGGGCAAATTTATCTAACTAGATTTATCTATCTTTGTGACCCGTCAAGTCTAAAACTGATATCATCGGCAAATAGTGTTTGTTTTATTTCCGTACCACCTAAGAATAGACCGGTAATATTTTCATTATGATTGATTTCTCTTGACGTATTTCAATACATAAAATAAATATATATGCAGATAAGGGACAACCTGGTCTTACACATTGTTCCACTTTAAACAAGTCTGATAAATGACCGTTATTTGAAATGAAACTTTTTGCATCCTTATAGAACAGTGATATCCATTGTATTAGTGATTCACCAACATTTAGATTGTGCATACTTTTAATTATAAATTTATGGTCTAGACTATCAAATGCCTTTTGAAAATCAGCAAAAAATATTAGTCCAGGTGTGTCTGTTTCATTTGTTTCATTTATTATTTCCATCAGTGTCCGCACGTTTTCTCCAATATATCGACCTTTTATAAAGCCAGTTTGATTAATGTTAATTACTGATTTTAGAATCGTTTTAATTATATTACTTATAGCTTGCAATTTTGTAGTCAACATTTAGGAGTGACTTTGGTCTCCAATTGTCTAATGTTTTGGCTATAAAGTAATTATTCCTTGTGTTTGCAATTCAGTTAAAGATCCATTTGCATACGAATAGTTAATTGAATTTCTGTAGTGTTCTTTTACGTCATTCCAATATAGTTTGTATCAGCTGTTAGACCATCTGATCCAGGGCTTTTCATATTTTTCATTTCTTTTATTGCTGCTTCGCATTCAAATGTATTTATGAAATCTTCACACGGCTGTTTTTGATCTTCATTTAGTTTTGGTTCAGCGTAATTAAAGAAACTGCTATCACTATGTTCTATATTTGTATATGCATATAATATTGTTTTACATGATTAAGTATTACAGTTTAATAATTGTGTAATGTACCATTTATTGTTAATTGTTTTATAGTTTTTTCTTCAGATCTCTTTTTTTTCTAAGTTTGAAAAATACTTTGTATTTTTTTCACAGCCTTCTACCCATTCAGCTTTTGATCTTAAGAGGATTCCTTTTGTTTTTTTCTCAATTATTTCGCTCAACTTATTGTTTTCAATATTGAGTCTATCTACTGTGTATTGCTTGGTTGGGTGGTCCTCCAAATGGTATTCTAACCATTTAATTTCTAGCTCTATTTCGTTTTCTTTTTCGCTTTCACATTTATTTTGTTTACTTGAGTATTGTATTGCTAATTTCTTATAGTTCCCTTTATTAGTTCCCACATCGTATTGGGATTACACCTATATTGTTATTTACTGTTTCCTGAATCGATTCTTTTATGTTTTCTTTAAATTCTGTTTGTAATAGTATACTATTATTTAGTTCAAAGTATCCCGGCCCTCTATTAGTATTAGTCCTTATAAGCTATAATTTCAAATGAACACTTTAAATTTAATAGTATACAGACACCTACACTATTTGATCTGTTTCCGCTCAGGAAAATATCGTGGCCCCATTCTTTTTTCCAATTATTTATTCTTTCATGTGTACACTGCAGTTCTTGCAAAAAGCATACTGAAAAAATGTGTTTTTTAAACCACGAAAACATCTTTGCACGTTTTGATTGGTGCCCAAGTCCATTCACATTAAAGCTGCAGAGCTTAAAGGCCATGCGTTATCTGGAGTACTTTTGTAGTACGAACTTTTGGCTATTACACACATTGAATCTAAAAAATATTTAAAAGTAAGTACTTTTTCATCAATAACAAAAAAGTCACCCTCCAAAAAAAAAATTGTTTGATGAAAGTCCATCAAATATTTATTTGATTGCGAAAAAACCATTTTCCTATGGGAATTTAACATGGGGAGTCGTTTTTTTATCCTAAAAAACGAAAACATTTGGAAATTGACTCCGAAACCTGGCGAGATAGTTTGAAAATGATGTAACGAAGAAAATAAAAGTTAGATTTTGAAAATCGGTCAACAAATAAAAAAAATATTTTAAAAAAATCTTATTTTTAGCCCCCATGTTAAATTTCCTATGGGAAAATCGTTTTTCCGCAATAAAATCAATATTTGATGGAATTTCATGAAATCATTATTTTTGGGGAGGGTGACTTTTTTGTTATTGTGTTATTGATGAAAAAGTACTTACATGTACTTTTAAATATTTTTTACATTTAATGTGTTTACTAGCTAAAAGTTCGTCGGCAGCAAAATGTGGAACAGACAGTAGTTCGTTTGTACACAGCTACAGTGCGTACATTGCGTTTACCTAAAACGGTTCCTATCGTGTCATATATTACAGCTGGCAGACTTGTACTACAGAAATAGTGTTCAGTTTGTAGTATTACGTATGTGTTATGTTTCTAATATGTGTGTGTATGCAATTTGAAATACATTAAAATGTATGTTTTCATATATACTGGGAGCTTAGTACAATCACAGTCTGTCTCTATTGTTGTTTCGTCTGGTGTCGGGGTCTTGTGCATCTCGCGTCGGCCACGGGAGATCTATCCACTGTTTGTAGTCTTGATATTGTACCGTTTTCAGTTCCTTTGTAAAATACTAATATTTAAATAGTTTTAGGATTTACTGGGTTAATGGACAAACTTTCGTCGGCAGCATATCGTGGCATAGACTGTAGTGATATATTTCAGCGAAATCTACCCGAATTAAGACAGACGAATGTTTACTGGGTGTACGATTTAGTCAGCTTTATATAGCACCATTATTTACCTCCTCCACTTATGGTGCCACCGCCAGAGACGATACCACCGCCGGACATGGTGCCACCGCCGGACACCGAACCACTGCCGCCACCTAAAAACATATGTGGCATATATGTCATATGTGGCTGTGACAGAAGAAACGTGGATTATGTGTCTGGCGACCTGTGTAGATCCAGATCAGCCTGTGCATCCGCACAGTCTGATCAGGATCTGCACTGTTCCCCATTCCATCAATGAAGCACCCGGCATTCGTCCAACAAGCGATATAGGTCGTTATGAGACTACATGAGTGTGCTGTTTACCAAGGAGATACACTCGTTACAAAAGCCATAAGCCCCATTTCTCCAGTCACAGCCAAATTTGACTGTCACTGGAGAAGTGCGGCTTATGACATTTGTCACCACTCCAACTCCTGGGTGCCGTTTCACTATTATGATAGTCTGTAAATTTCACATTAACACTGTTTTCTTGTAAAAAAATTATTAGATTTACATGTATTCAGCATATCATATGCAGCCTATGCTCAATAAATGTAAATCCAGCAATTGTCATTTCCGAACGATCCTGTATTTACACTTACGAACATTTTAGTTGTACGAAGTTCCGTTTCATAAACTTCGTACGACTAAGAAGTTTGTAAGTGCAAAACATAAATCCACAATAACATTTGTTCTAACTGCCGATTTTGGAAAATCTTTCGTGCGTGTGTTGCATTCAGTGACGTGAACCCGTAGGTACAAAATGGTAGCATTAGAGAAACACGTTAATGTGAGAAGCACGAACATTTGTATCGTATGAAGTTTAGTGAAACGGGCCCCTGGTCTTCTAGCACTGTCCTGTAGCATTATGAGGACGTGTAGTATAGTAAAGCCTCACCAAACCGGACACACAGACAGTCTATCTATTATTTATTGTATGGGTTTCATTGGTGTATATTGATGATAATAATGCATGTTGAGGTTCGCAAAGCACAGCCGCATACCTTGGCATAGTCATATGTCTGATTTACAGTGGACATCTCTAAGCCGGACACCCAGGGAACAACTTTTGCACTCATTTAACCTTTGACGCTAAATGTAGGTCAGACTACACCGATACTTTTGGTTAATGTTTTGATTGTGAGCTGGCATGGCCTGATCTACAAAAATCAAATCTCAAACCAAATGTGTAGTCTGATGTACATGATGCACATGTATAACTAAGCCTAAATTTGAAATCTGGTCCCAGGACCAAATAATTCCAGCACAAAAATATTTACACAATTCCCTGACATTTGATTGGCCTGTAGCAAGTCTCTGTCCAAAATGTATATCCCAGTAAACTCCCACGCCGAACTACTTTCCGTAACCGTGAGACGCTGTTAAAATAATTCTTCAGAAAACGGAAAATAAACACATTTTCTTGATGAATTTATTTCAAATGCTGGAATTATAAGGAATGAATGGCATTTTTGTTGAATTTATCGGGGATATAAACTTGGAAAAGTCGCGGGAATACTGGACGAGGCCTTCCGGCCTTCGTCCAGTATTCCCGCGACTTTTCCAAGTTTATACCCCGATAAATTCCACAAAAAGGCCATTCATTCCTATAATACAACACTCAACAGCGTGATATACTTACAGAAAGCACAGCAGTTGTCTCGAGACCATTGCGAGTAGTCTGGGTTGGTGCAAACGTCCCTAGTGTAGCTTGCACAATTACTCAACTTATCCGTACAGCCACCCGTACCAGTTCCAGAGCCAGTTCCAGTGACGGTTCCAGAGCCAGTTCCAGTGACGGTTCCAGAGCCAGTACCAGTGATGGTCCCTGCAGAGAAAGCATGCCAGTTATACCCATTGTTCGGAGCAGCAAGGGTACAGTGGAATCGCTCTAAACAGGACACCCTAGGGACTCCATTGTGATGGGTTTCATTGTCATTTATGTCATTTTCGTGTCTGTTCATGACAAAAGCGATTAATGGAGTGCTTAATTACAGTGGAGCCTCTCTAAACCGGACCCAAGGTGTCCGGTTTAGAGAGTTCCACTGCATATTGTTTTCGTCAGACGGGTGTATGTGCTGGGGTCCGGTTTAGAGAGGTTCCACTGTATATTGTTTTCGTCAGACGGGTGTATGTGCGTTTGTTCGTCCGTCACGTTTCTTGTAAGAAGTAAACGTTTAAACCATAGGAGCTGCTTGAAACATGATATTTGGCATGTGGCTTCTTATAATGTGAGGAAAAGTGATTTGTTTTATTTGTGACCTGACCACGGCTCATGGATTATCTCCCGCTTTTAGATTTTGAATTTCTCCTTGTAAGTCGGACGTGGAAATTAAAAAAAAAGTGAGTATACTCCGATGGCGCGCCCTCTTAAGACATATAATGTTATTTTGCATGCCGTAAAGCGACAATACCATACACCACATGTGCCGTATTTATCCCGTCAACACAGTGCGTATGTGCCGTGAAACACAGTGCCGTGAAACATTTTTGATATCCAGTCAATACAATTTTTGTATTTTACAGCCATTTGTAGGTGTTGACGGGATAAATAGAATAGTAGGTTAGTGCCGTGAATGGGAAAAAATATCTGGCGCGGCACGGAAACTGGATGTGCTCGGCATAGCCTCGCCCATCCCGTTTCCTGAGCCTTGCCAGATATTTTTTCCCATTCACGGCACTAACCTACTATTCTCTATCTATGTCTTATCTAATGTGCATAATTACGGTCTACCGTTCTAGCAAGCTTTCTATGAGTTATAAAGGAGCATATGATTAAAGATATATTTCGGAATCGTCGTCTTAATACAATTTAGTAAGCAGGAAGTGGGGGGTGGGGTGGGGTGGAGTGGCCGGGGGTCTCAATAATTCTGTAATAAAGCACATATTCTCATCCTTAAACTTGCTGAGAATGCATAAAATGGCATTTCACGCCTCTTAGATCTCAATAATTTCCGGGAAAGTATGCACCCGGACCCCCATCACGCCTCTTAGATTTCAAAACATTTCGGGAGATCATGCCCCCGGACCCCTAGCAACATCGAGCGTTTGGGCCCTGACAATGCAGGAAATGACGTTTTTACGCCTCTTAGATTTCAAAAGTTTGGCGGGGAGCATGCCCCCGGACCCCATAGCATCGGACCCTTTCAGCCCTCAAGACTGGGCCCTGAGAATGCAGGAAATGGCGTTTCACGCCTCTTAGATTTCTAAAATTGCATGGGGAGTATGCCCCCGGACCCCCTAGCAACATCGGACCCTTTGGACCCTCACGACCTGGCCGTGACAATGCAGGAAAAGGCGTTTCACGCCTCCTAGATTTCAAAACTTTCATGGGGAGTATGCCCCCGGACCCCATAGCAACATCGGGCGCTTTGGGCTCTCAAGACTGTCGCGGGAATACTGGACGAAGGCCGGAAGGCCTCGTCCAGTATTCCCGCGACTTTTCCAAGTTTATATCCCCGATAAATTCCACAAAAAGGCCATTCATTCCTTATAATTCCAGAATTTGAAATAAATTCATCAAGAAAATGTGTTTATTTTCCGTTTTCTTAAGAATTATTTTAACTGCGCCTGACGGTTACGGAAAGTAGTTCGGCATGGAGTTTACTGGGATATAAATTCTGGACAGAGACTTGCTACGGACCAATCAAATGTTAGGGAATTGTGTCAATATTTTTGTGCTGGAATTATATGTAAATAACACGTGCACTTACTCATGACACTACTGAGCAAGCCGCCGTGTCCGCTACCTTCATTTAGTGTACATATAACATTTAGCAATATTCGAGAGCTACATGTACTTGTCACATAGGCGTCCTACAAGGCGACCCATACATTCATAATGGAAACGTCCACGTGACGTCGCGCTACAGTCCATTGTTTTATTCCTTAAGTGGACATCTAGCTGTGCCCGCAGGGTCCCGGCCTTCTCGCGCGTTACAATTAATGAATTAGCGAGCCGAGCCCAAGGTACAATAGTACAAATGTACCACTTCCGTTGGTTGAAAAGGTGGCGAGTGTCTTACCTAGTATATGTTTAATATGGTATGATGTAAAACCGTTTTGTCTTTCATACCACAAGATGTCCGTGGTTATGTCCACTCCCGATGGGTGGGATTTCACTGGGGCTTGCAGCAACAGCTGGCGGCCGTTTCAGTACTTGTTTTTGTTGTTGTTAGTACCACGTGATCATACACATTGGTACTTACCCATGCCCGTGCCAGAGCCGCCCTGCCCGCTGCCCGCGGTATTGAAATGACACACCGGCTTGGAGCAACAGCTACCTGCCTCCTTCACTAGCGAGCACTGCGACGGGAGTGACTGATACGTCGGACACCTGGATACACAACGACATATCCATGGTGGGTGAAGTAGGTCAAGCGTCTTAACTACATTTTCTTAACATTTCTTAAATATTTTACAAGGTGCATGTCGTTACCAAAACACCAGCAATGTCTGAAAGTGTCGAAAGCAGCCCACCCCAAAGTAAATATTACTTGATATTTTTCTTCATACGGATTTTGATGAAATATGGCGCAGCAAAAGCATCTTCATGGCCTGCATTTGGTGGTCTCTAGACTTCGGCCCATACTTATGTCGTTTTTGCGATATATTTCCGTGTCAGTATTGACAGTAAACACGGAAATCGAGTCTTCGCAAAAAACACTGAAGTTTGGGCCAAAGTACCGAGACCACCAAATGCAGTTTAACAAGTTACGTGTAATGCGACATATTTCATTAACATCCATTACATAATAAGGACACTATAACAGGATACGTACTTTGAATCGGAGGCGCTTCTAGAAGTTTCAGTAGTTGTTGTTGTTTTTGTAACCACGTGATCATGCACCTTGGCTTAGCAAATACTCCAGCAATATTGTTTGGAATGAGCACAGAATATTACGAGAAAGAACTATACTCTCGCTTTCTGACGACGCCGCCATCATCATAATTGTAACAATTTCGGAGTTATTTGAGAAAAATAAAAACATGATTTGACAGCACTTTAGAATCATTTCCATTGGAAATGATTCTAAAGTGCTGTCAAACCATGTTTTTAAAGCGTAACCTCATGTACGTTACTTTCTTGTTACTGATGTAAGTTTATCAGACATTGTCACACATGCAGTGTTATTATTTGATAAAGTCAATTATCGGGTATATGTACAATGGAATCTCTCTAAACCGGACACACTGGGAGGTACCCAGATTTAGAGAGGTTCCCCAAATTAAGCACTGTGAATATTTTCTTGTGATTTTAAATCATGAACAGACACGACAATGAAATAATTTACAGCAAAAACATCTAAATTAAACAAAATTAGGTCACCAGGGCGCCCGGTTTAGAGAGGTTGCACTGTATATACATTTACCGTACCTGTCGGTGCAGTGGTAGAGGCCGGTTGATCCATCATTACAGACACAGTTGTACTGACAACCCTGCTGCCAAGTTTCCCCTTGGCGGTACGTCTTCCCCGCGTACACACAGCTTCCTGTGGATATATATAATGTTACACAGTTGTACTGACAACCCTGTTGTCAAATTTTCCCCTGGCGGTAGGTACGTCTTCCCCGCATACACACAACCTCATGTAGATATAGATAATGTTACACAGTTGTACTGACATCATGCTGCCAAGATTACGCCTGGCGGTATGTCTTCCCCGCGTACACACCGCCTCCCAGTTGTACGGACACCATGCTGTCAAGTTTCCCCCTGGCGGTACGCCGCCTGTAGATATATATAATGTTACACAGTTGTACTGACATCCTGCTGACAAGTTTTCCCTGGCGGTACGTCTTCCCCGCGTACACACCACCGCCTCCTGTAGATATATATAACGGTACGTCTCCCCGCGTTACACACCACCCGCTCCTTTGTATATATATCAGTGTACACAGTTGTACTGACAACCTGCTGCCAGTCCCGGTGGCGGTACGTCTTCCCCGCGTACACACCGCCTCATGTAGATATATAATGTTACACAGTCTTACTGAAACCCTGCTGCCCAGTTTCCCCTGGCGGTACCGCCTACTGTATATATATATATATAATGTTACACAGTTGTACTGACACCCTGCTGCCAAGTTTTCCTTGACGGTACGTCTTCCCCGCGTACACACCGCCTCCTGTAGATATAGATAATGTTACACGGTTTTACTGTAACCCTGATGCCCAGTTTCCCCTGGCGGTACGTACCGTCTTCCCCACGTACACACCACCGCCTCCTGTAGATATATATAATATTACACAGTTGTACTGACACCCTGCTGCCAAATTTCGCCTGGCGGTACGTCTTGCACGGGTACACACCGCCTCATGTATATATAGATAATGTTACACAGATTTACTGACACCCTGCCTCCAAGTTTTCCCCTGGCGGTACGTCTTCCCTGCGTACACACCGCCTCCTGTAGATATATATAATGTTACAAAGTTGTACTGAAACCCTGCTGCCAAGTTTCCTCTTGACGGTACGTCTTCCCCGCGTATACACCGCCTCCTGTAGATATAGATAATGTTACACACTGCCAGTTGTACTGACAACCCTGCCGCCAAGTTTCCCCTTGGCGGTCCGTCTTCCTCGCGTATACACCGCCTCCTGTAGATATAGATACTGTTACACAGTTGTACTGGCAACCCTGCTGCCCGATTTCCCTTGCGGTACATCTTCTCCGCGTACACACAGCCTCATGTAGATATAGATAATGTTACACAGTTGTACTGACACCCTGCTGCCAAGTTTCCCCTGGCGTACCGTCTTCCCCGCGTACACACAGCCTCCTGTATATATAGATAATGTTACACAGTTGTACTGACACCCTGCTGCCAATTTGCCCCTGGCAGTACGTCTTCTCTGCGTACACACCGCCTCCAAGTTGTACTGACACCATGCTGTCAAGTTTCCCCCTGGCGGTACCAGTGGTAGAGGCTGGTTGATCCATCATTACAGACACAGTTGTACTGACACACTGTTGCCAAGTTTTCCCCTGCCAGTACATCTTCCCTGCGGTACACACCGCCTCTTGTAGATATATATAATGTTACATAGTTGTACTGGCAACCCGGCTGCTCAGTTTCCGCCCTGGCGGTACGTCTTCCCCGCGTCCTGTAGATATAGATAATGTTACAAAGTTGTACTGACATCCTGCTGCCAAGTTTACCCCTGGCGGTACGTCTTCCCAGCATACACACCGCCTCATGTAGATATAGAAATATATCTCTGAAACACTATTTCCAATGCCCAAAGCCAAGCTTTAAATATGTTAAATAAAGGTAACCTTACTAACAGATATGAAATACAATGTGTGTGTGGGCCGCTGTACCTACAAATCCAAAACATATGGACCAGTCTTTATAAATGGTAAATTAATCATGTTTCGTAAATGCAGAATTTCAAGGATTTGATAAACAAATGATTGACATTAATGAGAGAAATATAGTTTTTCTGGTGTCACTATTCGACCGGATTTAACAAAAAACGTTTTGCACGGTGTACATTGTTTTGTTTTGACATTTAAATACAATGAGTCGTTTGCCTGGATAAATACTGCGTTCATGAAATTATAAAGTAGGAGTACTCTTATAATATATTTATCACTGGAATAACTCACAGGGAGACGTTTTACAACATTTTAACTACTTCGAACTTCGTTGATTTGAAATACCAGATAGTGTTGATGATCTACCAAAATAATAATCAAGCGTGCGTCCAACAACTACATTTTGAAATGTTATTTCTCTTTAATAAAATAAAACATGTTTCAATTAAAATAATTATACACTGGTAGTTGTATATAGAAACATGTATTTCACTACATAGCGGGTAAGTAACTACTCCTTGAAATGTACGAGTAATACACGTATTATGTGATATCAGCTGCAAGAGCTAGACTGGCATAAATGTTTCCAGGCACAATAAGAAATATAAATGGCCAAATAGCCTTACCCACACCGCTCCGCTGCCACCGCTGCCACCTCCACTGCTACCGCCGGGGTTTCCAAAGTTCAAGGTGAACGGCTCATCTTAAAGATAGAGTATAGACTCATTACAGACAGACAGACAGACAGACAGACGGACGGACGGACGGGGGGACGACGGACGGGACCGGACGGACGGACGGACAGGACAGGACAGGACAGACAGGACAGGACAACAGTCCTGTCGGAACGGAACGGGACGGACGGACAGGACAGACAGACTGGACGGACGGTCGGACGGGACGGACGGACGGACGGACCGGACGGAGGGAGGACGGACAGGACGGACAGACGGACGGACAGACAGACAGACAGACAGACAGACAGACAGACAGACAGGAAACATATCATGTCTCATTTGCATATGAAAATAGCATGATACCACCACGAGTCACTATCAGTAAAATAAATATTACTAAATGATTATATATATCTGTTAGCGGGCACTCGTAATTTTTTGAACTGGTGGAATGGTGAC